>OZ012735.1:215872343-216537343 GCA_963859935.3 Lathyrus sativus | reverse complement strand
TGGTATTAGTGTTGATCCATCCAAGATTGATGCGGTGATGCAATGGGAGGCTCCTAGATCGGTTATGGAGATTCGAAGCTTTTTGGGCTTGGCGGGTTATTATCGGAGGTTTATTGAGGGATTTTCTAAGTTGGCACTTCCGTTAACGCAATTGACTTGTAAAGAAAAGGCTTTCATTTGGGATATTAATTGTGAAAAGAGTTTCATTGAGCTAAAAAGAAGGTTGACGATGGTGCCGATCTTGATTTTTCCGAATCCGACAAAACCATTTGTGGTTTATTGTGATGCTTCTTTGATAGGTTTAGGTGGTCTTTTGATGCAAGATGGAAAAGTTGTGGCTTATGCTTTAAGACAATTGAGAGTGCATGAAAAGAATTATTCTACACATGACTTGGAGTTAGTGGCCATGGTGTTTGTTTTGAAAATTTGGAGGCACTATCTTTATGGTGCAAGATTTGAATTTTTTAGTGATCACAAGAGGTTGAAATATTTATTTGATCAAAAAGAATTGAACATGAGACAAAGAAGGTGGTTAGAACTTTTGAAGGATTATGATTTTGGTTTGAATTACCATCCGGGTAAGGCAAACGTGGTGGCCGATGCTTTGAGTCGGAAGTTGTTACATATGTCCGCATTGATGATGAGAGAATGGGAACTTTTGGAGAATTTTAGAGACTTGAGTTTAGTTTGTGAATTGACGCCGAGAAGTGTGAGACGTGGTATGCTACATGTTACGAATGATTTTCTTGCAACCGTATGTGAAAAGCAAAAGTTGGATTTGAAGTTAGTTGATTTAATGATGAAGGAGAATGAGGATTTCAAGGTTGATAACTTCGGAGTTTTGAGATTCCGTGGTTGTATTTGTATTCCTGATGATGCTGAGTTGAAAAAGATGATATTGGAAGAAGGACACCGAAGTAACTTAAGTATTCATCTGGGAGCGAATAAAATGTATCAAGATTTGAAGAAAATCTTTTGGTGGTCCGGATTAAAGAGGGATGTAGCTCAATTTGTGTATGCATGCTTAACTTGTCAAAAGTCTAAGGTGGAACATCAAAAGCCTAGTGGATTGATGCAACCGTTGGACATTCCGGAGTGGAAATGGGATAGTATATCGATGGATTTTGTTATAAGATTGCCGAATACGTAAAGAGGTCATAATGCTATTTGGGTAATCGTGGATAGGCTTACTAAATCTGCTCACTTCATTCCAATTGATATTAGTTATCCTTTGGAGAATTTAGCCGAGATTTATGTTCTTGTGGTTGTGAAGTTACATGGAGTTCCTAAGAGTATTGTATCGGATAGAGATCCTAGATTTACATCGAGGTTTTGGGAGAGTTTACAAAAGGCTTTGGGTTCTAAGCTAAGATTGAGTTCGACTTATCATCCGCAAACGGATGGTCAAACCGAGAGGACAATTCAATCGTTGGAGGATTTATTGCGTGCTTGTGTGCTCGAGCAAGGTGGTGTTTGGGATAGTTATTTGGCGTTAATTGAGTTCACCTACAATAACAGTTTTCATTCAAGTATAAGTATGGAACCATTTGAGGCTTTGTATGTTCGGAGATGTCGAACACCTTTGTGTTGGCATGAAACCGGTGAGAGGTCGATAGTTGGACCGGAGATGGTACAACAAACGACAGAGAAAGTGAAGTTTATTCAGGAAAAGATGAAAGCTTCTCAAAGTAGACAAAAGAGCTATCATGACAAGAGAAGGAAAGATCTTGAGTTTCAAGAAGGCGACCATGTGTTTTTTAGAGTTACACCGGTTACGGGTGTGGGTCGTTCTTTGAAGTCGAGGAAGTTGACTTCTCGTTTTATTGGTTCGTATCAGATTACTGCACGAGTTGGTGTTGTGGCTTACCGTGTGGCCTTGACTCCGAATCTTTTGAATTTGCATGATGTATTCCATATTTTGCAACTTCGGAAGTATGTTCCGGATCCATCACATGTTATTCCTATGGACGAGGTTGAAGTGAGAGATAACCTTACGGTTGAAGCTTTACCGATTAGGATTTTGGACCGTGAAGCTAAGAAGCTAAGAGGCAAGGATATTGCGCTTGTGAAAGTAGCACGGAGAGGCGCTTCGGAAGGCAATATGACTTGGGAACTAGAGAGTGGGATGCGAGAGTCGTATCCGGAGTTGTTTGAATCAGGTAATATTTTCGAGGACGAAAATTTCTAAAGTGGGGGAGAGTTGTAACACCCCGATTCTGATTTCCCATTTTTGTTGAGTCTTTTATTTTATTTGGAGGATTATTATTTTATTTGTGGAATTGGTGTGTTAATATGTTATGTTTGCATATTGTGTTATTTTATCGTTTTTGAGAGTTTTCGGGGAAATTAGGTTGGATGGTATTTTAGATCTTTCTTAATTAATGTTGAGTTAGAAATTTTATGTGAGAAAATGGATTATTAGATATTTTGTGAGAAAATGATTTATTAGATATTTTGAGAGAGAAAGTAATAGAAAAGAAATAGAATAGAAAGATACAAGATAGAAAAAGGAGAGAAAAGAGAAATAGAAGAAAGAGAAGAGAAAGAAAGAAGAAAAGAGAAGAAAAGAGAGAAAATTTGGAAAATCATCAAGAACACTTCTAGGAATCGATTTGATTAGGTAAGAGTGTGAAATATTGTTATCTTAACATCGTGTATGATTATGTATGGTTTTGTTTGGATTGTTTTGGTTATTTTTCTACATATTTCCAGTTTAGGTTGAATTGGTAAAATCGATAGAAACCGATGTTTTCACGGTTAGAATTCGAAATAAATTGCGTAGTTTAGTCGAAGAATGTTAGGCCGTGACTATTGAAACTTGTTTGATTGAATTTGGGTGATTTCGTAACTTTTGACATTTGTGGATAATTGAGGGTTTGAGATTTGAGTGGAAATCGAACGTCGTAGAAATCGTGTTTAATGATTCTAATTCACTGCTATATGTTAGGTGAGTATGAGTATGTGTTTGTTTCGAAGGAAAGGATTGAATCGGTCGGATTTTCGGGCAAAAATGAAAAATCCCGTAGCAGTTTTTAGGCAAAATTCTAGTTTTTCAGAAAACTTCGAAAATTCATATCTTTTGATGTCAGTGCATGATCCAATTATAGCAGAAAATTTGAAACGTGTCATTTTGTCAACTTTTACTGTCGTGAATGGGTATGTTTGATGTGTTATCATACTGTATGCTTTTGATATATAACGTGTAGCTTGTGTGTTGTTATATGATATGATATGGGTAGCTGTATGGCGTGAATCCTAGATTGTGGAATATATTGTGAATGTATATAGATTGTATGTGATAGAATGAGATGAATGCATGAATATATTGTAAATATGTATGCATTTCAAGAGTGTCTTGAGTCATTTTGTATGTGAAGTATAATGATGTACATTCTTGTGTTGTGTGATTCTAATGAGAATCTGTTGTAACATCATGTGCCTATGTGAGGTGTGAGCGATGATTATAAACGATTGTGTGCCTAGGTGAGGTGTGAGCAATCGGATGTTGTGCCTATGTGAGGTGTGAGCAATCCACAAATATTGTGTGCCTATGTGAGGTGTGAGTAATGGGTGAACATCGTAGGCCCGACGAGGAGTTACATTGGTAACGAGCGATGGTTCCAACAAGTTCCTGAGTGAACTTGAGATGATTGAGTCGGTACCGCATTGCATTTGCATAGAGTTGTGAGTCGGTCTCTATGATTTGCGTTTATCATCTTTATAATTGTGCATTAGTGAATAAACATAAATGTGTATGTTTATGTGGAATGATAAGAATTATGAAAGTATGCATGACGAATATGCTTGGTTATATATATATATATATATATATATATATATATATATATATATATATATATATATATATATATATATATATATATATATATATATATATATATATATATATATATATATATATATATATATATATATATATATATATATATATATATATATATATATATATATATATATATATATATATATATATATACACACACATTGTGATGTATATGAGTGAGTTGTGATGAATTATGGTGAGAATGTAGAATATGTGTATTTTTATGCTAAGATATATAATTATATGCATTGTTGTTATGGTAATATTTATCACCCTTCTGTTGTTTTATGATACTCTATGAGGCATTGCAGAGTAGGTATGCTGGTGGTCTTTTTGTGAAACGTGTCTTCATTCTTTTGGTCGGTCGGCTCTGATATGTAGCACCGGGTAGCTAGGATGTACATGATTCTTTTGTGATACATTTGTATATGTATCTTGTTGATGAATGTTTATGTAAACATGACTTATGTTGTTGAATCATACTGGATGATATATATATATGTTTGACGTTATCAATGTTTAGATCTTCCGCTTTTATTCTAAATTTTGAGATGTGGGTGTAAGCACTAAGTTCCTCTGTTGCAAAGTTACCCCACTGTTGCATATCTTTTGTTGAGCAGGTGTTGTATGTTTTAATTTCAAGCGTAACGTGACGCGTCTCTTTTATCATATGTATATAATTATACTCTGACGAAATTTTTAATATGTGACTAAATGATTATGTGATTATTTGGGGGTATGGAAAAGGGGGTGTTACAGTAAACGTTGAATTCTGTGTTGACGCTATCACTTTGTTCCCCGAGACTTCCATGGTCATTGCCGTTGCACCCCAAAATTTGCCCAACCTTTTTCTTTAACTGGCTTTTGTTTCGTTGCATTCATAGCATTAGCATTATCATTAGCATTTACATATCATAGCCAATTTGCAGGGGATTGAGAGGGATGTGCTCATCAGGAAAAGGTTATCAAAGGTCTAAGCCTAATCAAGAGGTTGTATTCAAGTAATCAAGAGCTTATCACCATCAGAAAGGTCAAAGAGCAGATGAATGTATGTGGTTGTATCTCTTGTCTTGAAGGTCATGAGAGATCATCAGATGATTTTGAATCCATGGATTTGGGTTTAAAGCATTGAGGGAGCTCATGAGATGTCTTGAGTATCATTGTGGAGCTCATTCAAGTCATTATTCAAAGTACAAGAAGTCACAACGAAGATTGGTGCAATTAGGGTTTTCACCTGGTCATCCCTAAGTCAACAGTTGAATTGAAGGAGATTAAGACCCAATTCCAAGAAACTAGGATCATGGAATTTTATGTTGATACATGTCATATATCATTTCAAGATCAATTCATCAATATTCAAGAGTGTGAGAAGTTACTAAGTTAGGGTTTCTAAGCTTGGCAGTGTAAAATCCCCTAGTTTAATGCCTAACTTCAAGACCACATAACTCAAGATGAAAGCCTCATCTCATCTTGACCCCAACATGAGACTTGTAGAACGCGTTCCTATCTTTCTTTTGAGTATTAGAAGTCATTCATCTGATTTATAGAACTCAAGTTATGAAGCTGACAAGTTATAGGTCATCAGATGAGTGTGATTTTGGTACTTGAAAGTCAACCAACTTCCAAGACATTTTTGAGCTAGAGGGATGTCTCTCCTCATCTTGACCCAAACATGAAATTTGTTCCTCATTTGGATTTGTAGAACTCAAGATATGAAGCTTGCAAGGCAAGGGTATTTTGGGAAACTTTAATTATAGGCCAATTTCATTATAGGTCAATTTCACCACCTTGCACATCTCAAATGAAAATCTTGCCAACTTGAAAGTTGCTTAGAATGGGGTCATTTGCTCAACAAAACATCAAGGTACCATTGATATGGCTTGGATTGGAGAATGTGTGAAGAAAATTTCATGAAAGGAAGCTTGAAAAGGCCTAATTTGGATCCAATTCAAATTAAATCAATTCTTGGCACATTGGTGCATTTTTTGAGTCCAAAGAATGTTCTAAGAACAATGGCAAAGTCATAAACCAAGTTTGAGGTCATTTACATGAGCAAATTCAAGGTTACTTCACTTTGAAGTAACAAAAGCAAAATTAACCATTGATTCAATTCTAAGGGTTCAATCTCAACCATTCATGATCCTTACACCACAAGCAAGTGATATGAACAAAGTTGCAAGCATTCAAGCTCTGTTTTCCATGAGTTCCATAAAGCTCCAAACCAAAACTTTGGATTTTTGAATTGGACTTCCATGGGCTGTAATTGGTCCTGAAACTCCTCAATATCCATTCCATATAATGTTTTGATCATTCACAACTGAAAATAACAGAATTTGGAGGAAGAATAACAGAAAAACGGTTAGGAAAAAGTGGTTGAAGATTGAAATTCGAGTTTGGAGAATCATGAGGTTTTAGCCAAAATCAAGAGTTGCAGAAGCTCCATTGATGATCATTGAGTGATTCTGGGCATTTTCCTTCAAGCTTCCACGCCATTTAAAGACCCATTGGAGGTGCTCTCTGTTCAAGCCTTATTTATGCGCCATTGTTGTGGATTCGTGTTCTTGAGGATGCATAGAAGGATTCCATGTAAGTTTGGTGAAGGTTTATGATGATTCTTGAAATAACTTCAATTTGGTTTAGCTTCGGTTTACACGATTTAGGCAAGAAAAATGAAAAATAATGTTGGATTGTTGATGTACGTGGTGAGGCGAGTAGAATGGTGTGCAAAATTGTGAATTTTGTCAAACTTTGAAAATTGGTGCAATTCCCCATCATCGGAGAAGACGACCGGAGCGTGGCGGCTCCGGCGTCTGTGACTTCCCTCCGTTTCCTTTTTAAATTTTCAGGCGCACGCGTGTCAATATTATGGCCTTCAGATCTCGTTTGAATGTTAGACTTAGGTTCCATCCAGTGGCTGTGATTTCATTTCAATTTGTTTTAAGAGCTAAGTGCATGCGTGGCATCATGATAGACCATCAGATCCATTGACTTAAGTTAGATTGGAAGGATGTGATTGCATCTGATGTGTTGACCCTTTTGTCGCTACCGCGAAAATAAGGTGCCAACAAAACAGAAGAGTCGCCACCTTTCATTATTTATCCCTCAGAACAGGAAAGGAAACGATCGGAAAAACTTGACGAAAAGGTATAAGACAAGGTCATCGCAACCATGTCTGGATTCAGGAGTCGGTTACACAAGGGGAAGGTATTAGCACCCCTTACGTCCATCGTACTCGATGGGATCCACGCTTGTTGGTTTGTCTACGGGTGAAAAACAATCTAGCTACGGCTTCTAAAGCTAAACGGAAAGAACTGAATCGATAGAGCATCGCGCTTTATGCCTACGTATTCCCTCGTGCAATGGGAAAGTCAGAGTCAACATAGTTCCGGAAACTACGGGTTACGGGGGAAGGTTGCTCGCTGAGACAACGCATCTCGTGCCTACGTACTTTCACACGGCATGAAAGATCAGAGCAAACGTAGTTCGGGCTACTACGGCTAATCGGGGTGTTCTCGATCACACAGGGGTGAGAGCAAGGATTGACGATAATAGTGTATGCATTCTAGCAGTTAGGTGTACGTTGCTCGACCATTGGAGACTTAGGCGTTACCTGTTTGTGGTAGAACGGACGTAGTATGTCGGGTTTAGAGGTACGGAGAACCTACGGGACTTAGAACTTCGGTCTGGTCTCAATTGCGCTAGGGCAAGAGAAAGGGAAGATTAGTCGTCAGCGGGAAAGTCTCGATCGCAGGGTAGCGAGAGAACGGAGAAGTTAGTTATTAATATGCTCGCTAGGATATCGCATCCTATGCCTACATATTCTCGTCTGGTACGAGAAATCAGAGCAGTTGTAGTTCAGCTAACTATAGGAAAGGGGAAAAAGGGAGCTCGCTAGGATCATCAAAATCCTATGCCTACGTACTCTCATCTGGTACGAGAGATCAGAGCAAACGTAGTTCGGCTCACTACGGAAAATGAGCCTTGATTGCACAGGGGCAAGAGAAGGGGTCTCAATCGCCTGAATGCGAGAGAAAAGGGTTTCGGTCGCGCGGGGGTGAGAACAAAGAGGAAGCAGGCCTAACACGCCTAAACGGGAAGGAACTCGGGACACACACGCAAGAACCTAAGGCGTAGGAGCGAATACGTCGTATATCACCCAAAGGGTGCTAGACTAAACACTCTAGACGATTGAGGGGAGACTACTCAATTGTTATTTCCCACGTATCTAACGCTACAACTCACAACACTCGACGGTTGCACGAAGACTTGAATAAGAAAGATGTTATCGAACGAAGTGGCTCCGTTGGCCCTCGACATTGTGCGCAAGCTCCATTCCAATCTTCTCCTCTCTGGATCCTTGATGATGACGTTCGAATCAGAACCAATGTAACGCTAAACCTTCATGGTTCGACTTATACGAGAAATCGAACTCCAAGAGGTAGCGTATTGATATCTGTGTCAAAGACAAGATAGAGAAATGATATTGAAAATCATTCTCCAATTGAATCATGTCACATGGCCAGCCCAGAATAAAATCAAAGTAAAATCAGATTGCAGAAGAGAACAGTAAAGATGCATATGCAATGCAGCAATACAAGTAGAGGGAGACTCACTCAACCTCTTAGCAAACAAGCAAAAAAAATAGTCAAAACGGACAAGCAGAGGGAGCTCAACCCAACCTCTAATGCAAACACACAGCTGAAAAGAAAAACAACACATAAGCAAGGGGAGACAGACTCAACCCTTAATGCAAACAAGAAGAGGGAGACCCACTCAACCTCTAAGAAGTCATGCTCCTAGCCTAAAATATTCTAAACATGAACCTATTCTAATGCATCAAGCAATTCAAACAAGGGAGAGAAACCAAAATGAGCAACAGGTAAGTCATCCCAGGCTACATCAGGTTGGAGGTATATCAACACCAGAGTCCATCATGGGTTCAACCTCTTGAGGAATGCACAGAATCCAACCAAAGGAAGGATTAGGCTTTCCCAAGAGGGATCCTATGTCAATAGGACAGAAAAGACTGGGTATTAGTCCTAGATATCAATCTAAGGTAACTGGTTTTTAAAGTGTATCAACACAGAATGTCCATCTCAGGCTCAACCTGTTAAGGAATGCACATAATCCAACCAAGGGAAGGATTAGGCTCTCCCAAAAGGGATCCTAAGAAAAGGACTTTGAGATGGATGACAGTATATAAACCAAGGGAATATACCATTCCAAGAATGTTAATCCAAGGCTCAACCTCCTGAGGAATGCACAGAATCCAACCAAAGGAAGGATTAGGCTCTCCCAGGAGGGCTCCTCATCAAGACTTGAAGGAGAAAGATAGTGCAAACCAAAGGAATGTACTATACAGATGAATGTCAATTCAAGGCTCAACCTCCTGAGGAATGCACAGAATCCAACCAAAGGAAGGATTAGGCTCTCCCAGGAGGGCTCCTCATCAAGACTTGAAGAAAGAGGGTAGGGCAAAGCCCATGGAAGAAATCACATAAAGGCAAGAATCATCACCAAAAGCTCTAAAGAAACCTTAAATGTTTTAGCTCTAAAAGAAGTCATCCTAAGGGAACTTAATGGTATTCTAGAGACTTGAAAATAAACCTATAAGGGTGTCAATCTAGGTACTAAGGGTCAATGGGAAGATTGGGTGCTTAAATTTGGCTAAAAGTTCAATTATTAGGCCAAACTATGGGAAGGTGCAATCATGAATACACAAACTTTGGTCAGAAATCAAAATATGGGAAAAATAGGAAATCCGGTCCTAAAATATTGATAAAATTCCTAAAGGATCCTAAATGGATTAGGAGTCTATGGTTAAAGATTCAAGTCCAAACTATTAGTCTAAGTATACTAACCAGAGGCTAAACCAAGAGGTATGCTATGGGGGATTCACATGGGGCTGGCTATACAAATCCATCTCAAAACCTATTCAAATGCAATCTAAAAAATGCAATAGTACAATATTACCTCATGTGTCAACATTCACCATACAAAAAATCAGAGGCTAACATGAATTATTGAAAGAGAAATAAAATCATAAAGCACAACATGTAATTTCTCAACTATTAAGAACACATTAAAATGGAAAATATGCAATTAATTAGAAAATGCAATAAAACTGAAATTAAAAAATGTGAAAAAAATCTAAGCACATTGAACTACTCACATGATTTATTCCATGAATTATTGACAACAATTGGTATTTTTCCAGAATTAAAACCAAACAAGTATCAATTAAAAACAAAATAGAAAAAAGAAATTAAATGAAACAGGTGGGTGGTGTAACTAGTAATATTCTACGCTATACTCATGTGGGCTGCAAAAAGGAGGGTGCGAACAGCAAATTGGACGCTGAAGGCCCAACTGCGTATTAAAGTAAAACGCAGGGAGGTGCAGCGAGCATTTTTCATGTGTTGTTCCGTATTGGGCCTGTGATACGTGGGGTATGAATAGTGAGATGGATACTGGCCCAGCTGAGTTAAAAAACTCAGCTTTCAATTATGCCCAAAACGCAGTGTATGGCTACACATGGGAGAGTCCACGCTGATCAATCACGGTTGTTCGTTGCGAATACAAAGTCATGGCTTAGAGAGATCTAACGGCCGGAATCGCGTCTGGGATTTTTGAATGGCAAAACGGAGGGAAACCTCCCGCGGCGGCAGACGGTGGTGCGGTGGCCGGAGGTAAGCTCCGGTCATCTTCTTCATTTCACCAACAATGGCATTTTCTCATTTCTTAACCAAAATTATATTTTCTTTAACCAAAACTGCGTGATTTTTCGTGTAGATTCCAAATATGCAACTTATTTCTACTTTCCTCCATTAAAACTCAGAATTCCATATCATCCAAGAATCACTCAAGAAAATCAATTTTCTCAAAACTCCAAATTGATGATACTAATCTCTTCCTCTCACTTCCTACATCATGAATATCAAATTCTTTTCCATTTTCATCCACTAACAAGAGAGATATTCGAACTACAACCTAGGGTGTCAATTCTTGAAGTTTCATGGAACCTAACCAAACTAATCCTAAAAGCTTCTACACATCCTAAGGATTATAATTATGTGAAAATGGAGCCTAAATTCAACACAAACAGAGAGCATGGATGAAAAATTAGAACCTTGTTTGGAGCTTCAATGGTGGCTTGAGATGTTGTTGAAGCTTCACGAAAAATGTCCAGAATCACTCCATAATCATCATAGAAGCTTCTACAAGGCTCAATCTTGCTTGAAAATGTGTAAAACTCCAAATTCGAAAATCAATTTTTCACCACTTTTCTCCATGAATTTCTGTTGTAACTGCCTCCAAAATTAGTTATTTTCTGTTAGGAATGATTGGAATGTTATATACAATGGATATGTGATGATTTTCAGCCCAATGGGAGCCCATAAGAGTCCAATCCAAAATTCACATTTTTGCACTTTCAAGCTTTATGGAAATGGTGAAAACAAGGCAAACCAGCTTGTACATTGATTCATATCAGTTCCTTATGTTGCAAGGGATATGAAGGGCTGAGATTGGTGCCTTGGAAATGAATCTATGGTGGATTTCCATTATGTTGCTTAAAGATGAAGAAATCATGAATTTGACACACCAAATGACTTCAAATTGGACTTCTGATTTTTCCATTGTTCTTAAAACATTAATTGCACTCAAAAAATGCACCAACATGACATGAATTGGTTTAAAAATGAATTCATTCAAACTAGCCCTTTTCAATCTTCCTTTCATGAATTTTTCTCCATACATTTTCCTATCCAAACCATATCAATGATAATTTGAGGTTTGATTAACCAAATAATCCCATTTGGAGCAACTTTCAAGTTGGCAAGATTTTCATTTGAGGTACGCAAAATGGTGAACTTGACCTGTAATGAAAATGACCTATAATCCTACTTTCCCAAAATACCCCTGACTTGTAAGCCTCGTAACTTGAGATCTATAAATCATATGAAAGACTTCTAGTACTCTTTGGAAATATAAGATCATGAGGAACAACATTCATGTTGGCCAAGGGTTGAGGAGAGACATCCTTCTAGCTCAAAAATATCCTGGAAATTGGTTGACGTTTAAGTACCAAAATCAGATTCATCTGATGACCTGTAACTTGTCTGCCTCATAACTTGAGTTCTAGAAATCCAATGAATGACTTCTAATACTCAAATTAAAGGTATGAACATGCTTTACAAGTCTCATGTAGATATCAAGATGAGATGAAACTTGTATCTTGAGTTATGTGGTCTTGAAGTTAGGCACTGAAATAGGGGATTTTACACTGTCAAGCTTAGAAACCCTAGCTCAATTACTTCTCACACTCTTGAATATTGATGAATTGATATTGAAATGATCTCTTAGGTGTCTCAACACAAAATTCCATGATCATAGTTGCTTGGAATTGAGTCTTAATCTCCTCAAGACTTACAGTTGACTAAGGGTTGACCAGGTGAAAACCCTAGTTGCACCACCTTGGGTTGTGGCCTCTTGCACTTTGCATAATGACTTGAATAAGCTCCATAATGACTATCAAGACCTCTTATGAGCTCCCACAATGATTCATACCTATATCCATGGACTTAAAATCATCTGGTGATCTTTTCATGGCCTCCAAGATAGGAGGTGAACTACATACAACTCTTTGACTTTTCTGATGGTGATAAGCTTCTGAGTAGATTGAATATAACCCCTTGGCTAGGCTTAGAACTTGATAACCCTTTCTTGATGAGCACACCCCCTTGATCCCCTGTGAATGGATGATGTTATGCAAATGTTAATGCTATGAATGCAATGTTAAGGCTATATGAATGCAGTGAAGCAAAAGCCAGTTAAAGAAAAAGGTTGGGCAAATTTTGGGGTGCAACAACTGCCCCTATTCAAGTGACTTGGACCTGAAGGGTTGAGAGCGAACGAATTTCAAACAATCAAGGTAGAAGACGGTTGAATACCAAAGAAACCCAGAAATTTGCCAACCTGCAGAAATAAACTGCAAAACTCATTGGGAACGAACATCCAGAAAACAGAATACAATTGCACGGAAACAAATTGACTACTCATCAGATACAGAACACCTGACCTCATTATCAGTCATCTGTGTAACGCCGCAGATACTGGACCCACATGTCGGATCAACATGCACTTGATCCTTTCACTTCGTCAGAAAGAGACACAATACTAACGTCGTCTAAGGAAAGACGGGAAGACTCCAATACTCACATCGTCTAAAGAAAGACGAGAAGACTCCATACGTTTACATCGTCTAAGGATAGACAGAAAGAAAACCACCACGCTCATATCATCTGAGGGTAGACATCCAATACTCACATCGTCTAAAAGTAGACGGAAAGAAGGCCACCACGCTCATATCATCTAAGGGTAAACAGGATCAAATCTGATACTCACATCGTCTAAAGGAAGACGGGAAGACTTCAATACTCACATCGTCTAAAGAAAGACGGGAATAAGAACTTGCCCGAAGAACCACATCGTCAATAGGAATCAACAGAAAGAAAGATCAAATTAATGATTACGTCAACGAACTTCACAACTATTCAGCAAACTTCTGAATCCTTTCGTCCATAAGAATTGATGAAAAATAAATATATTCAAAAGGCCATACCGTCGATAGGAATCGACAACAAGAGAATCATCTTCAAAGAGCCATGTCGTCAATAGGAATTGACAACAAGGAAATCAAACATTCTTTAGAGAGCCACGACATCAATAGGAATTGACGGCACGAAAACCTTCTTAGAACAACATCTCATCCGATAAACTGAAAGAAACCAATATTCGACACTCACATCGTCTAAGGATAGATGGAGAGTAAACCATATCTGAAGTTCGTCTTGAAATCTCGCATCGTCCAAGGATAGACGAAGAGAAAATAATATCTAAAATCCAAATCATTGAATGCTGAACAAACACGGAAGATCGTATGTGCACCTCACGTCGTCTAAAAGTATACGGTAAGAAGACTTGTTGGGGAAACACATCGTCAATAGAGATTAACGGAAAGAGAATCTGCTCAAAGATACACATCGTTAATAGAGATTAACGGTAAAAGAATCGGTCGACATTAGAGGACTGATGGACAAAGGAACTCTGCTTGGGGCTGTCATCATCAGAGGACAAAACATAACCGTCGTATGATCTGAAACCCGAGAGAAAGTAGCTGATGAGTTGCCTGGACACAACTGCTGGATAAATGCCCCTGTATCGACCGCAGGGTGATTCACGTTGCCACGGAAGGCTAAAAACAAACTGGCTTATGCTTCGTATGCATATGCGTATGTTTGAAGTTTTCTATGGCGTAAAGCTCCATACGAAATGGAAATGCTACGCATTTGAGGATGAAATGCAAATATGATGCAAATATGATGATATATGCTAAGATGCAAAATGCAGGCTCGGGCTGCCAGAGAAAAGTTGTACACAGAAGGACCCTTCCAGCAAAATAAATGCTGAAAAGGTGAAGCCAACTCCACTGGGGATAGCCGGGTATCACAGAATTATTCCAGCAAAATAAATGCTGGAAAGGTGAGACCGACTTCGCTGGGGATTCGGGAGAACTATCAAGTAACTCTGCTCTGGGAATTCAGGAATCATCCTGGACGAATAAACTTTGCTGAGGAACTCAAGCATCATCCTGAACACACAACTCTACCAGAGACTTCAGTCTGAACTATTGAGAGCTAAGCACTTGCGGATAGTCTTCTCCAAGAAAACTTCATGTTGACCCACTGTTGGGAATGACTATACACCTCTGCGCCTGACTCAGCTGAGGATATGATGATCCTTCCTAGGATACATCTGGTTGGGGAGAATCTATCTCCGTTCGGGGAGACACATCAATGCTCACAACTCCCTGTTCAGACTCTGTGGGGAAACATAACTGAACCTGCTAGGGAAGAAGGAATCATCCTGCTCAGAAAAACATGCCATGAAACAAACTCACGATGGCTTGCCCCAAAATTTCAACAACTTCTGACAATCTCTGCCAATATGGAGAGGAATGACTCCTTCGCTTTCAATTTTTTTCCCCAGCTTGTGGGATCTCTATGGGGATGTTCCTTGAAAGGAAATCTGCAATCTCTGCACCCTGATCTGCCTCAACATCTTGAACCTCGAAGAGGTGCTTCACATTAATTGCCCCATGGGCAATAAATAACTTATGCACTCTTAGGGTGGCCTGCCCCTGTCTTGCAACGACTTTGCCTCGGATTGACTAATCTGTGGGGAAATACCCTGATTATCCTCGAGAGATTCACGGAATCTCGACCTGACTGCTTCAGATTAACTGACTTCTGAATGGCTGACTCCCATGCTGTGATCGTTTGATAAAGCTTGCCCCGGTTCACCGGAATTCAAGCATTTTGCATTCTATCCTGATCAAACTTTACATTGTGGAAACTTTCCCGTTGTCAAGCGCTTACTCGTTGGTAAAACAAGTTGTTCTGCATAAAAGACATATCAAATGCAATGCATATGGCAGTTTTGAAGTTCCAATCTGTTCACTGGAAAAAAATTTGTGACATAAAGTGTATGAATCATTCATCAACATGTCAATATTAATACAACACTGTAAGAGGAATCCTTCATTGGGAGTCAGTTTCGATGCGATCTTTACCGAAGTATGCTTTTGAAACAAACCTATTTCAATTAGGACTTTTCCAGGTTGTAACGTGGTCAGGTTCACGGTTTAAGAAGGAAAGGATAAAGGCTCAAAATTCATTTTAACCCACCCATTCTCCATGATGTTCTCCATCCTATATTCAGCTAATTCGACCTTAGCGTTCACCTTTCAAAGGTTATATGACAGGAGTGACGGTTCAGGAAACCATAAGTTTTCGGAGTGACAGTCACTCGCTTTCCGTCTTTGTTGGGCACCTGTAGCCACACGATTTTGTTCTTTTCGAGGATTTTTCTTTCGTAATCCTTTTCGTCTTTTCGTTTTTTTTGTTCCCTAACTTTTGCCTGGACTAACTCTTCTGAGTTTCTTCGATTTTGAAGTCCAGCGGGATGCCCTAATTTTTGCCTAAGTCGCTTGCTTTCAAGATTCGACTTAGCGGGCTCTTTCTTTTCGATTTTTTTCTTTTTTCTTTTTTGAACAAATCGTATGGCATCAGCTCGTATGACTTGTTAAAGAGATTGTGATTGTTTCACTCCTGATCGGCCAGGTTTAACCATCATGGTTTTTTAGGTACGACCTATAGCGGTGTGATTGATCCTCGAACGGACACTCCTTTTGTAATTCGAACGCCTGGTCAAATTAACTGACACCTACCCTGCCCCGGGTTGATATTAAGGGTTTTTCATTTCAGAAAGAAACTCCTACTACTCGGCTCAAAGGGGTTAACAAGGGATTATCTTCCTTATATCTCCGGTGTTTGGGAATTTGAAACAATGTCTGTACATCATCAATAGGTTTTTATTCAAAAGCATACATTCGGAAGCTTGCTTCTTTCGATTTCGTCATCCTCCCCGGATTCCACTTAAATAAGCGTTTGAAATAAAAGAAAGCAATAGAGTGAACACGAATGGATTTATTCAAAACATGCATATTTATTTCATTTATCAATACCAATTGAAAAACAACAAGTTTTACAAACGAAAATTGCATATAGACAGGAAAGAAACTACGAATGCAAAGAAATAACAGAACAAAACGAAAATTGCCAGCCTTCGGGAAACTGGGCTTTCACACTGATTAGCTGCTGAGGGGAGCGACCCATTGAAGTCTTCAGACTTGATCAGAAGAGCGGTTGTTGTGAGGTCGACTCTGATTCGGGCTCCGATAGTTTCGCTGCACCGGAGTAAGAGGTTGTCGATTATGAACGGCAGAAACATCTGGAGACAGGGTCTGAACTAGTGAGGACTCTCTCTGTTCAGGGGCTTTCATCCTTAGACCTGATCCAGGAACAGGCAAAAATTGCGGGCAAGGAGATTCGGACTTCAGAGACTGCAAGACATACTCCTGATCTTTCTCAGCTTCAGGTGAGGGAATGGGAATAAATTTTCCTGATGCCTTCATGCCGCCCGGCACAAATTCAATCTCTCTTGAATCAATCAAATCTTGAACCCTATGCTTAAAAGCTTTACAGTTCGTTACATCGTGCCCTGGTGATCCAGAATGGAATTTGCAATGGGAACTTACGTCCCAGTCGGGTGGTAGTTCGTCAGTCAACGGAACCATAAGTCGGGGTCTGACCAACTGAAGTTGGAGCAAGAGTTGCACCAACTGGTCGTAATCCATCGGGATTGGATCGAGGATTCTGTCAGATAGTTTCATCTTTTGACCAGATCTTCTAGGGTTGTCCTGAGAAACCTGACGTGGCTGTTGCCGGGAAACATTTTGAGCTTCAAGTTGTGCAGAGGGTCTCGGTGGCCTATCATTCCTGGGTATAGGTTCCACGGACACAAGTGGAGCAAACACTTTTGCTGCAGCTTCGGGTACCTGATCACCTTCTTTTCGGAGCACATTCCTCAACACTTCTGCAATCAGACCCACCTGGGTCTTCAGTTGATTGTTTTCCTCTCTGAGCATCTGCATGTCCCTCATGAACTGCCCCATCTGGCCTCGAATCTCGCTCAGCTCTGCTCGTACCTGTTCCATAGTCTTGTGAGGATTTCTGTAAACTTCCTTATCGGATATCCTGCAACAAACTAGTTAGCACAGGGAATAAGATCAACGGTTCTGAAGTACCTTATATGCAAAAATGTCATACAGAATGCAAACACGTATGAGTGAATTAAGGAAATAGCAATAAGGCAAATAGGAACCCAAGATTCAAGCACAAGGATAACCATCACACACATATACATCATACAAGAGTAACTGAGTACGAACAGAGTGACCTCGACCAACAAGCCTGGTGATGGTCAACATGCAGTAATGAACAAATGCTACACAGAAAAACAACCCTCAACTGAGTCTTCAGTTTGATACTCTTCTGAACAAATGCTCTCGGAAAATTCCTCTGTAACTTGAACTGATACACCTGCCTGGCTAGATAAAGGAAGACCGTTAATCTGAACACCCTGAGACGTGACTGAGATCCTGTCGGAATCTAGCAGAGTCTGAACTTGGCTTCTAAGCACCTTATAGTCTTCAGTTGAATGCCCTTGTGCCCCATCATGGTACTTACAGCGGGCGTTGACATCAAATCCTGGCGGATACGGTGGAATCTCTGGATTAATCTTCTTTGGAACAACCAATCCACTTCTGATCAAATTCGGCAATAACTGACTGTACGATACCGGTAGCTGAGCAAAATGCCTCTCTGGCGGGCAGCAGATATCTGACATACAGACCCAACAGATTGCTGACTCTGAATACTCGAAGTGTCTGAACACTAAATCCGAGATACTGGAGATTCTGGGGTAACATCACTTTCTCTCTCCCATTCTTCTTGAGAACTGGTAACTGATTTACTTTCAAAAACTGAAGTATAAGGAATGTCTTGAATCTTCCGCTCTTGATTCCGCTCTCAACATGTTCCCCTGCTATCACTAAGTCAGCAAAGTTTGATGCTCTGCCACTGATCAACTTGTCAAAGTACTGGTATTTCAAGGTACCCAGGAATATGTCAACCAACTTTCTGTCCAGAAGCGGGGGTTGAACCCAAGCAGCGAATTCTTTCCATTTCTGCGCATATCCTCTGAAGGATTCATTGTCCGCTTGAGATAATTCTTGCAACTGCGTGCGGCTAGGAGCCATGTTGAGATTGTAGTCGCACTGCTTCACAAAGGCGTTGGCTAAATCTGACCATGATCTAACGCAATCACTCGTCAACTGCATATACCAATTCAACGATGCTCCACTTAGACTATCCTGAAAGCAGTGAATCATGAGCTGATCATTGGCGACATACGAAGTCATTTTTCTGCAGAACATTATCAAATGTAGCTTCGGACAACTATCCCCTTTGTATTTCTCAAAATTCGGCATTTTGAATTTCGGAGGCATCACAAGACCTGGCACCAAACACATGCTCGAAGCATTCAGGTTAAGAGTATTCTGACTCATCAGGGCATCAAGCTTTTCCTCCAACAACTGATATCTTCTCATAAATTCAGCAGTTTGTGGGTTCTCAGCATTAACCTTTGGAACAATCCTCTGAGGATCTGGCACAGGGAAAGTGAAATTCTGATAATTTGTATCGTGGAGAGAAGATGCATCTTTGTCTCTGCCAGGAATAGGTACAGGCTGGGCTTGAGCAACATTGTTTATCGGGATCCTCTGATCATTTGCCTCATCTCTAGTCATAGCAGTTACAACTTCCATGAATTGACTCAACTGATCCTTCAACAATTCAAACTCTGCCCGGGTAACAACCAAGTTCTGCTCTTCTGAGTTCATGATCTCGAAGCTGATTCAAGCCCAATGCGAATGTCGGGAAACCAACTGATGAAGCAGGCAAAAGATGGGTGAGCTCCCTGTTCCAGCTAAGGAATGGATATTCAAAATGAAATGCAAATGCAATACGATGCAAAATGCAAAATGCTAATGCACACACAAGGGATCAAGACTGCTGCTCGTTGACTGAGAAGAAATCAAAGTTCTTCCTTGACAAGAACATAGCACTGCTCTGATAGGAATCAACTGATACCAATAAATCTGATTCAAACTGTCAAGAAAAACCGGGTAGTCTGAAGGTAACGGTTTCCTGCAAAACCCCAGTCCCACTCACAGGCATGGACCTATCCACTGATACGGTACGGTATCCTATGCGTTCATCAGCGTCACAGACTTTCAAGAAACGATAATACGATACCCAGGAAGGTGTGGCATCATCATCTCTTGAAGCGGCCTCACATAGCTGAATCACAAATGATCGGTCCCCAGAGTCGACGATCCTCAGATCCAAAATCCCCTAGAGTCCAAAGGACCGATAAGAAATCATCACAGAGCATCTCGTCTGAGTGTGGATTACATGGGAACTAATGCAAGCAAAGCAAGCACGTCCGTCACTAATCCACTCTAATGCTAGATTTTCTCTCAAGCCTGGGTTTGCCTTCTCACTCATCAGAATCAGTCCCTTCCCACAACAGCACAATAATGATATAATATAATGCTGAAATTAAAATGCGAGAAAATAAAACTAAAGGTACAACAGGTATGTACAAAACCCAAAGAGATAAACAAACAAGAGCTAGGATTGACTCGCATAGGGGATGGGAAACGGTCTCAGCATAGGGGATGGGAAAAGTCCCCAGCAGCTATAAAATCCCCAGCAGATTCGCCAGTTGTCGCTACCGCGAAAATAAAGTGCTGGCAAAACAGAAGAGTCGCCACCTTTCGTTATTTATCCCTCAGAACAGGAAAGGAAACGATCAGAAAAACCTGACGAAAAGGTATAAGACAAGGTCATTGCAACCATGTCTGGATTCGGGAGTCGGTTATGCAAGGGGAAGGTATTAGCACCCCTCACGTCCATCGTACTCGATGGGATCCATGCTTGTTGGTTTATCTACGGGTGAAAAACAATCTAGCTACGGCTTCTAAAGCTAAACGGAAAGAACTGACTCGATAGAGCGTCGCGCTCTATGCCTACGTATTCCCTCGTGCAATGGAAAAGTCAGAGTCAACGTAGTTCGGGAAACTACGGGTTACGGGGGAAGGTTGCTCGCCGAGACAACACATCTCGTGCCTACGTACTTTCACACAGCGTGAAAGATCAGAGCAAACGTAGTTCGGGCTACTATGGCTAATCGGGGTGTTCTCGATCACACATGGGTGAGAGCAAGGATTGACGATACTAGGGTATGCATTCTAGCAGTTAGGTGTACGCTGCTCGACCATTGGAGACTTAGGCGTTACCTGTTTGCGGTATAACGGACGTAGTATGTCGGGTTTAGAGGTACGGAGAACCTACGGGACTTAGAACTACGGTCTGGTCTCAATTGCGCTAGGGCAAGAGAAAGGGAAGATTAGTTGTCAGCGGGAAAGTCTCGATCGCACGGCAGCGAGAGAATGGAGAAGTTAGTTGTTAGTATGCTCGCTAGGATATCGCATCCTATGCCTACATATTCTCGTCTGGCACGAGAAATCAGAGCAGCTGTAGTTCAGCTAACTACAGGAAAGGGGAAAAAGGGAGCTCTCTAGGATCATCGTAATCCTATGCCTACGTACTCTCGTATGGTACGAGAGATCAGAGCAAACGTAGTTTGGCTCACTACGGAAAATGAGCCTCGATTGCACAGGGGCAAGAGAAGGGGTTTCAATCGCCTGAATGCGAGAGAAAAGGGTTTCGGTCACGCGGGGGCGAGAACAAAGAGGAAGCAAGCCTAACATGCCTAAATATGAAGGAACTCGGGACACACACGCAAGAACCTAAGGCGTAGGAGCGAATGCGTCGTATATCACCCAAAGGGTGCTAAACTAAACACTCTAGACGATTGAGGGGAGACCGCTCAATTGTCATTTCCCACGTATCTAACGCTAGCTCACAACACTCGACGGTTGCACGAAGACTTGAATAAGAAAGATGTTATCGAACGAAGCGGCTATGTTGGCCCTCGACATTGTGCGCAAGTTCCATTCCAATCTTCTCCTCTCTGGATCCTTGATGATGACATTCGAATCAGAATCAATGTAACGCTAAACCGTCATGGTTTGACTTATACGAGAAATCGAACTCCAAGAGGTAGCGTATTGATATCCGTGTCAAACACAAGATAGAGAAATGATATTGAAAATTATTCTCCAATTGAATCATGTCACACGGCCAGCCCAAAATAAAATCAAAGTAAAATCAAATTGCAGAAGAGAACAGTAAAGATGCACATGCAATACAGCAATACAAGCAGAGGGAGACTCACTCAACCTCTTAGCAATCAAGCAAAGAAAATAGTCAAAACGGACAAGCAGAGGGAGCTCAACCCAACCTCTAATGCAAACACACAGCTAAAAAGAAAAACAACACACAAGCAAGGGGAGACAGACTCAACCCTTAATGCAAAAAAGCAGAGGGAGACCCACTCAACCTCTTAGCAGTCATGCTCCTAGCCTAAAATATTCTAAACATGAACCTATTCTAATGCATCAAGCAATTCAAACAAGGGAGAGAAACCAAAATGAGCAACAGGGAAGTCATCCCAGGCTACATCAGGTTGGAGGTATATCAACACCAGAGTCCATAATGGGTTCAACCTCTTGAGGAATGCACAGAATCCAACCAAAGGAAGGATTAGGCTTTCCCAAGAAGGATCCTATGTCAATAGGATAGAAAAGACTGGATATTAGTCCTAGATATCAATCTAAGGTAACTGATTTTTAAAGTGTATCAACACAGAATGTCCATCTCAGGCTCAACCTATTGAGGAATGCATAGAATCCAACCAAGGGAAGGATTAGGCTCTCCCAAGAGGGATCCTAAGAAAAGGACTTTGAGATGGATGACAGTATATGAACCAAGGGAATATACCATGCCAAGAATGTCAATCCAAGGCTCAACCTCCTGAGGAATGCACATAATCCAACCAAAGGAAGGATTAGGCTCTCCCAGGAGGGCTCCTCATCAAGACTTGAAGGAGAAAGATAGTGCAAACCAAAGGAATATACTATACAGATGAATGTCAATTCAAGGCTCAACCTCCTGAGGAATGCATAGAATCCAACCAAAGGAAGGATTAGGCTCTCCCAGGAGGGCTCCTCATCAAGACTTGAAGAAAGAGGGAAGGGCAAAGCCCATGGAAGAAATCACATAAGGGCAAGAATCATCACCAAAAGCTATAAAGAAACCTTAAATGTTTTAGCTCTAAAAGAAGTCATCCTAAGGGAACTTAATGGTATTCTAGAGACTTGAAAATAAACCTACAAGGGTGTCAACCTAGGTACTAAGGGTCAATGGGAAGATTGGGTGCTTAAAGTTGGCTAAAAGTTCAATTATTAGGCCAAACTATGGGAAGGTGCAATCATGAATACACAAACTTTGGTCAGAAAGCAAAATGTGGGAAAAATAGGAAATTCGGTCCTAAAATCTTGATAAAATTCCTAAAGGATCCTAAATGGGTTAGGAGTCTATGGTTAAAGTTTCAAGTCCAAACTATTAGTCTAAGTATACTAACCAGAGGCTAAACCAAGAGGTATGCTATGGGGGATTCACATGGGGCTGGCTATACAAATCCATCTCAAAACCTATTCAAATGCAATCTAAAAAATGCAATAAAAATAGTACAATATTGTCGCTTCCGCGAAAATAAGGTGTCGGCAAAACAGAAGAGTCGCCACCTTTCGTTATTTATCCCTCGGAACGGGAAAGGAAACGATCGGAAAAACCTGACGAAAAGGGTAAGACAAGGTCATCGCAACCATTGTCTAGGTTCGGGAGTCGGTTACGCAAGGGGAAGGTATTAGCACCCCTCACGTCCGTCGTACTCGACGGGATCCACGCTTGCGGGTTTGTCTACGGGTGAAAAACAATCTATCTACGGCTGCTAAATCTAAACGGAAAGAAACTGACTCGATAGAGCGTCGCACTCTATGCCTACGTATCCTCATCAGAGAATGAGAAATCAGAGTCTACGTAGTTCGGGAAACTACGGGGGAGTTGCTCGGCAAGACGTCGCGTCTTGGGCCTACGTATTCTCGTCAGAGACACCAGAGCGTGACGTAGTTCAGGCTAACTACTGCTAGACAGGGTGTTCTCGGTCACACGGGGGTGAGAGAAATGATTGACGATACTAGTGTACGCATTCTAGCAGTTAGGTGGACGCTACTCGACCATTGGAGACTTAGGCTTACCTGTTTGCGGTAGAACGGACGTAGTATGTCGGGTTTTAAAGGTATGGAAACCTACGAGAACTAGAACTACGGTTTGGTCTCAAATGCGCTCGGGCAAGAGAAAAGAATAACATCAGTCGTCAGCGGGAAAGTCTTGATCGCACAGCAGCGAGAGAACAAAAGGTTAGTTGTTAGTGTGCTCGCTAGGATATCGCATCCTATGCCTACATATTCTCTTCATAGAAAATCAGAGCAGTTGTAGTTCGACCTACAGCTAAAACGGGGACCACAGCACAAATCTCATTTTATTAATATTCGGAAGGTTACAATGATAAACTCCTAAAAAATCATACCCATCTATCATGGAAAATCTAATGAAAAATAGTCCCCTAACAAGTGGACCTTTAATTCTACCTCTAAAAAGGCGTAAGAGAAACTCCTAAAAGAAAATATATCCTAAAAAGAAAATATTAAAATACTATTATTTTTTTATATTTTTCATTCCACTATATTTTCCATTTTTTCTATTTTTATATTATATATTCTTTTTCACATATTCTTTTTCTTTAAAAAATCTAAGCAAATGAATATAAAAGAATATAATGAAAAAAAAAAGAGAAAAACAAAAGGGGGGGTGCATCAGTTCAGCCAGGGGTATGCAGTGAAAACCACTCTGGGCCTTAAGCCCACAAGACAGAAAAAATAAAAAATAAAACAAAAGGGGGGTGCGCTGCAACAGGAGGGGTGTGAGCCAGAAATCAGTTGGGCCTAGCCCGATCAAAACAACCAAACAACAACAACAACAAAAAACGGAGGGTGAATGTGGGAACGGGGGGTAAGATCCAACGAGATAATCGCTTGGGCCAAACAAGCCCAACAACCCGTCCATGCAGCCCCCCAAAGAACCAGAGCATCTTCTTCATCTTTTCTGCCAAATGAAACCCTAGCTCTCCCGCCGCCGTCTTCCTTACCGCCTCCTTCCACTCCGTCTCACCCTCCTCCCTTCATCAATCTTATTCATCTCCTTCTTCCACTTTAAACACCACAAAAACCTCTGACGAAGAATCTGACGAATATATTTGAAGGTTGTTGAAGATTCAAGCACGAAAAACTTCTGAAGCGGGTTGAAGGTTTGTGGATCTGGAAACAGATGACAAACTGATGAAGACGGATACGCTGAGTGTTGATTGTCCTTGGATGTTGTCGCGATGAACAACGATGAAGGTAGATCTGGAGACTTGGCTCGTGATTCTGGATTCGTGTGAAGACGGTGGCCTCAGATCGTGACGTTGAAAGGTTTCTGGGCGAAGATCTTTGAAGAACGAAGTTTGGATCGATGATGATTCTCGATGAAGAGTGGATGAACATTAACAGCAAGTTGAGGATCACCGAAGGTTCTATGCAGATCGTTTGAAGCTCTGATGATGTTTGTTGATGGTTAATGAACTATGACGAAATCTGGAAATTATGTGGATGTGTTCTTGATGTTTCTGGCGGATCTGGAAAATCTGTGAAGCTGAGGATGATTGCGAGGAAGATCTTGAAGAAGATCGTGAAGAACTTGTATGGAATCTTGAAAACGGTCATGAAGTTATTGAAAGTTCTCCGGTGGAGGTTTCTTGAACGGATGAAGACCGATGAATATTCGATGAGGTTGATGAATATTGTTGAAAATGGATGAAGATTATTGGTGATTTCTAGAAACGGTTGTATGAACATTCATACGAATCGGGAAAAAGATGAAGATCGGATGAATGTAGATGAACACAGATCAAGATCTGGAAAGACGGTTATGAAGATCTGCGGTGGTTTCTGAATGAAATGCAGTTTTCCGGCGACCGTTGCGGTGGTCCGGCGACAGTTACCGTTCTCCGGTGGCGGCTACATGGCCGGCGGGAGGGAGACAGGGGATGATATGCGTGTCAACACGCATGGGAGAGAGGGGGCGAACGGAGGCCACGTGTGGGGTGCAGAGCGTGTGGCGTGATGAAGTTGCCACACGTGGAGGGTGAGGTGGTGGTGCAGAGAGAGTGCATGCAGAGATGAAACGTGGCGATATGGGGAAGCTCACGCGTGGAAGTGAAGTGTGAAGTGGTAGCTTTAGAGATTGCAACGTGGAAATGAAGTGGAAGCCTAGAAAAGCACACATGGGATGCTTATATAGATGACACTTGGCACGAGCTGGACTGGGGTTTGTGGGCCTCCAAAAATCTGACACATGGCCCACGAAATTAATGAACTCAGACTAATTAACACCTAATTAATACTGATTAAGCCTAATGATTACCTAATTAACTCTCAATTAAACACAATTAAATGCTAACGAAAATTTAAAACAGCTATTAAAAGCCTAAATTGCAAATTAAGACTATTCTAACCTAATTAAATCTAATAAACTCTAATTAACCTCTAAACAAATGATTAAGATCTAATTAATCTACTTAAATCCTAAAAGAATTAAATCTTAAAATAAAACTCTAATATCTATTAAATCTAAAAAAGAGGATTAACTATTAAAATCTATTAATTCTATTTAAAAAATCCTAATAAAAGAATTATCCTATTAAAAATCATTTTAAAAAAACTTCTTAATATCTAAAAAACATGATTTATTCTTAAAAAGAAATTAAAACTAAAATCTATTTAAAAAATATTTAATATCTATTAAAAAAATCTAACTAACACCTAGAAAAATCAACTAAACCCATTAAAAAAATCTAGAAAATAAGGGGAAAACCTAAAAATACGAGGGAGTTGATTAAATCGATTAGCGAACTATATCGAAATAAACAGTAAAAACCCGGACACCGAGATGTCCTCAAAAACAACAGCGAGAGCTGAAAACACCGGGAACGAGCACCGATTCTCAAAATACGTCCTCGTATTGGCCTGAAATGCCTGAAGCGCGATCAGAGGGCTGTAATCCCGATAAAGTCAATCTGACTGGAAAAAATGCAATGTACGCAGTATGCAAATGCAAAATGAAATGAGTCGAAACATGAGCCAAATTGCGATAAGTAGTTGGTCAAATTTTGGGGTGCAACAGCTGCCCCTATTCAAACGGCTTGGACCTGAAGGGTTGAAGAGCGAACGGATTTCAAACATTCAAAGGTAGAAGACGGTTGAATACCAAAGAACCCGGAAATTTTCCAACTACACAAGTACACGGTACTCTGGTGGGAACAAATCTTCGGAAACTGAAACAGTAGTTGCACGGCAACTAGCTGGAGAAGTACTGATCTGAACCTCCGTCAGGATGATTCTCTGATTTATCTGATATCATTGCGTCCTCAAATCATCGAGGGATCACTGGTTACACGGTAACGGGTGATTTGCTAACCTCACAGGTAAACGATACTCTGATTGGTAGGAACATCTGCACGGCAACTCGTTGGGGAATTGGTCACACGGTAACTGGGGAAAAGTTTGATTTTAAGTCTCCGTCAGGATGATCATATGATTATGCGTAGATCTTCGTCTTCAAGTCATCGAAGGGTCACTGGTTACTCGGTAACCGGCAATACATGGTCAATCATACCGTCAGGCATTCTGCGCCATTGCAGAAGAATTCCTCGGGACTCGTCAGGTCATTAGGAACTTTTAAACAATCAAGCTATTTATGCCGCCGGGCATTCAAAGGAATTTTCGGGCGTCAGCCGGACTTCGTTAGTAGGTCGAGAATAGAATTCTTGGTCAATCATGAACCAAATAAGGATATACAATCTTTTACCGTCAGGTACTCCGCATCAGCTAAGAGAACTACTTCGTCAATACAGTTGGACTTCATCAGTAAGTATGGGGTTTCGGCACCGCTCCGGACTTCAAACATCAAGTCTTCCAAGGAAAGTTCAACTTCTATGTTTAAAACCTGCTGGGGATGACACATCTCTGCTGGGGATTCTAAAGAACTATCAAGTAACTCTGCTTCGGGGATTTCAGAAATCATTCTAGGTGAGACATCTATGCTGAGGAAATCAAGAATCATCTTGAACAACAACTCCATCGGGATCTTCAAGAATCATCCTGAACCAATGGCTCTGCTGGAGATTTCAGGAATCATCCTGAGCAAACACTCTGCTGGGGATTTCAAGCATCAACTTGAGCAACCAACTCTGGCGACTTCACCGGGGATTTTAAGAATCATCTTAAGCACACAACTTCCCTGAGGAATTCAAGAATCATCTTGGGCAAACGACCTTGCTGGGGAACATCTACAAAACAAGAACGGCGGCGACCTGGCTCATGTTTCGTATGCATATGCTCTGACAATGGCGCAATGCTCCACACGGTGGAAATGCTACGCGTTTTCAGGGTAAATGCTATGCAATCATGCAAAAGGCTATGGCCCCATCAGCAAAATAAATGCTGAAGGGAGAAGCCTCCTGTCAAGGAGAAAGAACCACACCAATCTCAATTGGACTCCGCCTGGGGAAACGAACTTCAGTCGACTGCTACAGGGGGATAGACTCTATGGGGAATCTCAATTCCGATGGAGACTTCAGTCTGGCACTATCAACTACTACACACTTCAGTGTATGACTCAGCTGGGGGGATGACGTTCCTTCAGGATACATCTGATTGGGGAGAGAAACTTCTCTGCATGGGGAAACACCTATCAATGCTCACGATCTCGCATTCAGACTCTGCGGGGAGATGCCGCTACACTCTATCGAGGATATCAATCCTGATCTGTTGAGGATAATCTTGCATACGCCTTACGGAGACTGACCCTTCTGGGTAACACCTGCTGGACTATCAAGTCTGATGAGGAATACATGTGTATCGACACTGTTGGGGATATCAATCCTTAGCTACTCATTGTACAACTCTGATGGAGATGTACCGATCCTATCAAGGACACACCTCTGGCGACTGCGGAAGATGACAATCGATCACTGAAATTGAATCTCACTTTGATGAGGAAAACAACCCTGAACGGTCCTTTTAGAACACCTTAAGTCCTTATAGGGTACGAAGCAATCTGCTGAGAAATAACTCTTCTCTGTCTGACATCAAAATCTACCCGTCTGGAGATTACTCAGTGATGGAATCAACAGCGACCTCTGCTTGAGGAATGAGTCAATGACCTAGACTCGGAGGGGAAAAGAGTCAAACTCGGACTCTGCAGGGATACAACATTGCATCAGTCCCACTGCTGGGGAAATAAACCCAAATTTGCCGGTCAGGGAAAGCTTCAGGCTCAACCCACTTGGGAAAATAGCACATCAGGCTAATCAACATTCAATGCTTGGGATGGCCATACTCTGCCGGGGATATCAATCAAACTTGCCGAGGATAATCATGATCCTACTCTGATAAGGGATAAATGCCATCTCAACTTGCTGTAATCTCAAACTGCTCAGGGGAAACAACCTCAAACTATACATTCCGGTTGAGAAAATAATCCTGACTCAACAACATGAACACAGGGAATACAGAATACCAATCATGGAGATGGGATCACTCGAGCCTTGTGTCGGGGAATGTGACAACATACGAGTCACTAGGAATTGTCGGGTCGGATACACTTAGGTTTATGGTGATAGGGATTTATTTCTGGTTACCAACAAAAGTGGATTTGAAAGGGAAATACCAGACGAGAACTAGCATTCGAGGGTGGACTATCAGACGAGAACTGATAGCAACATATGTTAGGTTGTCAGACGAGAGCTGATCTACGGTTTGCCAGACGAGAACTGGACTTTAAAACTATGCTGGCCAGACGAGAACTGGTTAAACAATAGGTTACAGAAAAGGTGACCAGACAGGGCTGGTTTCTGGTTTGGATTTCAGACGAGAACTGATCTCCAGTTTGCCAGACGAGAACTGGACTTTGAAACGATTTGGTTACAAGGTTCAGCCAAGTAACAGGTTAGGCTGTAGGATAACAATCCAACAACAGCAAGGCTTCTTCAGAAGGTTCAGGTTTTTGGTAGGGTAATGACATGATTCCCCGACACTCAACTCTTGATAGGGTGAACAAACTCATTTGAACAACTTGCCCCAATCCGACTTTTGGGAAAATTCATTCTGAACAGAAAGCAGCTGGCAACAAGACAATCTTAAGATGGCTTGCCCCAACATCTGTACAACGGAAGGATTCATCCTCAACTAACCAACTCTCAGCATGGCTGGTTTCAATATACTTCTGAAGTAGCTTGCCCCTGAACGAGCGTTGAGCGACTTAACATGCCCTGATTGAACACTGGAGGGATCTTCCCTCAAATCACGGGAGTTCTGGATAACTGCCCCTGAATGGGTCTCGAGAAGATCCACTTCTGATCAACTGCTTCTTGAATAATTTGTCCCATAATCAACCGATACTTCGGGACTTGTCCTCATACTAACTGATTCCAAACTCTCTGGAAGTTAATGCCCCAGATTCACAGGGCTTCACAGCATACCATTTTGATCTAGACTGCTGAATTATTCAGTCCTGTTTGATTATTCCCTGTTGGAATTTCCTTCCTGCCAACTACCGACCTGCAAGTAAAATTGTTTATTCGCGAACGGTAATTTTAATGCAGTGTTCATGCAGATTTTGAAAAATTTTGTGTTGTCACTCATTTATGTGTCATGATTGTGAGTGACGAGTGAACCAGCGTTCAAACGTAGTGTTGATGTGATCAGTGAAAAATACAACAAGGATATGATTAGCAAATCAAGAAGGAGTCAGGTTACTCAACCTTATCATAATGCGCTTTCAGAATAAACCCTGCCTCAATTAGGTCTTTTGAGGGTTGTATCGTGGTCGGATTCACGATTCGTGAAACAAAGGATATTAGGCTCAAATTATGATTTGTACCCACCCCTTCTACGTGATGATCTCCGATCCTAAAGTTCAGTTAACTTAGCTCGAGCGCTCGCCTCTTCGAGAGGTATGTTGAATAGCGGGAACAACTGGTTAAAGAATTCACAAGGTGTTTCGGAGTGACAGTTACTCCTTTTTCGTTTCGGTGCCTGTATCTACACGACTTTGTCCTTGTTTGAGGATTTTTCTTTTTATATCCTTTCTTTTTCATTCTTTTAATTCCCTAATTTTTGCCTGGACTGACTCTTCAGAGTTCTTTTCGATTTTTCTTTTGAAGTCCAGCGGGATGCCCTGATTTTTGCCTAAGTATTTGCTTTCCAGCTATTCTTTTCTTTTTACTTAGCGGGCTTTCTTATTCTTCTCTTATTTTTCTAAACAAGTCGTGCGACACTGGCTGTCTGGATTCATCCGAGAGGTTTATAACTGTCTCACTCCTGATTGGTGAGGTTTAACCATTGTGGTTGACGAGGTACGACCTCTGGGGAGGAATACGATGTGATTGGTCCTCGAAAGACAACACTCCTCCATAAGACTTGAACGCTCGGTCAAGCTAACTGACAACTACCCTGCCCCGGGTTAAGATGTGAGGGTTTAAAAGTCCGAAAGAAACTCCTACTTCTCGGCTCGAAGTGGTTAATAAGGGATTCTCTTCCTTATCTCTCCAGTGTTTAGGGGATTTGAAACAATGCTTGTACATCATAGGCAAGGTTTTATCTGAAAGCATACGATCATCAGTTATGAGTATTCAGTTTCGTCATCCTCCCTCCAATATTTACTAATCATAGTGATAAAGTGGAGTAAAAAAAATGCAAGTGTCAGTGTAATGCAATAAATGGGTGACAACGACATGATTAATTCATAAAAATGCATAATCACTTTATCAATATTACCATTCGAAACAAACAATGTTTAACAGCAAGTAGTAACTAACAGAAAAGAAACTACAAAGGCAAATGATAAAAAGTCTGTGGACTGCCAATGCTGAGGACGTCTGCCTGTCTGGACCACTGGCCTCTGAAAATAACCCTCTGAATCTGCGAGCTCAGACAGCTGAGAGGTTGACATGCACAACCAAAACTCCTCCTGGAAAGGAAATGCACCCTTTGTCGATCAACTGTTGCACTTTTGCCTGAAAAGCTTTGCAATCTTCAGTTGAATGCCCCGGGGATCCACCATGATATCCACACTGAGCATGGGGATTGTACCCAGGAGGGTAAGGCTCTGGCACGGGCTTAAGAGCTTTCGGTTCCACCAAAGAACTCTGGATCAACTATGGCAGAATCTAGCTATACGGCACAGGCACTAGATGAGAAGGAGCATTCCTTCGTTCCAAGTTGTTACGAGGTCGGTTCTGATTCTGACGTTGATTCTGATAACCTCGGCCACGGGCTCATGGACTTGCAAGAGGAGCGACATAAGGTTCCCGATGTGGTGCCCTAGGCACAATTGTCTGTCCAGAATAACGAGACACAGAAGATACTGACCGCTGAGAAGACGGAGAACCAACAGATTTCACCTATTCGTCTTGAGGATACCCAACATCATTCATGATTGCATTGATCACAACTCCTTCTTCATTTTGAAAGCTATAGAAAGATTCAGTTTCATTAGCCTGACCGCCTGAAACATTCTGGATTCTTCCAGTCTTTACACCATACTCGATGCGCTTTCCTGCCCTTACCAATTCAGAGAAATTTGGTGCCCTTCCAAGCATTCTTTCGAAGTACGGGCTCTGCAAGGAGTTTACGAACATGCCTTTCAACTCTCGGTCTAGAAGCGGTGGTTGCACTCTAGCAGCAAATTCTCTCCATCTCTGAACATACTTTTTGAAAGGTTCATTGTTCCCTTGAGACAATTCTTGCAGCTGCATGCGACTAGGAGCTTCATCAAGATTGTAGTCGTACTGCTTCAGAAAAGCATTGGCTAAATCCCCCCATGATCGGATCTGATCACTCTCTAACTGCATATACCAACTCAGAGATGCCCCAGTCAGACTATCTTGAAAGCAATGAATCATCAACTTGTCGTTGTGCACAAATGAAGTCATTATTCGGAAGAACATCACCAAATGTTGCTTCGGGCAACTATCTCCTTTGTACTTTTCAAACCTCGGCATTCTGAACTTCGGAGGTAACACTAGGCCAGGAACCAGACACATGTCTGCAGCACTAGGGTTAACAGTGTCTTTACCTTTCAAGGCTTTGAATCTTTCATCCAATGCACGAAACCTTCTAGCATACACGGGAGCTAATGGGTCTTCAGTCTTGGTTATCGGGACCTCTCTTCGGGACTCTGGCACAGGGAAGGCAACACCCTGGTAGTCCGAGATATCAACAGAAGGAGAACGTTCACCTCGGACAACAAACTGCTCACGTAGGTCTCGGCCTTCAACAGAAGGCTGTACAAGCTGAGCTGCAGTAAGGTTGTTCACTTGCGGGAAATCTTCGTCATGCGTAGATCCATACAGAGGATTGGACGTCACAGTGAAACCCGACAAGGTATCAACAAACTGGAAGCTGCTCTCTGACATAGCTACCAACAACTGTCAACTGACTTCACTGCTTGACTCTGATCAAATCTGCTTCAGCCCCTTGGTCGTCTTCAACACTCACCTTCAGAATCAAAACAACGGCCGGATAAGAGCTCTGACTAGCTGGAGCGTGGCATGCAATATGATGCAGGAATGTTCATGCAAATGCAATGCAAGATGCAGCAAACACGGGATCACAGCCCCCACAAAGCTCCGATTACTGTTGTGCTGCTGATGGGATAAATCTACTCTGACGAGAGAAAACCAAGATATCGGGTAGGCTGGAAGTCAAGTTTCCTGCAAAAACCCTCCCACTCACGGGTATGGACCTAAACTGACACAAGTTCGGCATCCTGTGCGTTCATCAGCGTCACAGACATTCAAGAGGGGTGATACGATACCCAGAAGGTGTGGCATCACCAGCTCATGAAGCGGCCTCACTCGGCTGAATCACAAATGGTCGGTCCCTAGAGTCGACAATCCTCCAAACCAACAACCGTCTCAACCCAAAGGGTTGAAAGAGAAGCCAACCGGGAGAACCTTGTCTGAGCGTGGATTTCATGAGACACTAGCGCCTGCCAAGCAAGTGCGCGCCCACTAATTTCCACAACTAATTCTATGGTGCACTCAAGCCTGGGTCTGGCTTCTCACTCATCAGAGCTCCCATCCCACCACAGCACAATAGAAACAGATAAAAATATAGTGCGGGAAATGTAAATACATCAGTAATATACAACATAAAAGTGCGGGAAATGTAAATACATCAGTAATATACAACACAAAAAGTAAACACCCACAGACACGCAAACAAGCGCTAGGATTGACTCTCGCAGGGGGCGTTGGATCCCCATATTGACTCGCATACGGGATGTTGGATCCCAGGAAACTATCAAGTCCCCAGCAGAGTCGCCAGTTGTCGCTTCCGCGAAAATAAGGTGCCGGCAAAACAGAAGAGTCGGCACCTTTCGTTATTTATCCCTCGGAACGGGAAAGGAAACGATCGGGAAAAAATGACGAAAAGGGTAAGACAAGGTCATCGCAACCATTGTCTGGGTTCGGGAGTCGGTTATGCAAGGGGAAGGTATTAGCACCCCTCACGTCCGTCGTACTCGACGGGATCCACGCTTGCGGGTTTGTCTACGGGTGAAAAATAATCTATCTATGGCTGCTAAATCTAAACGGAAAGAAACTGACTCGATAGAGCGTCGCACTCTATGCCTACGTATCCTCATCAGAAAATGAGAAATCAGAGTCTGCGTAGTTCGGGAAACTACGGGGGAGTTGCTCGGAAAGACGTCGCGTCTTGGGCCTACGTATTCTCGTCAGAGAAATCAGAGCGTGACGTAGTTCAGGCTAACTATGGCTAGACAGGGTGTTCTCGGTCACACGGGGGTGAGAGAAATGATTGACGATACTAGCGTACGCATTCTAGCAGTTAGGTGGATGATGCTCGACCATTGGAGACTTAGGCGTACCTATTTGCGGTAGAATGGACGTAGTATGTCGGGTTTTAAAGGTATGGGAACCTACGGGAACTAGAACTACGGTCTGGTCTCAAATGCGCTCGGGCAAGAGAAAAGAATAACATCAGTCGTCAGCGGGAAAGTCTCGATCGCACAGCAGCGAGAGAACAAAAGGTTAGTTGTTAGTGTGCTCGCTAGGATATCGCATCCTATGCCTACATATTCTCTTCAGAGAAAATCAGAGCAGTTGTAGTTCGACCTACAGCTAAAACGGGGACCACAGCACAAATCTCATTTTATTAATATTCGGAAGGTTACAATGATAAACTCCTAAAAAATCATACCCATCTATCATGGAAAATCTAATGAAAAATAGTCCCCTAACAAGTGGACCTTTAATTCTACCTCTAAAAAGGCGTAAAAGAAACTCTGAAAAGAAAATATATCCTAAAAAGAAAATATTAAAATACTATTATTTTTTTATATTTTTCATTCCACTGTATTTTCCATTTTTTCTATTTTTATATTATATATTCTTTTTCACATATTCTTTTTCTTTAAAAAATCTAAGCAAATGAATATAAAAGAATATAATGAAAAAAAAGAGAAAAACAAAAGGGGGTGCATCAGTTCAGCCAGGGGTATGCAGTGAAAACCACTCTGGGCCTTAAGCCCACAAGACAGAAAAAATAAAAAATAAAACAAAAGGGGGGTGCGCTGCAACAGGAGGGGTGTGAGCCAGAAATCAGTTGGGCCTAGCCCGATCAAAACAACCAAACAACAACAACAAAAAAAAACGGAGGGTGAATGTGGGAACGGGGGGTAAGATCCAACGAGATAATCGCTTGGGCCAAACAAGCCTAACAACCCGTCCACACATCCCCCCAAAGAACCAGAGCATCTTCTTCATCTTTTCTGCCAAATGAAACCCTAGCTCTCCCGCCGCCGTCTTCCTTACCGTCTCCTTCCACTCCGTCTCACCCTCCTCCCTTCATCAATCTTATTCATCTCCTTCTTCCACTTTAAACACCACAAAAAACTCTGATGAAGAATCTGACGAATATATTTGAAGGTTGTTGAAGATTCGAGCACGAAAAACTTCTGAAGCGGGTTGAAGGTTTGTGGATCTGGAAACAGATGACAAACTGATGAAGACGGATACGCTGAGTGTTGATTGTCCTTGGATGTTGTTGCGATGAACAACGATGAAGGTAGATCTGGAGACTTGGCTCGTGATTCTGGATTCGTGCGAAGACGGTGGCCTCAGATCGTGACGTTGAAAGGTTTCTGGGCGAAGATCTTTGAAGAACGAAGTTTGGATCGATGATGATTCTCGATGAAGAGCGGATGAACATTAACAGCAAGTTGAGGATCACCGAAGGTTCTATGCAGATCATTTGAAGCTCTGATGATGTTTGTTGATGGTTAATGAACTATGACGAAATCTGGAAATTATGTGGATGTGTTCTTGATGTTTCTGGCGGATCTGGAAAATCTGTGAAGATGAGGATGATTGCGAGGAAGATCTTGAAGAAGATCGTGAAGAACTTGGATGGAATCTTGAAAACGGTCATGAAGTTATTGAAAGTTCTCCAGTGGAGGTTTCTTGAACGGATGAAGACCGATGAATATTCGATGAGGTTGATGAATATTGTTGAAAATGGATGAAGATTATTGGTGATTTCTGGAAACGGTTGTATGAACATTCATACGAAACGGGAAAAAGATGAAGATCAGATGAATACGGATGAACACAGATCAAGATCTGGAAAGACGGTTATGAAGATCTGCATTGGTTTCTGAATGAAATGCAGTTTTCCGGCGACCATTGCGGTGGTCCGGCGACAGTTACCGTTCTCCGGTGGCGGCTGCATGGCCGGAGGGAGGGAGACAGGGGATGATACGCGTGTCAACACGCATGGGAGAGAGGGGGCGAACGGAGGCCACGTGTGGGGTGCAGAGCGTGTGGCGTGATGAAGTTTCCACACGTGGAGGGTGAGGTGGTGGTGCAGAGAGAGTGCATGCAGAGATGAAACGTGGCGATATGGGGAAGCTCACGCGTGGAAGTGAAGTGTGAAGTGGTAGCTTCAGAGATTGCAACGTGGAAATGAAGTGGAAGCCGAGAAAAGCACACATGGGATGCTTATATAGATGACACTTGGCACGAGCTGGACTGGGGTTTGTGGGCCTCCAAAAATCTGACACATGGCCCACGAAATTAATGAACTCAGACTAATTAACACCTAATTAATACCGATTAAGCCTAATGATTACCTAATTAACTCTCAATTAAACACAATTAAATGCTAACGAAAATTTAAAACAGCTATTAAAAGCCTAAATTGAAAATTAAGACTATTATAACCTAATTAAATCTAATAAACTCTAATTAACCTCTAAACAAATGATTAAGATCTAATTAATCTACTTAAATCCTAAAAGAATTAAATCTTAAAATAAAACTCTAATATCTATTAAATCTAAAAAAGAGGATTAACTATTAAAATCTATTAATTCTATTTAAAAAATCCTAATAAAAGAATTATCCTATTAAAAATCATTTTAAAAAAACTTCTTAATATCTAAAAAACATGATTTATTCTTAAAAAGAAATTAAAACTAAAATCTATTTAAAAAACATTTAATATCTATTAAAAAAATCTAACTAACACCTAGAAAAATCAATTAAACCCATTAAAAAAATCTAGAAAATAAGGGGAAAACCTAAAAATACGAGGAAGCTGATTAAATCGATTAGCAAACTATATCGAAATAAACGGTGAAAACCCGGACACTGAGATGTCCTCAAAAACAACAGCGAGAGCTGAAAACACCGGGAACGAGCACCGATTCTCAAAATACGTCCTCGTATTGGCCTGAAATGCCTGAAGCGCGACCCGAGGGCTGTAATCCCGATAAAGTCAATCTGACTGGAAAAAATGCAATGTATGCAGTATGCAAATGCAAAATGAAATGAGTCAAAACATGAGCCAAATTGCGATAAGTAGTTGGTCAAATTTTAGGGTGCAACAAATATTACGTCATGTGTCAACATTCACCATACAAAAAATCAGAGGCTAACATGAATTATTGAAAGAGAAATAAAATCATAAAGCACAACATGTAATTTCCTAACTATTAAGAATACATTAAAATGGAAAATATGCAATTAATTGGAAAATGCAATAAAACTGAAATTAAAAAATGTGAAAAAAATCTAAACACATTAAACTACTCACATGATTTATTCCAAGAATTATTGACAACAATTGGTATTTTTCCAGAATTAAAACCAAACAAGTATCAATTAAAAATAAAATAGAAAAAAGAAATTAAATGAAACAGGTGGGTGGTGTAACTAGTAATATTCTACGCTATACTCATGTGGGCTGCGAAAAGGAGGGTGCGAACAGCGAATTGGATGCTGAAGGCCCAACTGCGTATTAAAGCAAAACGCAGGGAGGTGCAGCGAGCATTTTTCATGTGCTATTCCGTATTGGGCCTGTGATACGTGGGGTACGAATAGTAAGATGGACGTTGGCCCAGCTGAGTTAAAAAACTCAGCTTTCAATTATGCCCAAAACGCAGCGTATGGCTGCACATGGGAGAGTCCACGCGGATCAATCTCGGCTATTCGTTGCGAATACAAAGTCATGGCTTAGCGAGATCTAACGGCCGGAATCGCGTATGGGATTTTTGAATGGCAAAACGGAGGGAAACCTTCCGCGGCGGCAGATGGTGGTGCGGTGGCCGGATGTAAGCTCCGGTCATCTTCTTCATTTCACCAACAATGGCATTTTCTCATTTCTTAACCGAAATTCGATTTTCTTTAACCAAAACTGCATGATTTTTCGTGTAGATTCCAAATATGCAACTTATTTCTACTTTCCTCCATTAAAACTCAGAATTCCATATCATCCAAGAATCACTCAAGAAAATAAATTTTCTCAAAACTCCAAATTGATGATACCAATCTCTTCCTCTCACTTCCTACATCATGAATATCAAATTCTTTTCCATTTTCATCCACTAACAAGAGAGATATTCGAACTACAACCTAGGGTGTCAATTCTTGAAGTTTCATGGAACCTAACCAAACTAATCCTAAAAGCTTCTACATATCCTAAGGATTATAATTATGTGAAAATGGAGCCTAAATTCAACACAAATAGAGAGCATGGATGAAAAATTAGAACCTTGTTTGGAGCTTCAATGGTGGCTTGAGATGTTGTTGAAGCTTCACGAAAAGTGTCCAGAATCACTCCATAATCATCATAGAAGCTTCTACAATGCTCAATCTTGCTTGAAAATGTGTAAAACTCCAAATTCGAAAATCAATTTTTCACCACTTTTTCTCCATGAATTTCTGTTGTAACTGCCTCCAAAATCAGTTATTTTCTGTTAGGAATGATTGGAATGTTATATACAATGGATATGTGATGATTTTCAGCCCAATGGGAGCCCATAAGAGTCCAATCCAAAATTCACATTTTTGCACTTTCAAGCTTTATGGAAATGGTGAAAATAAGGCAAACCAACTTGTACATTGATTCATATCAGTTCCTTATGTTGCAAGGGATATGAAAGGCTAAGATTGGTGCCTTGGAAATGAATCTATGGTGGATTTCCATTATGTTGCTTAAAGATGAAGAAATCATGAATTTGACACACCAAATGACTTCAAATTGGATTTCTGATTTTTCCATTGTTCTTAAAACATTAATTGCACTCAAAAAATGCACCAACATGACATGAATTGGTTTTAAAATGAATTCATTCAAACTAGCCCTTTTCAATCTTCCTTTCATGAATTTTTCTCCATACATTTTCCTATCCAAACCATATCAATGATCCCTTGAGGTTTGATTGACCAAATAATCCCATTTGGAGCAATTTTCAAGTTGGCAAGATTTTCATTTGAGGTACGCAAAGTGGTGAACTTGACCTGTAATGAAAATGACTTATAATCCTACTTTCCCAAAATACCCCTGACTTGTAACCCTCATAAATTGAGTTCTACAAATCAGATGAAAGAATTCTAGTACTATTTGGAAAGCTAAGATCATGAGGAACAACATTCAAGTTGTCCAAGGGTTGAGGAGAAACATCCTTCTAGCTCAAAAATGTCCTGGAAGTTGGTTGACTTTCAAGTACCCAAATCAGATTCATCTGATGACCTGTAACTTGTCTGCCTCATAACTTGAGTTTTAGAAATCCAATGAATAACTTCTAATAATCAAATTAAAGTTATGGACATGATCTACAAGTCTCATGTGGATATCAAGATGAGATGAAACTTTTATCTTGAGTTATGTGGTCTTGAAGTTAGGCACTGAAATAGGGGATTTTACACTGTCAAGCTTAGAAACCCTAGCTCAATTACTTCTCACACTCTTGAATATTGATGAAGTGATATTGAAATGATCTCTCAGGTGTCTCAACACAAAATTCCATGATCATAGTTGCTTGGAATTGAGTCTTAATCTCCTCAAGACTCACAGTTGACTGAGGGTTGACCAGGTGAAAACCTAGTTGCACCACCTTGGGCTGTGGCCTCTTGCACTTTGCATAATGACTTGAATAAGCTCCATAATAACTATCAAGACCTCTTATGAGCTCCCACAATGCTTCATACCCATATCCATGGACTTACAATCATCTGGTGATCTTTTCATGGCCTCCAAGATAGGAGGTGAACCACATACAACTCTTTGACTTTTCTGATGGTGATAAGCTTCTGAGTAGATTGAATATAACCCCATGGCTAGGGTTAGAACTTGATAACCCTTTCTTGATGAGCACACCCCCTTGATCCCCTGTGAATGGATGATGTTATGCAAATGTTAATGCTATGAGTGCATAGCTAAGGCTATATGAATGCAGTGAAGCAAAAGCCAGTTAAAGAAAAAGGTTGGGCAAATTTTGGGGTGCAACACCTTTGAGTTAATGAAACGGTGCGTTTAGCACATGGACTTGGGCCAAAGTTCATATTTGCACCCCTCTTTTCTGCAAGCCCAAGGGAATACACGTAAAACCATTGCTATTCACACCAATTCTTTTTCAATTTCTTTTTCTTTTTCTTATTTTCTTTTGTTAATTGCTGTTTACATTTTAATCAATTTAAAATACTTAAATAGCTCCTAAAATGATGGAAAAAATACATTTGTATAGTTTAACATGTGATTTAATTTTTTATATTTTTCAATTGATTTTTCCATTTCTTTTTCATTTAATTTGGCATTTTCTTTTTAATGTGCTTTTGTGAATAAGAAATTGTACATGCTTGCTTCTTGATTTTATTTCCTACTCAATACATCAAATAAATGCCTAATATTTTGTATGCTCATTTTTGATACATTAGGTGATATTTTAGTATTTTTATCTTATTTTTTTGATAGCATTTAGTTAGGGTTTTGAGTAGATCTTTAGCACCCTTTCCCTTTGCATCTTCCATAGTGCACATTAGGGTTTTGCATTCTGTTAGCACCCTTAGGCTTAGAGTTTGGCTCCCATATTTTAACCATAGATTCCTAACATCACGAGGACGCTCTAGGATTTTTATTAGAACTTTTAGGATTGTTTTCCTATTTTTAATAGATTTTGCATTCTGGCTGATGTTTGTATGTTTCAAATTGTACTTTCACCTAGTTTTGCATTTTTAGTGATCTTTTTGCAATCCTTAGGCTCCCAATACCTTAGATCTCCATTAAGTTCCACCTCACTCATCTGTCCTACAATCTTAGGATCCCTCTTATGAGAGCCTGGTTCTTCCTTTGGAAGAATTAAAGTGTATTCTATAAGGAGGTTGAACCTTTGATGGACTATTATGTTGATACACATCTAAACTTGATGAATTCCTGGAATGATTTCCTTGCTCCTCATCTTGTTTACCTCTCTCCTTCATGATTGATTGAGTGTTTGTTGTGTTGCGTTAGGATAGACTTGCATGTGTAGATACCCTTAGGCTTAGGTGCATGTCTGCATTAAAGATTGAGGTGTGCCTCCCTTTGCTTGATTGTTCTTTTCCTTTTTGTCATGTTTGCATCTAAAGGTTGAGGTGTTCCTCCCTTTGCTTGGATGTTTACCTGCCTTTCATACTTCCATGTTTGCATTTAAAGGTTGAAGCTTCCTCCCTCTGCTTGTACTGTTGCATTGCATCTACATCCAGTCATTTTATACTTCATCTGCTTGTTAGTTTTGTTTTGTTTTCCTTTGACATGTTCCCTTAGGATTCTCACATCCTTGTTCAAGGATGATGATGATAGACCCTAGGTTCTAATCCATGCATGATAACAGTAGGATAGATTCCCCTTTCAAACTCAACATTAGGACCATATTGCATGACAACAGTAGGTTTCAATTAGTCCCCCTGTAGAGTCCTTTTCTCTCTTCTCATCTCAAAACAACAGTAAAACATTTAATAAAGGCTAATTTTTCATTGTACGTTATGAGCCTTAAGCTACCCAGGAAATGGTTATTGGAGGGTTTCCTTTCAGTATCCAGGATGTTTAGTGTGGCACCCTTTGGGTGACATGCGGCGCATTCACTCCTAGATCATAGTCTCTAGTGCAATATGAATTACAAACATTCATAAAAAACACTTCTTCTCCGATAAAAGACTCCAAAACAAACATCAAACTCCTTTTTCCCTTTGGGGCTCCTTTAATCAGGAAAATATTTTTAGAAAAAGAGTGTTGTTAACTCCCAGTTCTACCGCAAACGGTAACGCGTAAGTCTCCAACGAGCGAGCTGCATACACCAAACTACTGGAACTATTTGTTAACCCTACTTGGGTAAAAAACATGTGAACGAACCTGTGTTCCGTTTTATCCTGAACTAAGTTCGCTCTGATCTCTCATACTTGTTGAGAGTACGTAGGCACAAGATGCGATGTCTTGGCGAGCAACCTTCCCTCATCACCTGTAGTTAGCCGAACTACGTTGACTCTGACTTTCCCATTGCACGAGGGAATACGTAGGCCCAAAGCTGCGATGCTCTGTCGAGTCCTTTCTTTTTCTTTTGACCCTGAGTTGTAGCGTAGATAGATAAACAACCCTTTTAGATAAACAAACAAGCGTGCATCCCGTTGAGTACAACGGACGTGAGGGGTGCTAATACCTTCCCCTTGCGTAACCGACTCCCGAACCCGAGATTTGGTTGTGATGACCAATCTTTTGCCTTTTCGCTAGGTTTCTCCTGATCGTTTCCTTTCCCTCCTTTGGGATAAATAACGATAGGTGGCGACTCTTCTGTCTTTGCCGACACCTTTTTCGCAGTAGCGACAGCTGGCGACTCTGCTGGGGACTGCGATGGTTCCCTATGCGAGTCAATCCTAGCGCTTGTGTGTTTATCTATTGGATTCGTATTTATTTATCGCACTTTACTTTCCCGCACTTTACTTTCAGCATGATATTATTATTTGTTGTGCTGTTGTTGGGAGGGGTGATTCTGATGAGTGATAAGCCAAAACCCAGGCTTTAGAGTATACATAGCATTAATAGTGGAGAGTAGTGGGGGCATGCATGCTTTGCATGTACTAGTTTCCCATGAAATTCACGCTCAGACGAGATTCTCCTAGATGATTTCTTTTCCAACCCCTTGGGCTTGAGGGGATATTAGACTTGAGAGTTGTCGACTCTGGGGACCGATCATTTGTGACTCAGCTAAGTGAGGCCTCTTTAGGAGGTGATGATGTCAAACCAGAAATGGTGAACGTATCATTATTTCTTGAAAGTATGTGACGCTGAGGAACACATAGGATGACGTGCCTTTATCTGTGAATTAGGTCCATACCTGTGAGTGGGACTGGGGTTATGCAGGAAATCTTTACCTTCAGATTACCCGGTTTTCTCTACAGTTTGAATCGGAATTATTGGTATCAGTTGGTTCCTGTCAGAGCAGTGTTATGTTCTTGTCAAGGTAGAACTTTGGTTATTCTCAGTCAACAGCACAACTATCTTGATCCCTTGTTGATTGCATTAGCATTCTTCATTTTGCATTGTATTGCATTTGCATTTCTGTCATACCCCAAATTTGTCCTACCTGAATAATTTGCATTTGTACATCCACCCACCAACCTTTACTTAGAAAATCAAAAATATATATATAATTTGTTGCTTCCATCATAAGATTGATTTGAATTGGATCAGGTTTCGAATGAGAGAAGTATACGTGGAAGTTCAGGTTTGACTTAATTCATCAGTCAGAAGGGGGTCTATTTCATTATCAAGGACAAGATATGCATGATTCGAGTGGCATGTTGCTGAATAAGCATTAGACGCATGGTGAAAGTTTGGTGTAATTGTGCAAATGAATATTTTGGAGGTTTATTCGTTAGTGATTTTTATTGGTGAAAAACTTTAACTCATTCAGGATCCGAGTTTGATTTATGTTTAAAATTATTTTAAGAAGATTGATTCAATGAAAGTTCGTAAGATCGGTTCGAGTTTTAAATGAATACTTCAAGGAGGGCACAATTTAGGCAATTGAAGATGTTGGATTAATATGGAAATTCAAATGTTAACTATTATGTTTGATCAAATTCCAAATTACAAAGACAATACCCATCGTCATCTACCAAGCATTTTACAAAGGAATTTAGCCCATTCTTCTTATTACAAACCCATGATCCAATTACTTGGTAAGAAAAATCACAAAAAAAATAGAAGTCCAAAAAATAATAAATAGATTTAATTTTTGTTTGTTACAAAATTGCAAGGTCATTACAGCTTTTTCAATACAATTGAGTACTCATAAAGTACACCAAAAAGTGTATCAATTCAACCATAGTTTCTTGGCATCCCCATTCTGCGACGATTCATCAGTACACTTCTTTACATTGCACAACATCAGCCGTAACTTAATGAAAAAGACCCACCCAAAGACCAAGTTCCTTGCTTGCAAACCGACAAAGCCAGCGAACAAAATCACAGTCAACAGCAGTACAACCATGCCAAATACAAGCTCAATGGGAATTATCAGCCAACAATTTATAATGCACCCATTTACCGTTTCACGGTCCCGCATAAGATACAGCCCAGCCTGGAATACCAAAAATGATAACAAAATTAATACAATACAAAAACTGCTAATTGAAAAAAAGACAAAAAGGACAGTCTGCAGCATACAACAAAATGGTATCAACACAGCAACCTTCACGAAAGCATATTTCAATATTCATAAAAAGCAGCAATAAAAAAGCCACGCGGAAAGTCTATGTACAAGGCTATATGCGGGTACACCCCAGACTGCAATCAGGCAGCAATGAAAAGCAACTTTCTGCAACATTGAAAGAAAAGTTACAGCAGAAAAAGCATCATGAAAACCACAAATGATACTACACCGCAACTACGGGTGAGGGATAAAGAAACAACACAATTGATATCAGAAAAGGAGGAGAGTAATACCGATAAACTCCAAGCCTCAACTTTTCTTCATCTTCTGAGAGACAACTTCAAAACAAAAAAAAAACTCCTCCCAAATTTCAACCGAACCTTCAAGTTCTCCTCCATTAACAAAAACTTTCTTCTTTCTTTAAACCATCTTCAACACTCTCAAATAGACCCATTTCCAACGAGACCCATCCATAACACAACTTTGTCTTGAACCTTCAAACCCAAACTTCAACCTAAAATCAAACAACCCCAATCATTTAACCTTCTTCTTCTTCGAATTCCATCAAAGAACCCTTCACCACATAACCATCATCCCTCAACCAACCCCAAATCGATTTCACAACCCCAAAATCTCAACCCACTGTTCGAAAACCTTTTCTTTCCTCTTCTATAACTTCAACCAAATTCATACCCACATCAGAAAACAGAGAGAGATTAGAGATAAAGTGAGAGACCAAAAAGATCCGAACGGGATGAAGAGAAATCAAACAAGCTCTGAATCTACGAATAGAGGTGAAACTCAGAAATTCAGAGAGAAGAAATCGAGTTAAGATAGGACGAGATTAATGCAAGAAAAGGGTGAGAGTACGATTTGATTCCCCTTTTCTTGGTTCGATGTGATTTCGGTTGGGAAGAACCGTGTTCTTTTCTCCAGTGTTAGTTCGTTCCCGAGAGTTTTATTCCTTTTTGTCCAGCTGGCGTTTTGTGTTTATCAAGAGAAGAGTGAGTTAGATTTAGGTTTTTATTTCTTCTCATCATTTATCATCTCGATGGGTCATGGGCCCATGGTGTTTGGTTATGTGCACCCACCGTTTTTTCTTTCTGTCACCTCTTGCTCCTAGTGGGTTGAGCCCACCCGTTTTTTTTATCACTCACCTCACACCTCGGTTCATACTCCCTTTCTTCCCTCTTAAATTTATTTTAAACAAGTTTTAATATAAATATTTTTTAAATTATTTTTTTAAAACAGTTTTGTTAACTTCTGTTAAGATTTCATTTATTTTATGTATTTTTTCTTTTGTTAATATTTTCAACTAATATTAGAAGTATTCTTTAGTAAATAATTTTGAGGTATACTTTTGAGTTTTTTTTTATTATTATTCATTTCTATCGTATTTAGGGTCGATGACGATACCCCAAAGTTATTTTTCTGTCAAATTATTGGTGAAAAATAACAAACCCGAGACCAACCTTTTTCAAACTTTTCATTTTCTATTTTTATCCATTTTATTCATATTATTATCATATTTATTCATTCTCACTCACATATAATCAAAAATACATAACAAACTATCGAAACCGCTAAAACCCAATTTGGTGGACTGTTGGATCTTTGGTCATTTGCAGGTATCCTAACTTTGAGTCGTGCCCGACGTTTCTCAAGGCGTAGTTTAGGACATAATGCACACACACGGCTTTCTCTTGGGCTACCTGACAATGAGACCCCTTTATTTCGTGCAATCTCGTGTAACTTACATGTACCCCTCTCCCATTCCGATGTATGTTTCGCATTTCTTTGATTATTAGTTTATCTCCTAGGAGCACCCATAGGGACTAGAGCGGATCAAACTATTTTCAAACTAGTTCTCGATTCATCATCGAGCCATTTTCAAACCCTTGTAAGTCGAGTGCTCATACGCATTCGCCACCAACCTATTGCACAATTTGACCCTTGATGCGTAAGTCAAGTCGGTCCCGTTTTTCAAACCATTTCTGTTACACGATTTGCACGCGATAATAAGTCAAACCCTTGATCCAACGTCAAGTGGATTTTCGTAGCAAACTATCAATCAATTAACAACTATTCAATTCTTTTCCAGGTGTAAAGAGTAGGTTCAAGTCTTTGATCTTGCTTTCGGTTGTCTAGATGCGAGTTATCTTATTCGTGTGTGAGCAATTGACGCCTTTAAATAACATTAACAACTCGACAACATTCAACCATCCTCCAACTACTTAAACTCTATTTCAAACTCAAGCAACTTTCTTTTCACGATGAAAAAGAGAGGGTTCCAAGTCTTTGGTTCGCTCTCCCGACTACTTGGGTCCGAGAAGCCTTTCTTAAGCTTCAAGTAGTCATCATCCGATCAACCTCACCCATTCAAACAACCTTCCTTTGCGATGAAAAAGAGAGAGTTCCAAGTCTTTGGTTCGCTCTCCCGATTACTTGGGTCCGAGAAGTATTTCTTAAGCTTCAAGTAATCGTCATCATTTCAACTTCACCCTTTCAAACACAACCTTATTATTCAAGATGAAAAAGAGAGAGTTCCAAGTCTTTGGTTCGCTCTCCCGATTACTTGGGTCTGAGAAGTCTTTCTTAAGCTTCGAGTAATCGTCATCCATACCCATATTCAAACCAATTCAATCCCGTATCCTTTTCGTGGTCGTTACCACGAACTACGAACGCTCTGATTCTTCATTCACTCTTGAATGTAAGATACGTAGGCACAAGATTGCGATGATCTTGGCGAGCACAATCCCCTTCATCTTCCCATTCCCCCTATCCTTTCCCGTAGTCGAACTACGACGCTCTGATTTCTCATTCTCGTCCGAATGAGAATACGTAGGCACAAGGACCCCAATCCTTGGCGAGCACCCTATCCTCTGACCATCCCCTTTCCCCTAGTGTCTTTATCCCTTTATAGTATCCTTTAGAATTTAGTAGTGAGAGGAGAAGAATTAAGCTTAGCTAACATCCATCACAACTCGAATTAAGAGGTTCCCGTTGAGTACAACGGACGTGAGGGGTGCTAATACCTTCCCCTCGCGTAACCGACTCCCGAACCCAGGAACATTAGGTTGCAACGGCCGTGTTCCTTTCCGTGTTTATGAGGTTTTCTCGATATTTTCTTCTCCCGTTTATTCGGGAAAATAAAGTTCGGTGGTGACTCTGTCGAACCCCATTTCCGCGCCTTTTGCGCGAGGGTCGTATGTTCGAATGAATTTTCGAGGTGCGACAGGTGGCGAATCTGCTGGGGACCTTTGCTCCATGCAAGAGAGAGTCGAGCCTATCTTAGTTTGAGTTGTTAGCTTGTTGTTTTTATTTTCTTCTCGCTTATTTATTGGTATCCTTGTCTTGGTTACTTGTGCTTGAGGCATTGTGGGGATTGATATGCTTTTGGGCATTTTGTGAGATGGCTCTACACCCGAGTCCGAGTATAACCGTAGGATTAGGATGGTGGTTGTGTAGTGGAGACTTGCGTGGGGTCTTTCACGTTGAGTTGAAGCGAAAACCCTGCTTGGAGTAGATTCCTTGGAGATGTTGTTGTTGTGGTGAATCTTTGCCATATCAATAACGTTTTCGAGCTTGAGTCGTTGATCCCAAGGACCATAAACCGTTTTATCCATGGTGGTTGGTAGTGTTAATTCTATGTGGATTAACACAAACGCCCCAATCAGATGGGATCCCTTGAACGTATTACTTTCTTACAATAATATTTTCAACCTCGATCTATGACTCTGAGAACCTTTTCTAGAACCCGTGTGTCGATGGTTGTGTAGTTGATGCCTCCGAGAACTCTTTCTCGCATGGAGGATACGAGAACCTCACCTATAGGAGATTCTTTTGAGGATGTTATCATCGTGATGAGGCTTTGTCATGGCTGTAATATCTTTGAAAGATATCCATGACTATAGGCACCTACCCATTTTAGAATCCTACCTGTGGGGGGTTTCTTTGAGCAGTGACTGTGATCCTTGAACCGTTCACCCGGCTAATCTCAGAACTGTTTGATTTGTGATCCTGTGATCCTGGATCTTGCATATTGCATTGCATATCATTTGCATTGCATCTCACTTGTTGTTCACCTTGCATTATCCTTCCTTCGTCAGTTTCTCATGTTTCTCTTTCCTTCCTATCCAGTAAATCAAGCTGATTCCTCGACACTAGTATGCAACTAGAGCCAATACAAGACAAATGATGGAGCAGATTCAACAAGAGCAAGTTGCCATCAGGAAGGAGTTGGAATCCCTCAATAGAAAGATGGATCAGATCTTCAAAGCCCTCGCCATAACTAGGAAGGAACCAGGACAGCGAGCCGCTCAAAGACCGCGCCAGCAACATCAACCGAGGACATGGAGGCCAGATAGAGTATTTGATCTCCTACCAATGACATATGCTAATATCTTTGCTCAGCTGATGTAGAAGAAGGCTGTCGTTCCGAGAGATCTAGCTCCCCCAATTGTTCTTCCTGCTGATTACGATGCGAATTCTCATTGCGAGTTTCATAAGGGTGCTCCGGGCCATATGGTCGAGAATTGCAGATCTTTCAAGCACACGGTTCAAGACATGATTGACAGGGATGCTATCACATTTGATGGGAAGTACCTCAATGTCATCAACAATCCAATGCCGCCAACCAAATAGCGTTATTCAGATCAAATCCAGTCAAGTCAAGTTCATCCCCGAAGAAGGCCGTCATGTTGCCTTTTCATCTTTCGCATTTCTTATTTTTGTCTTTGTTTGTTTAAGTATTGTATGCTTTAAACAATTGTCATTCGTATTTGGTTTCATTAATGTATCGTTTATGCATGTTTTGAATTAGTTATGTCGTATTCACTCATTTTCACTTATCACCGACACATATTCATTTCACACTATCCACTGTTGTTTAGCATGATTTAAGGGAGGATGATGAGAACGAGATACCCATAATTGCAAACCGTATGCTTTCAGACAGAATTTCGTCAATGATGCACATGCATTGCTTCAATTCCCCAAACACTGGAGATATAAAGAGTTAATCCCTAGTAAACCACTTCGAGCATAGGAGTAGCAGTTTCCTTCGGATATTTGAACCTTTACACTTAACCTGGGGCAGGGTAGTGTTCAGTTAATCCAACTCCGCACTTGAATCAACAAAGCGAAATCCCAAAGACGGTGGTTCATCAAAGACCCATGCTATGGCAGTCACAACAAAATCCAAAAAAACAAAATCAAAAGCCTGCTAAGTCAAGCACCTCAAAGGGGACTTAGGCAAAACCAAGGCAATCCCAATGGATCTGACAAGCAAAATCAATCCATGCAAAAGTTAGGGATCAAAAAAAAAGCAAAAGAAGCCCCCGAAACCCTCAACAAAAACAAAATAAGATTCAGTGGTCATTCAAATAGGGTCACTAGCATCCATCAAGATAAGGTGACTGCCATCAAGTTTATGCCGTCAAGACAAGTGTAGAATTAATTGAGCGTAGGACTGGAGATCATTAAGAAGAAGGGGTGGGTACAAATCATACTTTGAGTCTAACATCCTTTGTTTCATAACCGTAAACCAAGCCACGTTACAACCCTCGAAAGACCTAATTGAGGCGAGGTTTGTTCTGAAAGCGTACTATCGCAAGGTTGCGTAACCTGACTCCTCACATGATTGTTAATCATCAGCATTGGTGTCATTATCCTTGTTATATCTTTTACACCAATCAAAATTAGCACAATGTTTGGGCTAACGGTCCATTCGTCTCACTATCACGACACCTTCAATAAATAACCCTTTTTCAAAACTTGCCTTGAGCTTTGCATTAATATTACCATTTGTGGGTGTACAATTTTAATTGCAAATCAGTGTTAGGTATTTAAAGACATTTCAACAAGGGGCAATCAAGGAAGAATTTAACTCCCAGTGGCTGACACGAAGCAAGACTACCTCAGAACCCACAGGTTGGGGAAATCACTCAACAGCTCGAGCAGGGGCAAGTCATTCGAGTTCAACTTCCATATGTTCAGAACTGGTTAATCTGGAGCAAGACCAGATCATCCTGACCATCAAGCAGAGTTGCAACCTTCTCTGAAAAAAATTCGCAACCACCGAGTACCCAGGCTTGGGATATCCAGAACATCTTCGTCTGCTTTGGTCATGGCATCTTCAACCAACTGCGTGTCGAGGAAGTCAATCCCTCCCACCACCCAAAGTCCAATTCGCATTGGCAACTACCAGAGTCCACCGCGCTGACGTCTCCCTGCATTTCCAATTACCCGTCTGCAATCATGTGCATCATACGCATTGCATTCGTTATCATAAGCATCTTGCATCATATGCATACTCCAATCATATCTTACTATTGGATCTTTGGTCATTTGCAGGTATCCTAACTTTGAGTCGTGCCCGACGTTTCTCAAGGCGTAGTTTAGGACACAATGCACACACACGGCTTTCTCTTAATCTACCTGACAATGAGACCCCTTTATTTCGTGCAATCCCGTGTAACTTACATGTACCCCTCTCCCATTCCGATGTATGTTTCGCATTTCTTTGATTATTAGTTTATCTCCTAGGAGCACCCATAGGGACTAGAGCGGATCAAACTATTTTCAAACTAATTCTCGATTCATCATCGAGCCATTTTCAAATCCTTGTAAGTCGAGTGCTCATACGCATTCGCCATCAACCTTTGCACAATTTGACCCTTGATGCGTAAGTCAAGTCGGTCCCGTTTTTCAAACCATTTCCGTTACACGCTTTGCACGCGATAATAAGTCAAACCCTTGATCCAACGTCAAGTGGATTTTTGTAGCAAACTATCAATCAATTAACAACTATTCAATTCTTTTCCAGGTGTAAAGAGTAGGTTCAAGTCTTTGATCTTGCTTTCGGTTGTTTAGATGCGAGTTATCTTATTCGTGTGTGAGCAATTGACGCCTTTAAATAACATTAACAACTCGACAACATTCAACCATCCTCCAACTACTTAAACTCCATTTCAAACTCAAGCAACTTTCTTTTCACGATGAAAAAGAGAGGGTTCCAAGTGTTTGGTTCGCTCTCCCGACTACTTGGGTCCGAGAAGCCTTTCTTAAGCTTCAAGTAGTCGTCATCCGATCAACCTCACCCATTCAAACAACCTTCCTTTGCGATGAAAAAGAGAGAGTTCCAAGTCTTTGGTTCGCTCTCCCGATTACTTGGATCCGAGAAGTATTTCTTAAGCTTCAAGTAATCGTCATCATTTCAACTTCACCCTTTCAAACACAACCTTATTCTTCAAGATGAAAAAGAGAGAGTTCCAAGTCTTTGGTTCGCTCTCCCGATTACTTGGGTTTGAGAAGTCTTTCTTAAGCTTCGAGTAATCGTCATCCGTACCCATCTTCAAACCAATTCATTCCCGTATCCTTTCCGTGGTCGTTACCACGAACTACAAACGCTCTGATTCTTCATTCACTCTTGAATGTAAGATACGTAGGCACAAGATTGCGATGATCTTGGCGAGCACAATCCCCTTCATCTTCCCATTCCCCCCATCCTTTCCCGTAGTCGAACTACGACGCTCTGATTTCTCATTCTCGTCCGAATGAGCATACCTAGGATTAAGGGCCCCAATCCTTGGAGAGCACCCTATCCTCTGACCATCCCCTTTCCTCTAGTGTCTTTATCCCTTTATAGTATCCTTTAGCATTTAGTAGTGAGAAGAGAAGAATTAAGCTTAGCTAACATCCATCACAACTTGAATTAAGAGGTTCCCGTTGAGTACAACGAACGTGAGGGGTGCTAATACCTTCCCCTCGCGTAACCGACTCCCGAACCCAGAAACATTAGGTTGCGATGGTCGTGTTCCTTTCCATGTTTATGAGTTTTTCTCGATATTTTCCTCTCCCGTTTATTCGGGAAAATAAAGTTCAGTGGCGACTCTGTCGAACCGCATTTCCACGCCTTTTGCGCGAGGGTCGTATGTTCGAATGAATTTTCGAGGTGCGACAATTTCATGTTTGCATATCCATTCCTCAGCCGGAACAGGGAGCTCACCCATCGTTTGTCTGCTTCGCTAGTTGGTTTTCTTACATTCGCATTGGACTTGAATCAGCTTCGGGAATTATGAACTCAGAAGAGCAGAATCTGGTTGTTACACGGGCAGAGTTTAAATTGATGAAAGATCAGTTGGGTCAACTCATGGAGGCCATGACAGCTATGACTAGAGATGAGGCCAATGATCAGAGGACTCCGGCGAATAATGTCGCTCAAGCTCAGCATATGCAGATCCTTGTCAGGGATAAAGAGGCATATTTTCTCCACGACATGGACTATCAGAATTTCTTTTTCTCTGTGCCAGATCCTCAGAGGGCTGTTCCAAAGGTTAATGCTGAGAACCCATAGACTGTTGAGTTTATGAGAAGATATCAGTTTTTGGAAGAAAAGCTCGATACCCTGATGAGTCAGAATACTCTCGATTTGAATGCTTCAAGCATGTGTTTGGTGCCAGGCCTTGTGATGCCTCCGAAATTTAAGATGCCAAATTTTGAGAAGTATAAGGGGGATAGTTGTCCGAAGCAGCATTTGGTAATGTTCTGCAGAAAAATGACTTCGTATGTCCATAATGATTAGATTATGATTCACTACTTTCAGGACAGTTTGAGTGGAGCATCGTTGAGTTGGTATATGCAGTTGGAAAGTGGTTGTATCAGATCTAGGTCAGATTTAGCCAATGCCTTCGTGAAGCAATACAACTACAATCTTAACATGGCTCCTAGCCGTACGCAATTGCAAGAATTATCTCAGGCGGACAATGAATCCTTCAGAGGATATGTGCAGAGATGGAGAGAATTAGCTGCTCGTGTTCAACCCCCACTTCAGGACAGAGAGTTGGTTGACATATTCTTGGGTACTTTGAAAGGCCATTACTTTGACAAGTTGCTCAGTGGTAGAGCGTCGAACTTTGCTGACTTGGTGATAATAGGGGAACATGTTGAGAGCGGACTCAAGAACAGAAAGATTCGGGACATCCCTTATGTCTCAGTGGATTAAAGTAAATCAGTTGTCAGTTCTCAAGAAGAATGGGAGAGAGGAAGTGATGTTGTCTCCAAATCTCCAGTACTTCAGGTTCAGTTTTCAGACGTTTTAAGTGTTTAAAGTCAACAATCATATCATTGTCAACCGCGTCAACACGCTAGACGAAGGACGAGGAAGCCAGAGAGATAGTTTACTCAGTTGTCGGTATCGTACAGTCAGTTGTTGCCGGATTTGATCAAGGGTGGATTGATTGTGCCAAAAGAAATTAATCCTGCGATTCCACCATATCCGCCAGGTTTTGATATCAACGCCCGCTGTGAGTACCATGTTGGGGCACAGGGGCATTCAACTGAAGACTCTAAGGTGCTTAGGAGCCAAGTTCAGACTCTGCTGGATTCCAACAGGTTTTCAATCACGTCTCAGGGTATTCAAATCAATGATCTTCCTTTATCCAGCCAGGCAGGTGTATCCGTTCATGTTATGAAGGAATTCACCGAGAGCAGTTGTTCAGAAGAGTATCAAACTGAAGACTCAGTCGAGAGTTGTATCCTGGCGTAGTTTTTGTTCATTACTGTATGCTGACCATCACCAGGCTTGTTGGTTGAGGTCACTTTGTTTGCACTTAGTTACTCCTGTATGATGCATATATGTGTGATGGTTATCCCTATGCTTGGATCTTGGGTTTCCTGTTTGTCTTGTTGTTGTTCTGAAATTTCCCTGTTGCATATATACGTGTTTGCATTTGGCATCATATTCTTTTGCATAACAGGTACCTCAGAACCGGTGATCTTACTTCTTGTACTCCATTAGTTTGTTGCAGGATATACAAGCATCCAAGTTTACAGAAATCCCCACAAGGCTATGGAACAGGTACGAGCAGAGCTGAGAGAAATTCGAGGCCAGATGGGGCAGTTCATGAGGGACATGCAGATGCTCAGAGAGGAGAACCAGGAGTTGAAGACTCAGGTGAGCTTGATCATGGAGGTAATAAGAGGCGTGCTTAGAAAAGAAAGTGATCATATGCCCGAAGCCGCGACCAAAATGCTTGCTCCACTTGTGGCTGTGGAACTTATACCAAGGAATGATAGGCCTGAGAGATCCCTAGTACAGCCTGAGGCTCAAGACTTTTCCCGTCAGCAGCTACCTCCTGTTCTTCAAGGCAATCCCAGGATTAGGAAATACGGGCAAAATACGAGACCCTGCAACAGAATCCTCGATCCAATACCTATGGATTATGCTTAGTTGGTGCAAATCTTGCTCCAACTTCAGTTGGTTAAACCCCGGCTTATGGCTCCATTGACTGAGGAACTACCACCTGGCTGTGACGTAAATGCCCATTGCGACTTCCACTCTGGCTTACCGGGGCATAACATTGCAAACTGTAAAACTTTTAAGCATAAGGTTCAAGACTTGATTGATTCGAAAGCAATTGAATTTGTGTCGGGCTGCATGAATGTATCAGGCAAATTTTTTCCTACTCCCCCTAAAGCTGCAGTAAGTCAGGAGTATATCCTGCAATCTCTGGTGTCAGAATCCCCTTGCCCACAGCTGCTGCCTATTTCTGGGTCAAGCTTAAGAGTGAAAGCGCCTAAACAAAGAGAATCCTCAATGATTCAAACCCCATCTCCGGATGTTTCTGCTATTCAGAATTCACGACCTGTTGGGTTTTTGCAGCAAAGCTATCAGTGCCAGAATCAGAATAGGCCTCACAACAATCTGAAAAGGAGGAATGCTCCTCTGCATCCAGTGCCTATGACATATTGTCAGCTGTTGCCGTATTTGATTCGAAATTCTTTGGTGGAGCCCAAGGCTCTCAAACCGGTGCCAGAGCCATACCCTTCCAGGTACGATCCCAGTGCTAGATACGGATATCATGGAGGATCCGCAGGACACTCAACTGAAGATTGCGAAGATTTTCAAGCCAAAGTACAGCGGTTGATAGACGGAAGGTGCATATCCTTCCCACGAGGAAATTTGGTCATACACCACTCTTCTGATCGAGTCTGGAGACGTCAAGGGTCGCATCCCCGCAGCAAATCAAGTGTGAAAGCCCAATTACCTAAAGGCTGGCAATTTTCGTTTTGTTATGTTATTTCTTCGCTTTCGTAGTTTCTTTCCTGTCTATATGCAAATCTCATTTGTAAAACTTGTTGTTTTTCAATTGATATTGATAAATGAAATAAATATGCATGTTTTTTAATAAATCCAGTCGTGTTCACTCTATTTCTTTAACTTACTTCAAACGCTTGTTTAAGTGGAATCTGAGGGAGGATGACGAAATCGAAAGACGCGTACGCTTCCGATTGTATGCTTTCGAATAAAAAACCTGTTGATGATGTACATGCATTATTTCAAATCCACAAACACCAGAGATATAAGAAAGATAGTCCCTTGTCAACCCCTTTGAGCCTAGTAATATGAGTTTCTTTCTGAAAATGAAAAATCCTCAATCTTAACCTGGGGCAGGGTAGGTGTCAGCTAATTTGACCGAGCGTCCAAATTTCAAAAGGAGTGTTCTCGTTCGAGGATAAATCACACCTATATAGGTCGTACCTAAAAAAACCACAAAACCTTGCCGATAAGGGGTGAAACAGTCACAATCTCTTTAACAAGTCGGACGAGCCGGTGTTACACGATTTGTTCCAAAAAAAAATCAGAAGAAAAAGCCCGCTAAGTCGAATCTTGAAAACAAGCGACTTAGGCAAAAATGAGGGCATCCCGCTGGACTTCAAAATCGAAGAAACTCAAAAGAGTTAGTCCGAGAAAAAAATCAGGGGAAAACGAAAAAAACAAAAAGCGAAAAGGATTACGAAAGAAAAATCCTCAAAAGCAAATCGCGTGATTTCAAGCGTCAAAGACGAAAAGCGAGTGACTGTCACTCCAAAAAACTGGTGGTTTCTTGAACTATCACTCCTGTCTTACAACCTTTAAGAGGTAAACGCTAAGGTCGAATTAGCTGAACTTAGGATTGGAGAATATCACGGAGAATGGGTGGGTTAAAATGAATTTTGAGCCTATATCCTTTCCTTCTTAAACCATGAACCTGACCACGTTACAACCTAGAAAACCTAATTGAAGCAGGTTTGTTTCGAAAGCACATTTCGGTAAAGACCGCATCGAAACTGACTCCCAATAGAGGATCTCCTACTTACAGCGTTGTATTAATGTTGACATGTTGATAACTGATTGATTCATTATATGTCATAAAACTTTTTCCAATGAACCGAATGGATTTTCAAAACTGTCATATGTATTGCATTTGATATGTCTTTTATGAAGAACAATTTGTTTTACTTACGAGTAAGCTCTTTGACAGCGGGAAAGTTTCCACGATGGAAAGTTTGAGCAGGTCAGAATGCAGAACGCTCGAACACTCCGTCAAATCGGGGCAAGCTATGTCAAATGATTATGGGAAGTCAGCCATCCAGAAGTCAGTTAATATGAGGCAGTCAAGTCAAGATTTGGTAAATCTCTCGTAGCCAGAAATACTGCTCCACGAACCAACCAATCAGGGGCAAAGCCATCATGAGACTAGGGCAGGTCACCCCAAGAGCGCAAAAGCTATTCTTACCTGGAGACCGTTAATGCGAAGCACCTCTTCGAGGTTCAAGATGCTGAGGCATATCAGGGTGTAGAGATTGCATATTTCCTTTCGAGGAACATCTCCACAGAGATCCCACAGGCTGGGACAAGATCAAAGATAGAAGGAATTGTTCCTTTCCGTATCATCAGAGCTGCTCAAAGCTAATCAATCAAGTTCAATCAACGTTCAAGTTCAAGACGAATGTCGAGAAGTCATGTTAATCAATCACCGTTAGGTTTCACCTGTCTTCCCCAACAAAAGTCCAATCATACTTGGCACATCCGGTTATCTCCAGCACAGTTGGCGTTGTCTTCAGGATTTATTTTGCTGAAGCAAATCTGTTGTACCCGGCTTTCTCCGGCAGCCCGAGTTTGCATTTTCATTTTGCATATAATTATCATATTTGCATCATATTTGCATTTCATCCTCAAATGTGTAGCATTTCCATTTCATATGGAGCATTACGCCATAGAAATATTCGAGCATATGCATGCGAGACATAAGCTAGTTTTCTATCAGCCTTTTGTGGCAACGTGAATCATCTCTGCAATGAATACATGGGCATTTATTCAACAGTTGTGTTCAGATAGCTCACCAGTTTAACCGGGTTCCAGATCGTACATCAGATTTTCTCTGTTCATTGGTCCGTTGAGGATGACTTCTCCAAGCAAATTTTCTTTGTCCATCAGTCCTATGATGACGACATCCTAGTAGATTCTGGTTGTCAATCTCTATTGACGATATGTTTACCCAACAAGTTTTCTCTCCGTCTATTCTTGGACGATGCGAGAGTTGGATAAGTTTCCCCTGCAGGTTTTCTCTCCGTCTATTCTTAGACGATGCGAGATTTTGATTTGGTGTTCTCTCCATCTATTCTTAGACGATGGGAGTTTTGAAGATGATCTTCTGTTCGACGATTTGGACTCTAGATATGAGATCGAGATATGGTTTTCTCTCCGTCTATTCTTAGACGATGCGAGATTCAGACATGGTTTTATTTCCGGTTATTAGATGAGATGACATTTCAGGAGGGTTTTTCATGATGTCGATTCATCTTGATGTCGTGGCTCTTTTGAAACAGTGTTTGGTTCGTGTTGTCAATCACTATTGACGATATGACTCTTTGAAGATGGTTTTCTTTCTGTCAATCACTATTGACGATGTGACCCTTTGAAGATATTTTCTTTCCATCAACTCCGATAACGAAAGGATTCTGAAGTTTGCGGAATGGGTTTGAATTTCATTGACATGATATATGGTTTTGGATACTTTCTTTCCGTCTTTCTTTAGACGATGTGAGTATTGGAGTCTTTCTGTCTTTCTTTAGACGATGTGAGTATTGATAGTCTTTCCGTCTTTCTTTAGACGATGTGAGTATTGGAGTCTTTCCGTCTTTCTTTAGACGACGTGAGTATTGGATATCTACCCTCAGATGATGTGAGTGTGGTGTTTTTCTTTTGGTCTAGCCTTAGACTATGTGAACGTTGGAGTCTTCCCGTCTATCATTAGACGAGGTGAGTACTTGTTTTCTTGTTGTCTATCCTTAGACAATGTGAAAGGATCAAGTGCATGTTGATCCGGCCTGTGGGTTTAGTGCATGTGGCGTTACATAGGTGACTGGCAGTGAAGTCAGGTGTTCTTTATCAAAAGATCAGTCAGTGTTGTCGTGCAAATGTATGCAGTTTTCAGAGATATCGTTCCCAATCAGTTTTGTAGTTTATTTCTGCATGTTGGCAAATTTCCAGGTTTATTGGTATTCAACCGTCTTTTCCCTTGATTGTTTGAGAGTCGTTCGCTTCTCATCCAGTCAAGTCCAAGCCGTTTGAATAGGGGTAGCTGTTGTACCCCAAAATTTGCCCAACCTTTTTCTTTAACTGGCTTTTGTTTTGTTGCATTCATAGCATTAGCATTATCATTAGCATTTGCATATCATAGCCCATTTCCAGGGGATTAAGAGGGATGTGCTCATCAGGAAAAGGTTATCAAAGGTCTAAGCCTAATCAAGAGGTTGTATTCAAGCAATCAAGAGCTTATCACCATCAGAAAGGTCAAAGAGCAGATGAACGTATGTGGTTGTATCTCTTGTCTTGAAGGTCATGAGAGATCATCAGATGATTTTGAATCCATGGATTTGGGTATAAAGCATTGAGGGAGCTCATGAGATGTCTTGAGGATCATTGTGGAGCTCATTCAAGTCATTATTCAAAGTACAAGAAGTCACAACGAAGATTGATGCAATTAGGGTTTTCACCTGGTCAGCCCTAAGTCAACAGTTGAATTGAAGGAGATTAAGACCCAATTCCAAGAAACTAGGATCATGGAATTTTATGTTGATACATGTCATATATCATTTCAAGATCAATTCATCAATATTCAAGAGTGTGAGAAGTTACTAAGTTAGGGTTTCTAAGCTTGGCAGTGTAAAATCCCCTAGTTTAGTGTCTAACTTCAAGACCACATAACTCAAGATGAAAGCTTCATCTCATCTTGACCCCAACATGAGACTTTTAGAACATGTTCCTATCTTTATTTTGAGTATTAGATGTCATTCATCTGAATTATAGAACTCAAGTTATGAAGCTGACAAGTTACAGGTCATCAGATGAGTGTGATTTTGGTACTTGAAAGTCAACCAACTTCCAAGACATTTTTGAGCTAGAGGGATGTCTCTCCTCATCTTCACCCAAACATGAAAGTTGTTCCTTATGATCTTAGATTTCCAAAGAGTACTAGAAGTCCTCATTTGGATTTGTAGAACTCAAGATATGAAGCTTGCAAGGCAAGGGTATTTTGGGAAACTTTGATTATAGGCCAATTTCATTATAGGTCAATTTCACCACCTTGCACATCTCAAATGAAAATCTTGCCAACTTGAAAGTTGATTAGAATGGGGTCATTTGCTCAACAAAACCTCAAGGTACCATTGATATGGCTTGGATTGGAGAATGTGTGAAGAAAATTTCATGAAAAGAAGCTTGAAAAGGCCTAGTTTGGATCCAATTCAAATTAAATCAATTCTTGGCATATTGGTGCATTTTTTGAGTCCAAAGAATGTTCTAAGAACAATGGCAAAGTCATAAACCAAGTTTGAGGTCACTTACATGAGCAAATTCAAGGTTACTTCACTTTGAAGTAACAAAAGCAAAATTAACCATTGATTCAATTCCAAGGGTTCAATCTCAGTCATTCATGATCCTTACACCACAAGCAAGTGATATGAACAAAGTTGCAAGCATTCAAGCTCTGTTTTCCATGAGTTCCATAAAGCTCCAAACCAAAACTTTGGATTTTTGAATTGGACTTCCATGGGCTGCAATTGGGCCTGAAACTCCTCAATATCCCTTCCATATAATGTTCTGATCATTCACAACTGAAAATAACAGAATTTGGAGGAAGAATAACAGAAAAACGGTTAGGAAAAAGTGGTTGAAGATTGAAATTCGAGTTTGGAGAATCATGAGGTTTTATCCAAAATCAAGAGTTGCAGAAGCTCCATTGATGATCATTGAGTGATTCTGGGCATTTTCCTTCAAGCTTCCACGCCATTTGAAGACCCATTGGAGGTGCTCCAATAGGTAAATTACTTTTCATTCATACTCTCTGTTCAAGCCTTATTTATGCGCCATTGTTGTGGATTCGTGTTCTTAAGGATGCATAGAAGGATTCCATGTAGGTTTGGTAAAGGTTTATGATGATTCTTGAAATAACTCCAATTTGGTTTAGCTTCGGTTTACACGATTTAGGCAAGAAAAATGAAAAAGAATGTTAGATTGTTGATGTACGTGATGAGGCGATTAGAATGGTGTGAAAAATTGTGAATTTTGTCAAACTTTGAAAACTGGTGCAATTCCCCGTCGCCGGAGAAGACGACCGGAGCGTAGCGGCTCTGGCGTCTGCGGCTTCCCTCCGTTTCCTTTTTAAATTTTCAGGCGCACGCGTGTCAATATTATGGCCTTCAGATCTCGTTTGAATGTTAGACTTAGGTTCCATCCAGCGGCTGTGATTTCATTTCAATTTTTTTTAAGAGCCAAGTGCATGCGTGGCATCATGATAGACCATCAAATCCATTGACTTAAGTTAGATTGGAAGGCTGTGATTGCATCTGATGTGTTGACCCTTTGAGTTAATGAAATGATGCGTTTAGCACCTGGACTTGGGCCAAAGTTCCTATTTGCACCCCTCTTTTCAGCAAGCCCAAGGGAATACACGTAAAAATATTGCTATTCATACCAATTCTTTTTCAATTTCATTTTCTTTTTCTTATTTTCTTTTGTTAATTGCTGTTTACATTTTAATCAATTTAAAATACTTAGATAGCTCCTAAAATCATGGAAAAAAATACATTTGTATAGTTTAACATGTGATTTAATTTTTATTATATTTTTCAATTGATTTTTCCATTTCTTTTTCATTTAATTTGGCATTTTCTTTTTAATGTGCTTTTGTGAATAAGAAATTGTACATGCTTGCTTCTTGATTTTATTTCCTACTCAATACATCAAATAAATACCTAATATTTTGTATGCTCATTTTTGATACATTAGGTGATATTTTAGTATTTTTCTCTTATTTTTTGGATAGCATTTAGTTAGGGTTTTGAGTAGATCTTTAGCACCCTTTCCCTTTGCATCTTCCATAGTGCACATTAGGGTTTTGCATTCTGTTAGCACCCTTAGGCTTAGAGTTTGGCTCCCATATTTTAACCATAGATTCCTAACATCATGAGGAAGCTCTAGGATTTTTATTAGAACTTTTAGGATTGTTTTCCTATTTTTAATAGATTTTGCACTCTGGCTGATGTTTGTATGTTTCAAATTGTACCTTCACCTAGTTTTGCATTTTTAGTGATCTTTTTGCAATCCTTAGGCTCCCAATCCTTGCATGTTCCCATAGTACATAGGTTTAATTCTTTGTAGGTTAATTTTCAATTCAATATCATGTCTACAGCTTGATTAGGATAGACATCCTTTAATGCCTTACTTTTAGGGTTCCTTAGAAGCTTTAGGTGTTTGATTTCTCCTCCTTATGCGATTCCTTTGCTTTGCTTTTCTCCTCCCACTTTCCTCTATCCTATGATTTAGGGTTCCCATTTGTGAGAGCCTGATTCTTCCTTTGGAAGAATTAAAGTGCATTCCATGAATGGTAGAACTCTTGAGGATATCTCTTAAAGATTTTGGTTGAGTGTCATGATGGATTCCCTTGGTCTACATCATGCTTCCCATCATCATTCCCTCCTCATTATCTGATGGGCTAAAGACGTGTCTACTTATGCGTCTAGCGGTATCTTACTGCAAGTGCACAGCCTATCGAAGTAATATTTAATATTATCGATCCACAGGGATTCTATGGTTACTTAGTGCTAGATGAACTTCTAGTTTAGCTAAGGCGAATGGTTGTCACGATTTTTTGCTGATTTTTAAAACTATTAAAGGCGGAATTAAATTTAAGTTTTAATAAAGTAATATTAAGGCGGTCGGTATGTAATTATACTAACTTAGGTGGGTCAATCTAACCTAGGCTTATAAAGGTGTTCACTTAATCTATTCGGTAGAGATTACCAGTTTAAATACCCTCAACTCACACTCTCGTGGTCTTATATCAGATCTTATCCCTAAAGCCCTATGCCTGCTCTCGCTAGCCCATAAGTGTTTAGAGGTAATTTTTGGAAACTAAGTAATTCTAATTTATCTTAAAGCGCTCTCGCTGTGTTTAATTTAAATGCCTAACTTTAGCTATCTGGTTAAAATCTCACACTCTCGTGGTCTTGACCTTGTCATACCCTAAATTTGCCCGCCAGATTTTGTACAAATTTTCATATTTTCTATTTTTTTCATTTTTTATTTTATTTTATTTAGAATAGTTTTGGTTTTATTGTTATTTATTTAGAAATTTTTTTAATAGAAATAGTTTTTTTTTATATATATATAGAAAATAGAAAATAGATTTTTATTATTAGCTCATAGTTTTTATTTATTTTTTTATTATAGTTTTTAGGTTTATTCGTTCCTATAGTTAATAGAGTTTTATTAGATTTTTTCTTATGTAGATAGATATTAGGGCTTATTTTCTCTTAATTAGAATTAATGGTTTAGGTCTTAATTAATCATTAGGATATTATTATTAGTATTAATTTAATTAAGTTTTATTATTAAAATTATTTTGGTTATTCAGATTTTTTTTAGGGCTTTAATTAGTTTATTTTAGTTATTTTGTTTTTTTTTTTTTTTTTTTAACGTAACATTGGGTTTAGGTTTTTACTAGTCAGCTTTTAATGCATTTCCTTTTATTAACCCATCAAAATTGGTTCAGCTTCATTAATTTTCGTTTTCAGCTTTAATTGTCAGTACTTTAATTAATTTTAGTTGTTAGTCATTAATCATCATTAACCCTACAGCCCCGCCACGTGTCATCTGCCTATTTATACAGGCACTATTCACTGTTTCCCCTCTTCCAACAACCCTAGCCGCTACAGTGTACCCTAAAACGCTATTCATCATCAAACCCTAACCCTAACCCTAGCGGATACACGTATTCCAAGGCCATGCAAACACCAACTCACCCTCACCGGCCAAATCAAACTGATCAAACCCTTGCAGGAATACACGCCGGAAAACTCATAAGCATCACCGGAAAATGTGTCATGTTCATCACGTTCAACTACCATCTTCCAGAAATTCCCAGAAACCTTCATCATGTTCATGAACATTCATAGTGTTCATATGGTTTTCCGGATTTTTTCTTCGCATGTTCATCCAAAACTCATCGGCATTCATCACATTTTCCAGATTTTCCTCATATGTTCATACTAACTTCAACACGTTTCCAGATTTTTCACACAAACCACCTTCAAAATCATACAACATCATCTCGATTCCAGATTTCATCACAAAACTCATCTGTGTTCATACTTTTCTTTGAATCTTCATGAACATCCCAAACAACATTGTCCCATCTCCAGATCCAAGTTCGCGCAACTCATCAATCTATCGTCGTCCTCGCACAAATCATTTACCAGTTCAACCTTCTGAAAACACGAATCAAGCTTCGCAAAACTCCAGTCTCCAGATCTCCCACGAATCATGACAACTTTTCCAGAAATTCTTCGAATCGTCAACCAAAACTCATCTCTAGATCTCATCACCTTCAAACACGCCCATAATCTTCTAACTTCATCATATTCAATCTTCATCCACAAAGCTTCCAACCGAACTTCTGGATCTTCTTCAAAACCTCACGCGATTCATAAATCTCGCCGTCAAACGTCACCTTCAAATCCCCAGATTCATCCACTACAACATGCAACTTCAGATCCTTTAGAATCTTCAAAGAACAACTTCAACGAAGCTTCAACATTTCTCACAGAGCTCACATGGCGGAGGAATAATCTGATTTTGTTTTTTCGTGGTTTATTTTGTAGGTGATATTGATGACGAAGAGAGTAAAGCCGAGAGAAGTTTGAGGTGAGGGAAAAATGAATCACACGGTTTGATTTTGGGATTTGGAACGGAGAGAGGTTGAGGGAGGCAAGTACGGCTTGAACATAGGAAAAGAGGATTAGGGTTTCGCTGAGACCAATGGAGGAAGAGGGAGTTGCCTCGTATGGGTTAGTGGGCCTTGGGCCCATTTTGTTTATGTTTTGCTATCTCATACGCCTGATTTTCCTTGTGCACCCGTTTGTCTTGGTTTGCTGGCTTTTGATTGTGGGCTCGGGCCCACTACGCGAAATTCTGGGTTGTCTCCTCTAGTTTTCGCCTGCACCCCCTGAATGCTGCTTTGTGTTATTTTGATTTGGGCTTTCAACTTAAGCCCACCGTGTGGAGTTGCCTTCTTTTCCTTTTATTATTGCTTGTTGTACCTCTGACTGGACTGCTGTACTCCCCTCTGTTTTATTGTTATTTTGTAAATATTTTTTATACATATTATAGTAATATTTTTCTTTAGATTATTATATTGTATATATTAAATATTAGTAGATTTTATATTCTATTTTATATTTCATTTCCTTTTAATATTTCTTTTAGAGTTTAAATTTTCTATTAGGAGTTTATTCATTTTGAAGTTGAATTCTTATTTTTTCTTTTGTTATTGGAATTTATTTTCATCTCATTTACATTTTGGGGTCGATGACGAGACCACCTTCGATTCTCTGTCAAATTATTGATGAGAAATGAAGGATCTGAGACCGCTCTCTTTCGTTTCCCATTTTCGATTCATTTTCGACTTTATCATTTCACTTCTTTTGGGTCGATGACGAGACCTCCGTAATTCATTACCAGTCAAATTATTGATAGGTAATGTTGGATCTGAGACCACCTCTTTTCTATCCACATTACTTGTCCCGACTTGATTCAAAAACTTTGTCAAACAATTTTCAAAATCAAATTATCTTTGTATTGAATTAAAAAGAGGGGATTAAGTGTAGACTTTCTTCCTTTCCGAGTGTTGGGATGCCCACTGTAGTGAGGGTGGTCTCGATACTCGTCTTTCAATACGAAGACGTGACTTTATCCACCATTTCTCACTTTCACATTCCTTCCGTAACCCTTTTCACCTAAAACCTCGGTCCTGTACCGAGTGCATTTTCAAATCTCTTCATAACAAAAACTTGAATGGTCGTGGAGTGGTTAGGCGTAGGCCTTCTCCTATCCCGAGTGCTGACGTTTACCGTAGGGTTCTCTGTCGCAAAGCACTTACCATTCAAAACCAAAAACATCTTTAATAAGAGAACGAAGTTCTCTTTGCATTGAATTAAAGAGAGAGGATTGGGTGTAGACCTCTTCTTCTCCGAGCGTAGGGATGCCCACTGTAGTGAGGGTGGTTTCGACGCTCGTCTTTCAATACGAAGACGCCTCGTTCGCCACACCTTTTTATAACAAAAACTTTGAGACAATGAATTGGGTACTACCCGTAGAGGTTACTATCCGAGGACCTATCTCGCCCCTAAAAAACAATTCAACCAATCAAACGTGACACCTTGCCTCGCATGGCGAAAACCAGTCTCCCAAAGGATATGTTACGTCCGTTCTACCGCAAACAGGTACGCATAAGTCTCCTCACATGCGAGCAGCAAAACACCTAAACTGCTAGAATGCGCACGATAACATCATCCACATAAACACACCGGTTATCCGCACCGTAGGCACGAACTACGTTGCTCTGATTTCTCATCTGTTGAGAATACGTAGGCATAGGATTGCAATGATCCTAGCGAGCACCCTTTTCTTTTTCCACCCTTTCCCAGAAAGGCATGCTACGTCCGTTCTACCGCAAACAGGTAACGCCTAAGTCTCCAACGAGCGAGCAGCAATACACCTAACTGCTAGAATGCGCACGATAGTATCGTCTACCAGAATTTCCCCGCACACCGTAGGCCGAACTACGGCTGCTCTGATTCTTTACTTTTTCAAGTAAAGATACGTAGGCACAAGGGCCACAATCCTTGCCGAGCACATTCTCCCCATATCTGTAGTTCCCCGAACTACGTCGACTCTGACTTTCTCACATCTACTGAGAATACGTAGGCCTAGGACCGCGAAGTCCTACCGAGTCTGTTCTTTCTCTTCTTCCCCCTGTTATCTCTCTTTTCCCAATTTCTAACCTTTCCCTATACCCGTTGGAACACCTTTTATAGCATAATATTTTAGCAGATAAATTCACACGTCGACAAACAAAAGGTTCCCATCGAGTACGATGGATGCGAGGGGTGCTAATACCTTCCCCTCGCATAACCGGCTTCCGAACCCGTTCTTGGTCGCGAGACCATCTTATCCATTTCTTTCTTAAGGTTTTCTCGATATTTTCCTTTCCCCTCATGGGATAAATAAAGTTCGGTGGCGACTCTTCTGTCTATCTTTTTCGCCTCCCCGTCGTTGCGCGATGCATTTTTCGAGTAGCGACAGCTGGCGACTCTGCTGGGGACCCCTAGCGAGCCAAGCCTATTTTGTTTGTCGTGTTTATGATTTTATTTGCTTTATTTGTTTATGCTTTGATTCTCTAACCTGTTGGGTTTATTGGATGGTTTGTGAGATAAAGCTTTCTACCCGAGCTTTCGAGTATACACTAAGATTAGGAGGTGGTTTTTTTCTGATTTGCGAGACTTAGGACTCGTTGAGTTGGATCGAATTCCACCGCTCAGACGAGACCCCTTTGGGATGATTATGTCTTACGTGTAGTCGTAATGGCGTCTTTATTTCCAACTTGGGAGTCCGTGACTCTGAGGACCTTTTGTAGAACCTTATTTCGAAGGTTCCTAAAACATAACTCTGTGTTCATCCTTTAAAGGGAATACCGTCTTACGAGTAGTCGTTCTGATGGGAAACTTTTGAGGGTTAGTGCATGGGACTTTGTTTAAAGGCCTTTGGGATATCCTCTTATTAAACCAATAGATTGCCCACCCGATGGGAGAGATACCTTTTTTGTTTTGTCTTGCAGGATCTGTGATTTAGATCCTTGATATGGATCTGTTCTCGTGTGCACTCATGGCATTGCATTTGCATAAGCATATCTGCATCATTTTGCATTTTCTTCCCTGACCAAGATGCCAAGAGCTTACCCATCCTCTGTTCATAACCCGCAGTTGATTTCCCGACACTCCTACTGAACTCGTGAAAGCTGTGAAGCATTTGAAGCAATAGGAGCATAGACGCCTTGAAAGGCCAATCAGACAATGCAAACTGAGGTAGCTATGCCAGAGAACGACCGCCAGAATGTTGAGTCCCCACCAGGGTTTACTGTGACGAACAATCCACTGTATGATCTTCCGCCGGATGGCCATCCTCCGCAAGTAAACGTTCTTACTCGACTCCAGAGGATGCCAACGAATGATCCCATGGAAGAAAAGCTTCGTGCCCTTGAGGAGACAATTCAAGCTATGAAAGTGCCTGATACGCCTGGCCTCGATGCTGCTGATATGTGTCTAGTGCTAGATTTGGTGATCCCTCCGAGATTTAAGATACCCAACTTCGAGAAGTACACAGGCTTTAGTTGCCCGAGGCGTCATTTGGTGATGTACTGTCGAAAAATGACCCCCTACACTCATGACGATAAGCTAATGATTCATTGTTTTCAAGAAAGTCTGAGTGGATCGTCATTAAGTTGGTATGCAGACCTAGAAAGAAGTCATATCCAATCATGGAGGGACCTAGCCAGCGCTTTTCTAAAGTTTTACCAGTTCAATCTAGACATTATTCCCACCCGCATGCAGTTGCAAAACCTATCTCAGAATGAAAATGAACCTTTTAAGGGATATGCACAACGGTGGAGAGAATTTGCAGCAAGGGTACAACCACCACTTTTGGACAAGGAACTGATTGACATGTTCATCAACAGTTTGCATGGCTCTTATCTTGAAAGAATGGCTGGTTGTACGCCATCAAGCTTCTCTGACCTTGTGATTGTAGGAGAGCGCCTCGAAAGCTACCTCAAAAGTGGACAAATCCAGGACGCATCAGGCAGCCAGGCCAGTGAGATTGAATCTTTCGACGATTTTCATGAGGAAGAGAAGGATGAAACCAGCGCACTCATAGCAAATGTTGAGTATTCTCACGATGTACCAACAAAACTCTATGGTCCCTCGTCTGCTCAACAGGAATCATTACCAATGCCATGTTATCCTCATGGACAATCGGCCATGCCTAAAGCTTCATCCCACAAGCCATGGGTCGCTCCTCATGCAAATCAACAAGTCCATGGCCGAGGTCATCCGAATCAGCGCCGAAATCAGCATAGGCCCAGCAACAACTTGGAAAGAAGGACTGCTCCTCTTCATCTGGTCCCTATGTCGCACAATCAACTTCTCCCACATTTGATTCAAAATTCATTGGTAGAGCCTAAGACTCTTAAGCCTGTGCCAGAACCTTACCCTCCCGGGTACAATCCCAATGTTCAGTGTGGATATCATGGAGGATCCATGGGGCACTCGACTGAAGAATGTAAAGCCTTCCAAGCCAAGGTACAACAGTTGATTGACAAAGGGTACATATCTTTTCCTGAAGGAAGTTTGGTTGTCCATGTCAACCTCTCAGCTGTCTAAGCTCGAAAATTTCAAAGGGGCATTTCCAGAAGCCAGTGGTCCAGACAGGCAGACGTCCTCAACATTGGCAGTCCTTGGGCGCTTTTATCATTTGCATTTTGTAGTTTACTTTCTGTTAATTGCTACTTGCTTTTTAAACATTGTTATTTTGAATGGTAATATTAATGAAACGATTATGCATTTTCCGAATTGGTCACGTCGTATTCACTCATTATTTCCACTTATCACAGACACATACACTTTTATCCACTCCACTTTATCACTGTTGTTTTAGCAAATATTGGAAGGAGGATGACGAAAACGAAATACCCATAATTGCAAACCGTATGCTTTCAGATAGAATCTCGTCAATGATGTACAGGCATTGTTTCAAATCCCCTAAACATTGGAGATATAAGGAGTTAATCCCTAGTCAACCACTTCGAGCCTAGAAGTAGGAGTTTCTTTCGGATATTCAAACCCTTAACACTCAACCTGGGGCAGGGTAGTTATTCAGTTAATCCAATCCCGCACTCAAAAGCAAAATCCAGAAGACGGTTGTTCATCAAAGACCCGTGACATGGCAGTCACAATCCTCCAACAAAATCAAAAAAGTCATAAGCCTGCTAAGTCAAACACCTTAAAGGAGACTTAGGCAAAAATCAAGGCTATCCCGATGGATCTGACAAGCCAAATCAGTCCATGCAAAAGTTAGGGATCAAAAACAAAATCAAAAGAGGTCCTCAAACCCTCAACAAAAACAAAATAAGATTCAGTGACCACCCAAATCAAAGGGTCATTGACATCCATCAAAATAAGGTGGCTGCCATTTCGAGCAAACCTTGAACCATTAAGCTTACACCGTCAAGACATATATGCGCAGAATTAACTGAACATAGGTATGGAGATCATCAAGAAGATGGGGTGGGTACAAATAATTCTTTGAGCCTAATATCTTTTGTTCTATAAACCGTGAACCAGACCCCATTACAACCCTCGAAAGACCTAATTGAGGCGAGGTTTATTCTGAAAGCTTATTATTGCGAGGTTGCGTAACCTGACTCCCACATATTTGCTAATCATCAGTATTGGTGTCAACATCTTTGCCATATCTTTCGCACCAATCAAATTAGCACAACGTTTGGACTAAATGGTCCATTCGTTTCACTATCACGACACTTAATAAACGACATTTCTCTTAAAACTTGTATGAACTTCGCATTAAAATTACCATTTGTGAACAAACAATTTTTATTGGCAAGTCAGTAGTTGGCATCAAGGAAATTCCAACATAAAGCAATCAAACAGGACTAGACTATTCAGCAGTCTGGATCAGAATCGAGCATACTTTGTAGCCCTATGGAACTGGGGCATTGAGATCCAAGAATTTGGAATGAGTCAGTCTGAGGCAATCCCCAAACAACGGTTGATTATGGGGCAGATCATCAAGAAGAGGTTGATCAAAAGTGAACTACACCAATCAGGGGCAGGCCACCCAGAGTTTCTTTGACTTGAGGATAGATCCCTCCAATGTTCAATCAGGATAAGTCAAGTCGCTTCAACGCTCTTTCAAGGGCAAGCTACTCCAAAAAGTATGTTGAAGCCAACCACAAGAATCAGTTAAACAATGATGAATCTATTCATGGTACAAACTCTGGGGCAAGCCATCTTGAGGTCATCTCATGGCAAGCTACTCAAGCAAGTTCATCCTCGTCAGCAACTGTTGAGTTCAAAACGAGTGTCGGGGAATCATACCGTCACCTCACCCAATAACCTTAACCTTCCGAAAAGGCCTTGCTATCATTGGATTCTTCATCCCACAGCCTAAACCTATCACCTATCAAAATAAACTGAAACCTCCAAAGTCCAGTTCTTGCCTGGCAAGCCTAAATACCAGTCCCATCTGGTCAAACCTTTAAACCTTCAAACCAGTCCCATCTGGTCACCTTTTCTTTAGCCTTCTGTTTAACCAGTCCTCGTCTGGCAAACACAATTTCAAAGTCCAGTCCTCGTCTGGCAAACCACAAAGTCAGTTCTCGTCTGACATCGAACCTAGAAGTCAGTTCTCGTCTGACAACTTAACCTTTTGTCACCAGTTCTTGTCTGGTAAACCTCATCCCTAAGTCCAGTTCCCATATGGAAAACCACAAAATCAGCCCTCCTTTGACAACTTAACCTTTCGCCAACCAGTCCCATCTGGTCTACCCTCCGAATACCAGCCCTCATCTGGTACTTCCAACCCAAAGTCCAATTTACATTGGCAACCACCAAAAGTCCGCCACGTCATCACCTGCATTCCCAATCACCTGCCTGCATCCATCATTATCATATGCATCATACGCATCGCATTCGACTTCATAAGCATCTTGCATCATATGCATACCCATAATCATATCATATCATATTTCCTCAGCTCTTGCATCTTCGTGCATTAGCATTTGCACTTGCATTTCCATTTATGGGACATCATTATCATCAAGCATTCACATATGCGAGCTCAGGTCCAGGATCAATCTCGAAGATTTCCAAGACCATATGCAGCCCAGTTAGGGGCATTCTCCGCAAGACCGTTGGTGTGCCCCCACGAAGTTGTGCAACTCTGGTTGGACAAAATTTTGAGCTTCAAAGCAACCATCAGCCCGGTCAGGGGCATTATCTGCAAAGACCGTGGGTCTCCCCGCGAAATTCAAAAATATCAAAGCAAAATTCAGCCCAGCCAGGGGCATCTTTTCAAGACCATGGGTGTATTGCATGATGTGTTTCAACCTCGTGGTTAATCAGATCTTCGAATCAACATTCAGCCCAGACAGGGGCATCTTCAGAAAAGCCATGGGCGATCCCCAATGATTTGTCTTCGGCAGACTTGACTATCCGTCTCCAACGATAAGTGGCAATCTCTTGGGAGAAGCTTATCCATCTTCAGCGATAAGTGGCAATCTCTTCAGAGAAGCTTATCCATCTTCAGCGATAAGTGGCAATCTCTTGGGAGAAGCTTATCCATCTTCAGCGATAAGCGGCAATCTCTTCAGAGAAGCTTATCCATCTTCAATGATAAGTGGCAATCTCTTCAGAGAAGCTTATCCATCTCCAGTGATAAGTGGCAATCTCTTCAGAGAAGCTTATCCTTCATCCGTGATAAGTGGCAATCTCTTGGGAGAAGCTTATCCGACTCCCTACATCCTTTTGGGTGTCAAGTTTGTCTGTATTTCATTTCTCAAATTTTCGGACAAATTCAGGGTCTTCTTTGTATCTAATCGACTTATACCTTGAAAGATGAATGCTGCAGTAATTCATCTTACTCGGTCTAACCCGATTAGATAGGGGCATCTGTCATACCCTAAATTTGCCCGCCAGATTTTGTACAAATTTTCATATTTTCTATTTTTTTCATTTTTTATTTTATTTTATTTAGAATAGTTTTGGTTTTATTGTTATTTATTTAGAAATTTTTTTAATAGAAATAGTTTTTTTTATATATATATATAGAAAATAGAAAATAGATTTTTATTATTAGCTCATAGTTTTTATTTATTTTTTTATTATAGTTTTTAGGTTTATTCGTTCCTATAGTTAATAGAGTTTTATTAGATTTTTTCTTATGTAGATAGATATTAGGGCTTATTTTCTCTTAATTAGAATTAATGTTTTAGGTCTTAATTAATCATTAGGATATTATTATTAGTATTAATTTAATTAAGTTTTATTATTAAAATTATTTTGGTTATTCAGATTTTTTTTAGGGCTTTAATTAGTTTATTTTAGTTATTTTTTTTTTTTTTTTTTTTAACGTAACATTGGGTTTAGGTTTTTACTAGTCAGCTTTTAATGCATTTCCTTTTATTAACCCATCAAAATTGGTTCAGCTTCATTAATTTTCGTTTTCAGCTTTAATTGTCAGTACTTTAATTAATTTTAGTTGTTAGTCATTAATCATCATTAACCCTACAGCCCCGCCACGTGTCATCTGCCTATTTATACAGGCACTATTCACTGTTTCCCCTCTTCCAACAACCCTAGCCGCTACAGTGTACCCTAAAACGCTATTCATCATCAAACCCTAACCCTAACCCTAGCGGATACACGTATTCCAAGGCCATGCAAACACCAACTCACCCTCACCGGCCAAATCAAACTGATCAAACCCTTGCAGGAATACACGCCGGAAAACTCATAAGCATCACCGGAAAATGTGTCATGTTCATCACGTTCAACTACCATCTTCCAGAAATTCCCAGAAACCTTCATCATGTTCATGAACATTCATAGTGTTCATATGGTTTTCCGGATTTTTTCTTCGCATGTTCATCCAAAACTCATCGGCATTCATCACATTTTCCAGATTTTCCTCATATGTTCATACTAACTTCAACACGTTTCCAGATTTTTCACACAAACCACCTTCAAAATCATACAACATCATCTCGATTCCAGATTTCATCACAAAACTCATCTGTGTTCATACTTTTCTTTGAATCTTCATGAACATCCCAAACAACATTGTCCCATCTCCAGATCCAAGTTCGCGCAACTCATCAATCTATCGTCGTCCTCGCACAAATCATTTACCAGTTCAACCTTCTGAAAACACGAATCAAGCTTCGCAAAACTCCAGTCTCCAGATCTCCCACGAATCATGACAACTTTTCCAGAAATTCTTCGAATCGTCAACCAAAACTCATCTCTAGATCTCATCACCTTCAAACACGCCCATAATCTTCTAACTTCATCAGATTCAATCTTCATCCACAAAGCTTCCAACCGAACTTCTGGATCTTCTTCAAAACCTCACGCGATTCATAAATCTCGCCGTCAAACGTCACCTTCAAATCCCCAGATTCATCCACTACAACATGCAACTTCAGATCCTTTAGAATCTTCAAAGAACAACTTCAACGAAGCTTCAACATTTCTCACAGAGCTCACATGGCGGAGGAATAATCTGATTTTGTTTGTTCGTGGTTTATTTTGTAGGTGATATTGATGACGAAGAGAGTAAAGCCGAGAGAAGTTTGAGGTGAGGGAAAAATGAATCACACGGTTTGATTTTGGGATTTGGAACGGAGAGAGGTTGAGGGAGGCAAGTACGGCTTGAACATAGGAAAAGAGGATTAGGGTTTCGCTGAGACCAATGGAGGAAGAGGGAGTTGCCTCGTATGGGTTAGTGGGCCTTGGGCCCATTTTGTTTATGTTTTGCTATCTCATACGCCTGATTTTCCTTGTGCACCCGTTTGTCTTGGTTTGCTGGCTTTTGATTGTGGGCTCGGGCCCACTACGCGAAATTCTGGGTTGTCTCCTCTAGTTTTCGCCTGCACCCCCTGAATGCTGCTTTGTGTTATTTTGATTTGGGCTTTCAACTTAAGCCCACCGTGTGGAGTTGCCTTCTTTTCCTTTTATTATTGCTTGTTGTACCTCTGACTGGACTGCTGTACTCCCCTCTGTTTTATTGTTATTTTGTAAATATTTTTTATACATATTATAGTAATATTTTTCTTTAGATTATTATATTGTATATATTAAATATTAGTAGATTTTATATTCTATTTTATATTTCATTTCCTTTTAATATTTCTTTTAGAGTTTAAATTTTCTATTAGGAGTTTATTCATTTTGAAGTTGAATTCTTATTTTTTCTTTTGTTATTGGAATTTATTTTCATCTCATTTACATTTTGGGGTCGATGACGAGACCACCTTCGATTCTCTGTCAAATTATTGATGAGAAATGAAGGATCTGAGACCGCTCTCTTTCGTTTCCCATTTTCGATTCATTTTCGACTTTATCATTTCACTTCTTTTGGGTCGATGACGAGACCTCCGTAATTCATTACCAGTCAAATTATTGATAGGTAATGTTGGATCTGAGACCACCTCTTTTCTATCCACATTACTTGTCCCGACTTGATTCAAAAACTTTGTCAAACAATTTTCAAAATCAAATTATCTTTGTATTGAATTAAAAAGAGGGGATTAAGTGTAGACTTTCTTCCTTTCCGAGTGTTGGGATGCCCACTGTAGTGAGGGTGGTCTCGATACTCGTCTTTCAATATGAAGACGTGACTTTATCCACCATTTCTCACTTTCACATTCCTTCCGTAACCCTTTTCACCTAAAACCTCGGTCCTGTACCGAGTGCATTTTCAAATCTCTTCATAACAAAAACTTGAATGGTCGTGGAGTGGTTAGGCGTAGGCCTTCTCCTATCCCGAGTGCTGACGTTTACCGTAGGGTTCTCTGTCGCAAAGCACTTACCATTCAAAACCAAAAACATCTTTAATAAGAGAACGAAGTTCTCTTTGCATTGAATTAAAGAGAGAGGATTGGGTGTAGACCTCTTCTTCTCCGAGCGTAGGGATGCCCACTGTAGTGAGGGTGGTTTCGACGCTCGTCTTTCAATACGAAGACGCCTCGTTCGCCACACCTTTTTATAACAAAAACTTTGAGACAATGAATTGGGTACTACCCGTAGAGGTTACTATCCGAGGACCTATCTCGCCCCTAAAAAACAATTCAACCAATCAAACGTGACACCTTGCCTCGCATGGCAAAAACCAGTCTCCCAAAGGATATGTTACGTCCGTTCTACCGCAAACAGGTACGCATAAGTCTCCTCACATGCGAGCAGCAAAACACCTAAACTGCTAGAATGCGCACGATAACATCATCCACATAAACACACCGGTTATCCGCACCGTAGGCACGAACTACGTTGCTCTGATTTCTCATCTGTTGAGAATACGTAGGCATAGGATTGCAATGATCCTAGCGAGCACCCTTTTCTTTTTCCACCCTTTCCCAGAAAGGCATGCTACGTCCGTTCTACCGCAAACAGGTAACGCCTAAGTCTCCAACGAGCGAGCAACAATACACCTAACTGCTAGAATGCGCACGATAGCATCGTCTACCAGAATTTCCCCGCACACCGTAGGCCGAACTACGGCTGCTCTGATTCTTTACTTTTTCAAGTAAAGATACGTAGGCACAAGGGCCACAATCCTTGTCGAGCACATTCTCCCCATATCTGTAGTTCCCCGAACTACGTCGACTCTGACTTTCTCACATCTACTGAGAATACGTAGGCCTAGGACCGCGAAGTCCTACCGAGTCTGTTCTTTCTCTTCTTCCCCCTGTTATCTCTCTTTTCCCAATTTCTAACCTTTCCCTATACCCGTTGGAACACCTTTTATAGCATAATATTTTAGCAGATAAATTCACACGTCGACAAACAAAAGGTTCCCATCGAGTACGATGGATGCGAGGGGTGCTAATACCTTCCCCTCGCATAACCGGCTTCCGAACCCGTTCTTGGTCGCGAGACCATCTTATCCATTTCTTTCTTAAGGTTTTCTCGATATTTTCCTTTCCCCTCATGGGATAAATAAAGTTCGGTGGCGACTCTTCTGTCTATCTTTTTCGCCTCCCCGTCGTTGCGCGATGCATTTTTCGAGTAGCGACAGACCTAACCTAATACTCTTTTCTTACTCTCGTAACGAAAAGGTCTATTTCAATTAAAAAGTATCAGCCAGAATGTTAAGTGATTAATTATTTTCAGCCTATGGTTATATTTTACCGGTTAAGTTTGTTATAACTACATACCGCCCTAAGGTGTTTAGCTACTCATCGATGTTGAACCAGACAGAGACAGAGAATTTAATAATAACGTACTCATGGCAGAAAAATAAATAAACATTATAATTAAATTAAATTGCAATATAATGAAAAACCTGGTTAACAAATATTCGAGCAGACTCCTTCTTCCACAGACCGGAAAGCTTGGAGTTGGCGGAAATTGAAAATAAACGAATGCTGAAGGTTTAGAAACAAATAAATGTATAACAATTTCCTGATGTTGGGAATTGTTATATGGTTGGTTTGGATACAAATAAAAACGAAACAGAAAACTAAAAATAATGCGGGAATAGAAAGGCTGGTTCGTAATACAGTTCGGCAGAGCTTCCGCAGGAATTTGAATAAAGAATGCTCCTCCTCCTTGTTCATCGAACTTGTACTATTTATAGAATCCTTAATGGGCTGGATTTTTGGACCTTTGTTGCATGGGCCTTGCTGAATTTGTTAAAGGAATGCAGGTACGTGGCAACAAAATAGGAGAAATGGTCTTCACGTAATGCCAATAGGAGAAGTGGTCTTCACGTAATGCCTTGACGTAGTCTGAGTCAAAAACCTAATTTTACCCTTGTCACGGTCGTGACAAGGTCTTCACGTTCGTAACTTGTGGTTTTTAAGTGTCACGGTCGTGACCACTCTCTTACAGTCGTGATGGCTCAAATTGGGGTGTCACGGTCGTGACACCCTTGTGACGACCGTGGCTGCAACAAATTATGCAGTCTTTTGCAGGCTTCTTCATTTCTTCATCTCTTTATGGTTTCTTTTGTTCCTTTTGCTCTTAATTCATGATTTAGCTCCATATAATGATGTACCTGCAAAATGGTAAGAAAAACTCGAGAAATCGAGTGTTAAAACGGTGAATATGCGATAAAACGTTAATGAAACCTAGCAATATAATCGATGCGTTTTCTCGTTATCAAACTTCCCCAAACTTAAACCTTTGCTTGTCCTCAAGCAAATAGTCGGTTGAAAATCGACGGACAAGATTTTATTCACGCATACTCATAACAAACCGTACGAGGGATCGTTTTGTCGGATAATCCGGTACTTTGATAGAACACTACCGATACACTAATGACACAAGCAACAAGCTATGTCGTCGACTTCCCGTTAAACGAAACAATCGGCAATTACATTACGATTTCACCTGGAGTTTTTCGATCTTATTTCGCCCGGTTTCATTCTAGCGCAATCACATTAAGCCCTTTGCCTTAGCACGCACGTAGTGGAGTAGCCGGTTAGCGACTTTGATCCTTTTTGAGCACGGGGTCTGGTACACGAGTGTGGTAACCCTACATATTTTATCCGATTTGGAGGTTGTGGGGGATCGAGCCGTAGCACGCCCTACCGAGTTCAGAACCAGTACCTCTGAACCAACTTGCAACGGACTCCTTCTCATATTTCTCGTTTCTTATATGCGACCGTGTACTTTGGTGCAATTTCTTTTCATTTTGCATCGAGATATGAAGGATCATTATTGATTAGGCATCAAACGCTTATATTCATCGGCTCCCCACGTGGTTTGTGTTCAGATGGTGCTGACTGCTAGTATAAACTACTAGGGGTTACTTTTGAACTGAAACTAAAAGTGTACTCGTAATGGTAATCGGGATGGAATTGCTTAAGTAGGGAGTCAAAGATGTCAAGATTGTATTGGTCTTGTTTAATCGTTCTCGGCTTCCTAATTACGATTCCATAGGTAAGTCGGGTAATGCGAATAATTAATTTTTTCTGGTATAGCTAGATAATCGGGGAAAGTTCGAAATTAAAGAAAATAGCACAAAGATTTGCTCATTTCATTAACTTGCGAAAAGAAATACAACGGAATTGAAAATACGACGAAATGGAAAAGTGCGAAAAAGGGAAAATGCGGAAATGAAAGTGTTGTACCCCAAATTTGGCCAAACCACTCTGGCATATGTTTTATTTCATCTGCATCAGCATAAGGCATAAAAACATTACATAGCATATCTTAATTTGCATTTTTACAAGGATAAAAAAAAAGGGGGGGTGTGTATTAAGGATATAGAATGTGGAGAATAAGGAAGTCTTTGTTCTCAAAGTAAAAAGAATATAATTGAAACAAACGCACAAGGTGGGGTTTGAACCCACCACCTCTTGCTCCACATTCCTTCACCTTTACCACTTGGCTACAGGCGCACATTTGAGAATAATATGAAAGGAAAACTATACATATTAAGAAAGGAACAAAAGGGCGCATGAATAAAAAATTGGGGTGGATTCTGCTCCCACCAGGTTTCGAACTCGTGACCATAGAATAAACAGGCGCATGACTTAACCACTGGGGTGGCGATACATCCGTTGATTATCCCACCCCAGTTTAATTAAATACTTTTCCTTGTTCATGGCTGGCCAGAAAATGAAGAACAAAATACCTGTGCGTGAAGATTCAGAAAATGGGCAAAACATCACCATTTTGGATGAAACAAAACTCAAATCCTGATCACTTTTTCGCAAGGATTGATTTGGCATTTTTGGTTTTGAGTATAGAAGTGTATTGAGCGAGTTATGCGTGAAATTGCAAGATAAGAGGGAAATGGTGAAACAATTTTTGGAGCGTACTACCTCTTTCCTTTTCAAGGCCAACCACAAGAGTACCTAGCCCTGTGTTTCTCTGCCTCTTTCACCAGTTTGGGCAAGCACAGCAGCCACTACAAACCCTAGCCTGTACCTCACAACAAAAGCCACGTGAGAAAAAAAAGATCAGGAAGGAGGCATTTGGATTCAAGATTTGAGAGTATAAAAGGATAAGATGAGGAGCCAAAGAAACCCTAGCGGCCACACTTTTGGACAAGGTATCAGAAGAGAACTTGGAGCTCCCTTTAAGGTCTTTTTCTCAACCAGAAAACGGTGGGCAGCTGCAAGCAAAGAAGATCTCTCAAGTTTCTTTATTTGTTGAGTCTCCTTACAAGGTATGAAGATTTGAACTCTTTTTGTTGCTATGCGCATACACCATGTTAGGGCTTTGTTTTTATTAAGTTTTGTTTGACTTCTCAAATGCTGGAGAAGAGTGAATATGTCACAGCTATTTATGCTTGGATCTTAATTTGTTTTGAGCACGTGTGTTTTGAATGTTGGATAACTGTTCTGAGTTTTGTTAAGTCTTGTATGATTAAAGCACTACTAGGTTTGAGTTCATAACTTGCTTTATCAATTCTGTTTTGAGCCAACTTGTTGTAACCTCTGTTTGCTCATGCTACTATATGAGGCATTGTCTAGCTGTGGTTATTGATTGTTGGAACTTAAATCCCTTGTTGGATTGACTAAACGATTTGTTTTTAGCATTTGGTATTTATCCTGTTTTCTGTTGTACTGTTGGAGCACGTGTTGATTAGTAGAACATTTAGGGTTTTGGAGAGCATCACTTTGATGACAGTCCTTCTTTTCTTTCTTTTTTTTGCTTTAAAGGGGTTCTGCCAATTTTGTTTGAGTATTGATTATGTTTAGATCCAACACTAATTTGACACCATGAGCCTGTTGTTAACTCTCTATTTTGTGAATCAGTCCTTTATTGCTTTGGGACAGCATTCATTTATGTCCAGTTTTGTCTGTTGGCTTGTTTATTTTCTTTGGTACCCTTGAACCTGGTTGTTATTGAACCTGTCCACTTTGCAATGATGTTTTGATTTAAACCATTTGGCTTTTGTTAAGTTGCTTTGGTTTTGAACTGATTGTTAAAAAATGCTAGCCATTAGTTCTTTTGTTTTTGCTGCTGACTAGGTAAGTTTGGGTTATGTCAAGTTTTGTGCTCAGTTTAGATTCTTTCTTTGCAAAGGGTTTATTTTATTTAATTTCCAACCATGAGAATGTGATGTGCAGGACTGTTTGTGCTTCGTGTATGGTTGTGTTCATGATAGATGGTTTGGTTTACTCTGTCTCATCAACTTTGTTTGTTTGTGTTTGGTTACTTTCTTTGATGTCGTCACATGTCTGACCTAGTTTTTCTTGTAGCAGTGTATACTTGGTATTCTGATTGTTCACTTTGGTTTGATGTTTTGAAGTCTGCAGCATTGGCAGGATGTTTGTTTGAAATATTGTTTTTTTTGTTGAGACAGTATTAAGGTCGATTGGACTTGCTTATCTTGGTTTTCATGACATAATGTTAGGATGTAGCACATTTTGAATCCCTGCCTGGTTTTGGTTTGTTTCAACCTGCTGTTTATCATGATGTAATCAAGCCAAATTGGTTGCTTTTGCTTGCTGCCATCATCTTGTACTCAAGAATAATATGTATGCTTGCCATTGCTAATATCTTACTTGTTTTTAATACTGTTGCTGTCATCAAACTGTTCTTAAGGATGGATTGGTAATTAACACTTTGATCCTGGTTTAATAACAAGTGTGCTGGCTGTTATGTTGGTTTGGCTCATCAGAGCAGGTTCACATGTTTGCCACAAATGATTAAATAAACCAGGCCACATTGCTTCTCCCACACACTCACTTTTACATTAAAACCACACCTTATACACTTCCAATACTATGTAATGGTTGAGCACAGAATTTTAATTTGGCATTTGGATTGACTGCTTGAAGATTGTTAATATATTGCTATTTTGAAGTTTGAATTTGATGCTACTACTGCTGTTGACATCTTGCATTATTGCTTGAATTTTGTTAGTCCAAGAAGAGAACCATTAAGAAGAGAGGATTAGGTGTAGACCTCTTCCTCTCCGAATGTAGACATCTTTCAATAATGAACTAATTTCTCTTTGTATTGAATTAAAAAGAGAGGATTAGGTGTAGACCTCTTCCTCTCCGAATGTTGAGATGCCCACTGTAGTGAGGGTGGTCTCGATATTCGTCTTTCAATACGAAGACATGACTCCTTCCACCTATCTCTTTCACAACTTCCTTCCACAATTTTCACACCTAAAACCTCGGTCCTGTACCGAGTGCATTTTCAAATCTTTTCATAACAAAAACTTGAATGGTCGTGGAGTGGTTAGGCGTAGGCCTTCTCCTATCCCGAGTGCTGACGTTTACCGTAGGGTTCTCTGTCGCAAAGCACTTACCATTCAAAACCAAAAACATCTTTAATAAGAGAACGAAGTTCTCTTTGCATTGAATTAAAGAGAGAGGATTGGGTGTAGACCTCTTCTTCTCCGAGTGTTGAGATGCCCACTGTAGTGAGGGTGGTTTCGACGCTCGTCTTTCAATACGAAGACGCCTTGTTCGCCACACCCTTTTATAACAAAAACTTTGAGATAATGAATTGGGTACTACCCGTAGGGGTTACTATCCGAGGACCTGTCTCGCCCCCTGAAAAACAATCCAATCAATCAAACGTGACTTCTTGCCTCGCGTGGCGAAAACTAATCAATCTTTCAAAAAGGATATGTTACGTCCGTTCTACCGCAAACAGGTAATGCCTAAGTCTCCAACGAGCGAGCAGCAAAACGCCTAACTGCTAGAGTGCGCACGATAGCATCATCCATAAAAAAAAAAAAACATCAACGCATCGTAGGCCGAACTACGGCTGCTCTGATTCTTTACTTCTTCAAGTAAAGATACGTAGGCACGAGGGCCACAATCCTTGCCGAGCACAATCCCCCCCATATCTGTAGTTCCCTGAACTACGTCGACTCTGACTTTCTCATGTCTATTGAGAATACGTAGGCATAGGACTGCGAAGTCCTACCGAGTCTGTTCTTTCTCTTTTTCCCCGTTCTCTCTTTCCTCCTAACTTTCCTGTTTCTAACCCTTCTTTCTATCCCTTGGAACACTCTCTTTATAGCATAATCTTTAAGCAAATAAAATCACACATCGACAAACAAAAGGTTCCCATCGAGTACGATGGATGCGAGGGGTGCTAATACCTTCCCTTCGCATAACCGGCTTCCGAACCCGTTCTTGGTTGCAAGACCATCTTATCCGTTCGTTTCTTAAGGTTTTCTCGATATTTTCTTTTCCCCTCATGGGATAAATAAAGTTCGGTGGCGACTCTTCTGTCCTTTCTTTTCGCCTCCCCGTCGTTGCGCGATGCATTTTTTCGAGTAGCGACAGCTGGCGACTCTGCTGGGGACTCCTAGCAAGCCACGCCTATTTTTGTTTGTCGTATTTATGTTTGCTTTTTTTGTTTTTGCTTTGTTCTCTAACTTGTTGGGTTTATTGTTTGGTTTGTGAGATAAAGCTTTCTACCCGAGCTTTCGAGTATGCACTAAGTTAGGAGGTGGTTTCTTTCTGATTTGCGAGACTTAGGACTCGTTGAGTTGGATCGAATTCCACCGCTCAGATGAGACCCCATTGGAATAATGATGTCTTACGTGTAGTCGTAATGACGTTCTTATTTCCAACTTGGGAGTCCGCGATTCTGAGGACCTTTGTAGAACCTTATTCCAAAGGTTTCTAAAACATGACTCTGTGTTCATCTTTTTGAAAGGAGTACCGTCTTACGAGTAGTCGTTGTGATGGGAAACTTTTGAGGGTTAGTGCATGGGACTTTGTTTGAAAAGCCTTTTGGAACACCCTCTTAAACCAATAGATTGCTCACCCAATGGGAAAGTTGCCTTGTGTTCTTGTCTTGCAAGATTTGTGACGTTGATTCTGTTGTGTTTCATTATCATATGCATTCATTAAACATCGCATTGCATATCATTTTTGCGTGTCAAGAGGCTTAAGAAGCTATGATTATCTCAGGTATTAGTGAATTCAATGGCTGATCAAAGGAAAAGAAGCACAAATTCCATAAAGTTCAGGGAACCAAAATTGGAATCAATTCAAGATCTTCTGGTTGGAGTGCCAAAAGCTATCAAGATTAACATTCAAGGGAAACATGGGAAACTACTTGATCTCCTCCACTCTAGGATTGATACTTGGGCCTTGTATGCCATGGCTCAATTCTATGATGCGCCTCTCCGGTGTTTCACTTTTCAAGACTACCAATTAGCACCTACCTTGGAGGAATATTCTCATATCTTGAATATTAAGATCAAAGATCAACCTGTCTATACTGGTTTGGAAGAAGAACCAAAACCTGCTGTCATTGCTCTTGCTCTTCATATGACCAAAGAAGAAGTCAGGAAGGGTCTAACCAGTAAAGGGGGTGTTCAGGGTTTTCCATTGAGGTTTTTGCTAGAAAAGGCCGCTCAGTACAAGGTTGATGAAGATTGGGAAAGGTTCGGTATAAGTGTTGCTCTAATGATCTATGGGATTGTCCTCTTTCCAAATGTGGACAATTTCATAGACATCACTGCCATCGTTCTCTTCATGCAAAAGAATCCAATCCCCACGCTCCTCGCCGATGTTTATCATTCCATTCATTGGAGGAGTGAAAAGAAGGGAGGAATGATCCAATGCTGCTCTCACCTACTATACCAATGGTATGCTTCTCATTTGCCAAAGAAAGGGCCGTTCGTGGATAATAAGAAGGAATTAAAATGGTCCCAACGTATCATGTCTCTGGAAGCTAGTGATATTGCTTGGTACTCTCATGAGTACTATGATGTGGAAATCATCTTCAGTTGTGGAGAATTCAGTAATGTACCTTTGATCGGTAGGGCCGGGTGTATTAACTATAACCCAGTCATGGCATTACGTCAGTTGGGCTATGCTATGAAAGACGAGCCCGAGGCAGAAAAGGTTCAGAGTTTCTTTTTGCTATCCACATCAGAGGATCCTGCCTTTGTCAGGAAGATTGTCAAGGCTTGGGGCAAGATTCATACAAAGGGGAGAAAGGAGTTAAAAGCAAAGAATTGTGTGGCAAAGGAGCCATACAACCGGTGGTTACTAGCCAGAGTGGCTGAAAGGTCGTTGCCGTTTCCCTTAGAGCCCTCTATGCGAGAAGCACCTCCTGCTCCCACTCATGTACCCATAGAAGAATATGAAAAACTGAAGCTAATAGTGGAGAGATTGACTAAGGAGAATCAGGACCTTCAGAATGAAGTCCACCAAGCAAATGTGAAGAACGGTCAGTACAAAAGAAAGGTGGAGTTTGAACAAGATCAAGCGGCTGAGAGTAGCAAGAAGCTAAAACTAGAAACAGATTTGAGAGTCAGGTACCAACAGGGTTACGAAGGGGCTGATGCATCATTAACAACTCTCCGGCAGCGCCTAAAGGACACCAAAGCTTCTTGTGATAGGGCATGGCACTTCTTTGAGATCGCCTCTGCCGAGAAAAAGGAAGTACGAGAGAATCTTGAAGCTGATATTGGGAAACTTGAGGAACAACTAAGAAGTGCCTTGACCCTAGCGGAAAGTGAACGGAGACTCAAAGAGGAGGCCTTGAGGGGTTCATATGTCACATCTGACATGTGGAATAACAAGTGTCAAGAATTGGAGACCGCCCAAGAGACAGCCCTTCTGTGGAGGAATCGTTTTGAGGCTTTGCAAAGAGATGGTGCGCAGTGGCTCGAGAAAGAGGCTCAGCTCAATGAGTTGCTGGACACCCATGTGGATTCTATTTGTTATTACCAGTCGACTCTGGATGCGTGCCGTGCTAGGTACAACGATTTGGTGGAGCATTGCAACCTTATGATCCGTGATATCCCATGGAGGTTAGAGAGCGCCATTCAAGATTTGGAAGGAAATGATATTCCCCCTTCTGTTCACTACTTTATCCAGCTCTGCGACCAAATGGTTAGGAGGTTCATGTTTGAGACGAAGAAGCTTGAAGAGCGTCTCCAAAAGGAGAAATTCTAGTTTTTAGTACTCTTGATTTTTAATCATTTAGTGTTTTCCTTGTAATGAGAGTTGTTATTCGGCATAGTCAAGAAATGTTTGTATTGAATCTCCCCGAATTAATGAGAATTTGCTTTTGGTTTAATTGTGTTTTCTTTATTATTTGCTCATTCGCAATTCTATAATACCGGTTATAATCATAAGTTTTGAAAGTCTCTTGAACATTTGCATGGACTTGTGCATCATTCTGCATCCCCTGAAACTCGACCTCACACCGCTTGCCATTTCAGAAAGAGATAAAGAGGAAGAGCAAGCTGACTTCTCGACACTCTTACAACACGCGAAGAAATCAACAGAGGATTATGGAACAGGTTCAGGCTGAGCTTACGGAGTTTCGTGAGAAGATGGCGCAATTCATGGAGATGATGCAGGGGGTGGCCAATGGACAAGACCAGTTAAGGACATTGGTTCAACCTTTAATAGCTCAAGTGGATGGAAGTGGCGTTTTACACGGTGGGGCTGCTGCTGTTCCCCCTCCTGCTAATGGTGGAACCTCGCAGGTCAACGGTGGCCCAACTATAGTCAACCTTCCGGGCGGAAGAGAACAAGCTGGAATCCCCATCCCAGTTGTGGCAGGCGCCATACCTACTAGCGTGAATCCTCAATGGGACCAAGATGAACAGGATGATATCTTCTCCATGAGGGACCTTGGGGGAGGGCTACGATCCGACACCAATAGAAGGTTTGATGAAATAGAAGAAAAGATGAAAAGCATTCTGGAGAATCAAAATACTATGGGGCTCGACATGTCCAATCTGGGACTGATTCCGGGACTTAAGATTCCTCCAAAGTTCAAAGTACCGGACTTCGATAAGTACAAGGGAACAACATGTCCAAAGGTGCATATCCGCTCCTATTTTCGAAGAATGTCTGCATACTCTGATGATGAGAAATTGCTTATGCACTTTTTCCAAGACAGTCTGTCTGGGCCTTCCTTGGAATGGTACATGGGTTTGGAACCTGTCAATATCCGAAGCTGGAAAAATTTGGCTGAAGCTTTTGTCCAACACTACCAATACAACAGTGACTTGGCACCTAATCGAGTGCAGCTGCAGAATTTATCCCAAAGGAGTAATGAGTGTTTTAAAGAATACGCTCAAAGGTGGCGGGAGCTTGCCGCTAGGGTTCAACCTCCCATGGTGGAAAGAGAACTAATTGATCTATTCGTGGGAACATTGCCTGGAATCTACTACGAGAAGTTGGTGAGTAACATGTCGGGAAGCTTCTCAGATTTGATCATCACCGGCGAGAGAGTCGAGAACGGCATAAAGTTGGGGAAAATTCAAGCAGGAGAAGGAACTTCTTTGGGAGGGGGAAGAAAGAACTTTGGAGCTAAGAAAAGAGAAAACGAGGCAAACGCGGTGTCAAGTTTCAGGAATCGGAATCGGAATCAGAATCAATATCAGCAACAACCCTACTGTCATCAACCATCACAGGTAGCTAGTATTGCCATCCCGGCAACATTACCACCACAACAACAACCACTTCAGCAACAATTACCTCAACAGCAACAGCCGCGCCTGCAGCAGCAGCAGCAACATCAACAGCGAAATTTTGCTCCAAGACAATACCCAGACCGAAGAAGAGTGGTGGATAGGCACTTTGACACTCCAACAATGCCTTACTCTCAGTTACTACAACACTTACTGCAATTAGAGTTGGTCCAGAAAAGGACGTTGGCACCTCTAATTGGCCAGCCCCCTCCCGGGTATGACGCCAACGCTAGGTGCGACTTCCACTATGGCGCTCCTGGTCACCATATTGACAATTGTAAAGCTTTTAAGCACAAGGTGCAAGACCTCGTTGACAACAAGATTATCAACTTTAACCACGATGCGCCCAACGTCGTTCAAAATCCTATGCCGAAACATGGGGCAGGTGGAGTGAATGTTGTGGTTGAAGGAGAAAATTTAAACTTGGTATATGATGTCGAAGAGCTAAAGACTCCTTTGAGTTTTGTGAAAAGCAAGCTGTTAGGAGGTGGGGTGTTTCCTGGATGTGAAAAGGACTGTGAAGAATGTGCTGCCCATCCTGAAGGGTGTGAGAATTTTAAGAATCACATACAACGCATGATGAATGAAGGTGTTCTACAATTTGATAAGATCTGTGAGAAGGATGAAAAATTAAACGATGAAGAAGAGGATGAGGTGGCCACCATCTCTATCCCTTTCAAGTCAATTACTATTTCTGCGCCTCCGGTGCGACCTACCATTATATTCACCAAGGCGGGACCTGTGCCTTATGAGAGCTCCAAAGCCATTCCTTAGAACTATGGAGCAGAATGCTATTACAACGGACAGAAACAGGAGTTGGAGAATCCACCTTTTGATTCGGTCGACAATTTGGTAGGGGCTGGAGGAATGACTCGGAGTGGGAGAATATTTGCGCCTCCCGAAGTAAACGCAGAAAGGGCTGATAGAGGTAAAGGGACATCTGTAGTGGAAGAAAGCTCTCATGCTAGAGAAAAGGAGGCTGCGCTGAAGGACACCGAGGAGTTCATGCGCATGATAAGGAAGAGTGACTATAAGATTGTGGATCATCTCCAACAGACACCTTCAAAGATTTCCATCTTATCGTTGCTGTTATGTTCTGAGGCTCACAGAAGTGCTTTACTCAAGGTTCTTGATAACGCTTATGTACCACAAGAAATATCTGTGAACCAGTTGGAGGGAGTGATGGCCCATGTTAATGCAGGAAATGGGTTGGGATTTACGGATTTTGATTTAACACCAAAGGGGAGGAATCACAATTCGGCACTGCACATTTCCGTCGAATGTAAAGGAGTTGTTTTGTCTCATGTATTGGTAGACACTGGGTCATCATTAAATGTGTTACCCAAGAAAGCCCTCATGAAACTGGATATTCAAGGAGTAGTGTGCACTCCAAGCAGCTTAGTGGTTAGAGCCTTTGATGGGACGAGGAGGTCAGTACTTGGGGAACTGACTCTGCCAATTCAAGTTGGTCCGGAGGTTTTTGATGCAGTGTTTTATGTAATGGATATCAGCCCGGCATATAGTTGTCTTTTGGGGCGACCATGGATACACTCAGCAGGAGCTGTGACATCAACCTTGCACCAGAAATTGAAGTACATGGTGGACGGTAGCATTGTGACTGTCTGCGGTGAGGAGGATATCATGGTAAGCCATCTATCTTCATTCAAATATGTGGAGGTTGATGGTGAAATTCACGAAACCTTGTGCCAAGCTTTCGAAACAATTCAAATCAAGGAGAAGGCACCTGTGGAAGAAAAGGCGCCGGAAGTTTCTATGACGTCTTACAAGGATGCTCAAGCCATAGTGAAGTCTGGATCAGCACCAGGATGGGGGCAGGTGGTAAACGTCCCAAGCAAGCAGGATAAGTTTGGACTAGGGTACAGCCCGTCTGCTTCATCTTCACAGAGCGCTCCTCGCTACAAAGGTCCTGTTCAGTTTACTAGCAGTGGGGTCATCTTCGATCGTATCAACGCCATATCAGATAGGGAAGGGGATAGTGACTGTGATATGGATACATGGATCCAGCCATGCGTCCCCGGCCAGGGATTGAAGAATTGGAGCATGGAAAAAGTCGTCACAGTGACCTATGAAGAGTAATTGTTTTGTTTTGATTAATGTATTTCCATATGCTCTGCCCAAGGCATAATGGACTTTATTTGTAGGGCCCTATCTTTTATGCATGTGAACAATCTTTTATTATCAATTGAAAGTCGTCTTTTTCATTCAAAATTTTGTGATCCTTGTGTCTCTTGTTTTCATTTTTAACAATAAAATGGCAATGTGGTTTGTGTTCGTTTTGTTTTGCATATCATTTAAAAGCATAAAATCATCATCATCGCAGGTTATACACTTCAGATGCCACCGGCTCAGATTCGTCTATGACCCGGTATGACTTTGACAATCCGATCTTTCAAGCTGAAGAAGAGATTGAGGAGGATGAAAACCTGCCTGAGGAGCTTGCCAGATTACTCAGACAAGAGGAGAAGGTCATCTTGCCTCATCAGGAGGAAGTTGAAGTTATCAACTTGGGAACCAAAGAGGATAAGAAGGAGGTCAGAATAGGGGCCACATTGCAAGATGAGATCAAGCAACGATTGATTGAGTTACTCCAAGAGTACAAAGATGTGTTTGCCTGGTCGTATGAGGATATGCCCGGACTTGACACAGATATCGTGGTTCATCGTCTGCCTCTTCGTGAAGAATGTCCTCCTGTCAAACAGAAATTGAGAAGAACGAGGCCAGACATGGCAGTAAAGATCAAGGAAGAAGTTCAAAAACAGTTAGATGCTGGATTTCTTGCCGTAGCCAACTACCCTCCTTGGGTCGCTAACATCGTGCCCGTGCCTAAAAAGGACGGTAAAGTCAGAGTGTGCGTTGACTATAGAGACTTGAATAGAGCGAGCCCAAAGGATGATTTCCCGCTTCCCCATATTGACGTGCTTGTTGATAACACCGCGCAATTCTCAGTGTTTTCCTTCATGGATGGCTTCTCCGGATATAATCAAATTAAGATGGCGCCCGAGGATATGGAGAAAACAACTTTCATTACTCCTTGGGGGACCTTTTGCTATAAGGTGGTGCCTTTCGGGTTGAAAAACGCAGGGGCAACTTATCAAAGAGCAATGGTCACGCTTTTTCACGACATGATGCATCACGAGATCGAAGTTTATGTCGACGATATGATTGCGAAGTCTCAAACGGAAGAGGGGCACTTGGTGAACCTTCTAAAGCTGTTTGAGAGGTTGAGGAAGTTCAAATTAAGGCTGAATCCGAGTAAATGCACCTTCGGCGTGCGGTCAGGAAAGCTTTTGGGTTTCATTGTTAGTGAAAAAGGTATTGAGGTTGATCCCGCAAAGATCAGGGCAATTCAAGAAATGCCAGCACCAAAGACTGAGAAACAAGTTCGGGGTTTCTTAGGTAGATTGAACTATATTGCAAGGTTCATATCTCACCTCACCGCCACTTGCGAGCCGTTGTTTAAACTTTTGAGGAAGGATCAGGCGGTCGTTTGGAACGATAATTGTCAGAAGGCATTTGAGAAAATAAAGGAATACCTACAAGAACCCCCAATACTGATGCCCCCGGTGGCTGGGAGACCGTTGATAATGTACTTAACAGTTCTTGAAAATTCTATGGGTTGTGTTCTCGGTCAGCACGACGAGACTGGAAGAAAGGAGCACGCAATTTACTACTTGAGTAAAAAGTTCACGGACTGTGAATCAAGATATTCAATGTTAGAAAAGACTTGTTGCGCACTTGCTTGGGCTGCCAAACGCCTAAGACAGTATATGTTAAACCACACAACCATGTTGATCTCAAAGATGGACCCGATTAAGTATGTGTTCGAAAAACAGGCGCTATCAGGAAGGATTGCTAGATGGCAGATGATTCTGACGGAATATGATATTCAATATGTATCCCAAAAAGCTATTAAGGGTAGCGTGTTGTCAGAATATCTCGTAGAGCAACCAGTTGATGATTATCAGCCGATGAAGTTTGACTTCCCCGACGAGGACATCATGTACTTGAAGATGAAGGATCGTGATGAACCGTTGCCGGGCGAGGGACCGGAATTGGGTTCCCAGTGGAAATTAATCTTTGACGGTGCTGTTAACTCATACGGTAGTGGGATTGGGGCAATCATTACAACTCCCCACGGGTCCCATATACCATTCACCGCAAGGTTAACGTTCCCATGCACCAATAACGAGGCCGAGTACGAAGCGTGTATCATGGGTATTGAAGAAGCAATCGACTTAAGAATCAAGAACCTTGATATCTATGGAGATTCAGCCTTAGTGGTCAACCAAATCAAGGGGGAGTGGGAGACGCGCCAGCCTAATCTGATCCCATATATGAACTACGCAAGAAGGTTGCTACCTTTCTTCGATCGAGTAGAGCTTCACCATGTGCCAAGAGCAGAGAATCAGATGGCCGATGCCTTGGCTACTTTGTCCTCAATGTACAAAGTAAACTTCTGGAATGATGCTCCGATAATCGTCATTTCACGGCTCGATAGACCGGCATTTGTGTTCGCAGTAGAGGAAGCTCCTGATGGTAAACCATGGTTTTATGACATTTAGAACTTTCTTAAGAACCAGGAATATCCGCCTGGGGCGTCGACCCAAGATAAGAAGACTTTGAGGAGATTGTCCGGCAATTTCTATTTGAATCCAGATGGTGCGCTCTACCGAAGAAACCATGACTTAGTGCTACTAAGATGTGTGGACGAAAAAGAAGCAAATCTGCTTATGGAAGAGGTCCACGAAGGTGCCTTCGGGACACATGCAGGTGGACATGCCATGTCTCGAAAGTTATTAAGGGCTGGGTATTATTGGTTAACTATGGAATCAGATTGCTTCAAGTATGCCAAGAAATGCCATAAATGTCAAATTTATGCCGACAAGATTCATGTACCGCCGTGTCCTTTGAATGTCATGTCGTCGTCGTGGCCTTTTTCCATGTGGGGCATTGATATGATTGGAAAAATCGAGCCGACCGCGTCCAATGGACACCGTTTTATCTTAGTGGCTATTGATTATTTCACCAAATGGGTCGAAGCGGCCTCTTATGCCAATGTCACCAAGCAAGTAGTGGCCCGATTCATCAAAAGAGATATCATCTGCCGATATGGGGTACCCGAGAGGATCATTACTGACAATGGTTCTAATTTGAATAACAAGATGATGAAGGAACTGTGCCGAAATTTCAAAATTGAGCATCACAATTCTTCTCCCTATCGCCCGAAAATGAATGGCGCCGTGGAAGCAGCCAACAAGAACATTAAGAAAATAGTACAGAAGATGGTGATAACTTATAAGGATTGGCACGAGATGTTGCCCTTTGCCTTACATGGATATCGCACTTCGGTGCGTACTTCAACTGGGGCAACTCCCTTCTCGTTGGTGTATGGCATGGAAGCTGTTCTGCCATTAGAGGTCGAGATTCCTTCTCTAAGAGTACTGGCAGATGTCAAACTAGATGAAGCAGAATGGGTAAAGAACAGGTTGAATCAACTCAGTTTGATGGATGAGAAAAGATTGGCGTCTCTTGCGTACGGTCGTTTGTATCAGAAGAGGATGAAGAACGCCTATGATAAGAAGATACGTCCTCGGAATTTTCAGGCAGGCGACTTAGTGTTGAAACGAATTCTCCCACCGCAGAACGATCACAGAGGCAAATGGACTCCCAACTACGAGGGTCCTTATGTTGTAAGAAAGGTTTTCTCAGGAGGAGCCTTGTTGCTTTCAACTATGGATGGTGAAGATTTTACATCCCCGGTGAACGCAGACGCAGTCAAAAAATATTTTGCTTAAGGAAGCTCGCTGGAAAGAAAAAGAGCATCCAGGCAAGAATGGGGCATCCCGGCGAACCATAAAAGGATGGGTTCGGGCAAAAATTAGGGATATAAGAAAAATGTGAACCCGCAAAGTTGAAAACCTGAAAGGGCAACTTTGGCAAAAATGGGTATCCTGGTGAATCGAAAACCCGCAAGGGCGATTCAGGCAAAAATTAGGGATTTTAAAGCAAATGACTGTGGCCTGCGCATTGATCATCACGAGCATAATGAACTCTAAGGAGAACTCGAGGATCGACCATTCAAATCAATCTCTTCGGAAGTTAAAGTATCGGAAAATGTCGAAGTCACGCCAGTCATGGATGAGTCGTTACATGGTGTTTGTCTGTATCACATTGCCGACATTTTGTATATTTTTTCCTGCAAATTAGTTTTTTTGCGCGGCTTTCTCTTTTCAGGAGTTGCATCCGATGTAAATTTGCCTATCTTCAGGCCTTTCATCAATAAAACATACTATTCAGAAAAAGCTTTCTGTTCTGTTTTTACTTTTACCATTTTTGATTGCGAAAGACGTCTAACATTTTTAATGAGAAAAGAAATTGCATACATAAAACGTGTGGACTTCTCTAATTGTTAATCAAGACATTGGATTTTTAAATAAGGTCACAATTGACAAATTGGCGTGGGCCATACAACACTTTTGTCTATTTATTGTTGCCTCCAAGCAGAGATCGTTAATCTCCACCCCCCAGCAGAGAGAGTGTGGGATAATTTCCCGATAAATCTTGTTCAATATCCCTAGCAGATAGTGGATTCAATCTCCAGCAGAAGAAAGTAATTCACAGCGCTCAGCTGTTGTTTCCCCAGTAGATCCCCAGTAGAGTTATTCTGTTTAATCTTTCACGTTTGATTTCCCCAGCAGGTTGGACTATGTGCTTATCAGAGCAGTTTTACCCAGTTGTTCCTCGAAAGCTATCCAGAGCCTGTTTTCCCAGCATGAGTTTACTTGCGCTAGGCGTATCATACATTGCCCCAACGGAGTTGGCCCCTTTTCTTTAGCATTCATCTTGCTAAAGAGGTCCATTTGCATCTACATTCATGCATAACATCTACCCAAATGCGAAGCATTTCCATTTCGTATGGAGCATTTCGCCATATTCAAACATACGCATGTGAAACATATGCCAGGTTGTTATCCTTTTTTATTCCCAAGCGCATCTCCGGCAGTTATCAGTATATTTATCAAGCCTGTATGGAATACAAATCTCCAGCAAAGATCATTGGCAGTTGTGTTCATCTTATCACTCTCCCTAACAGAGTTTACTTTTCCCGACTTTTGGTCGATGTTAATCTTTCTCAGCGATCCTAACTCTTGGTTAGTAGCTTGTTTCCCGACTTTTGGTCGATGGTTTCATTCTAAGTGATTCTAACTCTTGGTTAGTAGCTTGTTTCCCGACTTTTGGTCGATGATTTCATTCTCAGCGATTCTAACTCTTGGTTAGTATCTTTTCCCGACTTTTGGTCGATGTTAATCTTTCTCAGCGATTCTAACTCTTGGTTAGTAGCTTGTTTCCCGACTTTTGGTCGATGATTTCATTCTCAGCGATTCTAACTCTTGGTTAGTAGCTTGTTTTCCGACTTTTGGTCGATGTTAATCTTTCTCAGTGATTCTAACTCTTGGTTAGTAGCTTGTTTTCTGACTTTTGGTCGATGTTGATTCTTCTCAGCGATCCTAACTTTTGGTTAGTAGCTTTTCCCGACTTTTGGTCGATGTTAATCTTTCTCAGCGATTCTAACTCTTGGTTAGTAGCTTGTTTCCCGACTTTCGGTCGATGATTTCATTCTCAGCGATTCTAACTCTTGGTTAGTAGCTTGTTTTCCGACTTTTGGTCGATGTTAATCTTTCTCAGCGATCCTAACTCTTGGTTAGTAGCTTGTTTCCCGACTTTTGATTGATGGTTTCATTCTAAGCGATCCTAACTCTTGGTTAGTAGCTTGTTATTCCGACTTTTGGTCGATGTTTTTGAATGTTATCCTTTGATGGGTGCTCGTTCCCCACAGAGTTGTCTGGTTAAGCTTTCTCCAACAAATCAGCCGTTGCGATCAATGCATGTTATCTTCGGACCTTTGTTCGCGTTTCCTCTTTCTCCTACGGTTGGCAAATTTCTGGTTCTTTGGTATTCAAACCGCCTTTTACCCTGAATGTTCGAAAGTCGTTCGCATTCATCCCTTCAGGCCCAAGCCGTTTGAATAGGGGCAGCTGTTGTACCCCAAATTTGGCCAAACCACTCTGGCATATGTTTTATTTCATCTGCATCAGCATAAGGCATAAAAACATTACATAGCATATCTTAATTTGCATTTTTACAAGGATAAAAAAAAAGGGGGGGGTGTGTATTAAGGATATAGAATGTGGAGAATAAGGAAGTCTTTGTTCTCAAAGTAAAAAGAATATAATTGAAACAAACGCACAAGGTGGGGTTTGAACCCACCACCTCTTGCTCCACATTCCTTCACCTTTACCACTTGGCTACAGGCGCACATTTGAGAATAATATGAAAGGAAAACTATACATATTAAGAAAGGAACAAAAGGGCGCATGAATAAAAAATTGGGGTGGATTCTGCTCCCACCAGGTTTCGAACTCGTGACCATAGAATAAACAGGCGCATGACTTAACCACTGGGGTGGCGATACATCCGTTGATTATCCCACCCCAGTTTAATTAAATACTTTGCCTTGTTCATGGCTGGCCAGAAAATGAAGAACAAAATACCTGTGCGTGAAGATTCAGAAAATGGGCAAAACATCACCATTTTGGATGAAACAAAACTCAAATCCTGATCACTTTTTCGCAAGGATTGATTTGGCATTTTTGGTTTTGAGTATAGAAGTGTATTGAGCGAGTTATGCGTGAAATTGCAAGATAAGAGGGAAATGGTGAAACAATTTTTGGAGCGTACTACCTCTTTCCTTTTCAAGGCCAACCACAAGAGTACCTAGCCCTGTGTTTCTCTGCCTCTTTCACCAGTTTGGGCAAGCACAGCAGCCACTACAAACCCTAGCCTGTACCTCACAACAAAAGCCACGTGAGAAAAAAAAGATCAGGAAGGAGGCATTTGGATTCAAGATTTGAGAGTATAAAAGGATAAGATGAGGAGCCAAAGAAACCCTAGCGGCCACACTTTTGGACAAGGTATCAGAAGAGAACTTGGAGCTCCCTTTAAGGTCTTTTTCTCAACCAGAAAACGGTGGGCAGCTGCAAGCAAAGAAGATCTCTCAAGTTTCTTTATTTGTTGAGTCTCCTTACAAGGTATGAAGATTTGAACTCTTTTTGTTGCTATGCGCATACACCATGTTAGGGCTTTGTTTTTATTAAGTTTTGTTTGACTTCTCAAATGCTGGAGAAGAGTGAATATGTCACAGCTATTTATGCTTGGATCTTAATTTGTTTTGAGCACGTGTGTTTTGAATGTTGGATAACTGTTCTGAGTTTTGTTAAGTCTTGTATGATTAAAGCACTACTAGGTTTGAGTTCATAACTTGCTTTATCAATTCTGTTTTGAGCCAACTTGTTGTAACCTCTGTTTGCTCATGCTACTATATGAGGCATTGTCTAGCTGTGGTTATTGATTGTTGGAACTTAAATCCCTTGTTGGATTGACTAAACGATTTGTTTTTAGCATTTGGTATTTATCCTGTTTTCTGTTGTACTGTTGGAGCACGTGTTGATTAGTAGAACATTTAGGGTTTTGGAGAGCATCACTTTGATGACAGTCCTTCTTTTCTTTCTTTTTTTTGCTTTAAAGGGGTTCTGCCAATTTTGTTTGAGTATTGATTATGTTTAGATCCAACACTAATTTGACACCATGAGCCTGTTGTTAACTCTCTATTTTGTGAATCAGTCCTTTATTGCTTTGGGACAGCATTCATTTATGTCCAGTTTTGTCTGTTGGCTTGTTTATTTTCTTTGGTACCCTTGAACCTGGTTGTTATTGAACCTGTCCACTTTGCAATGATGTTTTGATTTAAACCATTTGGCTTTTGTTAAGTTGCTTTGGTTTTGAACTGATTGTTAAAAAATGCTAGCCATTAGTTCTTTTGTTTTTGCTGCTGACTAGGTAAGTTTGGGTTATGTCAAGTTTTGTGCTCAGTTTAGATTCTTTCTTTGCAAAGGGTTTATTTTATTTAATTTCCAACCATGAGAATGTGATGTGCAGGACTGTTTGTGCTTCGTGTATGGTTGTGTTCATGATAGATGGTTTGGTTTACTCTGTCTCATCAACTTTGTTTGTTTGTGTTTGGTTACTTTCTTTGATGTCGTCACATGTCTGACCTAGTTTTTCTTGTAGCAGTGTATACTTGGTATTCTGATTGTTCACTTTGGTTTGATGTTTTGAAGTCTGCAGCATTGGCAGGATGTTTGTTTGAAATATTGTTTTTTTTGTTGAGACAGTATTAAGGTCGATTGGACTTGCTTATCTTGGTTTTCATGACATAATGTTAGGATGTAGCACATTTTGAATCCCTGCCTGGTTTTGGTTTGTTTCAACCTGCTGTTTATCATGATGTAATCAAGCCAAATTGGTTGCTTTTGCTTGCTGCCATCATCTTGTACTCAAGAATAATATGTATGCTTGCCATTGCTAATATCTTACTTGTTTTTAATACTGTTGTTGTCATCAAACTGTTCTTAAGGATGGATTGGTAATTAACACTTTGATCCTGGTTTAATAACAAGTGTGCTGGCTGTTATGTTGGTTTGGCTCATCAGAGCAGGTTCACATGTTTGCCACAAATGATTAAATAAACCAGGCCACATTGCTTCTCCCACACACTCACTTTTACATTGAAACCACACCTTATACACTTCCAATACTATGTAATGGTTGAGCACAGAATTTTAATTTGGCATTTGGATTGACTGCTTGAAGATTGTTAATATATTGCTATTTTGAAGTTTGAATTTGATGCTACTACTGCTGTTGACATCTTGCATTATTGCTTGAATTTTGTTAGTCCAAGAAGAGAACCATTAAGTGTCTTGTTTTCATGTTGGCCTTGGATTTGAATGCATACTGTTGCTGTTTGTTAGGCATAGTAGCATCAGTTCTTAAAGCTTGCATTTGTAGCAGAATTGTTGTTTGAGTTATGCCTTGGGCTGAAGTCAGAGCCAGGCTTTGCTATTTGATTGGCATGTAGGTTAGCAAGTTTTTTTTAGAACAAGTTGACAGCAGGGCTGCTGTGCTATTGTTATTTTGTTGGCTGCACATACGATTATCATTTGGTTTTGTTGAAGTTGTTGTTTCTGCTGTACATGTACTTTACTTTGTGTTTGGTTTGAAGTTATAAATCCTGTTTGAATTACTGTGAGGGGATTTTGTCAAAATTCAGTGGTTGCTTACTTGTTAGTACATTTTGAAATCATGATTTAGTCGCAATTTAAATGATGTACACAATGCTGTCTTGGATTTGGATATTAGCTTTTGTTTGGGGATTTGAGGTCTGTTGTGGATTACCCCTATGATATGCAATTTGGTGATCATTGTTTGTTTCATTGAAAAGTTGTTTGTGTTCATTTAAATTTAATCCATAAGCTTTGATTCGCAAGTATAATTGGATTTGTTTTGTTCATATTTCTAACAGTCATAGCCTTTGGTTTCCCTCCATGCCCTTCAATAACTCTTCTTGCGTTTTCATTCGTTTTTACTTTGCAAACACGATTTGGAAGATTTGAGCAACACCTTTGTGTTCATCAGTAAATAATATGCGAGATAGGCTCAAACTTTACTCAATTCCATGGAGTTTTGAAGTACTTTGGACAGCTTTCGTTTTTGCTTTGAAGTTGTTTTATTTTTTTTACCCAGCAGCTATCTTTGTTTGCTATGTATATTTTTCTTGCCAAGATAGTTATTGGAAGTATCACCGCCCCAGCGGTAAGGCCTTGCATTTTACATCCCTCTGTACCTTGGTTCGAGTCCTGCCGTGGACCAAAACCATCTTTTTTTCTTTTTTTATTTTTTTCCTTTATATTTCCCTTTCTCCCCTTTTATATTTTTCCCTCCTATTCCATGTCAAACGCCCGCCTGGTGCCTTAGTGGTTGGGATTGCTGACTTTGAATCAAAGGGAGGTGGGTTCGATTCCCACCTCTTTCGTTTTTCCTAATTTAATTTATTTTATTTGTTTTAACTATATAATTTCCAAAATCAATAACTTTTACATATTTATTTATTTTTGATCCATTCTTTTTGCAAATTACTTTTTTTTAATTATTTTCATTGAATAAAACAACATTTCAAATCCTTGATGATTTTTCAAGACCCTGGACTTACTTGAAAGTTGGCTCTCTATTAGGGTTTGCTCGTGTTGTATCTTGTAACGTTTTCTCGAAAATAACTTTCTTTGGTGTTGAATTAAAATTAGAGGATTGGGTGTAGTCCCCTTCTTCTTTGAGTGTAGGGATGCCCACTGTAGTGAGGGTGGTCCCGACATTCGTCTTTTAATACGAAGACAACATTCACTCTCCTCCTAAGAAACCTCGGTCTCGTACCGAGCGCATTTTCAAACACTTTCAATAATGAACTAATTTCTCTTTGTATTGAATTAAAAAGAGAGGATTAGGTGTAGACCTCTTCCTCTCCGAATTTTGAGATGCCCACTGTAGTGAGGGTGGTCTCGATATTCGTCTTTCAATACGAAGACACGACTCCTTCCACCTATCTCTTTCACAACTTCCTTCCACAATTTTCACACCTAAAACCTCGGTCCTGTACCGAGTGCATTTTCAAATCTTTTCATAACAAAAACTTGAATGGTCGTGGAGTGGTTAGGCGTAGGCCTTCTCCTATCCCGAGTGCTGACGTTTACCGTAGGGTTCTCTGTCGCAAAGCACTTACCATTCAAAACCAAAAACATCTTTAATAAGAGAACGAAGTTCTCTTTGCATTGAATTAAAGAGAGAGGATTGGGTGTAGACCTCTTCTTCTCCGAGTGTTGAGATGCCCACTGTAGTGAGGGTGGTTTCGACGCTCGTCTTTCAATACGAAGACGCCTTGTTCGCCACACCCTTTTATAACAAAAACTTTGAGATAATGAATTGGGTACTACCCGTAGGGGTTACTATCCGAGGACCTGTCTCGCCCCCTGAAAAACAATCCAATCAATCAAACGTGACTTATTGCCTCGCGTGGCGAAAACTAATCAATCTTTCAAAAAGGATATGTTACGTCCGTTCTACCGCAAACAGGTAATGCCTAAGTCTCCAACGAGCGAGCAGCAAAACACCTAACTGCTAGAGTGCGCACGATAGCATCATCCATAAAAAAAAAAACATCAACGCATTGTAGGCCGAACTACGGCTGCTCTGATTCTTTACTTCTTCAAGTAAAGATACGTAGGCACGAGGGCCACAATCCTTGCCGAGCACAATCCCCCCCATATCTGTAGTTCCCCGAACTACGTCGACTCTGACTTTCTCATGTCTATTGAGAATACGTAGGCATAGGACTGCGAAGTCCTACCGAGTCTGTTCTTTCTCTTTTTCCCCGTTCTCTCTTTCCTCCTAACTTTCCTGTTTCTAACCCTTCTTTCTATCCCTTGGAACACTCTCTTTATAGCATAATCTTTAAGCAAATAAAATCACACATCGACAAACAAAAGGTTCCCATCGAGTACGATGGATGCGAGAGGTGCTAATACCTTCCCTTCGCATAACCGGCTTCCGAACCCGTTCTTGGTTGCAAGACCATCTTATCCGTTCGTTTCTTAAGGTTTTCTCGATATTTTCTTTTCCCCTCATGGGATAAATAAAGTTCGGTGGCGACTCTTCTGTCCTTTCTTTTCGCCTCCCCGTCGTTACGCGATGCATTTTTTCGAGTAGCGACAGAAAGGTACCTCTCCCACACTATATCAGACATTGTCCTCAATGTTGTGATATAAATGCGGTAAAAGTACAGTACAACGACAAAAACGAAAAACAAACATAAGCAAACTAAAACTATGGCTGCTGAGGACCGCGGGCTCGGCCTCTGGTGCGGGAGCGGCGTCTGGAAGGAGTCGCTTCAGGATCAGAACCGGTGCCGGAGGCAGCAGTGATGCTAATGCGGAGGGCTTCTAGCTCGCTGAAAATTTCTCCAAACTTCTCATTAGTAGCTTCCTGGTTTGCTGCAATAGTGCTGAGTAAAGCATCATACTGCTCCTTCTGCCTTCGCTCCAGTGCGGCGTTCATCTGGTTCTGCTGATGAATCGCACGAAGGACTTCCTCAAGTGTGATTTCGGGAGCAGGGGGCTGTCGGGTAGATGTCTCTGGTATATCCTGGACAGGCTCAGCTGCATCCATAGCGTCCTGCATCTCATCCGCTGGAGGGTCTGCCTGATCATCATGAATAGGGACGTGATCGACAGCAGCAGGTAAAACAAAGAGCCAGTTGGCTCGGTTGGATGGATCGATGCGGTCGCGGGACGGCAGAATGATATGATGGAAAATGGTGCCATGGACAACAGGGCTATACCTGCCATCCTCTCGCTGCACAATCAGGTGAGCGGACCTGCAATAACTCTTGGTGAGGAATTCTGCGGCTAGGTGAGGCTGATTAACGACCAAGTCACCAAGCCCCAACTGAATGGCGAGGGTGGTGACAATGCCGCCTATGAAGAACGGGGTGGAGCCTCTGTGTGCAATGGCCTGGATATGATAAAGCATGAAAGGGGCAGCGTTGATCGGCTCGTCATTAAGAGCGCAGTATAGGAATAGAAGCTCCTTGGAGTTGAGCTTATGGTTGCTTTCTCGAGCGAAGATGGTGTTGCATATGACACGGTGGAAGTAGCGGATTGTCGGGTTGTGGATGTGCGTAGCGTTGAGGCTTTGGAAGGAGGATGCACGGGTGTTGGTTAAGTCGTGCCATAGAGTGAAAGCTTGTTCACTAAAATTATCGGGCACGCGACGGTGAGCTTCAGTTCCGTGATCGAAGCCTAACAACTCGGTTATCCTGGTTTGCGAAATGTTGAACTCTTGGCCATGCAATCTGAATTTGGCGACACCGGTGAGCTGACTCTGAGAACCGGCACCGGTGATGTAACTGAATGAGCTTAAGAACTCCAGTGTCAGAAGTTCGAATGTGGGCTGAGGTTGACTGCAAAGATCCCACAGACCGACTTTTTGAAGCAGGCTTTTAACACTGGCAAGCATTCCGAGTTCCCTCAAACAGACAGTGTCAATGTAACGTGTAGGTTGCACACCACGGTTTTGGAATCGGAGAAAATGTTCTCTCTGAGTTTCTCCAGCATCACCTTCTCTAAAAGTAATAGAATCCATTGCATGCAACAGCTTAGAGTGAAGAATGAAGAGTTTTGATGTTTTGTGAAAAAAATGGTAAAATGAAAGAAATATTGATTTGGGATAAATAATGGAGAGTGAGAATGTGATAGGTTATGATAATGAGGGGTTAATGTTGGTAATGGGGAGGTTACGGAGGTTATGGAGAAAATGGGTAGTTTTGAGGAAGTTATGGAGGAAGAAGAAGAAGAGGCACGATGAGAAACAGTTCTGTTTCTCACGATTCCTGTAATAGGGGTTGTCACGGTCGTGACAGGGGTGTGACGGTCGTGACACGCTATTTAAGCACGTCACGATCGTGAGATGGGTACGACGACCGTGAGGGCACGCTTCGTTGAATAATTTCCAGAAAAACATTTTCTCACTTAATTCACATATTTTATAATAATGTATTTTCTTCAGTAACACTCATATTAAATTATAAACACCATATTATATAATTTCAACACAGTACTATACTAACTTGCATGGCATGAGAGGTTGTATATAATATGAAATAATGCAAGCATAACAGTACATAGAATGAAAAATATATAAATTGCTAAAAATGGAGAAATTTTGGAATTAAAGGTGCATTGCATAAAGTAATTGAAAATGAAGTTACATAAACGGAAATTACGGTATGAAATTGTTGCGAAAAATAAATCTAACTAGAAACGAAAACAATGAGAAAAATAAACTAAATCACTTATAGCATTTTCAAAAGCGTTTCTTCAAGTCTTCGATGGCGGAGTTCAGGTGATAGAATTGTTCGCAGGTTATGTCAGTCAATCCTATAATGTCCAATCACATGCTCTTAATGTCTTCTTTAAATAAATTAATGTCAGTTTGGTAAGCATTGAGAGTGTTCATGATGTTTTGTAAGTTGATAGCATAATTTCCTTGATTCACTTCAGGGGTTTCATGTACTTCTTCAGTGTGGTCAATGTCATGGTAACCAGGAGGTGTCTCAGGGTCAGTTTCGACAGTGGTCATTATATCATCTTTTATCTTGTAAGACTGAGGTGTTTCAGGAGTAGATGGATAATCAGGTGGGTTTAACTCATAAAGCCAGTTATCCTTATTGTGAACACTTACTCTAGCATGATTAGGCAATGTGAACAGGGTTACTACTTCGTTCCGGATTAGGTACTGAAAAGGTGGATGTCCTAAATTCCTTATGATATGCCTATTGAAGCAGAAATTAAGATTCATAGGGCGGATTGTTCCCAGACGGTTGCACCTGTCCAGTTGGTACCTAAGTCCTATGGCATCAGCAATCATGGTTACAAGACCTCCTACTAATATAGGTAATTCAGGTTCTTCTTGGATACGGGTGAAGGTTTGCATCATGAAAGGTACACCATTAACAGACTGTCCATTAGTGAAACATGACATAATAAATATTTCATCTTTAGAAACTCCGGTAATGTTTTCTTCTTTTCCAAAGAAGGTGTGGGCAAGGAATTTATGGAAGTAACGGAGAGCAGGATTATGGATCTCATCATTATTCATGTTATTTGGTTCAGGGTGGTAGTTTCCGGTTAAAGTTCCCCAAAAGAAATCTAGCTCCATATCCATCAATTCTACCTGTGTGGTAGTAAAAGAAAATGGTCCACTAGGGAATCCTAACAAGTCAGTTAGTTCTTTATGGTTAAAGTCATATTCTATTCCAAATAGGCGGAAACTAATAAATCCTTTCCTAAATCCAAAACCGCGCTCAGGTAGGTAAATTAAGGAGCTAAGGAACTCAAGGGTGAGCTCGCGGTAAGTCACAAACTTATGTTGGATCAATGCATTCTCCCATCCGAGTCGGTTTAACAAGTACATGACACTATCATGTATACCTAGGGTTTCCATAGTCTTATCATCCGGGTACAGGGTCAAATCCATTTGCCTCTGTGATAACTCTTCAAACTTCATTCTTTGGTTCCTACCTCTAAATTTGGTTTCCATATGGTTAATTGGTTGGCTAGCCATGGTCAGTGCAAATATGGGGGAAACAAATCAGTGGAAAAGACTTTAGAAAATCTGTAAAAAGTGATTTAAGATAAAAATAAGAAAATGAAATGCATAAAATAGAACTATAAAATGACAAAACAATTAAACAAATAGTAAAACGATAAATAACAATATGTTAAAAGAAAAGAATAGTCTAAATAATTAAATAAGTAAATGGGTTGCCTCCCACTAAGCGCTGTTTTTATCGTCCAAAGCCTGACGTAATGCTTAGGTTTAGATTAATCAGGGGAATTAGTGGACAATTCTAAAAGCTTTAGATTATTCGCATAATCTCTATTTCCAACTTTATGATAGTGTTTTAAATGTTGTCCGTTTACTATGAATGGTTCACTATTCCTACCCTTAATTTCTATTGCTCCACTCGGGAATACTTTAGTTATTTCAAAGGGTCCTGACCATCTAGATTTTAATTTTCCAGGAAAGAGCCTAAGCCTTGAATTAAAGAGGAGTACAACTTCTCCCACACTAAATTCTTTCCTAGATAGGCGTTTATCATGCCATCGCTTAGTTATTTCTTTATATATCTTAGCATTCTCATATGCATCTAACCTTAATTCTTCTAATTCGTTAATGTCTAGGATTCGCTTTTCTCCTGCAGCATTATAGTTTATATTGAGAGTTCTGATCGCCCAATAAGCTTTGTGTTCTAGTTCTACTGGGAGGTGACAAGATTTTCCATAAACTAGTTTGAAAGGTGTAGTACCTATGGGTGTCTTGTAAGCGGTCCTATAAGCCCATAAAGCTTCATTAAGTTTAGATGACCAATCTTTCCGAGATATGGCGACAGTCTTTTCTAAGATTTGTTTAATTTCTCTGTTTGAGACTTCGACTTGTCCACTTGTTTGTGGGTGATATGGTGTAGCCACACGGTGTCTTACTCCATATTTAGATAGTAACTTGTCAAAGATTTTTGAAATGAAGTGCGAGCCACCGTCACTTATGACGAGTCTAGGCACACCAAATCTGGGAAAGATTATATTTTTGAAAAGCTTTATTACTACTCGTGTATCGTTTGTAGGAGAAGCTATGGCTTCAATCCATTTCGAAACATAATCGACAGCTACGAGTATGTAATTATTACCGAAAGATGATGGGAATGGTCCCATGAAATCTATTCCCCAGACGTCGAAGATTTCTACTTCTAAAATTCCCTTTTGAGGCATTTCATCTCTTCTTGAAATATTGCCAGTGCGTTGACACCGATCGCAATTTATAACAGCGATGTGGACATCCTTCCATAGATTAGGCCAGAATAAGTCGGCTTGCAAGATTTTTGCACAAGTCTTGGAAGTGCTTGCATGTCCACCATAAGGAGATGAATGGCATTGAGCAATGACATCTTCTATTTCTTCTTCGGGAATACATCGGCGAAAGATTCCATCTGATCCTCTTTTGAACAATAATGGTTCATCCCAATAGTAATGTTTCAGATTATGAAAGAATTTCTTTTTCTGCTGATAGGTTAGATCGGGTGGAAGAGCTCCTGCGGCTAGGTAGTTGACAATGTCAGCGTACCATGGCAGTCCTACAGTTGTCTGGATTGTTTCCACAGATTCTGGTTCATTTATATCTAACTGAGCTAGGTCGCTTCCTATTTGTGCTATCAGTTGTTCATACGGAAAATCATCGTTAATCGGCACTTGCTCGGGTTTAATACCTTCTATTCTAGATAAATGGTCCGCTACGACGTTCTCAGTACCTTTCTTATCTTTTATTTCTAGATCAAACTCTTGTAAGAGTAAAATCCATCTTAAGAGTCTTGGTTTAGCATCTTTCTTAGTTAATAGATATCGGATAGCAGCATGGTCTGTGTAAATGATTATTTTCGCTCCAACTAGGTAAGAATGGAATTTGTCAAGCGCAAAGACAACTGCTAACAATTCTTTTTTTGTAGTAGCGTAGTTCATCTGGGCAGAATCTAAGGTTCTACTGGCATAGTAAATCGCATGAAGTTTCTTTTCCTTTCTCTGGCCCAGAACTGCGCCTACAGCATAGTCACTCGCATCGCACATGATTTCAAAAGGTAATCTCCAGTCAGGGGGTTGCATGATTGGTGCGGTGATGAGGGTTGTTTTTAGAGTTTCGAATGCTTTAAGACAATCTTCATTGAATATGAACTCAGCGTCTTTCATTAATAAACCAGTAAGAGGTTTAGTGATTTTCGAGAAATCTTTGATGAATCGTCGGTAAAAACCGGCGTGTCCTAAAAAGCTTCGTATTTCTCGAACGGTTTTAGGGGGTTGAAGATCTTTTATTACTTCAATCTTAGCTTTATCAACTTCAATTCCCTTGTCGGATATTACATGACCTAATACTATTCCTTCGTTGACCATAAAATGACATTTCTCCCAGTTAAGCACGAGATTTACTTTTACACATCTTTCTAACACCATTTCTAAGTTCGATAAGCATCCTTCAAAACTTTGCCCGCATACAGAGAAGTCGTCCATGAACACTTCCATGATGTTGTCTATAAAATCTGCGAAGATTGACATCATACATCTTTGAAAGGTTGCAGGAGCATTGCATAATCCAAAGGGCATTCGCCTATAAGCGAACGTTTCATAAGGACATGTGAATGTAGTCTTCTCTTGATCATCAGGATGGATAGGGATTTGGAAAAATCCTGAGTAACCGTCAAGATAATAGAAGTAAGAATGCTTGGCTAATCGTTCTAACATTTGATCTATGAAAGGTAGTGGGAAATGATCTTTTCGAGTGGCTTTGTTTAGTTTACGATAATCTATGCACACTCTATATCCCGTCACTACTCTTTGCGATATCGATTCGCCTTGAGCGTTTTTCACAACAGTGATACCTCCTTTCTTTGGCACTACATGTATTGGGCTAACCCATTCACTATCAGAGATTGGATATATTATCCCGGCATCTAATAATTTCTTAACTTCTTCTTTTACTACAGTGCTAAGGTTTGGGTTAATTCTTCTTTGCGATTCTCTGGAGGTTCTGCAATCTTCTTCTAGCAGAATACGATGCATACAAACTGAAGGACATATTCCTTTGAGATCAGATATGTTATATCCTAATGCAGTTGGATATTTCTTCAAGACATCTAAAAGTTTCTTTGTTTCTATAGTTCCTAAACTGGAATTTACTATAACTGGTCTTTTACATTCAACGTCTAAGAATTCGTACCTTAGGTTATTAGGTAAAGTTTTTAATCCTAATGTAGGTTTATCTTTACTTGGCATGGGATCCGGTGTAAGTGCTAAACTTTCGCTTAGACTATCACCCTGATACGGTTTTCGCCAATTATCATCTTCAAAAATCGGAGGGATTTGAATTTTCATTATTTCAGAATAAGTGGTCTCTTTCAGTTCCATTTCTCTTACACATTCGTCAATTACGTCCAATAGATAGCATGTATCCTCTATAGCTGGTGATTGTAAGAATTGTGTTAAAACAAATTCAACTTTCTCTTCACCTACTTCAAAGGTTAGCTTTCCTCTTTTTACGTCTATTATAGCTCCGACGGTAGCTAAGAATGGTCTTCCTAGTATGATAGGTGTAGTGGAGTCTTCAGAGATGTCCATGATTATAAAATCAGTAGGGATGTAGAATTGTCCTATACGTACTGGGACGTTTTCTAGTATGCCTACAGGATATTTAACAGAGCGATCGGCTAGTTGAACAGACATTTTAGTTGGTCTTAGGTCTCCCATGTCTAGCCTTTTGCAAATCGTTAAGGGCATAACACTGATACTGGCTCCTAAATCGCATAGAGCTTTGTCAATGACGAATTTTCCTATTACACAGGGTATAGAGAAACTTCCTGGATCTTTTAGCTTAGGAGGCATTTTATTCTGAATTATGGCGCTACACTCGGCAGTAAGTGTAACTGTTCCGTTATCCTCTATCTTTTTCTTATTGGATAAGATTTCTTTTAAAAACTTAGCATACGAGGGTATTTGGGTAATTGCTTCTGTAAACGGAATAGTAATATTCAACTGTTTCAGAAGTTCGACAAATTTCTTAAATTGACCCGTCGTCTTGGAATTTATTAATCTTTGAGGGTACAGAATTGGTGGTTTATAGGGTGGTGGAGGCACATAAGGTTGTTCTTTCTCCACTACCTCTCGATTGTCATCTTCCTTTTCTTCTGGATCATTCACCACTTCAGTCGGTTTATCCGGTTTTTGGTACATGGATGGATTGTCAAGTCTTGGATCGGTAGGTCCGTCAAGTTCCTTGCCACTTCTTAATATTACAGCGTTAGCATGTCCTTTCGGATTAGGTTGAGGTTGTCCAGGGAATACTCCAGCTGGTGCAGCAGTAGGTGCTTGTTGTTGAGCTACTTGTGAAATCTGAGTTTCAAGCATTTTGTTATGTGTAGCTAATGCATCTACTTTGCTCACTAATTGTTTAATCTGCTCACTAGTGTGAATGTTTTGGTTTAAGAAGTCCTTGTTTGTTTGAGATTGGTTAGCTATAAAGTTATCCATCATCAATTCAAGGTTCGATTTTCTAGGGATATTAGGAGCAGTCTTTTGATATCCTGGTGATGTAGCTGGTGCTTGACCTGGTGCGTAATAAGCATTGTTATTTTTATAGGAGAAGTTCGGATGATTCTTCCAACCTGGGTTGTATGTGTTTGAGTAAGGGTTTCCTTGAGCATAATTCACTTGATCAGTGGGAGTTCCTGCCAATAGTTGACAATCAGAAACTTCGTGTCCTGGGACTCCACATAACTCACAGTTAGGTGTTACTGCAGCCACGATGGCTGTAGGTGTTATGGCCAAGTTATCGATCTTTTGGCTTAGTTGGTCAAACTTCGCATTGACTTGGTCCATACTACTTACTTCGTACATACCTCCCTTTGTTGGTTTCTCAGTTGCGACTCTCTCGCTTCCCCAAAGGTAATGATTTTGAGCCATACTTTCGATAAGTGCATAGGCATCACTATATTCTTTGTCCATCAATGCACCACCCGCGGCAGCGTCAATTGTCATTCTTGTATTGTACAAGAGTCCATTATAGAAGGTATGGATGACCATCCAGTCTATTAGTCCATGATGTGGACAGAGTCTCAGTAGATCCTTATAGCGTTCCCAAGCTTCGAATAATGATTCACTTTCTCTTTGCTTAAATCCGTTGATCTGAGCTCTCAGCATAGCTGTCTTGCTAGGTGGAAAATACCTATTCAAGAAAACTCTCTTAAGTTCTGCCCACGTAGTTACTGAGTTCGAAGGCAGAGATTGAAGCCAAGCTCTTGCTCTGTCTCGAAGCGAAAAAGGAAATAAACGTAGTCTAATAGCTTCTTGGGTAACTCCATTGGCTTTTACGGTATCTGCATATTGCACAAAGATCGAAAGATGAAGATTCGGATCCTCGGTAGGATTTCCGGCGAATTGATTCTGTTGCACGGCTGATATCAACGAAAGTTTTAGTTTGAAATCATTTCGGTTGATAGCCGGCGCTGCAATGCTTGAATGCGGTTCAGCTTGCGAAGGATTAGCGTAATACTTGAGTGGATGAGTCTGTTCTTCAGCCATCTCTGCGTCCTTTGATTTTACGACTGGTTTAGGCGGATCTAATTGAAGATCTGGAATATTGTAATTATTTTCGAAATCGAATATACGTCTTCTTACGTGTAAGAAGCGTTCCGATTCAGGGATTAGAGGTTGTAAGTCTTCGCTTTTAGAGCGAGTACTTGGCATACACTCGGAGATTAGATTAAATTAAATAGTTGATACCTTAGTCTAGACAATGCTACCTAAATGCACTAGTAACTAAATTAAGGAATCCCCGACAACGGCGCCAAAAACTTGATGGGCGAAAGACGTGTCTACTTATGCGTCTAGCGGTATCTTACTGCAAGTGCACAGCCTATCGAAGTAATATTTAATATTATCGATCCACAGGGATTCTATGGTTACTTAGTGCTAGATTAACTTCTAGTTTAGCTAAGGCAAATGGTTGTCACGATTTTTTGCTGATTTTTAAAACTATTAAAGGCGGAATTAAATTTAAGTTTTAATAAAGTAATATTAAGGCGATCGGTATGTAATTATACTAACTTAGGTGGGTCAATCTAACCTAGGCTTATAAAGGTGTTCACTTAATCTATTCGGTAGAGATTACCAGTTTAAATACCCTCAACTCACACTCTCGTGGTCTTATATCAGATCTTATCCCTAAAGCCCTATGCCTGCTCTCGCTAGCCCATAAGTGTTTAGAGGTAATTTTTGGAAACTAAGTAATTCTAATTTATCTTAAAGCGCTCTCGCTGTGTTTAATTTAAATGCCTAACTTTAACTATCTGGTTAAAATCTCACACTCTCGTGGTCTTGACCTAACCTAATACTCTTTTCTTACTCTCGTAACGAAAAGGTCTATTTCAATTAAAAAGTATCAGCCAGAATGTTAAGTGATTAATTATTTTCAGCCTATGGTTATATTTTACCGGTTAAGTTTGTTATAACTACATACCGCCCTAAGGTGTTTAGCTACTCATCGATGTTGAACCAGACAGAGACAGAGAATTTAATAATAACGTACTCATGGCAGAAAAATAAATAAACATTATAATTAAATTAAATTGCAATATAATGAAAAACCTGGTTAACAAATATTCGAGCAGACTCCTTCTTCCACAGACCGGAAAGCTTGGAGTTGGCGGAAATTGAAAATAAACGAATGTTGAAGGTTTAGAAACAAATAAATGTATAACAATTTCCTGATGTTGGGAATTGTTATATGGTTGGTTTGGATACAAATAAAAACGAAACAGAAAACTAAAAATAATGCGGGAATAGAAAGGCTGGTTCGTAATACAGTTCGGCAGAGCTTCCGCAGGAATTTGAATAAAGAATGCTCCTCCTCCTTGTTCATCGAACTTGTACTATTTATAGAATCCTTAATGGGCTGGATTTTTGGACCTTTGTTGCATGGGCCTTGCTGAATTTGTTGAAGGAATGCAGGTACGTGGCAACAAAATAGGAGAAATGGTCTTCACGTAATGCCAATAGGAGAAGTGGTCTTCACGTAATGCCTTGACGTAGTCTGAGTCAAAAACCTAATTTTACCCTTGTCACGGTCGTGACAAGGTCTTCACGTTCGTAACTTGTGGTTTTTAAGTGTCACGGTCGTGACCACTCTCTTACGGTCGTGATGGCTCAAATTGGGGTGTCACGGTCGTGACACCCTTGTGACGACCGTGGCTGCAACAAATTATGCAGTCTTTTGCAGGCTTCTTCATTTCTTCATCTCTTTATGGTTTCTTTTGTTCCTTTTGCTCTTAATTCATGATTTAGCTCCATATAATGATGTACCTGCAAAATGGTAAGAAAAACTCGAGAAATCGAGTGTTAAAACGGTGAATATGCGATAAAACGTTAATGAAACCTAGCAATATAATCGATGCGTTTTCTCGTTATCATTATCCATTAATCTCAGGATCCCTCTTATGAGAGCCTGGTTCTTCCTTTGGAACAATTAAAGTGCATTCCATAAAGAGGTTGAGCCTTTGAGGACTCCTGTGTTGATACACATTAACAATACCTTAGATCTCCATTAAGTTCCACCTCACTCATCTGTCCTACAATCTTAGGATCCCTCTTGTGAGAGCCTGGTTCTTCCTTTGGAAGAATTAAAGTGTATTCTATAAGGAGGTTGAACCTTTGATGGACTATTATGTTGATACACATCTAAACTTGATGAATTCCTGGAATGATTTCCTTGCTCCTCATCTTGTTTACCTCTCTCCTTCATGATTGATTGAGTGTTTGCTGTGTTGCATTAGGATAGACTTGCATGTGTAGATACCCTTAGGCTTAGGTGCATGTCTGCATTAAAGGTTGAGGTGTGCCTCCCTTTGCTTGATTGTTCTTTTCCTTTTTGTCATGTTTGCATCTAAAGGTTAAGGTGTTCCTCCCTTTGCTTGGATGTTTACCTGCCTTTCATACTTCCATGTTTGCATTTAAAGGTTGAAGCTTCCTCCCTCTGCTTGTACTGTTGCATTGCATCTACATCCAGTCATTTTATACTTCATCTTCTTGTTAGCTTTGTTTTGTTTTCCTTTGACATGTTCCCTTAGGATTCTCACATCCTTGTTTAAGGATGATGATGATAGACCCTAGGTTCTAATCCATGCATGATAACAGTAGGATAGATTCCCCTTTCAAACTCAACATTAGGACCATATTGCATGACAACAGTAGGTTTCAATTAGTCCCCCTGTAGAGTCCTTTTCTCTCTTCTCATCTCAAAACAACAGTAAAACATTTAATAAAGGCTAATTTTTCATTGTACGTTATGAGCCTTAAGCTACCCAGGAAATGGTTATTGGAGGGTTTCCTTTCAGTATCCAGGATGTTTAGTGTGGCACCCTTTGGGTGACATGCGGCGCATTCACTCCTAGGTCATAGTCTCTAGTGCAATATGAATTACAAACATTCATAAAAAACACTTCTTCTCCGATAAAAGACTCCAAAACAAACATCAAACTCCTTTTGCCCTTTGGGGCTCCTTTAATCAGGAAAATCTTTTCAGAAAAAGAGTGTTGTTAACTCTCAGTTCTACCGCAAATGGTAACGCGTAAGTCTCCAGCGAGCGAGCTGCATACACCAAACTACTGGAACTATTTGTTAACCCTACTCGGGTAAAAAACATGTGAACGAACATGTGTTCCATTTTATCCTGAACTACGTTCGCTCTGATCTCTCATACTTGTTGAGAGTATGTAGGCACAAGATGTGATGTCTTGGCGAGCAACCTTTCCCCATCACTCGTAGTTAGCCGAACTACGTTGACTCTGACTTTCCCATTACACGAGGGAATACGTAGGCCCAGAGCTGCGATACTCTGTCGAGTCCTTTATTTTTCTTTTGACCCTGAGCCGTAGCGTAGATAGATAAACAACCCTTTTAGATAAACAAACAAGTGTGGATCCCGTTGAGTACAAAGGACGTGAGGGGTGCTAATACCTTCCCCTTGCGTAACCGATTCCTGAACCCGAGATTTGGTTGCGACGGCCGATCTTATCCCTTTTCGCTAGGTTCCTCCTGATAGTTTCCTTTCCCTCCTTTGGGATAAATAACGATAGGTGGCGACTCTTCTGTCTTTGCCGGCACCTTTTTTTTGCAGTAGCGACAATTGCTATGGTCTGGCTGGCCATCACCTTCTCCCTTTCTACCCATCTGGCTCTTGGGGGTTGAGTCTTCGACCCGGGCATCCCGACTGGACGCGACTGCAAAGTCGATGCTTCTGTGGCTGCCTTCTTATTTCGCTGATGACGCCTCCACTGGGTTCTCGTTATTGGGTTCTTGCCTTTGTAATTGGGAGACACCACATACCCTTTTGACCCATCGTTCTTGACGGAGGCCCTAGCCTCTTTTTCCAAATCCAACATCTTCCATTTTGCCCTTTTGCTCCCTTTCTGTGTCACAGGGGCCATCCATTGGTCTTGTGGGATATCCGACGGGGGTATAAAAGTTCCGGTACTCCTGATTTCGTCGAGGAGTATCGTCTTTGTCGAATACAAACCTTGGGACTGCTGCTTTATCTGATTTGACCCTGTTCGTCGCTTTCTAGTCAAACACAGCATGACACCTGGAACAGAGGGCGGCTGTGGAGCCGCCAACTTTGCACTTTTCTTGAAATTCTGCTAGACTTTCCCCAACTTTAGGGTAGATTCCCCCAAAATCCATCTTTGTCTTTTTGTCGAAACCCTCAGTAGCTTCGATCATCATGCAATCTAGGATTGGGGTTGTTACTTGCTCCTTGAGGCCCTAAGTGGCCTCGATCATCATACATTCTGCCACTTCAGAATACAGTGCTTCCTCTGTCTTTAGAGGGTTCGCATCCACTTGCGTCTTTGGTCTTTCACCAAACTGCAGTCTTCCTTCCTTTAATGCCTTCTGCACCAAATCCTTGAAAAGAACACATTGAACAGTTTTATGACCAAGAAAGTTGTGAAATTTACAAAATTCCCTCTTTTTCTTTTGTTCTAAAGGGGGATCTTTTGTCCCGACCGAGACGATAATTTGACCATCTTTAACTAATACATCAAATATCTCATCACATTTGGATACATCAAAAGAATATGTTTTTGCGACGTATTTGTCCATTTTCTCTGTATCGACCAGATTCTTTCCGTTCGACGACTTCAGGACCCTACACGCGTATGATGGTCCAGGTTTTAGTTCAGTCACATTGACGACGTTTTCTTTGACGCATTCCTCATCATCCAATGAATATCCGTCGGTAGTTACAAACACCACCTTCTCTTTCTTACGGTATCGACTAGTCTGTAATTTCTCGCTCCTCAAACGTTCAACCTGTCGGATGCGATCGGCCAGTTGTGCCATATCTCTTAAGTATTGTGTATCTAACTTCTTCCGAATGGAGTAATCTAATCCTCCCGCGGCCATTTCGACCAATTCGTGTTCAGGGACTTGCGTAAAGCATCGCACTTTCAACAGTCTGAACCTATTTAGATATTGGTCTACGAACTCCGTTGCTTTCTGTTTTATGCTAGCTAACTCTTTTAAGCTGATCTTTAATTGTCCCATGTAAAAAATTTTGTGGAACAATCTTTCCAGCTGTGTCCATGTGTGAACTGACTGTGGGGACAATGAAGTGAACCACGTGAACGTGTTTTTTGTGAGGGAACTAGGAAAATATTTCATTTTCAAATCCTCGTTATTCGCTATGTCTCCAACTTCGGTCTGATACCTAGCTACATGTTCGACAGTGGATTCCTCCGTTTCACCCACAAACTTTGTGAATTTTAGGACCTTCCAGCCTCTTGGTAGCTCCGTTTGTAACACAAAATCCGGCAAAGGGGGCGTGTAGGCGGGTCGTCGAAGGCTAGGGATCATGCCATTTCGAACCATAATGCACTCGATTATGGCCTCTAGATTGGCTTCGCCTCCAGGATTCTCGTTTCTAACTTGTCTGACTACGTGGTCTGGGTCTTGGTCCTTGTGAACTATTACGATGGGAGGCCTTTGGACCACCCTAGGGATATGTTCGTTCTCATACGCCTGTAGGTCTTTTCTCTCCTCGACAGGCTCATTTTGTCGACCCGGCGTGTCGGGATAGGTTGGAGGGGTTTGTCCTCCTATGTTCCTAGGTTCCCCTAAAAATTCTCCTATTCGGGTCATCGGAGTTGCCAATTGTTAGTAACTTTGGATCGACTCCTGTCGTAACGAGCCTCACCTCAGGTCGAATTGGAGTCGTGAATGGTGCGGTGCCAGCGGTCAAAGTGACTATCATCATGGGTCCGGTGTTCAGAGCCGTCCCTGGCGAGGAAACCGGGTTTCCTTGCGAAGATGTTTCTTTGTTTTGTCGCGGTTTCACCATCTTTCCGCTACATAACTGCATATACCTAAATCTACGGGTCCTACTGGGCGTGCCAATTTGTTCGCACGTGATTTTCGCGCGGACAACCTCTGACCTTCCTCCGTGGGTTTGCTTGCGGGACCGGCCAAACTAGTCCCAGGACAATATGCTTTGGGTGGATCGTTTACTTGGGTTATGGTACACCTTGACGGTTATGTGCTTTGTGGTGCGTGTAGGAATAAACTCTAGGCAAATAAAGTTTAGTTGAGACAAAGCAATGCTAAAGCAAAAACCTTAAAGAGATTCTGAACAAAATGGTACTTTAAATAACATAAATACTTGGTAAACTTAACGTAAAAAGGAAAAAGACAAGTGGACGTATCCGTACATTTTGGAATGACAACGTAAACTCTTTTCTCTCTAGTGTGGTACTCAAAGTGTTTTTCTTCCAATATTGACAAAAGACACCCTTATTTCCTAACAAGATCTTGCTTTATATAAACATACAAAATAACTGCCAAAAGGCTTCAGGATGCACCACGTGTCACCCCACGTCTCTGAAAACTGCCTCCACGTTCCTATTTATAAAATGGTTTCCCGCCAGGCACTATCTTCTCCCGTCGAGGGCACTCTCATTGGTTTCTCCTTTGGATCGATCGACGCAGGGGTACGTCGACCAAACCACCTAGTAATGTCGATTCATGGTGTGATGCTGCCAAGTTTTGTTGCTGCCGACCCTTGGCTTTCATGCAAGGAGTTTGCCGGTCTAACTCCTCCTTCCTCTAGCTCCCGCCGAGGTCGATGTTTCCAGTTGGCTAATTTCCAGCCAACATATGCGTGTATGCTATGTATTATATATTATTATATGATTTCGATAATTATGTGAACTGTCACCCTTCTGTTGAAATAATGTTTTATACGACATCGCTCAGGTACTGAAAAATAGAGTTGCTTCTAGCACGAGGGTAGCTGTTGGAGCTACTTAATTTATTTTTCTTATTTATTTTGGGTCGAGTCATGCTCCGGTCATGTAACACTAGGAACGTTTTAATGAAATCAATTTATATTAATAGAAATACTTTTTTTTTCAAAATCAAACTACATTAGTACCATTACAAAATATACAAGTCAAAATATTAACTACATATTTAACTTTCTAAATTAACAAATATACAAATTGAAATATTAAAATATTAATCACATATTTAATCTTCTAAATTATCAAAACAAAATAATAAAGTACAAAAAATAAAATATACGACACAAATTGAAGGTGTGAATTAGTGTCATCCGAACTGTTACCATATTTTATAATCACAAAAAATCCAAAACCGAGCTCAAACCCAGTATTTTAAAAATCGGACCTAATCGGTCAGTCGAACCGGAAACCGGAGAGGTCACCGGTCTAGTTTGATTGTTGGGTTGGATATACTATTGAACTAGTGAGAACCGACCAGAATCGGTTAAAACCGGTGAACCACGGTTTAAATGTATGTTTTTTTTTTTAATTTTTAATAACGACGCCTTTTTGATAATTTATTTATTTTAAATAAAATTAAAATATAAGTAGACTTTATTCAAAACTTATTTGAAACAATTTTTTTCATTTGTAATTAGATATTGCTCAAAATTTATTTGAATTTGTATTTTCTACTATTTTCTACAATTTTCTACTACGTCAAAAATTTAAATTTAAAAAATGAAATTGTAAAATTATGATATTTTGAAATTTGTAAGTTTCGTGATACTTTTTAGAGACCGAGTCATCCAGTTCGGCCGATTTATTAAATATATAATTTTTTTATAGAGTTTAGTTTATTCAAGTGAGTTATCCGATATATTTATACGGTTCGACTAGTGACCAAATAGTTCGACTAATAAATCAGCGACTCAATACCTTCACTGATTTAATGATTGGTTCCATTTAAAACATTGCTCAAACCCAATTGAAGCATATTTTCTCGGTCAAATTTAAACCAGATTCGAGTGAATATTCGAATTGCTATGTTTCTTAAAATAGGATATGTTAGAAGTCGTAGCAAAAGCGAGCATAGAAGAGATCCAAATCATATGCATCTTGGCCTTATCTGTATTACACGGTTCAAATTTTAAACTTGTTGCTTAAATATAAAATTATACTTTAAATTCTGAATTGTTAAATCTTCATCCTATTAGAAATAATTCATATTTATTAGTTATACTATTTTTTTAGCCCCTAAGTTTGTTAGAGGGTATTTTAGTATTTTTATCTTATTTTAATAACTCTAGTTTTAGTTTATAAATAGGGTAGCAATCAGTGCAATTTGAGGTGTGTGTAGCCGTCATTCTCTTTAATAGAATATTTCTTATTCATAGTTTATTTTATTTTATTTTACTTCCCAAGCAGCGTAACAGGGGAACACGAAGTGCCACATCAGCGTCCTTGCATTTTGGAAATTATAAATATTCATTGAAGGCGATTGCAGAAAGAGATTGACACGCAGAAATTCCATGGCAGAAGAAGGGAAGCCCGACGATCAGCTCTTTCAGCTCCTCTCCAATCTCCTCCTTGAGGTTCATTTCAAATTTTCGATTCTTGTTTTCTGAATCTGGTGTTCAATTTTGATTTTTATGTTTCTGATTTTATTTATTAATCGTCTTGTTGATAATAATTATTATTATTATTATTATTATTATTATTCCGAGATCTGTATTTGAATTATATCGACTTTTTTCGTGTTGCAATTGTGTTGTTATGGATTCATGATTAAATTCAGTTTTGTTTTTTTATACTAGATTGTAAATCGTAATTTTCCTGTAATTGATGCTTCTTTCATGTAAACGATTTCAAACTGACCTGAATCTGTTAGGAACTAGAAAGGTGTATAACAAAATAGAACAATAATGGTGGGATTGATTCTGAGTGAATTGATTTTGTAGAATTGATTTTTGTTAAAAATGAGTTGAATGCAGAGTGATTTATATTTGGATACATTTAGGTATTGTAAAAGTGTGCTGAAGAACAAATTTTAGGGTAAAATTCACGTTTGAATTCAAAAGCTACAAATCTTAGCTTCGGTTAGAATCAATTCTGGATAAGTTATTAGTGGTATACATTTGTAAGATAAATTAAGGCGGTAAGATGAATATTTGGACAATCAATTGCTAATTCTCTCTTGGTGAAAGGTTGAGGATATCATTTCTTTGCATAGCCCCATAAGAAAAAATTACAAACAAAAACTTGACATGTATTGATGTGAGTTACGAGCCAACTAGTGGTAAGATGCCATTATAAGTTTTCTTTCTGCATTTATCTTTTCCCTATAGAGAACTGTTTTTTTGTTTATCCCTCCTTTGTTCGCAGCATTCCTATGTATTTGAAATGGCTTCATTTCTAAATATCAAATAATTTGGCTTTGTATTGAACCACTATGGTTCATCCCTGTGCTATCATGCAGTATAGTAATTTCTAAAGGTCAAATACAGTTTTCTACACCTTACGGTATCACTTTACATATTTTTGCAACAGACCATTGCATGCTTTATCATGAAGTTGTTGCTAATGTTTTAGTTATGATTACTTTAGGACCACAATACAATATACGAATCGATAGAGTATGTATATCTTCCTCTTAACTTTTTTTGTTGTTTAGTTATTGATTGATTAATATGAGTCCTGTTTGGTTTTTCAAGTTTGGAGATGAATGAGAACATGTACAGCAACAATCAATGGTTTTTTCTTTTTCTAGTAGAACTAGAAGTCACTTTAAGGAAGTCATTTACTTAAGAACAAATAGCCTATTTTTTTCCTTAGACTACTTTTATGTATCATCATCACTTATCCTTCGTTAGTCTTCTTTTCTAACTGAAACTTTTATTTGTCTTCTTTTCGCATATATTAGAAAATCACTTCTTTTCCGTAGAAACTATGGGATTTTGGATTCTCCATTAAGAATTTGTACCATAAATTGCTTAAATTGTTCTAGAAACTTAAAATGAGTTTCTTGTATTAATGGCTATATTAATGTTTTCCAGCTGAGAAGAACACATGCCTAGCATTCTAAGACCCTCATTCATTTAACTAGGATTTTAGGTTACCTGTTTTTTTTCTCCCAGTTTCCACTGTTCTTGTTAATAGAAAGAGTTTAACCACTGTTTCTCTTGATGTCCCTCTTTCTGTAAATAATTCAAATATTAGGTGTTAAGACTTAGAAAGTATCAACCAATAGAACAACACTATGCTTGCAGCTTCTCTGGATTTCACCAATAGTTCAATTTCTACCATATCTCTTACCAAATTATTGCTATGCTTGCAGCTTCTCTGGATTTCACCAATAGTTCAATTTCTACCATATCTCTTACCAAATTATTGCTATGCTTGCAGCTTCTCTGGATTTCACCAATAGTTCAATTTCTACCATATCTCTTACCAAATTATTGCTATATATATTCACGCATATCTACCGTAAACTCTGTAGGTAGAATCATTAACAAATCAAGAAGAAGTTGAACTGCGTTCTAAAATTGAAACTCTTGGATTAGAGGTCATAAAAGTTCCTTCAAAGTCGACGAAACAGCTTGATGAGGTGGTTTTCACTCTATAGTCTAGCCTTTACTTAATAAACAGTTCTCTGCATGTATCTCATGGAATGAAATAGCATTCTCTTCCTTTCTATTTTTAATTGTTTGTTTTGCATTCACAGTTGGAAATAGCTAAGGAGCTGGATAGATTATCAGCAAAATTGGACGATGTTGATGAGATGATATCATCCACCATGGCCTCCGATCCTCAGGTGCGGTCTCTCTTAAGTTGTACAGCTGATGTGTGGATGCCAGTCATCACTGCAACCAGTGAGGAAAGACGTGGTTTTACAGCATCTCCCGGAGACAACAACACCCAAACAGATGCAGAAAACTCTAAATAAACTCTTATTTTCTTGTCATTGAATATATGGATGTTATGTTAGTGCTTTATATTATTTTGATAAATTGACAGGCATAAAGAAAGTGTTTCACTATGCTACTCCATACTTTAATACAAACAAAAAATTACATGTTTTCTGTCAAAATATGGTCTGGATATGTGTGTGTTAGTGCTTTGTAGGTCTGTGCAACACTTGAAATATAAATTTGAATGAAAATGTAGAGGTATTCTGGAAATAAAGAGAGCTTGTGTAGAAGAAATGTTATGCTAGTCATTCTTAAAATTTTCCTGAATATTTGGTGAAATGGTCGTCTTAAATTCTACTTCTAATTTAGTTAAGGTGTAAATTATATGGTTTGGTACAGAACGGTTGCAAGTGAGTTTGTCTTTGAAAAAAGATATCTACACGACCTACAACAAACCATTTACACACAAGAAGCTTCAACGTCTAACTTCTTAAAAATTTATTAGACTTGTTACTCACAATCCCTTACCCAACAAAATTACCGACTCACAAACACACAAACCAACAATCAAAACATGTTAGACACCCAATCACAATACCAAGAGTATCCTCTATATCATCACCAACAAAATGACTATTATCAAAATATCCAAAATGCATATGCCTCCAACACAACATCAAGATATAGTCAAAAGATATAGTCAAAACACGCAAGGAACATATAACACCAACATTTTCTCATACCATAGTCAAAACGCCCAAACATTGTATCATAGTCAAAACATCCAAACATCACACCATAGGGATGACTTTCAAACACCATAACCATTTCAACCTTTCTCCAACGAATCGTTCACACCAATGTCCCCTTCAATCATCCAAGCCATACACCAAACACCACAACCATTTCAACCTTTCTCCAGCGAATCGTTCACACCAATGTCACCTTCAATCATCTAGGCCACACACCAATGACCCCTTCAACACATCCCAACTACTCTGGTATGGGTCGCGAACTCAGTTACGACAGTGTATCGCTCCATATACAAGACTTCTTAGAATTGTAAGAACTTAGGGATCCTACACATTGTTCCCGAGACCTCAAATTTTCAAACACCTTGAGTGAATCAACAACGAGGACAACGAGTAAAGGTAGTTTGGAGATGTGGAACCGGTGGCTGACCAACTCAATTGGCGCCACCTTTATGCATTTGTACACTGACACCAATTGAATTGGCAACAATATATAGAGTTTTCAATTCAATTGATGTCTCCACTTAAAGTTATAAATCTGTTGCCAATTGAATTGACAACAACACTCGATCCTTTTCTAAAACTGGAGTATTTTGAATTTTTTTTAAAACATAAGTTATTTGAAAAAGAGAATTATTTGAATAAAAAATTCTTAAATTGCACTACTTAACCACCGGTATCCCAAATTGGCCATCATACTTCATTTGTATGCCATCTAAACCTTTCAAACTCAGTAACCAATTGTTCCATTATGATTATAAACCATCATCCCTTAACGAGAGAGCATAAAGATACTAGTCAATTCTTCAAACTGTTAGTATCTATTAAAATAACTGCTATCTCCAATCTTATTTGTAAGAGGCAATTCACTTTTCATTCAAATCAATAAATCATATACATTATAAATTTGAAAACTAAATTGTATCCGAGGAACTACAAAAATAGTTTCAACCAGAGTTGTCAAAATAAAAGTGATGGCATCCTCTTCCTCCTCCTTCTATTCATCCAACCACCAACGTCTCCTCTCCATGACAAAACTCATAACATCCCACGTAAACCAATCCCGCCACAAACAAGCTCTCTCAATCTTCCACCATATGCACACCACCTTACCCATCTCCCTCGACCCACACGTCTTCACCCTCGTCCTCAAATCCTGTACCACCCTCCACCTCCCCCTCCTCGCCACCTCCATCCACTCCCACCTCATCAAAACCTCTTTCCTCACCTCCAACCACTTCCTCTCCTCCTCCCTCATCAACTTCTACGGCCACTGTCTCTCCCTCAACTCCGCACGTAAACTGTTCGACGAAACTCCTCAACCAAATGTCGTCGTTTGGAACTCCATTATCGCACTCTACTCCCGTTCACAACAGATTTCAACTGCTGTTGAACTCTTTAACCTCATGAATGTACCTCCAAATGAATCCACTTTCAACCCTATCATCGCCGCTTTATCATCGTCATTGTCGTCAAATCAAAACAATGCTTCGTTTCAAGCAGTCAACTTCTACCGGAAAATGATTGAGTTGAAACTGAAGCCCAGTTTGATCACGCTTCTCGCACTTCTCCGTGCATCTGTTTTGACTGCAGCTTTGAATTTGATTAAAGAGATACATGGTTATGGGATAAGGAATGATATTGATTTGGATCCTCAATTAAGTAGCGGGTTGATTGAAGCTTACGGTAGATGCGGTTGTTTAATGAATTCACGCAAAGTTTTTTCGGGGATGAGGGAATGCGATAAAGATGTAGTTGTTTGGAGTAGTTTGATATCTGCTTGTGCTTTACATGGTGAAGCTAGGGAAGCATTGGAGTTTTTTCAAGAAATGGAGGTTTCGGGTGTGAAGCCGGATGGGATCACTTTTCTTGGTGTTTTGAAAGCCTGTAGTCATGCTGGGTTGGATGACGAGGCGTTGAGTTGTTTTATGAGGATGCATAGGGATTATGGCGTTGAGCCGAACAGTGAACATTATTCTTGTTTGGTTGATGTTTTGAGTAGGGCTGGGAGATTGTATGAAGCTTATGAGGTTATTAAAGGGATGCCTGTGAAGGTGACTGCTAAGGCATGGGGTGCTCTTCTTGGGGCTTGTAGGAATTATGGAGAGTTGGGGTTGGCTGAGATTGCGGCTAGAGCTTTGGCTGAGATTGAGCCGGATAATGCTGCGAATTATGTTCTGTTGGCTAAGATTTATGCCAGTGTTGGGAGACAGGAGGAGGCTGATAGAATGATAAGGGAAATGAAAGAGAAAGGAGTGAAGACTACGGGTGGTAGTAGCTGGGTTGTGTATTCCGAGTCTCGAGATTAACTGTGTTTGCCAAACATGATTTTAATTTGCAGTCATGGATGAGATGTGGTTCTTAAAACTATTGTAAATTGCAGACAAATATTGTTTGTGTGCTGCAATTGGAGTTGCAACGATCTCAAGAACTGTTGATGTTTTGGCCACAGGGATTGATTTTTTTCTGTGGATGTGTGTTGGACATGTGATAGTTTTGAAGCTACTACTTCGAGTTTCTAAAGGAATGCAGAGTGAAAATGTTGTGGCCATGGGAACTAACAGGCCAACAATTGTTTTTTGAATGAGATAATTGGAGAAGTGTTGTGTTTTGAATGGAGGGATTGAACTTGAAAGATATTGTTGATTCAGGTCCCTTTGGAGAGGATGAGGTTGACTTGTAGCTAACAGAGCCAGGTTCGACTTGGCACTTGCACTTTTTGTTAAGGTCATTTGAATTTTCTGGTTCTAACGCTTGACATGACTTTGCTGTTTTAAGATCTCATCCCTCATGTATTGAGTGATGGTATTTCTCCTGTAATTTGTTTGATTTTAATGTACGGTAGACTTGAATAATGTATAAGTTAGCTTGTATTATATATGGTTTATGAGTACTTTGATATGTTTATGTTAATATCAATGTCCTAACTTCAATCATATAACAAAAGAAAAAAAATGAACTCACTTGTTTTTCTAGAGAGTCTCCAACTTCTCTAAAAGAACTCATCGTGTCCTCCCATTTTTTATTTCTTTGCTGGGGTTAAGAAATTGATTTCTCCAGTAACTTGGTTTTCCCGCCCTTGTGGCTTCACCTTCCTTCCTAGTGAAGGTTCTTTTCTTCTTTTCGTCTCTAATCTCATTTTATCATTGTAACTCTTCTATACAAACTGTTTCGTTTTCTCCTTTCATCTCTCGTCGGTTTTGTTTCGGTGTGTTAGGAGGTAGCGGGTATGGATAAGTGGAAAAACATACAGCTTTTTAAGGAGGAAGAAGAAGGTATTACGGCGGAGGCTGAGCAAATCTGCGAATCGGAGATCTTCCAACGTACCTTAACCGGTAAACTATGGACAGATAACAACATCAACACAAGAGCCTTCACCAACACAATAATAAGAGTGTGGAAACTCAAAAACCCAATAGAGGGGTACAAGAGTTAAACAAAAACCTTTTTCTCTTTCGTTTTGCTACGAGAAGAGATTTGGAAGGTGTTCTCAAGAACGGGCCATGGAGTTTCGATAGAAAATTCTTATTCTGAGTCGCATATCAGGAGAGGAACAACCTTCATATCTGAATATGCATTATGGTTCATTCTAGGTCCGCGTGTACGAACTTCCCCTCATGTTACACTCAGAAGCTACAACAAAGAATCTGGGAGGAATTTTAGGTAAATTTGAGGAAATGGATTTGAAGGAAGCACATAGGAATGGAAGATTCTTAAGAGTTAAAGCAAAAATTGACCTAAAGAAGCCTTTGAAAAGAGGAACGGTGGTGCACTTCAAAGAGAAAAATCTCCGAGTTCATTTCAAGTATGAACATCTTCCTACATTCTGTTTAGTCTGTGGAAGAGTGGCTCATCAACTTAAGGATTGCGAGGCAGTTGGGGATCTCAGTGAAGAAGGATTTGAAGATTTGGACGAACAAGACCTATCATTTGGAACGTGGTTGCGAGCTTCCCCTCTCCCAAGGGCTCAGAAGGAGCAGAAAATGAAAGATACAAACTCAAGCTCATGCAGCAGAAGTTTGTTTAACACTTCTTCAGGTCAAAGCAGATGTGAAGCTAGGGGCAAAGGCAAGGAAGGAGAGGATGGAGAAATAGAACAAATAGGGGACCGCGTTCAAGGAGCCAAGAGTTCAGTAGCATTACCATTAGAAAATCTGCAATAAGAAGTTCAACCAAATAAAGGAAAAGCAGTTTTGGAGATAAAAGCTATGGCGGAATCATTAGGAGCAGTTGGCATTTCAAACACTGGGAATGGCCAAAAGAAAAATACAGAATTTGACTCTAGTAAGAGAAAGAAATGGACGAGAAGGTAAAACACAAGAAAGACAAATTCAGGTATTGCTAAACAAATTAAGACTGAATGTGGGAAGCGAAATTTAGTAGAGGTGATGATATTAGATGGAACTGTGGAATCCTGTGGAGTGGTGGAGAAGAAGTTAAAGGGTCAGGAGGCATCCTTGAAGGAAAGCTCAAAAGAGCCAGAGGTGGTGTTGGAAGACCAACACTGCCTAGATCAATGAAACTTTTAAGTTGGAACTGCTGGGGGTTGGGGAGCCCCCGTGCAGTTCGAGCCTTGACCAGGCTCATTCGTTTGGAAAACCCCAACATGATGTTTGTGATGGAATCTAAGTTTAAAAAGGATGAAGTTCAAAGGATAAAGCAAAGAACTGGTTTTAAGTGTTGTCTGGGTGTGGAATGTACAGGTTGGGGTCGCGAAAGGGCACGAGGGATCTTTCTGTTATGGCAAGATAGTCTGCAGGTGGAAATCACTTCATACTCCATCAATCACATTAATGGTTCTGTGAAGGATACTCAAGATGAGGAGCCATGGTGTTTTAATGGCATCTATGGATACCCCAAGGAATGTAATAAGAAGCATATCTGGATCTTACTACATGATTTGGTTAAGAAAGGTGGAGAGAGAGTTATCTATTTTGGGGATCTGAATGACGTGGTTTCAGCTGGTGAGAAGAAGGGAGGAATTGCTAGATCTACAAGTCAGCTCACTTGTGGAAGAATCTCCTTGGAAGCTTGCTATTTTTTAGATCTGGGTTTCGAGGGACACCCTTACACTTGGTCGAATGGTATAGCAGGTCCATACAATATTCAGTGCCGCCTGGATAGAGCCTTTGCAAGCAACAACTTTCTGAACAGATTTTCACCAATCAAAGGTTTGGCATCTTCACATGTTTGGTTCTGACCATGCTGTTCTCAGGATAGATCTTGAAGCTGACATCGGGGATTCAAAAAAGAAGAAAGAATATCTCTTCAGATTTGAAGAGGTCTAGAGCAAGGATCCTAGATGCGAGAGCTATATATCTCAGATTTGGAATGATGACTCGAGCCAAACAGTCAGCAAGCTACATGGTTTGCAGGGTCTTAGTGATTTATTTAAGGAGTACAAGATCAGCTCAATTAACCAGGAGTTGAAAAGACTAGAAAGTTTATTGAAGGATGAAGCCAGGTGGAACTCTGATGAACACTCTATTAAAATTCATAAGGCCTTAGAGTCTTAGAGGAACAAATTACTCCAATTTGAGGAAATAATGTGGCGTCAGAAAAGTAGGGCAGTTTGGCTCCAGCATGGGGACAAGAACAATAGTTTCTTTTATAAGAAGGTTGATCAGAGACGGAGAACAAACACAATAACCAGGTTAAAGGAGGCGAATGATGTCTGTAACACCCTTCTAAATCTCGCGGAATATATATAAATAATCAGAGTAATTATCATGCATCTCACAAAAGGGTGTCACATATAATCTCAAAACATCACATAATCACCTGTGATGCTCAATAACACTTAAAATAAATTCATCCTTTTCATACACTTTCACATTAGCATGTAGCAGCGATTTTACTTTAATCATAATAAACATAATGAAAGTCTCATTCTCATCTCATTCATAATCAATACTTAGGCTTAAAAGCTATTACTTCATATAATTCAAAATAACAATCATAGAATGAAGTAGAGTACATAAAGTATCTCTCAAAACATGAACTCGAAACATTCCCCAATTTTACATAAGCAGAGCATGACTCGACCCAAAATAAATAAAGACACAAATCAAGCTACTCCAATAGCTACCTCGCGCTAGAAGCAACTCTACTCCTCGGTACCTGAGCGATGTCGTATAAAACATCATTTCAACAGAAGGGTGAGAATTCACATAATTATTGAAATTATAAGATAATAATTAATCTAAGACATACAAGCATAATTCAATTATTCTCACACTTCAAAGTTTCATTAACAAGTATCACTCAAGTAGCCATACCATTCACAAGTATATACACACAATTCACAATTTCACCAATTTCAGCAATTCACATAGATACACATAATCTCATAGCACAAACATATACACAATGAGACTTAATGCAAAACTCAATGAAAGACCCAATGCAACTCATGCCATGTGGTACCAAACACTTATTATTTTTCGGTTTTTACATTAAACCGTGTCCGTTCCCTAGACCAATAACACACAAAAAGCTCATTCCCTAAGCATTCAAACCCCGCTCTAGGTTTGGGACAAGTTACTAGCTCCCATGGAACTAGCAAGCATTGCCTCTTGACACAAATGATGCATGTGCAAGTTCACAAACATATGCAATTAAGACTATTCCCTAATCTTAACATTCATGCATATCTTTAATAATTCATCACACTTGAATTACCACACAATTACACATACTTGCACATTTTTATGAATCATCCACATACAATTCACTTTCAAATAATATACAACACATTTTACAATACAATCACAATTGTATTATCATTACAACAAGCAATAACTATCATGCATTTCATGTTGTCACACACAAAATATACTTGTGTCGACCGCTAGCGACGGATCAGTCGACTTATTGAAGGCTGAAACAAAATCTAGAAAAATGCATTCAGTATGCGTCGACCGCTACGACGTATGCGTCGACGCAAACAGCACAGAATGCAGAATTTTCTACGTTTTCCACCGTTCGAGGCCATCAGGACCTCCGTTTTCAATTATGTAAAAAACCCTAGTTCCAGAATTTGAAATACTACCATTATATGACAATTATAACAACCCACAACACATATTTAAGGATTCTATCATCATATATGATGTAATCATAAATTTCAAAACCATAGAAATTAGAGATTTTTATCCTAAATATGATACTATCCATCATACACTATCATACAATCCCAATAATCATATAAAAACGCACCCTTACCTTAGTTTTTGGAGGATTCTTTAGCCCTATCTCTTGGTTCTTCTTCTTCTCCACCCTTCCTTCTCTCTAGCTTGTTTTTTTCTCTTTACTAAGTTTTTCTCTCTTTCTATTCTTTTGTTAAACCCTAACATTGTCTTAATCAATTGAGCTTAACTCAATCCACTCTCACTTACTATTTACACACCTAATTAAGCCTAACTAAATAATATAACCATTCTACATTATTCTACCAAATAGAATAAATCAATTAATTTAAGTAATTCAATAAATTAGTTAATTCAATTAGGCACAAAGTCACCCAATTAATCAATTAATTTAATTAAATTAATAATTACTAAAAATTGGGGTGTTATAATGTCTGGAGGAAGGGAGAAGCGAATTATGAGAGAATATTGACAAATTATTTCAGGGACCTTTTTACTTCTTCTAATCCTATAAATCTCGAGGAAGTAATGCAGGGTTGTTCAAGGAAAGCTGAGTCCTTCTCATATCAGCAGGTGTATGGAACCTTTTACTACTCAAGAAATCAAGGAAGCATTGGATCAGATGCACCCGCTTAAAGCCCCTGGACCAGATGGCCTTCCTGCCTTATTCTTCCAGAAGTACTGGCACATCGTATGGGGAGAAGTAAGAAAGCTTGTTCTTGATATACTGAATAATGGTAAAGACCCAAATGGGATTAATTCAACTCATATAACGCTCACTCCAAAATGTAAACACCCTTGCACACCAAAGGATTTCAGGCCTATCAGTTTATATAATGTGGTCATGAAGTTGGTCTCAAAGACAATTCCAATCAAATGAAAAGATTCCTTCCTGAGATTATTGATGAGGAGCAAAGTGGCTTCGTGCAAGGGAGATTAATCACGGATAATGCTCTAGTGGCCTTAGAATGCTTTCACTGGCTTAAGAAGAAGAAATCAAGAAAACGTGACCACACGGCCCTTAAGCTTGATATGTCTTTAGCTTGATATGTCAAAGACATATGACCGGTTGGAATGGAGTTTTGTTACTAAAGTCCTTTATGTGATGGGATTCCCTCGCTATTGGGTGAATCTGATTGAGAGATGTATCTCTACAGTCTCCTACAAGATCCTTCTTAATGGCCAACAATGTAGAGCTTTTCATCCTGGTAGGGGTCTCTGACAAGGAGACCCCCTCTCACCTTATCTCTTCATTATTTGTGCTAACGTTTTTTCAGGTCTCAATAAAAAGGAGGTGCAAGAAAGGAAGATCCATGGTCTGAGGATTGCTAGAAAGTCACCGTTGATTTCCCACCTATTCTTTCCCGATGATGGCTTACTTTTCGCTCGTGCAAATGCTGAAGAGGCTTCTAAAGTAATGAAGATACTTCAAAGATAACAATAGGCATCAGAACAAGTGGTAGATATGGATAAATTAGGGGCTTCTTTTAGTCACAATGTAAAGGAAGAGGATAGAGAAATGATCCAGTTAAGGATGAGAATTAAGACCGTGTTAAGCCATATCAGATACCTTGGTCTGCCCTTTGCCTTTGGAAGACCGTGTATGGAAGAAAATTAAGGGATGGAAAGAAAAGTTTCTATAAATGGCAGGAAAAGAGGTTCTCATAAAAGTAGTAGCTCAAGCCATTCCTAGCTATATAATGAGTTGTTATAAAATTCCTGAAGGGATCTGCAATGAAATTGAAAACATGTTAGCAAATTTTTGGTGGGGAGCAAAGAATGAAGATAAGAAGATACATTGGCTTAGGTGGGATAGAATGGCTAGGGCCAAGAAAGATGGAGGGATGGGTTTCTGTGGAATAAGTGAATTCAACACAAGCTTATTAGGGAAACAACATTGGAGGCTATTGAAAAACGAGGATTCCCTTGTTGGCAGAGTTCTGAAGGGAAGATATTTCCCAAATTATCACATTGATGAGTGTCCTGCAGGTTTCAACCCTAACTATGCTTGGAGGGGTATTTTGAGTGCCAGGCCAGTTGTTCAAATGGGTGCACGATGGAGGATAGGAAATGGATCAAAAGTCTCAGTTCTCAATGATAGGTGGATCCCTGGAAACTCAGGTTTCAAACCTCTACAACAAGTCAACCTTGATAACTTGGAGATGAAGGTAAGTGACTTAATAAATGCAGACACTGGACATTGGAACTCTGAACTTGTTTTTTCTATTTTTGGACACTCTGATGCTACTCTGATAACAAGAATTCCTCTTTCTCAGAGAAACACTGAGGATGTCATCATTTGGCATTTTGAAAAAGATGGTAATTATTCTGTCAAGACAACTTATCACCTGTGTATGAATGAAAAATTTGTTTCGAATCCAGGCCCATCAAGGGATCCTCATCAAAAACTGTGGAAAATCATCTGGAAAATTCAATTGCAGAACAAAATAAAGAACTTATGGAGGCTGGCAAGGAATATTCTACCCATGGAGAAAACCTAAAGAAGAAAGACATGCATATTGATCCCTCTTGTCCTTTTTGCCAAACTTCTCCCGAGTCTATTGATCATCTTTTCCTAGAATGTGCTTTCGCAAAACAAGTGTTTTTCTCCTCCATCCTCAGTATTCGGATTCCCCCCAATGTGGACATTTGCTCTTGGCTCATGATGTCTCTATCAGTAAAAGACCACGAGTTTTGTCAAAGCATTGGTGCAATTCTGTACAAAATTTGGTTGGCTCGAAACCTCTTCCTTTTCCAATCAAAAATCTTTACTCCTTTTCAGGTTGCAAAAGATGATGTTGACATGGTTTATGAGTTCAATCAGTGGAACCAGGGTGGTGGTCAATCAGATTTGCACCGCAAGAAGTCATTGGTCTGTAGTAGTGACATCAATATCCTACAGGTTGATGCTGGAGTCTTTGAAGATGGTATCACAAGCTTTGGTTGCATCCTAAAAGACTATGCAAACAAGATCGTTCTTTCTGCTTGCAAGACTGAAGAGTTTATGGTTGACTCATCAGTGGCAGAGCTGATGGCAATTTCATGGGGTCTGCAACTAGCACTGAAGACTAATGTTACCAAGGTCTTAGTTCGGTCTGATGCCTCAAATGTGGTTGACTGTATTAATCGGTGTTTTGATTATGCCGGTATTGAACCTTTAGCTTAGGATTGTAGACAATTCTCTAAGAATTTTTCTTTTTGTTCTGTAATGCATATTAATAAGAGCCAAAACCTTTTTGCTCACTTGTAAGAGTTGGCAAGGTTTTTTTTTCAAAGACTTGTTTGGGGGAATACCCCTTTCTTAACTCCCAAGGTATCTTTTGAACCTTCTCTTGCTTCTTAATAAAAGGAGTTTTTTTATAAAAGAAGCTTCAATCATATCTATTATTTTTATTATTCAATCTTGTTTATATGTTTATGATTAGAAATTATAAAATACAAGGGAGAATAAGAAATCAATTACTAGAATTTTAACGTTGGCTTAGTGTTATTATATCAGTATATCATATGACACTTTTATAAAATAGTTAGACATTGTTTGGGAATGTCATATTTTGAGATTGTAGTTTAGACTTGTTTTGCAACCATCACTTTCTTACAAGTTTATAATTTATTTTTACTGATTCACAATTTTTTATTAGTTAATTTAAGTAGCTTATAGGTTAAATGTTATAATTTTTCATTTTTTTCCTCTACTTTTCTCTTATTGTTTTTACTAGGCTTTTTTAGACTTAAGTCTTAAAAATATTTGATTTAAAAAATATACAATTCTCACATTAATTAATCAACAAATATATTAAAAAAATTTAGAAAATATTTCAAATACAAAAAATAAAAAATTTAATATAAAAACAACCAAATATTCTTTAATTGATTATCTAAGAAAATGTTGGATGTGCAATATTTTTTGTAATTGTTTAGAAGGGTGGTTTTTTCTTAGGAGTTGTCCTTTTTACCATGAAAATTATTACCTATAACGTTAGAGGTCTGGGTGGTGTCACTATCAGAAAAAAATTAAAAGATTTAAGAATTAAATATATTTGTAATTCTCATAAATATTTCATATTTTATTTTAAGTTCATCAAAAAATTTCTTTAAAGAATAGTCATATTAAAATTTATTATCTACACTTTTGATCCCTTAGGTTAAAACCGTCACTATTTTAATCGCTAAGTAGTAAACTGTCGCTAATTTGTAAAAAACGTCACTAAGTTGTAGGAGAGACCAAAAATATGGATGAAAAATTTTAAAAACACAATTTTTTAAAAGAAATTTTTTGAGGAATTAAAAATAAAAGATTAAATATTAAAGTGGACCACAAACATATTTAACATTAAAAAAATAAATATTATTTGCATTCAAGAAAATAAAATGAAAAGGGTGATTTTCCCTCGATCTCTTTGTGCTACTGTACTCATCATTTAGTGATGTGTCTTAATGTCTGAAAGTGTATGATCGCAAGATTTTCTTTTACTTCAGTAATGATGACTTTTTATGGAAATTTGATCCTCTTCAATGATTCCAAACACTTTGAGTTTCTTGGGCATTTAAGAGGATTTCCTTCTGATTGGAGTTACCTATTCATCTTCTGACTCATCATAGTCTTTTCCTGAAGTAAGATTCAGAATTTTCATTCACTCTTCAGAATTTCCATTTGCTTTTCATTTCTTTGTTCTGTGCTCTTTTATTCAAATGGCTATTGTTGATGTATATGATGATGATACCAATATACTAAGAACCTTAATTGCTCGAGAAATAAAAAATCTTTGGGTCTTTTATGTGAGAGGTCGTAGGGACACTTTAACCTAAAGTAATTTCGATCATATTATAAGGGAGACTCATGGAAATATTTCCATCTCTTTTAGTGATTCTGATTCTAAATCTTCTTCATCAGGTTCATCAGTAGAGTTTTTAATGGAGATTACAGACTCATTTTACCTAGAAGTAATGAGTTACGATCATAGTTTCATTGACGACTTAGCGATTGCTAAACTTTGATCTCTGAGAAATGTTTCTTCCACTGAAAACGAATATGATGTTGTTTTGAAACCCTGTATCCCCGGGGAGCGTGTTAGTATAGTTCGTCACCCGGGGGGGGGGGGGTTAAAGAGGAGTATTACTATTTTTATGCCCGAGCATTGGAAGATTTTAATATTCAACTTCCCTTTATCGACTTTTAATATGACTTGTTAAAGGTCCTGAATACTGCCCCTTATCAACTTCGTCCAAATAGTTGGGGTTTTATAAGAGCTTTCGAAATAGTTTGTGAGGCCATAGAACTTACCATAGGTTTATTTTTATCTTTTTTTGAAGTCAAAGGTGTTGAGAAAGGTGGTTGGGTGACAATCAATGGTCTTTCCGGTAAGATATTTCTCCAAGCCTACATTACTAATTATAAAGGCTTTAAAGATCAAATCCTTCAGATTAAGTGTGGCCCAAGATGTCCTCAGGTAATGTATGTGCTGGATGGATCCCACCACTTTCCTATTTATTGGATCGGAAGTCCGCTCTTGGTGTCTGGGTTTGCTTTTGACAAATTGAATGATCAAGAAATTAAACCTTTAGTCATATTAGATTCTTTTTGTATGATGAAGGTCCGAGATCTTTTGCCATTACCCGAAGAACAAGTTTTTTCTTTTCAGGGTAATATTTATTTTCCTTTTTTGCATTACCTCGGTATCCCTTTTTATTCTTCTAACCTCTTTCTTCATCTTTTTCGCAGGAGAAATGACTAACTTGTCGGTGAAGGAATATAAAAAGTTGATGTTGGAAGCTCGGGCGGCAAGGCAAGTAGCTGACCAAACTATCTCCAAATCGAACCTGTCCATCTTAGAAACCCGAATGTTGAAGAAAATAAAGTTATCCCTAAGAAAAACGGTCTTAAGTGTCTCAGAGCCTCAAACTTCTATTCTCTCACCATAGGATGGTACCTGTCTGGGCTCTCCAATGTCTATCAATACTTTGATGAGTGACGAGGTTTGCAAGGCTGATTGTAAATTTTCGTCTTTAATGCGTGAGGCTAGTGGAAGTGACCAACATGTCGTCTCATGAATTTAAGTTTTGAAGTAATAGTTTTGATGGATTAAAATTTCCTTATGATAATCTAAATGCTACAGAAGATGTGAACAAGGTGAAGACCATATGACGTCAAAAGGTGACCAAAAATATCAGCTCCTATCTAATGAGGTATGTTGTCCTCACTCGAGGTCTGTTTGAGGTCGGGGATGATTGTAAGAAGAACGAGATCAAACTTAAATAAGAGATCGATCAGTTGGAAGAACAACAGAAGACATAGGCGGATAAAATATCCAATATGGAGAAACAATTATTGAAGGAAAATACCAAGAGGGAGAAATTAGAGGCTACAAAACAAGAACTGAAATCAACTATTGACAAGCAGTTTGAGGATATGAAACTAATTTGATATTCAAATGGCCAATCGCAAAGCTCTTTGCAAAAAGCTCAAATTAACATTCTCGACACGGGTGATGTTGCCTTTGATAGGGCAAAGGCTCAAGTTCTATGCCTCTATCCCAACCTTGACTTGTCCTAGATGGACTTTTTCAAAGTCACGGTCAATGGACACCTTGTGGATATGGAAGAGGTAGAGCCCTCTCATACTGATGATCTGACCTAGGAAGACCGTGTTGTTACACTAATCTCGAAGCTGTTGATGAGGATAAAAATAAGGAGTAGTTTTTAGCCTTTGGTTTGTAATGTTTTTAAGAATGCTTGTTCTTTTCCTTTTGTTTTGTATTTGGGTCCTGCTGTGACCTGTACTATGAAAATTTATATATTTTGTTCCATGCGTGCTTTAAAGGTTGTCTCCATAATTTATTTTTACAATTGTTTTTTCTGACCTGGTCCTTTCTAGCAGCCCCAGGTGTTCGAAAAGTTCTCCGTCATGCATGACGTAATCAAATTTTTTTTCTATTAGTTATCCTTCATATTTATGTTCTGATAAACTTTACGGGGTGAATCCTACTGAGATTATTTACAAACTTAGATTGATATTTCTGTGGTTTTGACTCTAATCACCAAAGTCCGACTAACATTCTTATGTTTCACTCATTTTTTCACAATTGGTCTTTAACTATACCAGAAGTTCTATCTTACTTAGATCGGCCGTAGTTGATTATGCCACAGACTTCAAGTTGCTTGTACTTCATTCAGGCTAATGGTTTCAATTATACTTAGCTCGGCCGCAACAGATTATGCAAGAGGCTTTAAGTTGCTTAGACTTTGTTTAGGACAAAGGTTTCAATTATACATAGATTGACCGCAGTCGATTATTCCAGAGGCTTCAAGTTTCTTGGACTTCACTTAGGTCAGAGGTTTAAGTTATACTTAGGCCAACCACAACCAATTATGCTAGAGGCTTCAAATTTCTTGGACTTTGTTTATGCCAGAGGTTTCAATTATACTTAGCCCGACCGCAGCCGATTATGCCAGAGGCTTCAAGTTGCTTGGACTTTGTTTAGGCCAGAGGTTTCAATTATACTTAGTCCGACCAAACCTGATTTTGCCAGAGGCTTCAAGTTGCTTGGAATCCGTTTAGGCCAGGGGTTTTAATTATACTTAGCCCGACCGCAACCGATAATGCTAGAGGCTTGAAGTTGTTTGGAATTCGTTTAGGCTAGAGGTTTGAATTATACTTAGCCCGACCACAACTAATTATTCCAGAGGCTTCAAGTTGCTTGAAATTTGTTTAGGCTAGAAGTTTCAATTATACATAGCCCGACCGCAACCTGTAACACCCATTTTAATTATTTAGTCATTTTATTATAATTTTAATTATTAGGTGTTGGTGTGCCCTTTGGTGGGGTGTGTTGGATGATGATTGGTGGGTGTCCCTGATATGGGAGGATTATTGGTGGTGTTTTGGTGTGGATATAATAATATAATAAATAATAGTAATATTGGTGGTGATATTATTATTATTATTATTATTATTATTATTATTATTATTATTATTATTATTATTATTATTATTATTATAATATTTGTTATCATTATTAATATTATTATGACTTTTGGTGAGTTAATAATATTATTATTATTATTATTAATAAGTGTTATCATTTATATTAGTAATATTATATTAGTATTACTATTAAGATTATTATTATTATATTATTTTATTAAGTTATTATTATTATTAAGATTAGATAATTAAAATAGGGAATGTGAGGGGTTAGTGGTTTTTACGATACATTTGGAGAGTTGGGAGAAAGAACGAGAGAAGTGAGAAGAGCATAGAACGAGCAAAGGAACGAGGAACGGAAGAGAAAGGAGAAAGCCAAGAGACCAAATCTAGGAGGATTTCCATCGATCAAACCGATTAACAAGGTAAGGGGGGAGAAACGGATTGGGATGGTAAAATACATGAAATTGGGTAGAGGGGATTTCCTTAACCCCGTAGGTATTCTGATGAATATGTGTGGATTGTTGTATGTTGTTGATTATTGGTGAATTGTGTTGAATAATATGTATATGATGATATGTTGATGTTTGATGTTGCCATTGTTGAATGAGTGCTGGTGTTGGTGTGGTTTGAGTAAGGTTCTTAGTAACTCTGGAGCGCCGGTAATGTACCGTAATGTTGGTCTGGAGTAGAGTTATAGGACAATTGATAAGCGTAATATGCATTGGTTGTAATACTGATAGGATAGAAAGTGGATGTTGTGGAATAGGCTTGAATCGGAGGAGAATGAGAATTCTGAACTGTGAGAATTTGGGAAGTCGCAGGCAACTCGCTAGCACTTCGCTAATCGAACTGGTAGCGAGCGTTCGCTAGGTGCTCGCCTAGCGAGTGAGGTAGCGAGCGTGTCCAGTAGTCTCTGTTTGCCTTCGCGAGGTAGTTCGCTAGGCGAACAGGTAGCGAGTATTCGCTGTGACGAGTTGGGTAGCGAACCATTACAGTAGCCACTATTGTCATTCGCGAGGAGGTTCGCTAAGCGAACAGCTAGCGAGCATTCGCTAGGAGCTCGCCTAGCGAGGGAGTAGCGAGCGTAGCAAAATGTGACTTTCTGTGCTGTCGTGCCTGGTGCGCTAGCTGTGTAGTATCCCTTAGACCATGATGAGTGTAGGGATGGAGATTGGATAATGTAGGGAGTACATTTGGTGATAGGATGTGGATTCTTTATCGTTTAAATTAAGTGAATGATGGATGAGTGTGCGATATGGAGTATCGTAAGGTTATCACTATGATAGGGTATCCCCGGGTGATGGGATGTGTTTATACTTGGTGTTAGAATGTGAAACTGCTCACTGTGTGATTTGAATTATAAGTCGTTGGTGTGTAATATATGATGTATGATGATATGATCAGGAGGATCGCGTGCACTTAGTGTGCCTGAATATAATAGTTATGCATTGGTGTCTTGCATATCATGGTGTTTGGTGGGATGAATCATATCTCAGTAGGAGCGTAAGTGATTCATCCGTACTCCTTTGAGGAGAATGGTGGGGGATAGATCATATCTCAGTAGGAGCGTAAGTGATCAGTCGGGGATAGATCATATCTCAGTAGGAGCGTAAGTGATCTGTCCAGGTTCGATTGAATGAACCAATGAGTCGGTACCGCATGCATGGTGTTGAGTTGCATATTTGCATTATAATATGTTATATTGTAATTTGAACAGTAGGTTCGTGATTGGTGTTGTAGGGTGAATATTGGGGTGTTGGTGTGTTTTACTACCTTGTTTACATGTATTACATTACCAATATATTTTTGATCATGTTTTCTCACCCCTTTGTTGTTGTTGTGGTCTGTGCTTCTTCAGAAGTACAGATAATCCAGGTACTTAGCTAGCTTGGATTATGGTATTCCAGTCGAGTCTAGGATGCTCTGATACGTAGCACGGGACTTGGGTGTTTTTATTTGTTTTATGCTGAATTTGTAGTTGTTCCTGTGAACGTATCAAAAACCTTTGTTGGATTTTACTATTTAATATTCCGCTGTATTTGAAGAAAAACCTTTTTATAAGGAAATGTTGGTTTTGCTATGTGATATCCCACTTGGGAAGAAAAACTCTGATGTTTATTTATAATGTATTATTATTTTAATTGTTTTTGGGAAGTGGGGTGTTACAATTGGTATCAGAGCATGTCGGTCCGTCCGGCCAGTGTTGTTGAGTCGAGTTGAGTCTGTCCTTTAGGATAGAGTTGAGTATCTTTTAACCTGGTGTTGTTACGTTTTGAGCAGTATGGCAGGAAGGAACGATGCTGCATTGGCTGCTGCTATGCAAGCAATGGCGCAGGCAGTTGCTAATCAGAACCAAACTGCAGATGCCCAATTCAGGAGTTTGGCGCAGTTTCAGAGCAACAAGCGCCGACGTTTGAAGGAGGAATTCTGGATCCTAAAGCTGCACAGAAGTGGCTGAAGGCAATTGAGAAAATTTTCAGGACTATGGATTGTAGTGATGAGCAAAAGGTGAGGTTTGGTACTCACATGCTGGAGGGAGAAGCTGAAGCTTGGTGGGACAACATTCGCCACAGATTGGAAGCTGCTGGAACTGCCATTACTTGGGAGGTGGTTCGGAAAGGTTTTCTGGAAAAGTATTTTCTGGAAGATATTCGAAGTGCTAAGGGGATTGAATTCTTAGAGCTGAAGCAGGGTAGTATGACAGTAGCAGAGTATGCTGCTAAGTTTGAAGAGCTGGTGCAGTATCGTCCTCATTATAATATTGATGGGGCAATGACTTCTAAGTGTTTAAAATTTGAGAATGGACTGCGTCCAGAGATTAAGTTGGGGATTACTTGTCAGAAGATCAGGAGTTATCCCGAGCTGGTAAGCAGGAGCAGAATTTATGATAATGACAACCGGGCAAGGATTACACACTACAAAGCTATTAATGACCGTAAGGGTAAGCAGAGGTTCAGTGGTACTCCTTATAGTGTTGCTGCTGATAAGGGAAAGCGTAAAGCTGTTGTTGATAAGAAGCCCAGAGAGGGGAGAGCATCTGCTGATGGGAAATGTTTCCGATGCGGTGGCATGGGACACCGTGCTAATGATTGTCCTAATGAAGTAAAGAAGTGTTTTAAGTGTGGGAAGCCAGGTCATGTGATAGCTGATTGCAGAGCTACTATGCCGACCTGTTATAACTGTGGTGAAAAGGGTCACATCAGTACCCATTGTGAGAAGCCGAAGAAGCCTCAGACATCTCCGGCTGGTGGGAAAGTGTTTGCTTTGGCAGGAACTCAAGCTGTCAGTGATGAGCGAGTTATCAAAGGTACTTGTATTATCAATAATATTCCTTTGACTGCTATTATTGATACGGGTGCAACCCACTCGTTTATTTCTGTTGACTGTGTGAAGAGGATAGGATTGGTGCCGTCTACTATTGAGAGACAAATGACTATTGAGACACCCTCTATTGGCTCAGTGACTACTTCTTTGGTATGCCTGAAGTGTCCGCTGACTATTTTCGGTAGAGAATTTGGAGTGGATCTGATTTGTCTACCACTTGGTAATTTGGATGTTATTCTGGGTATGAACTGGTTAGAGTTCAACCGAGTCTACATCGATTGTTTTCGGAATGAATTGTTGTTCCTGACTCCAGAAGGGGAAGCTTTAGCAGATTCTTCGTCTAGTAAAGAATTGAGGACCTTGTTGGAAGATGAAGCTAAAGTGTTTGCTTTATTTGCATCATTATCGGTGGATAGCAAAGCGTCAATGGAGGAATTGGCAGTGGTGAATGAATTTCCGGAAGTGTTTCCTGATGACATTACGGAATTGCCTCTGATGAGGGAAGTTGAATTTAGTATTGATCTTGTTCCTGGTACGAGGCCTATTTCTATGGCGCCGTACAGGATGTCTGCAGTGGAATTGGCTGAGTTGAAGTCTCAGATTGGAGAATTGTTGGATAGAAAGTTTATTAGACCGAGTGTGTCGCCGTGGGGAGCTCCAGTGTTATTGGTGAAGAAGAAGGATGGTAGTATGCGTTTGCGCATCGACTACCGTCAGTTGAATAAAGTGACTATTAAGAACAAGTATCCTCTTCCAAGGATTGATGATTTGATGGATCAGCTGGTGGGAGCTCGTGTGTTCAGTAAGATCGATTTGAGATCGGGTTACCATCAGATCATAGTAAAAGAAGGTGATATTCAGAAGACTGTTTTAGGACTCGATATGGACATTACGAATATGCTATAATGCCGTTTGGAGTGACTAATGCGCCGGGAGTATTTATGGAGTATATGAACAGAATCTTCCATTCTTATTTGGATCAGTTCATTGTGGTATTTATTGACGATATATTAATTTATTCTAAATCTGATGAAGAACATGCAGGACATCTGAGGATTGCCTTGCAGGTGCTGAAGGAAAATAAATTGTTTGCTAAACTGTCGAAGTGTGACTTCTGGTTGAAGAAAGTGAGTTTCTTGGGGCATGTAATATCTGGTGATGGCATAGCGGTGGATCCGTCAAAAGTAAGTGCAGTGTTGCAGTGGGAACCACCAAAGACAGCAACAGAGATTATAAGCTTTTTGGGTTTGGCAGGTTATTACCGCAGATTTATTGAAGGGTTCTCTAATTTGGCGTTGCCATTGACTCAGTTAACGAGGAAGAACCAAGTTTTTGTATGGGATGCTGCTTGTGAAGAAAGCTTTGAAGAGCTGAAGAAGAAATTGACTACGGCACCGGTGTTAGTGCTACCGACTCCGAGTGAACCGTTTGTGGTATACTGTGATGCGTCTAAGATGGGATTAGGTGGGGTTCTTATGCAGAATGGTAAGGTAGTAGCATATGCTTCGCGGCAACTGAGAGTGCATGAGCGAAATTATCCGACTCATGATCTCGAGTTAGCTGCGGTTGTTTTTGTATTGAAAATATGGAGACATTATTTGTATGGTTCGAGATTTGAAGTGTTTAGTGATCATAAGAGTCTGAGATATCTGTTTGATCAGAAAGAGCTGAATATGAGACAAAGAAGATGGTTAGAATTTTTGAAGGATTATGACTTCAGTTTGAGTTATCATCCAGGAAAGGCCAATGTAGTGGCGGATGCCTTGAGCAGGAAAACGATTCATATGGGAGCTCTAATGGTGAAAGAAATTGAGTTAATTGAACAGTTCAGAGATTTGAGCATGGTTTGTGAGACTACTGCAGATAGTGTGATGTTGGGTATGTTGCAGGTAAATAATGACTTCTTGGATATGATTAGAGAGAATCAGAAGTTGGATGTGAAATTAGTAGATTTGATGCCTGGAATAGGAAGTGACTCTGATAGTGACTTTAAATTGGATAGTACAAGTGTGTTGAGATTTAGAGGCAGGATTTGTGTACCAAATGATGAAGAATTGAAAAAGTCAATTTTAAGTGAAGGACATCGTAGTAGTTTGAGTATCCATCCGGGAGCTACGAAGATGTATCATGATTTGAAGAAATTATTTTGGTGGTCTGGTATGAAAAGAGACATTGCTCAATTTGTGTATGCCTGTTTGACGTGTCAGAAGTCGAAAGTAGAACATCAGAGACCGTCTGGATTTATGCAACCATTAGAGATTCCGGTTTGGAAATGGGATTGTATTACTATGGACTTTGTTACAGGTTTGCCGAATACGGCGAGAGGATTTGATGCTATATGGGTGATTGTGGATCGATTGATGAAGTCTGCACACTTTGTGCCGATTAATATTAGTTTCCCGTTGACGAAGCTGGCGGAGATTTATATTCGGGTAATTGTAAAGTTACATGGTGTTCCGTCCAGTATTATGTCAGATAGAGACCCGAGGTTTACTTCGGAATTTTGGAAAAGCTTGCAGGAAGCTTTGGGAACTAAGTTGAAGTTGAGTTCAGCTTATCATCCGCAAACTGATGGTCAGTCAGAGAGGACTATTCAGTCGCTTGAGGATTTGCTGAGAGCTTGTGTGTTGGAAAAGGGTGGTGCGTGGGATACTCATTTACCATTGATTGAGTTCACGTACAATAACAGTTACCATTCGAGTATTGGAATGGCACCGTTTGAAGCTTTGTATGGGAGGAGGTGTAGGACTCCTCTGTGTTGGTATGAGACTGGTGAGAATGTGGTGCTTGGACCAGAAATTGTACAGCAGACTACTGAGACAATTCAGATGATTCGTGAGAAAATGAAAGTGTCTTAGAGTAGGCAGAAGAGTTATCATGATAATCGGAGGAAAGAGTTGGAATTCTGTGTAGGTGATCACGCATTCTTAAGAGTTAATCCGATGACTGGTGTGGGTCGTGCGTTGAAGTCCAAGAAGCTGGATTCTAAGTTTATTGGACCTTATGAGATTTTGCAGAAAATTGGCGATGTGGCTTATAGGGTGGCGTTGCCGCCTGAGTTGTCGAACTTACACGATGTGTTTCATGTGTCGCAATTGCGAAAGTATGTTTCTGATCCATCTCATGTGATTCAAAGAGATGATGTTCAGGTTCGGGAGAATCTTACTGTTGAAATGATGCCGTTGAGGATCGAGGACCGTAAGATGAAACAGCTCCGAGGGAAGGAGATACCTTTGGTGAAGGTAGCTTGGGGAGGTGCTGCAGGAGGCAGTGTGACCTGGGAGTTGGAAAGTAGGATGCAAGAAGCGTATCCGGAACTATTTCCATCAGGTAATTTTCGAGGACGAAAATAATTAAAGTGGGGGAGAGTTGTAACACCCATTTTAATTATTTAGTCATTTTATTATAATTTTAATTATTAGGTGTTGGTGTGCCCTTTGGTGGGGTGTGTTGGATGATGATTGGTGGGTGTCCCTGATATGGGAGGATTATTGGTGGTGTTTTGGTGTGGATATAATAATATAATAAATAATAGTAATATTGGTGGTGATATTATTATTATTATTATTATTATTATTATTATTATTATTATTATTATTATTATTATTATTATTATTATTATTATTATTATTATTATTATATTTGTTATCATTATTAATATTATTATGACTTTTGGTGAGTTAATATTATTATTATTATTATTAATAATAAGTGTTATCATTTATATTAGTAATATTATATTAGTATTACTATTAAGATTATTATTATTATATTATTTTATTAAGTTATTATTATTATTAAGATTAGATAATTAAAATAGGGAATGTGAGGGGTTAGTGGTTTTTACGATACATTTGGAGAGTTGGGAGAAAGAACGAGAGAAGTGAGAAGAGCATAGAACGAGCAAAGGAACGAGGAACGGAAGAGAAAGGAGAAAGCCAAGAGACCAAATCTAGGAGGATTTCCATCGATCAAACCGATTAACAAGGTAAGGGGGGAGAAACGGATTGGGATGGTAAAATACATGAAATTGGGTAGAGGGGATTTCCTTAACCCCGTAGGTATTCTGATGAATATGTGTGGATTGTTGTATGTTGTTGATTATTGGTGAATTGTGTTGAATAATATGTATATGATGATATGTTGATGTTTGATGTTGCCATTGTTGAATGAGTGCTGGTGTTGGTGTGGTTTGAGTAAGGTTCTTAGTAACTCTGGAGCGCCGGTAATGTACCGTAATGTTGGTCTGGAGTAGAGTTATAGGACAATTGATAAGCGTAATATGCATTGGTTGTAATACTGATAGGATAGAAAGTGGATGTTGTGGAATAGGCTTGAATCGGAGGAGAATGAGAATTCTGTACTGTGAGAATTTGGGAAGTCGCAGGCAACTCGCTAGCACTTCGCTAATCGAGCTGGTAGCGAGCGTTCGCTAGGTGCTCGCCTAGCGAGTGAGGTAGCGAGCGTGTCCAGTAGTCTTTGTTTGCCTTCGCGAGGTAGTTCGCTAGGCGAACAGGTAGCGAGTATTCGCTGTGACGAGTTGGGTAGCGAACCATTATAGTAGCCACTATTGTCATTCGCGAGGAGGTTCGCTAAGCGAACAGCTAGCGAGCATTCGCTAGGAGCTCGCCTAGCGAGGGAGTAGCGAGCGTAGCAAAATGTGACTTTCTGTGCTGTCGTGCCTGGTGCGCTAGCTGTGTAGTATCCCTTAGACCATGATGAGTGTAGGGATGGAGATTGGATAATGTAGGGAGTACATTTGGTGATAGGATGTGGATTCTTTATCGTTTAAATTAAGTGAATGATGGATGAGTGTGCGATATGGAGTATCGTAAGGTTATCACTATGATAGGGTATCCCCGGGTGATGGGATGTGTTTATACTTGGTGTTAGAATGTGAAATTGCTCACTGTGTGATTTGAATTATAAGTCGTTGGTGTGTAATATATCTACACATATGCATTGATGTATGATGATATGATCAGGAAGATCGTGTGCACTTAGTGTGCCTGAATATAATAGTTATGCATTGGTGTCTTGCATATCATGGTGTTTGGTGGGATGAATCATATCTCAGTAGGAGTGTAAGTGATTCATCCATACTCCTTTGAGGAGAATGGTGGGGGATAGATCATATCTCAGTAGGAGCGTAAGTGATCTGTCGGGGATAGATCATATCTCAGTAGGAGCGTAAGTGATCTGTCCAGGTTCGATTGAATGAACCAATGAGTCGGTACCGCATGCATGGTGTTGAGTTGCATATTTGCATTATAATATGTTATATTGTAATTTGAACAGTAGGTTCGTGATTGGTGTTGTGGGGTGAATATTGGGGTGTTGGTGTGTTTTACTACCTTGTTTACATGTATTACATTACCAATATATTTTTGATCATGTTTTCTCACCCCTTTGTTGTTGTTGTGGTCTGTGCTTCTTCGGAAGTACAGATAATCCAGGTACTTAGCTAGCTTGGATTATGGTGTGCCAGTCGAGTCTAGGATGCTCTGATACATAGCACGGGACTTGGGTGTTTTTATTTGTTTTATGCTGAACTTGTAGTTGTTCCTGTGAACGTATCAAAAACCTTTGTTGGATTTTACTATTTAATATTCCGCTGTATTTGGAGAAAAACCTTTTTATAAGGAAATGTTGGTTTTGCTATGTGATATCCCACTTGGGAAGAAAAACTCTGATGTTTATTTATAATGTATTATTATTTTAATTGTTTTTGGGAAGTGGGGTGTTACACAACCGATTATGCTAGAGGCTTTAAGTTCCTTGAACTTCATTTAGGGATCGTACCCTAGGATTATTTTATCATCCTTATATAATACTTTATTTTTTCTATGGGTGCCTCATTAAAAACCCTCGTCCTTTCAAGGGAAAAGAGTACATTCCCATAATTTTATTTATAACATTTATTACATAGCCTAGTTAAGATAAAACTCAAGATTCATTACATTCCAGATCCTAGACATCCTATTATCCTCTAAACTTTCTAACTTGTAAGCCTCATTACTCAATCTCTGATCAACATGAAAAGGTCCTTCCCAGATCAGACTATTTTTATTTCCTTCCTGATGTCCTCCATCTCATTTGCCACCATATTTTCTTTGCAAGATTCCTTTTTCTTGATTTGAATATCAAAATTCCCAATAATTCTTTGTCCGGCTGCAAACTCTTCGACGTGGGTTGTTTCTTTAATTTTATCCAATAAGCCTGCTAAGTTGTCTAGGCCTACCAATTTGATGCTTTTGTCAAAAGCATGACATCTCCAAGTCAACATGATGATCTTGACGGGTACCATCGCTTCAACTCCATAAATTGTCCTAAAAGGAGACTCCTGATTCATGGGATGATGTGAAATGTGATAGGACCGCAAAATTTTATGTATATTTTACACCTCAATCTTCTTGACCTCATTCGGTTCCCCATTTGTTCCAGGAAAAATAATTTCGTTAGATATTACTGCCTTCTCCCTCTTAGTGAAGCAGTCGACAACCCCTATTAATTATTTTGTTTGTGCGGCTATCATAGTCAGTGAGTTCAACATATCCAACACCCGTTGATAAAGTATTCTTAGTGTGTTTAGTCAGTCACATATCAGACGGTGGGAAATTGTGTTCAGATTGACTCCCATCTTCTGGTCTTCATCCTTCAGGAACCCATTAATGCCTATTCGAGATGTATGAGGTGATGGGATGTCGTTCTGTATTTTATCTATAATTCAGTTGATTGCTAGTCGACTCTCTAGTGTTTCCTCTCTCGAGTTGATATACACTAAGTCCACTTTTAGCTGGACGTCTTTAACGGTTTCTTCGGCTTTACCTTTCCTTTTAAGTCTCATACTATCTTTGTAACATTTGCTTGCTATTCCATGATTTCCCTTTATTATTCCTACTTTGCCATCTTCCAGAGGGTATTTTAATGTGAGATACAAAGTGGACAACACCGCCTCTATTAGACGATAGGCTTCGATCTAGAAGGGGGAGGGGGTGAATATATCACAAATTTAAAATTGAGCTTTTGGAAAAAATGGTTTTCAAAAGTTTTATGGCACAGAGGAAACAACCTGAATCAAATCGTCTAACCGAACCTACTATCTAAAATCTCGGATATGTGTAAAGTTATACAATTGAATGATAACAAACACAAATTGTTCAAGAATGATTAATCAAAAACCAATTAAATGCTAAGCTACATGTAAAGCTTATTTCCAATGTTCAAAGATCAATTAAAAGCAATAGACACAATTTATCAAACACCTTGTGTGCAATTGACAACGTTTGGAAATTTAGTTTGATTTCTTGATGTTAAATCCAATCACAATCAAAATGATTATGATTATATCAACAAATTGTAATTCAAATCATAATTAAAAAGTTGATTTTCAAACGAATTGATCATAACAACAAAGATTCGATAATTTGCAAAAATAAAAATTAAAATATATATATATATATATATATATATATATATATATATATATATATATATATATATATATATATATATATATATATATATATATATATATATATATATATATATATATATATATATATATATATATATATATATATATATATATATATATATATATATATAGAGAGAGAGAGAGAGAGAGAGAGAGAGAGAGAGAAAGAGAGAAGGATATGTGTTGCGGTTAGAATATGATATCAAATTATCAATTAATTTGAATCGCATCTTTAGTTCACAACCGCTCTTTGATTTATCCGAAGGAAAAGGTCAAAAGAGGAAAACCTAATTTTGCATCGTAAAGACAATGCGGGGAGAGATCTAGGTAAGGGGTTGGTTAAGCTCAGGGAAGGTACTAGCACCCTAAACTTCTGTAGTACTCTACAAGAACCTTTTGTTTATTGTATGCTTTTTTATTTTATTATCTGTTTGAAATATATTGCTAAGGGATAGAGTGACCTAAAAGACCTAAGGGTTAGTCCTAAGTTTACTCGGCAAGACATCGCATCTTGTGCCTACATATCCTGACGGGAATGGAATCAGAGTAATTGTAGTTCCCCTTGAAAGGGAGGTTAGAAACGTCTTGACTGTGGTCAAGGTTTCATTGGGGAGTAAGCGTTCATAGGGAAGCGCCTACGTGGAGTCTTGAAACTCCTATTTCTACGTTGAAATTGTTAATTGAAATTAAGGTTAAATTAAATATTCCACGACGGGAAACCCTAAAACAGAGTACAACGACTCTTTGACCTAATGCTAGGGTAAAGGGTATTTTCGTCCACGGCGGGACACCTAGGCGATTAGGGTTTTGAAATGGTCAAACGTTAGGGTTATTGACTCGGCGGTCAAACGGCTAGACCTAATCCTTCGGAAGGAACATAACGCTAAATCATGCAAAACATGGCAAAATATTATATGGCAGAAATAAAGTGCGGAAAGTAAAGAAAGCGTCGCGACGATCACTCGCGTAAATTACAAATCCCCAAAAAATGAAAAATAAAATAAACCGCGACCATGGCCTCGCGTAAATTACATCCATGGAACAAATTACAAATATGATAACGAAATATTTAATTAATAATAATCGGAGACCGACTAAAACTTAGCGGAAAACAAATAGAGAACGTTAGTGAAAAAAAAGTTAGGCGGAAATCAATGACAAATAATAAAGCAATTAATAATGAAAGAAAGAAAAGGCAATTGGGAAATTTATTTTTATTAATTTTGAAAAACTTTATTTTTAATTTCTGAAAAAAGAAATTTAATCTTAATTTTGAAATAATGGTTTTTAATTAAAATGTTTTAGTTTTAATTTTTTTAAAAAAAGGATTCAATTTAAATTTTTTTAAAAAAATAAGTTTTAGTTTTAATTTTTTTAATTATAAGAACAGAGTTTTAAAACAAGGTTTAACTAGCAAATATTTTTTAATTAAACTAACCATTTATTATGACATAATTACAATTTAAAGAAAATCAGAATAATAATAATAATAATAATAATAATAATAATAATAATAATAATAATAATAATAATAATAATAATAATAATAATAAAAATAAAAAAAGGGAAAAATAAAAAATATAAAAAAATAAAAGGGGAAAAGTAGGCTTCACGCTGAAGCATTTCAATCTTTAGGTTTTTAGAAACCCCATCTTCTTCTTCTTCACGGTGGCGGCGTCGTTGCAGCTCCTTTGAGCTTTGTTCTATTCTTGCATGGCCGAAAACAATTTCTCTCCTTCTTCTTCGGTTTGTTCCACCTGAAAATAACAGAAAAACTTTGTTATTGACAAAAAGAACTGCTCACCTCGTTCGGGGTTCGAAGCGGTTCGCGGTGGTTTTGCGCCGTTTGGTGGATTTGCTGACACTTTCCTCTTCTGATAAGTCGTGAGAACGGCCGCCATTTTTTCCTTTTGTGTGCTCTCCTTTTTTCTCAAATGCAACTCATGTTTATATAGGTAACAAATTAGGGTTAACTCTAACCTAATGCCTACTTTAAAGCCCAACTTAAAGAATTAGTCAAAACTAAAACAAATTAAAACAAACTTAAAACCCTATTTATTTACTAAACATTAAAAATATTATAAAAAGAATAAAATATTAGAAAACTATTTTTTTTTATTTTTTTTTTATGAAAATAGAAAACTTAGAATAAAAATAAAAGAAAAACAAAAAGTGAAAAAGGTGGGATTCGAACTCTCGACCTCTCACACTCACAACTACTTACACATGATCTCTTGCCGTGTGTGCCATTTTATTCATTCGAAATAAAGTGGCACTAGAAACTATGTAAAGGTAGGACAAATTTGGGGTGCAACAGATGCCCCTATTTAAATAGCTTCACCGGATGATTTGAGCAGCGGAGACTCGAGAAATCGCGGTGAAAGGGATTTAAATACAGATAACCGAAAATTTGGCCCCTAGATGCAGTGATATGCAATGATATGGACAAAATAACACGAACTATAATGCTGACAATGCCATGAATCTAATATGATGCGTATGATGGAAATGAAAAAATGCACGGATGCAGACGAAACAACGTCACAGGGGAGGACACAACGAGGAAATGCAATGGGGAAGAAGACTCGCGGGAGTGACAAGGTAACATAGGATCCATACGGCGGTAGGACCAGGTAAACGACAGGCGCTAGAGTTTTCGGGACGTTCCTTTAAATGAAGAGATCGAGCGGGATCTTCAGGAATCATCGGAAAACAAATACCGGGATAAACAAACATCAGAACTAATCGGAAGAACATCAAAAGAATTCTGAAAGATAACGAGGATATTCGGAAGAACATCGAATAAACTCTGAAAGATAGAAACAAACGTCAAAGACACTCGGAAGAACATCAAATGAACTTTGAAACACAACAGAGATACTCGGAAGAACGTCGAATAAACTCTGAAACACCACCAAGACACTCAGAAGAACGTCGAATGAACTCGGGGAAACAGAGATTAATATCAAAGACAATCGGAAGAACATCGAATGAACTTTGAAACACACCCACGACATTCGGAAGAACATCGAATGAATGCTGGGTTGCATAACATGACAACATCTATGAGGGCATGAGATGAAGCCAAAGTCTTTGAAGGTATACCCGAAACATTTAGGGAAATGCTAAACGTACGAGAGAAGTTTGAAGACATGTCTGGAAGAACATCAGATCATGAACTCAAAACTGAAAAAACGTCAGAAAGAGCAACGTATCCGGAAAAACATCGGATAAGAGACATGTCGTATCTGGAAGAACGTCAGATAGACACGACACAGAATTGTTGATAGGTTCCAAGTAAATTGGACTTTGACCATAAGGTAAGACGTGAGTAAAACACGACCTTGGGAGAAGAATGCAAATGGGGATAAAACACCCATGATTCCAGGTAAATTGAACTTTGTCCACAAGGTAAGACGCGGGTAAAACACGACCTCGGGAGAAAAAAAAAGCAAATGGGGATAAAGCACCCATGATGCCAGGTAAATTGGACTTCGTCCACGAGGTAAGACGCGGGTAAAACACGACCTCGGGAGAAAAAGCAAATGGGGATAAAACACCCATGATGCCAGGTAAATTGGACTTCGTCCACGAGGTAAGACGCGGGTAAAACACGACCTCGGGAGAAAAAGAAAATGGGGATAAAACACCCATGATGCCAGGTAAATTGGACTCCGTCCACGAGGTAAGACGCAGGTAAAACACGACCTCGGGAGAAAAAGCAAATGGGGATAAAACACCCATGATGCCAGGTAAATTGGACTTCGTCCACGAGGTAAGACGCGAGTAAAACACGACCTCGGGAGAAAAAGCAAATGGGGATAAAACACCCATGATATGCACATGTATAATAATTATGCTATGATATATGATCACATGCAAATGCAGATGTCGATGACAACGCTTGACTCTGTTGGTGAGATGACAAAACTGGAAGACTGATTCCTCAACCCATACATCATTGTCATTCTATTAAACTGTATCAAGTTGATAGTCCTTGTAGGAAGGATGAAGAGCTGCTTGGGGATTTTTCAAGTACACTGCCCTAGATTAGACAAACTAATAATTGCTTCAGCTTATCTGATTCGTGAATAGGACTGCTTTACTGTATCCTCGGAAGGCTTGCCCCAGTATGAGTCTTGAAAATTTTCTGGATAAATAGAATCTGAGAAGATCTTGCCTTGAACCAATCTTGAACTGATTCTTAGACAGGATGTAAGCGGAACTTGCCCCTGATAGGATCACTTGACCAAGTTTCTCATTGTTTGAAAATTCCTTAGAGGAAAGCCATTTTGCAAACAAAAATATTCATACAAACATGGTAATGCAAAGTTCATGCGACCTTTGAAATCAAAATTATTTTTGAAAAATGAAAAATAAGTCATTGGTCAGAACATGGTGGTTCAAGACGCTCAAAATTTAAAACAAAAGTGTATTGCCAAAATAAATGATTCACAAAGATCTTTTGGAGTCAGGTTACGCAACCTTGTTGTAGTATACTTTCAAAATAACCTTGCTTCAATTAGATCTTTTGAGGGTTGTAACGTGGTCTGGTTCACGGTTTATGAAACAAAGGATAAAGGCTCAAAATTTATTTATACCCACCCCATCTACATGATGATCTCCGGTCCTATGCTCAGTTAACTCCTATTATGCATTCAAGTTCGTATAGATTAGGAATTGCACTGATGGTAGCAATGATGGTTCAGAAGTCAATGAACCTATGAAAAGCAGCCACTACCTCCTTATGATATTTGGTCATTTTGACATTGAGGATTTTCAGGGTAAAGATTTAAAACTCTTCTTTGTATTATCCCTAAATTTTGCCTGAACTGTTTTACAGTCAGCGGGATGCCCCAGTTTTGCCTAAGTCTCCTTCATAGGTTTTGACTTAGCGGGCTTTTTCTTTTGATTTTTTTTGAAACATGACTGCCTGGTTTAATGATTACGGTGAACCATCATCGGTGTTTTTGACTTAAAAATAATCTTCGACACTTGTTTGTTGTGTGTGAAGGAAAATTGTAAGTGCGACCTTTATATGAAAGGTATATTGCATGAACATATAACCGAGTTAACTGAGAACTACCCATCCCCAGGTTAAAATTGCGGGTTTTTTTTGTAAAGAAAGGAACTCCAACTTCTAGGCTCGAAGGGGTTGACAAGGGATTAACTTCCTTATTTCTCCAGTGTTTGGGAATTGAAACAATGCCTTACATCGTCAACAAGGTTTGATTGAAAGCATACTGACATCAATTATGGATATAACGTTATCATCATCCTCCCTCCAATCTTAGCATACCAAAAATTTGGACAAAAAGTAAATATTTGAAAATAAAGCATAAAGATGTAAATAGTAGGCAAAATGAATTGAATCAAAAGTCGCAATGCTCATTTCATTAATGTAAAAGTAAAAACATAATTTGAAAGCAAACAACTAATACGAAATAAGGAAAATGCAAACAACAAGGAATAAAAGGCCTAGTGATAAAACTTCATTTCTGATGCACTGGCAAGGGATCCTTCTGAACATTCGGATGACCGTCTGTAAAATCAAGTACTCCGGTTCTAACCAATTCACGCACTCTAGCCTTCAGCGTAAAACAATGTTCCAAGTCGTGGCCTGGGGCACCCTCATGAAAAGCACAATGGAGATCGGTCCTGAACCCAACCGGAGGGGGATTAGGAGGAGGTGGCGAAGCCTTTATGGTGATCAGTCCTTGTCGAACCAAGTCAAGATATAGCTCGATGTAAGTCATGGGAATAGGATCAAAATGGCTTTTGTTCCATTTCTGGTTTTGTCTGATAACTGGGCGTTGAGGAGTCTGAGCTGGCTGTCCTCTGGAAATCAGTATTTGAAGCATTTCAGTGAGCTTAGTCATGTCTGACTTCAACTCATCGATTTCCATTCGGATCTCTGCATTGTATGTCTCTTGCTCTGACATCTTATGTCTATAGTTAGCCCTGGTCGGATATCTGTGTCGAGGACTCAGCTTGACGACTCAAAGGTACACTGGAAGACGAGAGAACCGAGAATGAGAAACCGGGGGAAAATGCAATGCAAAAATGTGATGCTAATGCCATGTAATGGTTCCAAGAATTTCAACGGTCGATTGCAAATATTCCCTTTTAGGAAAGTTGGAAAGAAATTTTTTTTTTACTCTAAAATGTAGGACCTTTTTGAATTTGCAAAGGACTGTTGAATTCCTTGAAACTGGAAATGATATGATGCTTTATGGATACAAAGCACAAATACACACACAAAGGTCCTAGGTTAGAGGACAACGAATGGAGTTAAGGTCTACCCTTCCCAAAAGGTAAGTACTATAGGTTAATTGTACCTGCAGAACAAGGTTCTAAAGCGGTGCCCAAAGTCATCAGTCCATCCTTCGGATATTATCAACTTTCCAACTAACTTGGAGGTCGATAATATTCTCGAGAGAACCTCTTTTGAGTGTAGTATCGTGTAGAAACTATTGTAGGACTACTCCCACATAGTTCCCGCACTACGTCCTATATAAGGCCAAGGTGGTGTTAAGGTACTACGGTCCCCAGTATCACAGACTCCAATTGAAAATAGTAAAAGTTTTCACGACTGCACTCGATCAACCGAACCATTTTCGAAAGGGTCTCAACTGAGCGGTGATTCTCGAGTCGACTTGGTCGTGACTCACTCCCGGCAAGCCTCGTCGAATATCTCACCTTCCTATAATAAGGTCACTCAAGTCCGGGTTAGGACTTATCTCAGAATAATAGGTATCCCCACAAGGTACAATGATATATAAAAATAATTAATAAAATATCATACAATAAACAAAATAGGGGTAACTCTTAAAAATTAGGAGGGTCCCCAGTGAAGTCGCCATTTTCTGTTGCGGTTAGAATATGATATCAAATTATTAATTAATTTGAATCGCATCTTTAGTTCACAACCACTCTTTGATTTATCCGAAGGAAAAGGTCAAAAGAGGAAAACCTAATTTTGCATCGTAAAGACAATGCGGGGAGAGATCTAGGTAAGGGGTTGGTTAAGCTCAGGGAAGGTACTAGCACCCTAAACTTCTGTAGTACTCTACAAGAACCTTTTGTTTATTGTATGCTTTTTTATTTTATTATCTGTTTGAAATATATTGCTAAGGGATATAGTGACCTAAAATACCTAAGGGTTAGTCCTAAGTTTACTCGGCAAGACATCGCATCTTGTGCCTACATATCCTGACGGGAATGGAATCAGAGTAATTGTAGTTCCCCTCGAAAGGGAGGTTAGAAACGTCTTGACTGTGGTCAAGGTTTCATTGGGGAGTAAGCGTTCATAGGGAAGCGCCTACGTGGAGTCTTGAAACTCCTATTTCTACGTTGAAATTGTTAATTGAAATTAGGGTTAAATTAAATATTCCACGACGGGAAACCCTAAAACAGAGTACGACGACTCTTTGACCTAACGCTAGGGTAAAGGGTATTTTCGTCCACGGCGGGACACTTAGGCGATTAGGGTTTTGAAATGGTCAAACGTTAGGGTTATTGACTCGGCGGTCAAACGGCTAGACCTAATCCTTCGGAAGGAACATAACGCTAAATCATGCAAAACATGACAAAATATTATATGGCAGAAATAAAGTGCGGAAAGTAAAGAAAGCGTCGCGACGATCACTCGTGTAAATTACAAATCCCCAAAAAATGAAAAATAAAATAAACCGCGACCATGGCCTCGCGTAAATTACATCCATGGAACAAATTACAAATATGATAACGAAATATTTAATTAATAATAATCGGAGACCGACTAAAACCTAGCGGAAAACAAATAGAGAACGTTAGTGAAAAAAAAGTTAGGCGGAAATCAATGACAAATAATAAAGAAATTAATAATGAAAGAAAGAAAAGGCAATTGGGAAATTTATTATTTTATTAATTTTGAAAAACTTTATTTTTAATTTCTGAAAAAAGAAATTTAATCTTAATTTTGAAACAATGGTTTTTAATAAAAATGTTTTAGTTTTAATTTTTTTTAAAAAGGATTCAATTTAAATTTTTTTTAAAAAATAAGTTTTAGTTTTAATTTTTTTAATTATAAGAATAGAGTTTTAAAACAAGGTTTAACTAGCAAATATTTTTTAATTAAACTAACCATTTATTATGACATAATTACAATTTTAAAGAAAATTAGAATAATAATAATAATAATAATAATAATAATAATAATAATAATAATAATAATAATAATAATAATAATAATAATAATAATAATAATAATAATAATAATAATAATAAAAAAAGGAAAAAAAAAAATATAAAAAAATAAAAGGGGAAAAGTAGGCTTCACGCTGAAGCATTTCAATCTTTAGGTTTTTAGAAACTCCATCTTCTTCTTCTTCACGGTGGCGGCGTCGTTGCAGCTCCTTTGAGCTTTGCTCCATTCTTGCATGGCCAAAAACGATTTCTCTCCTTCTTCTTCGGTTTGTTCCACCTGAAAACAACAGAAAAACTTTGTTATTGACAAAAAGAACTGCTCACCTCGTTCGGGGTTCGAAGCGGTTCGCGGTGGTTTTGCGCCGTTTGGTGGATTTGCTGACACTTTCCTCTTCTGATAAGTCGTGAGAACGGCCGCCGTTTTTTCCTTTTGTGTGCTCTCCTTTTTTCTCAAATGCAACTCATGTTTATATAGGTAACAAATTAGGGTTAACTCTAACCTAATGCCTACTTTAAAGCCCAACTTAAAGAATTAGTCAAAACTAAAACAAATTAAAACAAACTTAAAACCCTATTTATTTACTAAACATTAAAAATATTATAAAAAGAATAAAATCTTTTCTAATATTTTTAATTTTATAATTTTTGGATGTTTTTATGAATAATATGAAAAAAATGAAAAAATAATATTTTTTTAAAAGATAATTTAAATAAAATACGAAATAATAATTAAATAATAAAAAAAAAACTATTTTTGTTATTTTTTTTTATGAAAATAGAAAACTTAGAATAAAAATAAAAGAAAAACAAAAAGTGAAGAAGGTGGGATTCGAACTCTCGACCTCTCACACTCACTACTACTTACACACGGTCTCTTGCCAATTGTGCCATTTTATTCATTCGAAATAAAGTGGCACTAGAAACTATGTAAAGGTAGGACAAATTTGGGGTGCAACAATATGTTTAGGCAGTTCGCCAATCGGCCTCGCTATGGGTACATCTTTCCTCAATTTGAAATCGAATTGAGATAGTTGCAATTAACCTTACTTTGCAAACAATGTATATACAAGAGATGAAGAACTCTAACCTAACCCATAAATCCTATGGTTTGTTCTTGATTCCACCACCTCCAAAATCCTTGATCAAAGTTTGATCAAGTCACCAATAATGATGCTTCAATCCACTAGTTTTTGTTACTACCTTGCAAGATCTTCCCTCTCAAGGTTTTCCCTCGGTTGGATTAATCCCAAGAATGCACTTGTTGAACCCAAGATTCACAAATACAATCCACTATCTCACGCAACTCCCTAGTAAGGTACAACCTACCTTGTTCTAAAGCCTTTACTCGATCTAATTCGTATTTGTGTGATCTTGTCCAAAACCTTCAAATCCTCAATGATCTTGTGGGAAAACCACAACTTTTTTTTCTTATCTGAAACACACAAAGAACTCAACCCAATATTCTTGATTACACCAACCTAATTGGACGTTATCAACCATAATCTAGAAGGTCACCCAATCAAAAAATGATAATGTGTAATTTGATTGTGTGTATGCATAGAAGAAAGGTTGAAGATGATGAGTTTGCTTTGTAATTATGGTTTCATTTAGGTTTTACACTAGTACCTTGCTAGAAAATGATGTATGTATGTGTGTGTGTGTGTGTGTGTGTGTATATATGAGAGATATGAATCAAAACGAATGCAAATGGATGGAGGAAAATAAGTTTTTTGAGAAAGGGCATCGTATGTGTCGGCCTATTAAAGCAATAGGTTGGCCTATCAAGTTACTCTGGTCGGCTTGTGAAGGTTAAAGGTCTACCTATGAAGGTCTTGTGTTGACCTAAATGAGGCAACATAAGGGCATTGGCTACATGCTTCATTATTGATGTATGGGAGTCGACCTAAGATGGTTATATGTCGACCTATACCGATGTTTAAACTTCTATATGTCAACCTAAACACGTATGTGTCGACCTGAGATGTATTGTTTTCACAAAAACTTGTTTTTCAATGCATTTTCACAAAAACCTTATTTTCAAGGCATGTATGATCTAAAATCCTTTTCCAAACCATATTTTAATGCTTCCTAATACTAATATGCTTCACTTGAATAGGAGGACACCGTCTAATATACACTAACGCTACACTATCCTAGTTTTGACATCATTCAAAATACATCTAACAGAAAGTATCACTGATATACTCCCCCTTTTTGATGATGGCAAAACATGAGACGATGCATTTCGCGGTGTTGTTATCTTCATGAAGACTCCCCATGAATATATGCATCCAAATTCATATTGTATACTTCTACCCCTTTGACAACATCAAAAGTAGAACAAGCAAACCATGAGAAGTATCTTAATTCACATACAAACCAAAATACTATATAGAGACAATTTGTATAGATAAGAATATCAACATGACATCACTCACATAGAATAACATTCACATTGAAATAGAATGTTTAAACATAAATACAAGCAAACAAAGCAATAATAGAACATAATTTCCACTTATTAATGCAAAATAACATAACATAAACTTGAAACATGAGAGATATAATGCCATCAAAACCCTTGAGGTTGATATAAAAGCAACACAGTTACGTAACATATGCCTTTGGTGCTCAAGAAATTCTGCACACATATGTGCTCTAGCAAGGCGATACATATTAATCCCCACTCAAACCAAAAAATAGATGTAACCATAATAATGACACATAAGAAGAATTTTATTAACATCATAACATGTTCACGCATAGTTCATGCAAAAATACATAAAAATCCATATGCACCAAGAGTATATTTCAAGCATAGAAATGAAACAGCACAACATCACTATAAACATATAATTGACACACATCAATAGAAATTGTTGGAAGTGATAATCATGAACTATTTCAAACATTAAGAATATCAATTATTTGGAACACAAGAAATATGCAATAATAAAAAGCTTACAACAGAAGAGATAAGTGTAATTATATCACCTCGCTCATGAATTGAAGAAGGATGCACTCTTAGGTAATATAACTTCCGATGAAAGTTAGAGCAATAAAATACAAAGTCCATGCAACAATTCATATTTAGGCAAGATTTGAGATATCAAGTATCCCCAATTTCCTTTGAATGTTGAAAAATGGCTCGGTTGCAAGAGGTTTTGTAAAAATATCTGCAAGTTGATTTTTACTATCAACATGCTCAAATACGACACCCTCCTTTTCAACATGGTCACACAGGAAATGGTGACGAATCTCAATATGCTTAGTGCGAGAATGTAACATCAGATTTTTGGTTAGTGCGAGAATCTCAATACCACTAGTGTTGTTTCACATAATAGGAATACGTTGGAGTTTTATATCAAAGTCAAGTAATTGTTGCTTAAGCCACAAAATTTGCATACAAAAACTACCGACCGCAACGTATTCCGCCTCGGTGATTGACAAAGCAACAAAAAATTATTTCTTGCTATGCTAACTTACTAAGGAATTTTAAAACATGTGGCAAGTTCCATTAGTACTCTTCCTAACTGATTTGCAATCGGAAAAATTGGAATCGGTGTAACCAACCAAATTACAATCGATTCCTTTAGAATACCAAAGTGAGTAAATAGAAGTACCATTAAGATACCTAAGAATATGTTTTACGACTTTTAAGTGAGATTCCTTTGGAGCCGATTGATAATGGGCGCACATATACACACTAAACATAATGTTCGACCTAGATGCAGTGAGACATAGAAGAGAACCGATCATACCTCTATATTTCTTCACATCTACATCCTTACCATTCTCATTCCTTTCCAAGTTACCATTTGTAACCATTAGAGTATCAATATACTTTGCATCTTCCATGTCAAATCTCTTTAGCAAGTCTTTAAAATATTTGGTTTGATGTACAAATGTGCCTTCATTCATTTGTTTGATTTGAAGACTAAGGAAGTAGTTTAACTTCCCCTTGAGGCTCATCTCAAACTCTCCTTGCATCAACTTAAAGAACTCTTCCACAAGTTGCATATTAGTTGATCCAAAAATAATATCATCGACATAAATTTGAACTAGAAGAGTATGCTTTCCTTGGTGCTTAATGAATAATATAGTATCTACTATTCCCCTTGAGTATCCTTGATCAATTAAAAATTTTCTTATCGCTCATACAAAGCCCTAGGGGCTTGTTTGAGACCATACAAAGCTCTTTTGAGTTGTATACATAATTTGGATACTCATGACTTTCAAAATTGGGGGTTGAGCTACATATACTTCTTCATTATTATAGCCATTTAGGGACACGCTTTTCACGTCCATTTGAAATAACTTGAAAATTTTAGCCCAAACATAGGCTAGTAGAAGGTCTATAGCCTCAAGGCGAGCCACCAGAGCATAAGTCTCCTCATAATCGATGCCCTCCTCTTGGTTATAGCCTTGAGCCAATATCCGGGCTTTATTGTGAGTTATCACTCTGTTTTTGTCAAGCTTGTTTCAAAAAACCCATCGAGTGCCAATTACTTGATGACTTTTAGGACGAGGGACAAAGTCTCAGATAAAATTCCTTCTAAATTGGTTTAGCTTATCTTGCATGGCCATAAACCAATGCTAATCAAGTAATGCATCTTTAACATTTTTAGGTTTGACTTGATAAATGAACATGAAGTGATAACAAAAATTACTTATCTTAGAGTGTGTTGTCACGCCTATGGTGATATCCCCTAAGTATGTTATCACTAGGGTGATCTTTTGATGTTTTCCAAGTTAAAGGTAGATCTTCCACTATAGTTGGACTCTCAACCTTCTTCTTTTCACGATCATCATCTTATTTCTTCTTATTTTCCACCGCTTTAGGTTGATCAATTACTTGTTTGGTTCCATTGAGAATTTATGTGAAGATACACATACATCATGAAAAGAAACACCTTTCCCAACATATTTTGGGTAAGACTAATCAAACGTAACATGTACGAACTCCTCAAAACTAAGTAATCTCTTATTATAAACGTTATACGCTTTACTAGATTTTGAGTATCCGAGGAAGATACCCTCGTCGGCCTTTGCATCGAATTTACCAAGATTATCCTTCCCATTGTTGAAAATATAACATTTACATCCAAAAACGTGTAGATGAGAAACATTAGGTTTTCTACCTCTAAGTAGTCATAGGGTTTTTTGTCTAAAATAAGACGTATGAGAATCCTACTCATGACATAACAAGCTGTGTTATTAGCGTCAGTCCAAAAATACTTTGGCAAATTACCTTCATTAAGCATAATCCTTGCTAACTCCTCTAAAATCCAATTTTTACGCTCCACAACACCATTTTATTGTGGAGTTCTAGGAGAAGAAAAATTATGCTCAATGCCATGTTTGTCACAATACTTCTAAAATAGGTGATTTTGAAATTATCTTCCATGATCACTTCGGATGGAAATAATTTTCAAATTCATTTTATTTTGGAATAATCTAGAAAATTGTTTAAAAACCGGATATGTATCATCTTTGCTAGACAACAAAAACCCAACAAAAGATTGAGTAATCATATACAATAACAAAGCCATAATAGTTTCCACCTAAGATTTTGGTCCTTGAGGGACCAAAAAGGTCCATATGGAGAAGCTCAAGAGTTCTCAAGGTAGAAACAATTTTTTTTTGATTTAAAAGAGATTCTTGTTTGATTCCCCATTTAACAAGCTTCACATAGATGGTATTTAGAGAACTTTATTTTAGGTAGACCAATTACTAAATCTTTTGAGGCTACTTTATTTATTAAGTCAAATTTAAGGTGAGCTAGGAGTTTATGCCATAACTAAGAGTTTTCACTCATGGTAGGTAGACACTTAGTTCCAACCAAGGACACCTCATTTAAGTTAAGTATATAAGTATTAACCCTCAAGCCATTAAAAATACATTCCTTCTTTTCATCATGCACAAATAAGCAACAAGTTTTTGTAAAAGTAACTTTAAAACACTTGTCACAAAGTTGACTAATTCTTAGAAGGTTATGTTTAAGGCCATTGACTAGCATAACATCAGAGATAATAGTAGATGAGAGATTACCTACACTACCTTTTCCAAGTATAGCTCATTTTTTATTGTCTCCATAAGTGACAAACCCTTTTTTCTTTGGCAAAAAGTCAATGACGAGAGATATGTCACCCGTCATGTGAATTGAACATCCACTATCAAGATACCACATCTTTTCAGTAGAGTCAAGACACTCAACTCGTGGAATCAAAAAAAGGAAATAGGTACCCAATTTTCATTGGGTCCTTGAGAGTGAGTGAAATCAAAGTTGCATTCGGGCAACCATTGAGTAGCTCATTTAGGAACCAAATGTTTCCTAAATTTGCACCTTTCAATAGTATGGCCTTTCTTACAACAATAATAATAAGATAGGTTTTTATGAAATATGATATTGCTATTTTAGTCCTTATGAAAATATCTATGATTTTTATTCACACAATTCTAGGATTTTCCAAGTTTTGAAGGATCAATAGAAAATGAAATCTTAGGTTATAAGGCATCATCCAATTTGACTTGAAGAGATTTTAACTCCTATTGTCTATTATGACAATGTTCACAACCAAACCTAGGAGGTTTTATATCCTCATTCTTGTCACTTCAAAAAGCAATCATAGATTTCTTAATAGCTTCTAACTTCCTTTCAGATTCTAACACTTTAGCTTCCAAATTTAAAATGACTTTTTCATGTGAAGCTAACTTGTTAAAAGCTTTTAAGGCCTCTCTATGAAAATTTTCAAAGGATTTTTGTAATTGGGAGTAGGATAAATCATTAATATATTCAAGCTTAGAGAGACTTACATTTTTATTTTTCCTTCTATTTTCCATAAGGAAAATTTGAGCCGGTTCAACACTTGAAGTTGTGCTTTCATCACTATAGGAGTCACTTGCACTCTCCTAATTGGTATAAGCTCTTCTAGATTGGCTTAATTTCTTATGATGACTCTTTTATTTGCCTTTCTTCCTCATAGGATATTCCGGTCTATAATGAACAACTTCACCACAATGATAACAAGATTTTCTAAGCTTACTGGCATACCCTAAATTTTGACCCTAAGATTCCACATCATTTGCATATCATATAAATATACTTTCATGCATCACTAATCCATTACAAGTACAAGATATGTGTGCTTACTTGCTTCACAGGTTAGGTGACCCCCCTAAAGCCCAAGCAGATGAATTATCAAGGAATACACATCATATTCAACACCCAAAGTATCTATATCATCCATGAAGATCAATAACTTCACTCATCAATAATCAAGTGCAAAATTTTCATCATGACAACCTCATCAAGACTCAAGACCCTCAGTGCAATAAAATTAGGGTTTTGACCTAATTCAATCCCTGGGATGACTTGTGAGCAAGACATGATCTAAGAACTCAAGATATGTTTCAAGGACCTAAAATACATCATATTAGTCAATTAATATTATTTGATTGATCCAAAGAAATTTATTCATAAACAATGCAAGAATTCAAATCCATTTGAGCTACAAACTAGGGTTTTGATGAAAAGTCAACCATATCTTTGACTTTTTACCAATACATGATCTCCAACCTTGGGATATGATTCAAGACACTCAAATATACCCTTGAAGTCCATTCATAAGTTTAAAATCACCTTGGGGTATTCATTCATTAAAAATCAAGAATTAGGATTTCTCTGCACAAAATTCACTTGATACACAAAGTCAAAGTTTGACTTTTTGAGCAAAATTGATCATCAAGGGCTATTATTCAAGAAAATATGATCCATATTTTAATTTAGTCAAGGATTGATCAAGAAATCAAGGTTACTTGCAAAAGAAGTAAAATTGGAAGAATTGAAAATTTTACTAAGTTATGGAAATTCATGTTCAAGTACCTAATTTTACAAGGCCATAACTTGTGAACCAAACAACCATTTTTTGCACTCCAAAGCTTAAATGGTAGATATTATTCCATACAAAAAGGTTGCTGGGCTGAACCATCCCAAAAAAATGCATAGATTTTGAGATATAAGGCCATGAAGTTAGGGTTTCAAGATACTTTGAACCTTGACACTTAGAATTTTTTTAGGCAGAACTTGTTTCATGTTTTGGCCAACTTTGAAGACATTTTCACAATGATCCAAATTTAATCAAGACCAATTATGAATACCAAAGTTAAAGTAGGATATCTTAGCTTTCCAACAAGTACAAGAACATCTATTGATCATGCTTGAGCAAGAAGTTATGGATTTAACGACATGCCTTGATCAAATTGATTTTTTAAGGCAGTTTTCATGTTTACTTGCATCACATGATTTCCAAAACAGATTTGGTGACTTTGCAAGCCTTGTCATCCTCTAAGATCATAAAGAATCTTGTTGAAACACATAATATCTTCAACTTCATACTATAAGTCAAGGATCCCATCTCTTGGCATGTGAAAATCCATCAATACATAGCCTTGAATTCAAGTTTGTCATTTTTCATTTAAGTGAAGCATTGTGTTGGCATGAAATGAGACACACCAGTTCAGATCAATTAAAAAACAATGAGTATTTAAACCTTCAAAATTCCAATTGAGTCAAGATTCTAGTCATGCTATGGAAGACTTTGGTACCTTAGCCTTTAAATAAGAGCTACATGACAATATCCATTGGATAATAGCATGCTCCCTCATCCAACACTATTCATCCAAGAAAAATTAGTTCTCCTATAAATAGAGGTCATTTTGCATCAATTCAATTACACCACTCAAATAACCATCCAAACACATCACAAATCATTCATTGGAGGTGTCCAAACCCTCATCTTCATCTCCAATCACCAAAATCAGTAAGTCAACCATCAAAACCTCATATTTTGACTTTTTTTTGCATTTTTAAGCCATGTCTTGATCCTGTCCATTTCAAAACCAAACAACACTTCGAACACTCAAAATAACATCCCTAAACTGTTCCAACAAGAGTTTCTCAACTATAACACCATTTGAAGGAGTTCCCTGTTTGACCACTTTCAAAACTTTTTGCAAAAAGGAGTCAGATTCTATTCTAGAGGTTTCCCTTTGATTCCAAGCATCCAAGGAGCTTCTATAAGGTGTATTGGTGGTGTCCAAAATATTGGTTTACCTCTGCAAAAAGTTTCTTGAAAATTGACAAGGGAGCTTCAAGAGGTAAGCTTCCTAAAACCTTGAACTTTGAGAAATATGCTTTGCTTCGATGTACATTGATCATGATTATATCATATATGTTTTATTTGTTGTGTTTGAACTATTTTATCATGCTATTATTGATTGTATAGAGTTGTAGCATAGAACTTGCAAATTTAAAGCCTTTTTGAAACCACTATTGGGTTTTAAAATGTAGGAACTTTTAGAAAAATCTAAAAACACCATTGAATTCCTCATGAAATTCTATGCAAGTTTCATCTTTATTTCACCTGATTTCATTGAGAAATGAATGAGTTAGGGTAGGTTTTGCAAATTGACCAAACTTGAAAAACCTTGGAAAAGCCAGCCATGACACCCTTGTTCTGTCTACTAGGACATCTCCACCCTTATCAATTAATGTCTGGGCTTTGATACACGGATGTATCACCACCCCAGTGGTTTAACCTGCACGCCCTATATACCTTGTCACTACCTGAACTAGGGTTAGAACCCACCTCGCCCCAGTTCTTTTTATTTTTCTGATTTTTCAAGTATTTAACATATTTAATATATTAATTGCCATATATAATCACCATGCACGTGTATTAGGGTTGGTTGTTGTTTTGAGCTATGAACATGGTAATCTGGGTTCAACACCCATAGGGACTATTTCCCTTATTTTAACCACTTATTTTCTTCACATTTTCAAACTATCATAACTTTCTCATTTTTAATCATTTTGAACCCATTCTTTTTGAAATTTGTTCAAGATAATGTCTATTTTCTAATTATAAAAATAAATACCAAAAATAAATATTTTCCTTATAGTTATGAGTGTTCAAAGTATGTGATGTTTATAGGGTTTCTTAAAGAACTTCTTAATTCTTTTGAATAATTCCTTGCCTTTCATTGCTCATAATGACTTTTTTGAACCATATACATCTTGTATGAACCTTAAATGTTGTTGGGAATTTGTACATCCTTGTCCTCACTATCGCAACTACGAAAAAGGGCCGGCAGAAACAAACAGAAGAGTCGCCATCAAACATTATTTATCCCAAAGAGAGGAAAAGAAAACGATCGAAGAAAACCTAAGAGAAAGGAGAAGACAAGGTCATCACAACCAAATCCTAGGTTCGGGAGTCGGTTACGCAAGGAGAAGGTATAATCACCCCTCACGTCCGTTGTACTCAACGAGATCCATGCTCGTCGTCTAATCAAAGGGTGTGTTTATCTACAAGCTACTGCTAAACGGGGAGGGAAAAGAAAAAGGAGATTTGATAGGACATCACCACCTTATGCCTACGTATTCCCTCGTGCAATGGGAAAGTCAGAGTCAACGTAGTTCGGGAAACTACGGGGGATGGGAGAAAGGTTGCTCGCCAAGACATCGTCGTCTCGTGCCTACGTATTCTCATCTGGTATGAGAAATCAGAGCAAACGCAGTTCGGCTAAACAAGACCACTGGTTGGTTAAGTGTTTTTTTATGAGCGACGTTAAGTTCCAATTCCAGTAGTTAGGGTCGATTCCTGTTTGCGGTAGAACGAAAAAGTAACATACTCTTTTCTGAAAATGATTTTGAAACAAATCCCGAAGGATAAAAAGGTTTGAATTTTATTTAAGAGTTTTAGATAAGTGAGTTGAATTTGTTTGAGATTCGCATTGCACTAAAGACTATGACATAGGAACAAATGCATCGCATATTGCCCAAAGGGTATACACTAAACACTCTAGACAAGTGAGGAGAAACCCCCACTCATCATTTCCCACATACTTAAGGCTCGTGACGCACAACACTCATTATTCTTTATTAGGTGTCTTAGAGTTGTTTGAGATGAGAAGAGAAGACACAAAAGAAAACACTAATGGGAAACTGAAAACTCTAATGTTATCATACAAATGGTCCTAAAGTTAGGATGAAAAGGAAGTATACCTAATGTTATTATATAATTTATGGACCTAGAGTTGAGGTAAAGAAGAAACTATCCTAATTGTTATCATGCAAAGGATTGAAAGCCTAATGTCTCTCCTACTCCCACCTTAATCAGAAATTAAGTGAGGCTAGGAATCCTAAGGGATCATGTGAGCAAACACAAGTAAACACCATACTAATCAATCAAAAATGAAAACAAACTCAAGACTTAAACAAGTTTCAAGACAAGAAAGACAAGAAAGAAGAAAGAGAGATGAAAAAGAAGATGTAACAACATGTAAACAAATAAGAAGTTCACTTCATACGACATAAACATCATACAAATGCAAGCATTAGGTTCAAACATACAAAGTAAACACTGACATCATGTCAAAGTAAACCAAAATGCATACATATCAAACCACACTCAAAGATTGGAGGTTAAAACAAAATGACAAGACAAAGTATTAAAACACACACAAATGACTTAAGATCAATCAAGAAGCATTTGTAAACATCAAGCATAGTGAGATGAAGTCAAATGATGTGAGAACCAAAGTAGGGCAGTAGCAATGTCAAGATGTATTCAACTCATGTCAATGGTTAAAGGATGAGCAAAAAGATTCAAATCATGCATCAATATCCAAACACCATCAATTGTCACACAAACAATCATGTAAAGATACACCTCAAGAAGGTAAACATGTAAACTCAAAGCATGAATCCAAATGGGCAGCAACATAAACATGTATATCAATCCATCATTAACATATTAATCACAAAGAGAAGTCTCAAATATCAAGCTCAAAATAAGCACCAAAACTAGGCAAACATCAACTATGATCATCTTCATGTATTAAAGAATGGAACAAGGCCCAAATGGTCAAGTGATACATACCACAACATCAAGGTAAGAATCACACTCAAATGATTCAAGTCACATTCATTCTTAAGATATCACACAAGTTCAACAAGCATCATGCCCAAAAAGTTAGACAAACATCATTCAAATTATTCATAACAAGGACAAAGAGATCATGTGAAGAGAAAGATGGAAAATGATCATACAGTGGACATTGAAACATGAAAGTTCAGAAGCTTAAACAATACATTCAACTCATACAAAAGCACCAAACATCAAGGAGATTACACATGAAAGAAGTCCAAAAAACTAGGTCAAGGATATGCAAATATCATGTCAAAGCAACATCACAAAGAAACATCAATTCAAGGCACTTAGATGATAAAAAAATATGGGATCAAGGCTATATCTCATGCTAAAACGTCTAAGAATGTGTGAGAAAAATATCCCCAAAAGAATTGCACAAGTGCACCCTCACAATGATTCAACAAGTTCAAGTATGTTCAACAATCGAGCATGAATTGAGGCTCAATAAAACCAATTGGGAAACAATCAAGGAATAATTATCAAAGCATCAAAAACACATCCAAATATTCATTAACCAAGTGTCTAAACATGTGAGAAAAATTGGCTCAAGAAGGTGATAAAAAAACATCAAATAAACAAACCTTAGTTCAAGGACAACATGTAAAAGCACTTTCCAATTTAATTCAAAATGAAATAGTAAAATTAAATCAAAAATAAACACACAAGGAGGGGGTGCCAACCAGAAAAAAGGCAAATGAACTAAAAATAGTTATTTTGCGTATATGGGCCAGAATCAGGGGGCGTGAATATGAAACGTGCTAAGTCCAACCCATGACAAAATCAGAAGAGAGAAAAGAAAACAAAAAAAGGGGCCACGCCAGCACTCATTAATTGAGGTGGTGCTGACCTAGCACATACATGGACACAGTCAAAGGGTCAAACAATCACCACGCAATAAAAAAACCCTAGACGCTGAAGCAAACCGGTCTTCTTCTCCAATGTGAGCTCGTGGGAGCTCTCTGAAAACTACATCCAAACGAGAAAATGAATACACTATCTCACTCGATTTTCAATGTAGATCCCATTTCCACCATTGTTTTCCATGTTTTAGACCTCTAACACCATTAAAATTAACCACGAAAACCAAACACATATTCTGTAACTTAAGTAAACAAGAACAACACATATACTAATGTGTTCTGCATGATCTCAGAAGTTCAAAAATGGAAGCAACAGGTTCAAACACAGGTAAAATGCAAGACAAACATAGTCAAGAAATTTTACCAAAATGAAGAGCTCGGGTACCCCTTGAAATTGCTCAAACCTTCCACAACCTTCTTGCTTTAGCTCCAAGAGTCCTCAGGAATGAAAATGGAAACCAAAAATGAGAGAAAAAGTGTTGGCTAGGGGTTACTCGAAGGGATGAATTTTTGATTAAGAAAGCTTTAGGGTTTTGGTTCTGAGCATAATAAGCAGCCACCCTTAGGGTTTTTCTCTTTTTAGATTATATAGTGAAGCTTGAGTGAGTGAAAGAAGAGATATTGTGGTTAATGATTCTTGGTAAAGATTTATGTGAAAATTATGAAAATGTGGAGTGTGGGAGGATTGGCACGAAATGTACATCTTTTGGTGATGTTTTGTTTTCCTTTTGGTGGTTGCAAGGTTGTGATATGACAGAGTGAGTGGAGGGCAAGTTTTGCAACAAATTCTTCCTTTCCTTGTTTTGGAAAAACATGGTATACGGGGTGCATGGTATGTATGACTTTGTTGGCCCATTTGAGGTAAAGTTTTGTGGCATAAACTTGAGACCTATGCATGAGAAAATGAATTGGAATAAAGGCTGCATGACAAATTCACAAGGTGCCCAAGGATGATAGCAAGATAGTAACCAACTTTGTACACATACAACTTAGTGATCATTGAATATTTGATGAGAAATTGGTATCAAATGAAAGTAGGAAGAATGATTAACATATCTCATGTTGATAGCAACTTGAAATAAGCCTTGTATGATCATGAAAAATGGTTTGAAAGTCATGCCTTGAACTTTGTCTCAAATGACTTAGAAAAATTCTAAGTCATGATCCTTTGTCATTATTGAAACCTCAACTTTGATGCCACGTATCGTGGGGAGTTTTGATCCAATGGATGAGTTCTAGTAATGGATATAAAACTTGAATAATTATCTTCAACTCTCATGTTCAAGAAAAAGTCATTTGAGATCAAGAACTTAGTGAAAAATGCCTTGGAAAGTGGCCCCAAAAATCTGCCTAAAATTTGTCCACTCTTGACAACTTTGAAACCCTAACTTGGAAGCATCATAAATTGAGCTCTACATATCTAATGGAGATGATCTAGTACTCAAAAGAAAGCTTTAAGGATGCTCTACAACCTTTATTTTGGAGGAAAATCCATTTGAAGGTTGTATCACCATGAACGATAAGCTTGAAAGTAGGTACTTCAAGCTGAATTTCTATACTTAGAAAAAATTCTAAGTGTTGAAATGTCAAAATCTCCATTTTCTCAACTTTAGCTCATCATATCTCTCAAAATATGGATCTTTTGGACATGCTTCCTTCCATAAATTTGTATTTCATGACGTCCTCTTTAATTTGATAACAAGTTTACCTCCATTGGATCAAATATGAGAAAGTTATGGATGTTGCAAAATGGCTAGAATTAGTGTTTTCTACACTTAGAAAAAAATTCCAACGAAGCCCTAATTCAACCAAACTCCTGATTTTATGTTTTCTCTTGACTTCACTTGTTTCAAACACATGAAATAACTTGAAAACACCTAGCATACCCTTGGTTGACCTTGAGATCCAAGATTTTGACCCCCTTGAATCACAGTTGACTTTTGTTGACCAGATGAAATCATATGATCATTTCCACTAATTGAGGCTCTTGTGATGGCTTGTGTTGACATATAACCCATTTAGAGGACCCTCAAGATGTGTATTGAGCTTTTGAAACATGTATTTCCCAAAAACCTAACCACATATTCCTTTTGAACCAAAATCCTAATCCAGTTGCCCACAAGATAGGAGGAGGAGATCAATGCTTATGTTCTTGATTCAAGTGGTTGAGTGACATGTCTTGATTATGATGAAGACCTTGTGACTTGAGATTTCCACAAAGTTGAGCATGAACTCTTGATTGAGTTTTGAAGATGAAGCTCTCTTCTTGATTGTTAGATAAGATACCTTAATCCCCTGTCTAAGGTCAATGCTATGTACAAATGCCAATGCAAAAATGATATGAAACATAAGGCAAGATATTAAGAAAAGGGTTGGGAAAATTTTGGGGGTGCTACGCTCACTTTATTTTAATCCATTTTTAAAGTGTATTTTTACATGTGAATGAATGATGAACTTTCAATCATGCCATTGAATTTTTGCTTAATCATACGCCTTAACATGTTGATTTTTTTCCATGATTACATGATTTTAATATGCTTATGTGTCCTTGTGTGGATCATACCATGTCTATATGCCCCTAAAACATTTGAAATTTGCTTTGAAAATGTTTTCATATACATGTTACTTTGTATGAACTTTGTGGTGTTTTCACTTTATCCAAACTCATGTTTAAACCCTAACATAAATACTTGATTATTATCAACTTGTCTTAACATGTTTAATTGATATCCTTGCTTCAATGCTCAAGTATTTCTTTCATAAAATTTCACCATGATAAATACATCTCTTTAAAATATACACCATCTTTCAAATAAACTTTCAAAATCATCTTTTGATTTTAAAACTCTTGGGGATCTGCTTAGAGTGTAACGTCTTTAATTTTCAAATCATCAAAATCTTTGGGCCTCTAATAGAGTGTAAGACGCATCAATTTTAACCTCTTTAAAATTAATCATTTTCAAAACCTCTTTGAGCCTATATTAAAGTGTATGTCCCTCCCCTCTTCCTCAAAACTTTCTTCAATTTCTAAAAAAATTCAATCTTTCAAAACTCAATGTCGTACCTCGAAAAACACGATCCTCGCGATGGACACGGAAAAAACGTTCGAACAGAGTCGCCACCGAACTTTATTCATTCCAAGGAAGGAATAGGAAAATATCGATAAAACCTTTAAAGAGATAAGAACATGGTCATCGCAACCAAATTCTCGGTTCTGGAGTCGATTATGCAAAGGGAAGGTATTAGCACCCTCTACGTCTGTTGTACTCAACGGGAACCTTTTGATTCGATTCGAGAGAAAAGTTAGCTAAGTTGTTTGTTTTATTCTAAGTATTTTCCTCTAAGGGGGAATGGGTGGTTTTTTAGATAGGGTGTTCACCAAGGATTGGGGCCCTTGTGCCTATGTACTCCCTTGTGCAATGGGAAAATCAGAGCATCATAGTTCGTGGGACTACGGGTAAAGATGGGGGAAAATAGAAGATGGAGGGAATTATGCTTGCTAAGATCATCGCAATCTTGTACCTACGTATCTTACATTCAAAAGAGAATGAAGAATCAGAGCGTCCGTAGTTCGGATAACTACGATTTGTGTTTATAAATGAACGAGTGTTTAGGTCGCACTCTAACTGCTAAACATTGGCTTGTTTGCTCCCTAGGGGAGGCTGAAGCACTAGTTCATATGCACGGAAGAAGGGACTAAAAAATGTTCTTTGGAAAACGTTGTATGAGTTATAGATCGCACGGGGGAGAAGAAGATGAGGTTGGTTAGATATTTTGATGGAGAATGATGACTATTTGATAAATGAGACGTCGGCCTCGCAACCAATTAATCGGGGTATTATTGGAATGCTAGATTCCAACGACACCTTTTTTTATTCAATTAATTACGAAATTTTGTTTGTAGGATGAGGGGTTGCTTCGTCCATATAGTTAGGGAAAGTGTTTTGGAAACAAAAGTTCGAATGACACGCTAACCAAGGCGTACGCCTCAATAGTTGTCACTCAAGAATTCAAGGAGTGGGAGACTCTAAGAACTCAATTCTTTCGCAAATTAATTAGGAAAATGATTTGAATATGTTAGCGTATTCAGATTAGGGTTTAATGGGTTAAAGGTTTTGAAAATAATTAAGCATTTTTAGAAATAAACGACGAAACGACCACAACTCAAGGCGTACGCCTCAAGAGCTGTCGTTTAAGGACCCAAGGAATGCTAGACTACAAGAATCCATTACCTTCATTGATTAATTAAAAAAGGTTTTAAGAACAACTAATCAAAATGAAATGTGGTTTTTATTTAGTTAATTGTTTTGAGAAAACTTTAATATCCTAAGAAAAAAACTTAATTAATAAAGTATAATTTTCTAAAGGTTTAACATTTTAATTTAAGAAAAGATTCTGATTGATTGAAATTTTTTTAGAGATGAAAGACGGAGAGAACACAACCCAAGGCGTGCGTCTCAAGAGCATTCGCTCAAGGATCCAAGGAGTGCGAGAACCCAAGAATCCACTACTTTCATTGTTTTAATTAAGAAAATATTTTAAGTATTAACTAGGATGAACTATGATTTTAAATTATGAAGATAACATTTTTAGGGTTAATTTTATTAAATAATTCAATTAAAACCAAATAACTAGATAAATAAAACCTTATGAAATTAAATTAGAAAACATTTTTAGATTAAATATCTAATCATATCATATACTAACAACAAGGGTTGACAAAAAACTATTAACGAAAATCATACACTATTATTAACTTGATTAACACATAAGATCATGGTTAACTAAATTAAAACAAGGACATGTTAGGGTGCGAATAGGAGTAATAGGGTACAGAACAAAACCCAACGGTCCAAAAGGCCCAACATTCTCCTTTGCCCACTCGGATCACTACCTCTAATGCTACATGCATACTTTCCATAATCCAACCAACAAAAACGCATGGCCAAGAGACAGTTTATGGATATTAATAAACACACCGGGCAATCAAGAGATGTGGAATAAATACCAGTTCCTCCTATTACCTATGTCATGAAGTCCTATTTAAAATATAATAATAAGAAAACATATACAACATCAAATGCATGCAAGGATAAGGAAAAGCTTCCTCGAGCTCTTCCCAAGGCAAGTGATAGACCAAAATAGTTTTCCAAGGCCCATAACATTTAATGAGTAGGAAATCAAGTCAATGCATTCAAAGCTCCAATATGATAATGACAGGAAAGGAAACAGTCAAGAATGAAATAAATAATGAAAAAAAGGGTATTAAAAAAAAGGAAACAAATTTCACTAACACCTAAAACTAACCTCTTCATCTCTCTCTACTCGTTCCTCTCTGTTCTGAACCCTATCCCCCAAATTAACCCACAAATCCCTAAATCGCAAACCCAACCTCTTAACATTTCAATCAAAAATCACAACTAAGTTACGGCATTGAATCATACATCACAACAAAAATGTATCAGAACAAACACCAACGAACGAAATTCGAAATAAAACCCTAATCCCGATCCGAATCCCATACCCCTAAATTTATTGCATTTCACTTATTTCAAAAGTTAATGGAATGGGTACCTAGAGGCGAAGACGTCGACTTTGTGCTGCTCCAAGGTAATAGTTTCTTCTTCTCACTTTTGCTTAAGCTCCACTTATTTCTTCTTCTTTCTTCTGTCGCAAATAGTTTAGTTATGGAACTTGTAAAATTAGGTCTAGCTCAGAGTAAGCTCAGGTTCTGATATTGAACCTGAGTAACCCTTAAGATTTTTGAGCTTTTTGAATAATGGGTGGGGATTGATTTTAACAGAGTTTTGCTAGGGTGTTTCCTCTTTCTTTCTGAGCAATCATTGCACATTATTTATAGGAGGATTTGGGGTACCTCGTACGTGTGAGGTTTTTGAGGGATTTTGAGAGGAAAAATCATGTGAGATTATGAGCTAACCCTCAAGGCCGTTAGAGAGGATTTTCCATTATATTCTGTGTGGACCAAGGGGTGATAGTGACCTGTTCATTTGTCTGTAGTGAGTTTTGAAATATCTAATGATCTTTTTTCACCTGAGTTTTCACCATAAGAATTTGGAAATTTTCACTGTGCTGATGTGGCTTTTGACTCAAAATGAACTCTGTCTTCAACTATATACTAACCTTGTCATATTTATTGCTTCTTTCGCAGCAAAATATTATTCAATAGAGTTGTCATGCTTATTGGTTCCTCAAAAACTCTCTTTAGAAGGTATCATCCTTTCCTATTGTTGCACCCCAAAATTTTACCAACATTTATTTACCCATCAAGTGTTTGAAGGTTGATACCTTCATCAGAAAGTTCAAGAGATCCTCAGAGGAATTGGTTGAAACCAAGGTTGTGTGTCTCCTAACTTGAGAGTTGTGGGAGCTCCTCAGATGATTCTGAGACTTTGAGAATGGACTTGAAGCTTTGAGAGAGCCTATGAGATTTCTTGAAAGCCATCATGAAGCTCAGAGAGGTCATTATGCAAGAATTCAGAAGATTCAACCATGAGTGGTGGAATTAGGGTTTGACTGGGTCAACCCTAGGTCAACTGATGATTTGGAGAAGGTTGAGACCCAATCCAAGGGCCATGTGATCATGGAATGATGTATTGAAGTGTTATAAGGATGATTCCTAGACCAAGTCATCATGATTGAGGAGTTTGAGAAGTTTTAAGCTAGGGTTTCTAAGGATTGACAGTGTAAAATCCCCTAGTTTGATCCCTATCTTCCAGGCAGTTTTAGCTCAAGATTTGATTGTCATCTCATCTTCCCCATAACATGAATGTTGTAGAGCTTGATCTTATCTTTAAGTTTAGTGGTATAAGTCCTTGATAGGATTTGTGGAGCTCAAGTTATGGTTTTGACAAATTACAGGTCATCTGAGGTATGTGAATCTGGGTCCTTGAAAGTCACCCAACTTGCAGACAACTTTTGCCCTAGTAGGATGATTCCTATGGTCTCTTGGTCAACATGAATGTTGAAGAGCATCGTCTTAGCTTTCTAAAGAGTACTAGAAGTCCTTGATAGGATTTGTAGAACTCAACTTATGGCTTTGACAAGCCAAGGGCATTTTGGTCATTTGGAAGTTATAGGTCATTTCAAGCATAAGGCCATATCTCCTACTTCCAAGCCTCAAATGGAAAAACTTTCAACATCAAAGTTTCTTAGAATGATGTTTTAAGGCTATTAGGGTGGTCATGAGATGTTGGAAAGGCTCATAGCAAAAAGTGATAAAAATGGCTTAAAAATGAGGCATAAGTTAATTCAAGTGAAATGGAAAATCATAAAATCCAAGCTATAAACCCTAACCATGTCATATGATAGGTCATTTTGACTCCAAAGGACATTTTGAGAACAATGGTTCAGTCACAATTTTGATTTGAGGCTTAAATTTTGGGGTTGCTTTGTAATTTGGTTGCTTGCATAATGGGGTACCAAGTCAAAACAAGGAAAAGCTTAATGAATAAGGGAAATATGCATTGTGTATTGTCCTAAATCTCATATAAGGAGATATTCAAGTTGGTTGCAAGCAATATAGGAATTTTGTCATGATATATCATATGGTGAGAATGGAAATGCAAGTTATCATGTCATGAAAGTTCAAGTTCTTACTAGAGTGATCTAGATGGTTCTAGACCCTTCTAAATCAGTCTATATATTGAATACAATCTCCATTGGTGAAAGGTTGGTGATTGTTGATGTTAATAGTGGTAGAGAATAGAGATTGAACCAAAAATTCTCCATTTGCAAATTGTATTGAAACTTCATCTTTCTCTTCATTACCCTTCCATTTTTCTTCACAAATCTTCTCTACAAACATCCCTGAGTATGTTCATGCTAGCTTGAGGTTCCATTGTTGAAGAATTGGAGGAGTTCCAAGTGAAGTTGCAAAGGAGCAAAAGGCATTGGATCTTGAGATACAAGCCATTTCCATCAAATCTTGTGCAAGCAGAGGATTGTTCATCACCTAAAGACTATTCTTGAGGATCTACAAGGCTTGATTAGAAGCTTTTCACCACTTACCATTGCAAGAAACAAGGTAAGCAAAATCACTTCCACACTCTGATTTAGGCATGGCTAGGGTTAGTTCTTGTTGTAAAACCATTAGAGACCATTAGGTGATTCATTTGGATGAGTTTAAGACCAATTGGTGAGGTTTCTTCCATGGTGGTTAATTCTTGATGGTGTTGGAATGAGTGATTTAGGGGGTTATAATGCACGATAATTGGTTGGTTTTAATCAGCATACCATAAGGATCAATTCTATATAAAGATTGTTGAGTTTTGTGATGGTTGAAAACTGAAGAAAGTTTGAGTTCATGGAAGTATACCGTTCGGTTTGGATGATTTATGGTGTTTCAATGAAATCCAATGGCATGGTTGTGTTCTACGTAAAATTCTAGTCAAGATTGGTTTTTAGATCATGCAATTTGGTGGAGTAATGGAGTCACACGAGAGGCTGGAAGTTCCATGCATGAGGAGGTATTTTCATGGAGGTTCTAAAACCCTAATGAGCTAAGGTTGAAGACGATGTGTGGACCATTGATCGCGTGTGGACCGGTTGACTGGGAAGATCATCCAACGGGTGAGATTTGAAGTTGATTTGGGAGGGAAGTCTGAGCAGTCCATACGCTGCGTTTCATTAAACGCCAGCCTGGGCCTAAGACAAACATTGCTAGCGCCACCCCCTTGTCCAGCCCAATCCAGATTTGCACTACGTATCAATGCTATTTACACCGCCCATGTTCTTTTTATTTTAATTCATTTGCTGAGCAATCAGTGGGCCAGGCACGCCTTGCTCTTGGCACCCCACCTTCTGGGCCCATCGCCAATTGAACTGCATATTCATACTATCTGCACCCCCTCATCATTTTCATATTATAATTTTCTCCAAATTTCATTTTACTTCAAAAATTCATATAAAAATGAAAAATGAGTATTTTTTAATGAGACTTTTTTTCCCATTTTAAATTTTTTGTCTAGAAAAATATAAAACCATAAAATAGCCATTTTATTTCATTTTTATATTTTTTGCATATTTTTACTTTTAATTGCTTTTTTAATTCTTTTAGTTGATACATGATTTTGTAGATTTTAATTAGGGTAGTTCCCTTAGGATTTTGAGTTCAATCTTTTTAGGATGATTAGATGAATGGTTTAGGTTCCCCCTGAATTAATTTCATAATTTTGTGATAATTTTTAGGGTAGTTTTAATTAGGTAGTTCTAAGTAGTGCAGAATTAGATTAAAACTTTAGTATAGGTCAATAACAATTTTAGATTTAGGTATTGTAGGGCAATTTAGTCTATGGGGAATATATGGGACTTAAGGGTAGTTATGTAGGGTCCCCTAGCATTTATATTAGGATTTAATAGAATAATATGCTATTTTTGGTTGATTTTTGAATTGAATGATTGTTTGTGCGGCCTTTAGGGCTAGTTGTGTTTAGTTTGCTTTGCTTTGGAGTTTTCCTTTGGCTTGAGGAGCTTGGCATCTCATTGTGGAGCTTAGTGGAGCATACTAGGAGATTGGAAGAGGCATGGAGGAGCTTGAGGAGCTTGTTCCTCTTTTCTTTTTGTTATTTTAGGGTTAGGATTAGGAAGAGCCTAGATGTAGATAATTTCTTTCTCAAACATGGATGGTATCATTCACCTCCATTCTTCCCTATGATTCAAAGTCCTTCCAGGGTATACACCTCTCTCCTTTGGAGGGATTAGTGCTATACCTAAGAGGTAGAACTTTTGAGGGAACCCTTCATTTGATGTTGAACCCTTATAGGTCACCTTTGGTGATCAAATAAGCAGTTCAATATCTCCCAGCTTATCCAGTAGTGTTTTTTCTCTGTTTGATTATTCTTGAGAGCTGTCAGAGCCTGAGCATGAAGATGAAGACTTCATTAAAGATTGTTGAAGAGGATGAATCCTTGAAGACTGCCATTCTAGCTGAAGCTTGAAGAGCATGAAGATCAAGTTGATACTTGAAGATCCTTGAAGATGGTGAAGCCTGAAGGTGGAGCTGGTCAAAGAAGCTGAAGCTTAAGGGAGAAGATGAGTTGAAACTCATATTGTAGGGTTGAAACCTGGAAAGCAATTGATGATTGAAGTCTGAAGACTGAGTTGCTGCTGGAGGAGCTGAGGCTTTCTTCTGTTTTCTTTTCTGTATTGTGTGTTTTGCTTGACTTATCTGTTGCATTAGAATAAGCTCATATCTAGAATAAGTAGAATCTAGGAGCATGATTGCATTAGAGGTTGAGTTGCTCCCTCTGCTTGTATTGTTATTGCATGGCTTTGCTTGCGGGTATTCGGTAGAGCCCAGCTCCCTTGCCCATGTGGTTTGTTTGCCTGATGGCATTTCATTTCATTTTTATCTGTATGATTGCAGTTTACTGTTTATTGCTTGATAGCATGTTGTTCATTTTTCAGTATGATTACTGTTATTTCATGACTGGCTTGAGGTTGAGACGAGCTTGTGGAGGCTGAAGCCCCACACACATTTCCTCCTTCACTTGCATTGCATGCATTTTACTGTTAAGCTGATGCTTTGTCTGTTTCGGTGTATCATTGACATGATCCCTTAGGACTCTCATTTCCTTGGATAAGGATTTGATGATAGACTTTTAGGTTGAAACCTATGCATGACAACTTCTAGGAGTTCCCTGTTCAAACCTCAATCATAGGATGAATCCATGGCATGATAACAGTAGGACTTGATAGTCTCCCTCCTAGTATGGCCTGTTCTCTTCTCATCTCAAAACAGTTCAAGATACAGTAATCATGAATGATTTCTTTCGTACGTTACGAGCCTTAAGCTATCTGAGAAAGGATTGTGGGAGAGCTTCTTTTCCACAGTCTGGATGTTTAGTATGGTACCCTTTGGGTGACATGCGACGCATTCACTCTCAGGTCATAGTCTCTAGTGCGATTGAAATCGCAAACACAATAAAAAACACTTCTTTCGTAAAAAAGACAGGAAATAAACCGTAGTTTCCCGAACTACGTGAGCTCTGATCTCTCATGCCTGTTGAGAGTACGTAGGCACAAGATGGAGAAGTCTTGGCGAGCTACCTTCCCCCATAACCCTTCGTAGGCCGAACTACGTTGACTCTGATTTCTCATTCTCTGATGAGAATACGTAGGCATAAAGCGCGACGCTTTGCCGAGTCATTTTTCTTTTCTTTTTCAGCCAGCCTTGATAGGTAGATAGAATAAAACCAACCCGTCCAAGTAAACAAACAAGCGAGGATCCCGTCGAGTACGACGGACGTGAGGGGTGCTAATACCTTCCCCTTGCGTAACCGACTCCCGAACCCAGACAACGGTTGCGATGACCTTGTCTTACCCTTATTCGTCAGGTTTTTCCAATCGTTTCCTTTCCCGCTCTGAGGGATAAATAACGAAAGGTGGCGACTCTTCTGTTGTGCCGACACCTTATTTTCGCGCAAGCGACACCTATGTACGAGAGTTTGGTGCAAATGGTGTGCGCCACTTAAAATCTGGATCTCTGCCAAGGCGTACAGTTTTAGTGTGGAAACGAAACTATGCTTGTGGCTTCTTAAAATGAAGATTACTTTCGCATTTTGGTGAAGCAAGATTTTTGATACGCCATGAAGGTGAATTGACAATTGCTTTGTTGTTACTCTAGACATCTTTATTCAAACTGCTTTTTTTGGAACTTATTCTTTTGTGAGATAATTTGCAGAGCCACTGCCAACTTTGATGAAGGACTGGCCAAAGTGCTTGCAAACTGATCCTGGATCCCGCTACGCTGCTATGCCATGTTGTTGGGGACATCAATGCTATGTATTATGATGCACAAGTATGCAACTAAGATACAATCATTAAGAGTCTAATGCACGTGAGAATGCAAATGATGTGCTAATGCTTGATATGGTTATGATATGATGTTGCAATACTATGCTTATGCACATGATCAGGTATGCTGGGGATAAGTTTCCGGTTAGAGGTAACACCAGGGACTGGATTTAGTAGTTGCCAACTGAACTAGATTTTGGTTTTATGAGGATGTCAATCGAAATTGAAATTTGTTTTGTAGGGATACCAATGAGAGTGGGATTTTAGTGGTTGCCAATGAAGACTGGACTTTATAGGGTAAATTGAAGATGCCAACTGGAGTGGCTTTTTGTAGTTGCCAATAAAGGATTGGACTTTGAGGATGTGCCAAGAGAGATTGGTCTTTTTGTGGGGGTAGTGAAAGGATTAGACTACTCGACATCCCATATTTGGATGCTCCATGACGACTAGGGGAACTGATTGCCCCTATTTAATCTTTGGACTCAATGTTGGGGGAACCGCATCATACAGACCCCTGAGGAAAACAGAGTTTTTCATGATGATGAGCCTGGGCGGCTGACGACTGATTTGGATGCTTCCACCTGGTGAAGTTTCTCTTTGGAGACCATCTACTATCCCCAATATCTTCGAACACCAAAACAAGTTTTACATTTTGTCAAAAGTTATTATTATTTTTTAGCTGAAGTTTCAAACACAAATTATCAAAAAATGAAATTAATTTGCAAACAATCCAGTAAAGTAAAAAATAAGCGCAATTTAATGAGAAATCTCTCTTTATATTGATTTGACCCTAGAACAGGTAAATATATACAAGGATGCAATCCCTTAATGAGGTGATCGCGGTGCAAGAAAAACATAATGGCAATATAAATTGTTGAAGTTCCATTGAGTTTCAACACTATTTATAGTCCCTATAACTTAGAAGTCCTCAACACCTTGCTTCACAAGAAGACGACTGGATTGATTCTTTCTCTTGATGACGTACTAGGGTCAAGTGATCGTGCATAATGGATACTTTGCCTTGAAATTTTCCCCCTAATTTTTGCCTGAATCGCCCTTTCGGGTTTTCAATCCACCGGGACTATTTTTTATTGTATCTCTAACTTTTGCCTGAACCGCCCTTTCAGGTTTTCGGTCAACCGGGATAGCCATTTTTTTTGCCTAAGTCGCCCTTTCAGGTTTTCGACTTAGCGGCTCTATTATTCCACTTTTTTAGGAAAAGTATCGTTTGGCCGAATCTGCATTTATCGGGTAGGGTAACTCCTCCCCATCCATAGTTGTGAGTTTTAGAGCACCCTCAGATAATGCTTCTATTACAACGTATGGGCCTTCATAATTCGGCATCCACTTACCCCTAGATTCATTGTGCATAGTCATGATCCTCTTGAGCACCAAGTCCCCTTGTCTGAATGTTCTGGGATGTACTCTTTTGTCGAAGGCTCTCTTCATTCTTCTCTGATAAAGTTGATCGTGACATATGGCTGCCAAGCATTTTTATTCGATAAGATTGAGCTCCTCAAACCTTGTCTTCATCCACTCGGCTTCATCAAGTCGAGCTTCCATCAAAACCCTCAACGAAGGAATTTCAACCTCTATTGGGAGAACTTATTCCATGCCATAAACCAATGAGTAAGGCGTTGCCCCTGTTGAAGTTTGTACCGAAGTACGATAGTCGTGTAGCGCAAAATAACATCTCGCGCCAATCTTTGTACGTGACCACCATTTTCTGGATGATTTTCTTGATATTTTTGTTGGCTACTTCTATAGATCCATTCATCTTGGGTCTGTATGGTGTTGAGTTATGATGTTCTATCTTGAAACTGAAGGTGAGATAATACTTAGAAGGGGGGGTTGAATAAGTATGAAAGATTAAAACTTAGAATTAAAACACAAGTATTTTTATCCTGGTTCGTTGAACTCAACTACTCCAGTCCATCCTTCCCAGAGTGATTTGCCTTTCTCAATCAAGGACTTAATCCACTATTTAATCAAATAGATTACAATAGTAACACCTAAGAACAACTGTTCTTAGTCTTCTCAAGAGCTACTGATCCCAACTGGATCCTCTTAAGGAAATCTTTTACAATCAATGTAAAACTATTACAAGAGTAAGAATGCTTCTAAAAAGCTATTATCACAACTGTGATATTTCTCTTAAGTTTAAGAACAATGAAATAAATTCTTAGAATGAATATGAAAGTATGGGAGCTTGAATATTAATTTCTTTTCAATGCAAAAACGTCAACTGAAGAATTTGGTGGAGTCTTGCTTTTATAGGAAGCTGATCCAAGGTGAGCTTCACGTTGAGAAGAGTGTCCAAAAGGTATGAGCCTTTTTGTCTTCACATCAAGTGACCTTTCCTAGAAGAAGAAAGCACAGAAAAATCCTTTTTGTCTGTGTTCTTGTGTCTATCATAAATAAGGAAAGAGACGTTTGATTTACTCCAACGGATATAAACTTTGAATATTTCTTCTTCAGTTTTCAGCAAATTCATCAGAGTCTAATTGGGTCAGAGTCTTCTGATGATGATCAGAGCTTTGCTGAATCAGAGTCTTCTGTAGCAGGTGTGCTTTCAGCGTGTTTAAGATCAGAGCATATTTGAGACAGAACTTCAGTACTGGCAGCTTTAGTACTTTCAGAATCTTCTGTAGAAACTATGCTTTGAAAAACTATTCATACAAAATTCTTCTTTGCTTCAGATGCTTCTGACTTGCTTTAGATTCTTCTAGAGCTTCTGCTTCAGATCCTTCTGGATGCTACGCTCAGAATCTTCTGTTGGCAGCAATCAGAATCTTCTAATGAGTGCATCTGGCGCTTCAGAGTCTAGCTAATTTCTTGTGTTCAATTCTGATTTGCTTCTGGAGTGTTAATTCCTTTACTATCTGCAGTAAAAATTCTCAAGCAAATTTTAGAGTATATAATTCTTAAATACAAAATTTCATAATAGTTATCATCAAAACATAGAGATATTATTAAGAACCAATCTGTGTTCTAACAGAAACTGGCGCATAACGCATCCATCATTTTGTTGTTGAGATTCGACCCATTGTTAGTGATGATGCGGTTAGGCACTCCATACCTGTATATAATGTTGTGCTTTAAGAAGCGAGCGACCACTTGCTTGGTAACATGGGCATACAAAGCGGCCTTAACCCATTTGGTGAAATAGTCTATGGCCACCAGTATGAAGCGATGTCCGTTCGAAGCTTTCGGCTCAATCATCCCAATCATGTCTATTCCCCACATGGAAAAGGGCCATGGTGAGGTTAAGACATTCAACAGTGTAGGAGGTACATAAATCTTATTATAATAAACCTGGAACTTGTGACAAGTTCGAGTATGATGGTAACAATCGCCTTCCATGGTGAGCCAATAATAACCCGCTCTCAATATTTTCTTTACCATTGTATGTCCATTCGCATGAGTTCCAAAGCAACCCTCATGAATTTCCTTTAGAATTTGTTCAGCTTCGTGTTTCTCTACACATCTAAGCAAGACAATGTCATTGTTGTGCTTGTACAATACATTTCCGTTGAGGAAGAAGTTAGATGCCAATCTTTGCAAAGTTCTTTTTTCGATACTCAGGGATCCTTCAGGATATTCCTGCTTTTCCAGATATCGCTTTATATCATAAAACCACAGCTTCTCATATGACTCTTCAACAATCAAACAGTGCGCAGGCTCTTCAAAGCGTTGCAAATCAATAGACGGTCTATGATTAGGCCATATCAATTTGTACATGGATGCCAGGGTTACCAAAGCGTCAGCCATTTGATTTTCTTCCCTGGGTGCGTGAGCAAAAGTGATATCATCGAATCGGGGAAGCAATTTGGCCATATAATCCCAATATGGAATTAAGTTTTCGTGCTTTGTATCTCAATCACCTCTTATCTGGTGTATTACTAGAGCAGAATCCCCAAACACATCAAGGGTTTTGATTCTCAAATTAATGGCTTCTTCTAGCCCTAGTATACATGCCTCGTACTCAGCCATATTGTTAGTGCACGTGAAACAAAGTTTAGTTGTAAATGGCAAGTAAAAGTTCTTGGGAGATGTAATTACTGCCCCAATTCCATGCTCATGAGAATTCGAAGCACCATCAAACATGAGAGTCCATCTCTCCCTTGGTTCTGGCCCTTCATCTGGCTCAGGCTCTTCGTAGTCTCTTGCCATCATGATATCCTCATCTGGAAAGTCGAATCTTAATGGCTGATAATCTTCCACGGGTTGGTGGGCTAAATGGCCTGCTAACGCACTGCCCTTGATAGCCTTCTGAGTGACATATTGGATGTCATATTTGGATAAAAGCATTTTCCACCGGGCTATCCTTCCGGTGAGAGCAGGTTTCTCAAAGATGTATTTGATTGGATCCATCTTAGAGATTAGGTATGTTGTGTGTGTTAACATATACTGCCTGAGACGTCTGGCAGCCCATACGAGTGTGCAACAAGTTTTCTCAAGCAAAGAGTATTTGGTCTCACAACCGTTGAACTTTTTGCTGAGATAGTATATAGCATGCTCTTTCTTGCTGGTGTCATCTTGTTGCCCTAATACGCAACGTATGGATTCTTCGAGCACGGTCAGATACATAATGAGTGGCCTTCCAAGAACGGTGGTATCAGGATTGGTGGTTCTTGCAAATATTCTTTGATCTCATCAAATTCCCCTTGGAATTCATCATCCCACACGATCGACTGTTCTTTCCTGAGTAGTTTAAAAATCAGATTGCAAGTGGTCGTGAGATGTGAAATAAACCTTGCAATATAATTCAATCTCCCTAGAAAACCGCAAACCTCTTTTTCAGTCCTTGGTGCAGGCATACTCTGAATGGCCCTTACCTTATCAGGATCCACCTCAATCCCTTTCTGGCTCACAATAAAGCCCAACAACTTTCCAGATCTCACCCCAAACGTACATTTGTTGGGATTAAGCCTTAATATGAACTTCCTCAGTCTAGAAAACAACTTTTCTAAATTAACCAAATGCTCCTCTTCGGTCTGGGACTTGGCAATCATGTCGTCAACGTATACTTCGATCTCTTTATGAATCATATCATGAAAGAGTGTCACCATTGCACGTTGGTATGTTGCCCCAGCGTTATTCAACCCAAATGGCGTTACCTTATAATAGAATGTGCCTCACGGTGTAATGAACATGGTCTTCTCCATGTCATCTGAATCCATCTTGATTTGATTATAGGCAGAGAATCCATCCATGAAGGAGAAAATAGAGAACTGAGTCGTATTATCCACCAATACATCAATGTGAGGTAATGGGAAATCATCTTTAGGACTTGCTCTGTTTAGGTCACGGTAATCCATACACATGCGGACCTTTCCGTCCTTCTTCGGTACCGGAACAATGTTGGTGACCCATTACTGATATTTGGCCACTGCTAAGAACCCTACATCAAATTGTCTCAGACTTCATCACGAATTTTCAGAGCCATGTCAGGACGAGTTCTTCTCAATTTCTGCTTGACAGCATGGCATTCTTCCTCGAGTGGCAACTTGTGTACAACAATGTTTGTATCTAGACCAGGCATGTCTTAATACGACCATGCAAACACATTAGCATACTCTCGGAAAAGCCTTATCAACTTTACCTTGACAGCATCCAGAAGAGACACTCCGACCTTTATCTCCTTTTTATCTTCTTCAGAGCCCAGGTTGATAACTTTGATGTCTTCTTTATGCGGCAGAATGACCTTCTCTTCTTGCTGCAGCAGCCTTGCCAGTTCGTTGGGGAGCTCACCATCTTCCTCGTCTTCCTCTTCCGCTGATATATTGGACAATCAAAATCATAGAGGCCTATAGCAGTGTCGATATTAAAGACTTCGGGTGGTGTCTCTGCATGTTTATGATTTATGCAGCTTATTTAGGAAAGTGAATGCGTAAAAGAAATGCCATTTATTATGAAAAAGTAAAAAATAAAATGAGCGAAAATTGAATGCAAATTAGTTTATTCATGTTAATCATGTTTCGAAACATCAAGGGGCCCGATACAAAGCTCCACTACGCCTTGGGTAGAGCGTAGGGTTTTGACAATCAATTAAAACATTACTTTTGATGCGGGTAGAATTGAGGTATTTCGATGGTCTTCCAATTTTGCAATTCTTCGCCAGGTTCAGCTTGTCGGGTCCAGCTTGCGGAGATTTCTTTATTATCAACCTCATCTTCAATTACCATAGTCGCGGTATGATCGAAGATATGCCCAGCGCTCTTGAAAATGTCTTCCACAGGAGGAATCTGCTTTTGGCCACATGCAATTGTTGTTGTGCTGGACGAGGGATGGTATCCCAACCCAAATTTGTTGAACTTCTCAACAACTTCCACCATCTTGCCACAGCCTTGGGCATTCCCTTCATCCACAACTATCTTGGCCTCTTCATATGAAGCCATTACTAATCTTAAACTCTGGCTATCCGAAACTCGTTGCACCACTAGTGTATTTACCACTTCAAACGTTTGAAAAGGTGTTTCCACCATTTCCCCTTCAACTTCAATGTACCTGAAGGATGTCAGGTGACTTACCAAAATGTCCTCCTCTCCTCCAATCAGAACCACTTTGTCATTGCTGACAAACTTTAGCTTTTGGTGAAGAGTGGACGTAACGGCTCCTGCATAGTGGATCCAAGGTCTTCCTAATAAACAGCTGTACCCTTGATAGATATCCATTACTTGGAAAGTAATGGTGAAGACATTTGGTCCAATTTTTATTGGCAAGTCCACCTCGCCAACCACAACACGCTTGGAACCATCAAAAGCTTTGGCTACCAGAGCACTCGGCTTCATGCTAACTCCTTTTACTAGCATTCTTTCTAGGGTGATCTTGGGAAGCACATTCAGAGAAGAACCCGTATCCACCAAGACTCGGGATATCAGCGTGTCTTGACATTTGATGGAAATATGGAGAGCTTTTTTGTGGTTCCTTTTCTCTGCAGTCAAGTCATCATCGTTGAACCCAAGAAAGCTTCTAGTTGTTACGCTATTATCACATCATCGAATTTGGCTACAATAATGTCTTTGGCGATATGTGCAGAATTCAACACTTTCATTAACGACAACCTGTGCGCCTCTGAACTGAGCAATAGTGAGAGCATGGAAATTCTAGCAGGAGTTTGGTTTAGTTGATCAATCACTTTATAGTCACTTTTTATGATGATCTTCAAAAATTCCTCAGCTTCCTTTGGCGTAACTGCTGCCTTTGGTGATGATACCTCTGCAGGGGGCTCTACACTTGGCAATTCAATTGTTGCATCGACAACTTTCCCTTTATTCCTAGCAGGCACTTCCACTGGTCTGGCGGCAAATAATCAACCACTACGGGTCATTCCACTAGGCCCGAACACTAAGTCACATTTGGCAGCGCCATACTCTATTACTAGTTTTTTTGGCCTTTGTTTAAAAACTTTAGGCTCACATTCATCGACAGGATACTCTATTACTATCGGAGTTGGCCGTGTTTCTCTTTGTCTGCTGACATCATCTTCATCATACTGCATAGTTACGGGTGCTAGTCGGGCGGCCCTTTGTTGAAAGGCTTCTGAAGGATCATATTGTAAAACTACCGGTGTTGGGGGAACTCGCCTTGGCGGATAAGATTTTGTTTCATCATATTGAATCTCAATAGCAGAGACATCTGAGTCCCTACGTTCTATCTATATTATCCCCTGCTCCAAGAATCTTTGTAAATGTTTCTTCACTAATTCATCAATCAAATTCTCCGCTTCTTTTTGGGGAATCATCCCACTCTTCTTCAGTTGCTCTCCAATAACAGCCATTGGAGTATGAACATCTTAAACATTTGTAATTAGTCTCAAACCATTGCTCTCTTCCACAACATTGACGGAAGAACTTCCATGTGTAGGTAACGAATTGTTCTTAACATTGGCACCTCTGGGTGTAAAAGTGAGGTCTTTAGATTCTACCAAGTATTGTACTCTATTATGGAGTGCATAGTAGTTGCCTATGGAGTGTCCTGGAGCTCCCTTATGAAACTCACAATGAGCATTGGCATCGTACCCAGGAGGATATGGAAAGGTTTTCGAGCGCAAGTCTCGTAATGTTAAGTGTCCACTTTGATTTAGCTGAGCAAAGATTTGTCCATATGACATGGGCAACAGATCAATTTGTCTCCTTGGCTATCTTGGCCTTTGCTGTCTTTGAGCTGGAGCATTCTGATATTGCAGCGGAGGAACTCTTTGATAATTATGTTGCTGATTTTGCTGTTGAGCTGGCTGTTGATAAGGAGTCTGGGCTACTGCAGCTACTTGTTGATATTGGATCTCCACCGGAGCTCTATCTCTTCGCCCCCTCATTATGGCATTAACTTCATCTTCCTTTTTCTTCACAAAAGGCTTTCTTCCTCCATTTGTTGCGACAACCGCAGCCTTGTTCTTTTTCAGTTGGCTCTCGATTCTTTCACCTACTAACACCACTTCAGCGAAGTTAGGGAAATTGGACCCAAGCATGCGATCCAAGTATTGAGGTTGTAGTGTCCTTATAAACATGTCAGTTAACTCCTTGGTCAACAATTATGGTTGAACACGGGCAACCAATTCTCTCCATCTTTGGGCATATTCTTTAAATGACTCATTGTTACGTTGAGTCATATCTTGCAACTGCGTGCGATTCGGTGCCAAATCAGTATTATACTGATAATGCTGGGAAAACGCGTCTGCTAGATCTCTCCACGTACTGACTTATCCTTTCTCTAACTGCATATACCATTCCAATGATGCCCCACTGAGGCTATCTTAGAAGTAATGTATTAAGATCAAGTCGTTGTCAATATGAGCAGTCATCTTGCGACAGTATGCTCTCAAATGGGTCCTCGAGCAGCTGGCCCCTTTGTACTTCTCAGAGTCTGGAACTTTGAGCTTCTTTAGTATCACCAATCCAGGAACTAGACACATGTCAACAACATCCAGGCCTGGAGTTTTTTTGACCTCTAATGACCTGAGTTTCTCTTCAACAATTCGTAGTCTATATGGGGAAAGGTCAGTTGCAACCCCCACATTATGTTGAAGGGGAGGAGGATGCTGGAAGAAAGCGTCATATTTCTCATCCATTCCTGCTTCAGAGCCATGATGGACAGATGTAGAATGTTCATTCAGATCCATGTGGATAGGAGGAGGAGGAGTTTTAATGACTCCAGACGTTCCTATCTTGTCAGCCGTCTTCCTGGCATCAACCATGGTCTCATCATTGCTCTCTTTGCGGGCTAACGTCATCATTGTTTCCAAAAGTTGATCCATCTTCGCCTTGAGGGCACCAATATCACCCCTCATGTTATTCTGAGTCTCTTCAATTTGCTCAAGCGTCATTTGAAAGTTTCGCCTGGTCTCGTAACGATGTCGAGTAGTCAGATTTCAGTTTTCTAAAGGGTAGAAAGGAAAAGTCCAATGAGTTGCAATACCAGGTGAAGATGCAAGAAGCTTATGTTTATGCTTTATGCTTATGGTTGCATTTTTATTTTTAGGGAAGCATTTATAACGACGATTATTTATCAATCTTTCAAACAGCACAAGAATGAAGAATTTAAAAGAAACCACTCTCATTCATTCAGATTGTTCTATTACATTGTGCCAACATAACAAGAATACAAGCTAATAGGGAAATTAAATTCACAGTTCAAACAAACAAAAGGAAAATAAAACAAAGAAAACTTCAAGCTTCGTTTCTTCTTGCTTCTCGCTCCTTGAGCTCTTCTTTGAATCTTGTCAACATTTCCATGCACAAGTATATAAATGGCCGGAGCGGTGGAGTCATCCATGGCTTCCATGGAATCTCTATGTTTCCATACCAGATCTTTGGCCAACTAATTTCAAAACTCCGCCAACCCATTTAGCTTGTTCTGGTATATGTCTTGGTTGTTCCTCATGATGTGAATGGATTGCTCATATGCTGCAACATCATGAGCTACCTGATCTCTCGCAGCAGACCATATTGCTTTGCCTTCCAGAACAACTCATATCTGGTTCTCTTGGTATTTAATGAACCTTTTGAACTCATCTATTTTAGCACATACTCTACGCCAATCAGTTGGTCTGACCCAAGATGAATCTAGGGCCTCTTCCTTGAGTTGATGTTCTCTATCCTCACAAGCTCTTGAAAGGTGCAACGCAACACCAAGTACCTTAATCTCAGCTCCTAATGTCTCTCTGAGCTCCTTGTTTTTCTTAGTGGTTAGAATGTACCATTGTTCATTCTCCCGCCATTTTCCATGAGCATAGTCTAGCTGCTCTTTGAGGGAATCTAAACGACTGTCATCCTGGTTGATGCACACTTTGGTCCTTTTTCTCTTACCTTCCTCTTTGTCAAATTTTCTTCCCATTTCCTCATGTTGACTATCCTTTCTCGCAATCTTATGCTTCATGTTATTCTTTTCATTAGTCACATCTTGAAGTCTTACTTATAAATCTTCATTTCTTTCCCTAATTGGGCTATTTTGAGTCCCAACTCTTCCACTTCTTCAACTGATATGGGCACAGGTTATGGAGTGGTGGGTCTAGGAGGAGCTTCAATAGAAAAGGGGAGCTTAACCATTTTGACCCTTTCCAGAACCCACCGCTGATAAGGCATCCTAGCCATACCATCCATGCTTCTCAACTCAGATCCCTTAGTATGAATTTTTTGCCAAGATCATACAATCTTGCAGAGAAGTGAAGCATCTTTGACACCTCTTTCATGAAGGATCATTTCTCCCAGCTCTTTGTCTTCAAGTCTCCCTAACATTGGATACTCAAATTATCGTATAGCTAGTGTGGGGTTGTAGCTTATACAGCCTTTTGATCCAATCAATGGCACATTACAAAAACTACCGCAACTCATGATGATTTCATCCACTTCCAATTTGTTAGGATACCAAATGACGTCCCTTTCAGAAAGAGATATTAGTAGTTGAGCCCACTTTCCACTGTTCAAATCAAGGATAGTAGCATGGCGTTTGAATATATGGGAAGTAAGCCATTTGTAGAGAATAGGGAGACAAAATGTCAATACTGAACCCTTCCTTTCACGGCGAAGGTGAAAATTGTAAAAAACATCAACCGAAAGAGGGTGCACTAGACTTTGCTCTTTCTTCCAAAAGCCCCAAAAAACACAGACAACTGCAGAATTAATGAACTCTTCGAAAGTGGGAAATAATACTAGCCCATATATGATGAGAACCAATACATTTACCAAAGCATCCCATTGTTTGTTTTTCAACATCTTCATTGCTTCTTTCTCTATAACAATGCTTCTAAAGCCAAAGAACTCTTATCTTTTCTTCCAACCAGCTTTGGCTACTGAAATCGAGATTTGGAGAGCGTCAGGCAATTCTTCCACTTCTGGAGTCTGACCTATCATAGTATAGGGTGCCCTACACTTGACCAGGAAACCAATAAATCCTTCAAACTCTTCAATAGCGGGTGTTAAGTAGAAATCCTAAAACATAAAGCTTCTAATTTGTTGATCATAAAATTGTGCCAAGGCTGTGATAGCAGGAATCTGTACTTCAACCGTTAGCAGATTAATTACTTGGTCGAACCTTCCTATCAGAGTCTTCTTGAAGATTGGGGGAGTTTCTCTCAAAAAATTCATTACTACGCTGACATCTGGTTTGAATGCTTTAAGCTAAATAATCTTTCTCTTTCCTGAACTCGTGGCCTTTGTGAATGTACGTCAACATGTCAATATAAAAGCTTCCCTGAAAATAAAAACTGGTGTAAGTTATGATGCATATGTAAATTTTTATGAATGCAAAGATGCAGGATCCAGGTTATCACAAGTATCTCCCAACTCTCCTAATAGGTAAAAAGATAGTTCGAGATTCTTTACCAAAAATGGCCCACTCACGGGATAGTTTCTACATTGACGGATGGGGTTCTCAAGGTCATTGACACCAATGGCACCAACATCACACAACAGGCGAGCTGCATTATGACAGTAGTACCAAAGGGTCTCTCTTGAGCGGAGTCTTCATGCTAGGCCCATGAGGAGCGAGTCCTTGGAGACTAACACTACGGGACCACCAATATAGAAACTGGTTCTAAGAGCGGTTTCCAGAGTCACGGACCCTTCATGAATCAAGTCGTGCAACAGGCTAGCTGTGTTATAATAGGATCTACGAAAAGGTTTATTCTTAGGGGAAGCTTTCATGCTAGGCACACAAGGAGCGAGTCCTTGGTGACTAACACTAATTACTTCCAAAATCTAAACTAGGTGTTTTCTCTTCTTTTTCCAAAGCTCGTGTGTAGAGCTTTTGTTGTGATATTTTCCAAGAATCCAACAGGCAAATATAATACACAATATACAATAGAAAGAGAAAGCAATAAATAAACAATAGGATAAAATCACCATAAAGAAAACAGTTGAGCGAAGTTAGCACTCTCGAGTCGAGTCAAGTTAGGTTTGACTCTCTCTTACATAGGGTAATGCGATGTCCCCAGCAGAGTCGCCATTTGTCGTACCTCGAAAAATACGATCCTCACGATGGACGCGGAAAAAACGTTCGAACAGAGTCGCCACCGAATTTTATTCATTCCAAGGAAGGAATAGGAAAATATCGATAAAAACTTTAAAGAGATAAGAACATGGTCATCACAACCAAATTCTAGGTTCGGGATTCGATTAAGCAAAGGGAAGGTATTAGCACCCTCTACGTCCGTTGTACTCAACGGGAACCTCTTGATTCGATTCTAGAGAAAAGTTAGCTAAGTTGTTTGTTTTCTTCTAAGGATTTGCTTCTAAGGAGGAATGGGTGGTTTTTTTAGATAAGGTGCTCGCCAAGGATTAGGGCCCTTGTGCCACGTACTCCCTTGTGCAATGGGAAAATCAGAGCATCGTAGTTCGTGGGACTACGGGTAAAGATAGGGGAAAACAAAAGATGGAGGGAATTGTGCTCGCCAAGATCATCGCAATCTTGTGCCTATGTATCTTATATTCAAAAGAGAATGAAGAATCAGAGTGTCCGTAGTTCGGACAACTACGGTTTGTGTTTATAAATGAACGAGTGTTTAGGTCGCATTCTAACTGCTAAACGTTGGCTTGTCTGCTCGCTAGGGGAGGCTGAAGCACTAGTTCATATGCGCGGAAGAAGGGACTAAACAATGTTCTTTGGGGAAATTTGTATGAGTTATGGATCGCACAGGGGAGAGGAAGATGAGGTTGGTTAGATATTTTGATGGATAATGACGACTATTTGATAAATGAGACTTTGGCCTCGCGACCAATTAATCGGGGTATTATTGGAATGCTAGATTCCAACGACACCTTTTTTATTCAATTAATACGAAATTTTGTTTGTAGGACGAGGGGTCACTTCGTCCATATAGTTAGGGAAAGTGTTTTGGAAACGAAAGTTCAAATGACACGCTAACCAAGGTGTATGCCTCAATAGTTGTCACTCAAGAATTCAAGGAGTGCGAGACTCCAAGAACTCAATTCTTTCGCAATTTAATTAGGAAAATGATTTGAATAGGTTAGCATATTCGGATTAGGGTTTAATGGGTTAAAGGTTTTAAAAAGAATTAAGCATTTTTAGAAATGAACGGCGAAACGACCACAACTCAAGGCGTACGCCTCAAGAGCTGTTGTTTAAGGATCCAAGGAATGCTAGACTCCAAGAATCCATTACCTTCATTGATTAATTAAAAAAGGTTTTAAGAACAACTAATCAAAATGAAATGTGGTTTTAATTTAATTAATTGTTTTGAGAAAAGTTTAATATCCTAAGAAAAAAGAACTTAATTAATAAAGTATAATTTTCTAAAGGTTTAACATTTTAATTTAAGAAAAGATTCTAATTGATTGAAATTTTTTTAGAGATGAAAGACGGAGCAAACACAATCCAAGGCGTGCGCCTCAAGAGTATTCGCTCAAGGATCCAAGGAGTGCTAGACCCCAAGAATCCACTACTTTCATTGTTTTAATTAAGAAAATATTTTAAGTATTAACTAGGATGAACTATGATTTTAAATTATGAAGATAACATTTTTAGGGTTAATTTTATTAAATAATTCAATTAAAACCAAATAACTAGATAAATAAAACCTTATGAAATTAAATTAGAAAACATTTTTAGAGTAAATATCTAATCATATCATATACTAACAACAAGGGTTGACAAAAAACTATTAACGAAAATCATACACTATTATTAACTTGATTAACACATAAGATCATGGTTAACTAAATAAAAACAAGGACATGTTGAGGGTGCGAATAGGAGTAATAGGGTACAGAACGAAACCCAAGGGCCCAAAAGGCCCAACATTCTCCTTTGCCCACTCGGATCACTACCTCTCATGCTACATGCATACTTTCCATAATCCAACCAACAAAAACGCATAGCCAAGAGACAGTATATGGATATTAATAAACACGCCAGACAATGAGGAGATGTGGAATAAATACCAGTTCCTCCTATTACCTATGTCATGAAGACCTATTTAAAATATAATAGTAAGAAAAAATATACTCCCTCCATTCTCTTTTATAAGCAAATTTTGACTTCCTAGGTTCATTCAATAAATGATGTATTTGAACTATATAGGTTAGATGCATTAATTACTTAATGAATCTAAAATGTTAAAATTTGCTTATAAATAAGAATGGAGGGAGTACAACATCAAATGCATGCAAGGATAAGGAAAAGCTTCCTCGAGCTCTTCCCAAGGCAAGTGATAGACCAAAACCATTTTCCAAGGCCCATAACATTTAATGAGTAGGCAATTCAGTCAATGCATTTAAAGCTCCAATATTATAATGACAAGAAAGGAAACGGTCAAAAATGAAATAAATAATGAAAAAAAAGGCATTAAAAAAAAAGGAAACAAATTTCAGTAACACCTAAAACTAACCTCTTCATCTCTCTCTACTCGTTCCTCTCTGTTCTGAACCCTATCCCCCCAGTTAACCCACAAATCCCTAAATCACAAACCCAACCTCTTAACATTTCAATCAAAAATCACAACTAAGTTAAGACATTGAATCATACATCACAACAAAAATGTATCAGAACAATCACCAGCGAACAAAATTCAAAATAAAACCCTAATCCCGATTCGAATCCCATACCCCTAAATTCATTGCATTTCACTGATTTTAGAAGCTAATGGAATGGGTACCTAGAGGAGAAGACGTCGAATTTGTGCTTCTCCAAGGTAATAGTTTCTTCTTCTCACTTTTGCTTCAGCTCCACTTATTTCTTCTGTCGCGAATAGTTCAGTTACGAAACTTGTGAAATTAGGTCTAGCTTAGAGTAAGCTCAGGTTCTGATATTGAACCTGAGTAACCCTTAAGATTTTTGAGCTTTTTGAATAATGGATGGGGATTGATTTTAACAGAGTTTTGCTAGGGTTTTTCCTCCTCCTTTCTGAGCAATCATTGCACAATATTTATAGGAGGATTTGGGGTACCTCGTACGTGCGAGGTTTTTGTGGGATTTTGAGAGGAAAAATCATGCGAGATTATGAGCTGGCCCTCAAGGCCGTTAGAGAGGATTTTCCATCAGATTCTATGGGGACCAAGGGGTGATAGTGACCTGTTCATTTTTCTGTAGCGAGTTTTGAAATATCTAATGATCTTTTTTCACTTGAGTTTTCACCATAAGATTTTGGAAATTTTCACTGTGCTGGTGTGGTTTTTGACTCAAAATGAACTCTGACTTTGGCTCTCTGTCTTCAACTATATACTAAACTTGTCATATTTATTGGTTCTTTCGCAGGAAAATATTATTCAACAGAGTTGTCATGTTATTGGTTCCTCAAAAACTCTTTTTAGAAGGTATCATCCTTTCCTATGTATGAGAGTTTGGTGCAAATGGTGTGCGCAACATGAAAGCTAGATCTCTGTCAAGGAGTACAATTTTAGTGTGGAAACGAAACTATGCCCGTGGCTTCTTAAAATGAAGACTACTTTCGCATTTTGGTGAAGCAAGATTTTTGATACGCCATGAAGGTGAATTGACAATTGCTTTGTTTTTACTCTAGACATCTTTATTCAAACTGCTTTTGTTGGAACTTATTCTTATGTGAGATAATTTGCAGAAAAGATGCACTGTTAATGAGATTATTGCTTTTGTTTATAATTCTGCAGGTATTTGCCTTTACCTGGTGTAGAGTGGCGTGGTCACTTGGACATTGTCCTTGTAAGTTTTTACTTTGAACTTCTTACCATCTCGGTCTTTAGTAAAATCTCCATAGGTGCACCGTCATTTCCAATACTTTCCAACATGTTCTCTTCTCTTCCTTGAAATCAACTATTTGCTTCTATGTGCTTTAAGATATTCTCCATTTTTATCACCTACTCATTGACATACTTCTATTTTCATGTGCTTTTTAAAAACTTGGCTCGAGGACGAGGCTTTGGAGTTTGGAAGATCTTGTTTAGTTATTGCCCTTGTTCATAGATGGATGAAGAAGTCAAAACATGGAGACTTAGAAGGAAATTGGCAGAAATTGGTGGCAATTTCATGAAGGCTTGGATGCTAGTAAAAATGGCCTAACACGAAAGTGCCACTCGGGTATGCAAATAGGATGTTAAGAAGCCTTGGCATGTAGCGTGAGTGAAGAAGATCTTCAAAGTTGCTTTTAGATATAAGTAATGAAGGCTTAGGTGAACTTAGGCCTTATGACATAGTTTATGACTTGATATGTATTGTACTCCATACCTCAATCTCACCATGTATTTTCTTGAATCAAAATGATCTTGGAATTGATTTGGGGGCCACATGAGGCTTTCAATACTTGAGCCTCTTAATTTTTATTCCTAATGATTCGTGACTCCTTTCTTCAATAACCATGTCTAAAAAATCTTGCAAAATGGCCCACATCTTACCATATCTTGACATGTCATTTAATTAGTCATAAACTCATTTGCCTTACAAAAGAAAATGGTTCACCTTGTAACCTAAAACTACTTCCCATGTCTTGAAAATAATTCAAATTTGCACTAATCAATTCAATCATGAATTTTCACTAAGGCATGAACTTGATTCGAAGACGGCTTGAAACAAAGTAACTTAATTTAGTAATGACCTTATTCCTTTAGTATCCACTTGAAATATAGCTTGAAACGAACTGGAATAAGGTTTGAGATTAACTTGAAGCCATTAGACTAATTTCTTAAAGTAACTCTTGTCATATGGTTTAGAATCTACTTGAAATATCTTGACCATTTTTTACTACAAGAATATGGGCTCATCTTTCCTTTACTTCCGCCTGAACTCAACACCAAAACTTGTGACCACAATAAAACTTTATGGCCTAAATTTTTAGAGAAACATGGCCTGAGGCCAAATGATCATTTAGAGCATAACCATCAAGCCACATAATTATTTGTAATAAGAAAAGTAAGAAAGGTAGGACAAATTTGGGGTATGACACTCAACCCTCAAATTTCATCAAACACATCATTGGTGACATTCAAATGAATAAATCTCGGGCCTCTACTTAGAGTGTAAGACCCAACACCTTTGTACATAGAATAAATCTTGGGCCTCTGTCAAAAGTGTTAGACCCACCAGCTTTTCCTTTATTTTCAATAATCTTGGGCCTCTGCTTAGAGTGTAAGACCCAATACCTTTGTGAATAAACACACAAATAAAACATTCAACACATCAAACCCCTATAGATGCATAAATCTTCCATGAACTCATACATGTCATATCAATGTTTATACTTGTAAATCTTCTATCATGTTTGTTCATACTTTGTTAAGTTTCTCTTGACATTTATATCATCCCTAGTTTAGACATAGATCAAACAATAGGATCCCTCTAATCACAACTTAATTCAAACAACTAGTTCCCTGGCCTCCTCTTGGGCCTTATACAAGAATCATTGCCTCCTCTTGGGCATCATACAAAGAAATGCCCCAAAAAGATTAGCCTTCTCTTGGGCTTCATACAAAGAGACTTGGGAAGTCTCATGCAAATCCCCACAACCTCCTCTTGGGCTTCATGCAAGGACCCTCAGGCTTCTTAAAAGCATAAGTTAAGTCTTAGTCATCTATACAATCTTTTAGCCTCACCATCATAGGCTTTGTACAGGATACAAATAAAATCTTTTAGCCTCATTCATCCTGGGCTTTGTACATAATACAAATAAAATTCCCAAGAGATTCAATCAAATCCTCAGTATTGAGTCAGTCTCTTCAAGTTAGCCTCCTCTTAGGCTTTTACACAAATAATTTCCCCAGTCAATCAACCTTAATCTTGGGCTTTGTATAAGACAGATAAAACTCCCCAGTTGAGTCAGTTTTTAATCTTTTAGCTTCATATCTTGGGCTTCAATCAAGATACATAAATCAATCTCCTCACAGATGAGACTTTGAGTCATATTTGTATAAAGATATCTCTTCTAATCACTATAATTCAAATCAAACATTAAAAACCTTTTTCCATATAAGTGATGTAAGTGGCACACTTGTTGATTTGAAAATCCAAGCGGGAGTCCCTTTCTTATCATGGTTCAAAAACTTTTCTTTCATCTATTTGATGTAAGTGTCACAATTGTCAATCCTATATCCAAGTTAAGGTCCCTCTCTTAGTATGTAAAGAATTCATAAAGGAAAAATTGGCATTTCTTAAACACAATAAGTTCAAAGCTTTCTTCCCTTATGACATCATTCTCATATGATTGTAGTGAACAGGTGAGAGATCTCCCTTTAAGATGACAATTTGTCAAATATTTCCAACATTCTTTTTAGCTTCATCATCTTGGTCTTTAAACAAGACACAAAAAAAACTTTTTCCTTCCATAGTTTAGGAGGAACTACGAATGCTATGATTTCTTAATTTCCTTTTTGAAAATACGTAGGCATAAGATTGCGAGATCTTAGCGAGCACACTAATAAAAAACCCTTAGATCTTGATACCTTCCAAAAACATTCCCTCAATTTTCACAAAGGATAAACTTTCCAAATTAACATTATACAAACCTAAGCAAGCAAGTAATTCAACAGTAGAAATATACAATAAAGGTTCCAATAGATTACTATAGATACTCAGGGTGTTAATAGCTTTCCTTGGTATAACCAACCCCCGATTCCAGATCTCTTAGCATTTTTAGGAAAAATACTTGCGAGCAGTGTTAGTTTAGATTTCTTCCCCTTATTTTTAAGCATCATAGGATAAATATTAAAAATTCAAAAGTAGCACTAAATGCGGTAGTGGTCGCGTCACAAAAAACAGGAGCTACAGAAAAATGACGACTTCACTGGGGAACTTTTATCTTATCTGTCTCCCAAAAGGGTTAAGCCTTGCATTGCATATGTTTTACTGTTTCATTTGCTTATTTACTTTCTCATTTGATATCATCTTATATTTTCCATCATATTATTGTCGTACCTCGAAAAATACGATCCTCGCGATGGACGCAAAAAAATGTTCAAACAGAGTCTCCACCGAACTTTATTCATTCCAAAAAAGGAATAGGAAAATATTGATAAAAACTTTAAATAGATAAGAACATGGTCATCACAACCAAATTCTAGGTTCGGGAGTCGATTATGCAAAGGGAAGGTATTAGCACCCTCTACGTCCGTTGTACTTAAAGGGAACCTCTTGATTCGATTCGAGAGAAAAGTTGGCTAGGTTTGTTTATTTTCTTCTAAGGATCTGCTTCTAAGGGTAGATGGGTGGTTTTATAGATAGTGTTCCAATAAAAAAGGGGGGGGGGGGGTTGGAGTCAGCATGGGCCTCATTGCCTAAGCCCATCCGTTTTTTTAAATCATGGAGCAAAGGAGGGTGAGGCGAGTGCTTTAGGGTGTGAAAAGGAAATCAACATGGGCCCAAGATCCCGATCCAAGTTTGACATTCTTAACCTAATAAGAAGAGAATGCTCCTCAACCATGCTTCTCTCCTTCAACACTACCTTTCCTCTTCTTCTACATCTTAGTTCCGAGTAACAACAAGGTGCCACGCAGGCACGCCCTACGGCGGCGGCTACGGAGCTTCCTCCGACTCACCTTACATTCTCACCTCATCTCTTCACACACCCGCTTTCAACCACTTCGACAAATCAGTAACATCCATCTACCTCACGCTAACCTCGCTCCAAAAACCTTGCGCGAACTTACATCACGTACAAAAACTAATCCTACCACTAAGATTTAAATCACTTAGCACATACGGAAATAGTAACAAAAATATAGCTAAGAGAACCTTATCGTCTGACGCATTTCCAGATCAGTGGCTGTGAGAAGAAATCCAGAGGTAAAATACGCTTATCGTTTGCTTCTTCTAATCCACTTTCGTGATTTCTGAATTACTTCCGAGTTATTTGCTTACATCCCTGCGTGACGTGAATTATCGAACATTAATGCTGTGTTTTATGTTCGCGTCTTGTTGCGCCTAAATATTTTTGAATTCTGACATTGCGAAATTCTTGCGTTGTTTGTGTCTCAAACTGTTCTTGAAGTGGTTGCCGTTTGTGTGATTTCAGGGTGAGGTAACAAAGGTTTTATTGTTGAATATTGATGAAGAATTCGTTGAATTCAGAATTTGTTGTATTATTGTTTGTTCTTGATTTTCGCAGGCTATAATGGAGACTTGAAGACAGGATGAAGGTGTATAATACAAGAATTTGGCTTTGAAGATTCTACCAAGTAGGAAAATGGCGAAAAGAGGAAGAAGAAGGGTGAAGAATCGAAGAAAATGAGAGGTACTTGTAGGGAAATTTTAGAGGGTAGAATGGGCTTTTTCCGTGGAAATTCTGTTAGAGGTTTGTTAGAAGAAAGAGAAATTCTGTCACTGAAAAAAAATCTGTTGTGAATTTGAATTTTTGCTATGTAACTCTTTATGGCCTACTACGTATTTTCTTTTGCACATTCATTATGCTTTAATGCACCTCTTTTTGTTTCTATTTAAACACTGCTATCCCTTTATAAATGTCATAGAAAGATCAAGTGAATTCAAATTACCAAGCTGCAAGATTTCGTCAGGAATTTGACCAACAAGACTAGTTTTTAACAAGTTTAAATATTCCAATCCTAATAGCATTTCAATATGAGAAATGTGACCTTGAAATTGGTTTCTGTTAAGTTCCAAAACCTTCAACTTCAAAACAAAGACATCAATAACAGAACCCTGAAATGAATTTCCCGATATGTATCCTGATAAATTCAAGTGCTTTTGGAACCCAATTAAAATGTATTCTGTACATTGGTGTTTTTTTTTATATTTGGGTTTTTGGTTGTAATTAAAAATGAAATGATTTGGATTTAATTTGAATATGAAAGTTGGATTAGTTTTGATAAAAAAATGGGTTCAAAATTGAATATGGATTAAAAATTGGTTTAATTTGATTAAAACTAAAAATGGATACCAAAATGGTTATGAAAAAAAGGGTTAATTGGATTTGGTTAGTTAAAAAAAAGATAAGAACCAAGAACGGGTCGTAATGTGGATATTGAACCTAAAGATGGATATGGATACTTGAACTTTGTAAAAAAAAATTATTGGTTAAGAAATGGATATTGGTTCAATAATTTGGACAATGAACGTGATTTATTTCTTGAATTTGACATCTTGAAACCATAGTATATGCCTTCGTAGCTTGTATGCTAAGAAAGCACTTGAATGAAGCTTTGAATCACACACTGACAAACTATGATTCTGGCCTTGAATCAATACTTTCCCTTCATGATAAGGTGCAACCATGCTATGTTTCAATCTCAACTCCACATTGACACCCTGATGCATAATTCTCCTCGGTGAAGTCCTAACCCAATTATTTGGTCCATAAGTGACTCGTATCACAAGCAACAAACCATTGAGAATATAAGGAGACCTTGATCATCACTTCACCTTGTAACTTGATGAGTAACACCCTAATATTGCCTAGAATAGACCTTGAAATATGACTAAAACTTAGAATGGATAGCACCTTTCCATGCCAGGCTAATTATCTTGCATTAGATGCACCATAACTTAAGAAGATGAAGAAGATGATGTTGTATCTTCATTAACCCTTGATAGTAAGATAATATAGATTCAACCCTCTTGCATAAGCTTGATTACAAGAGCCCAAAAGCATATAGAAAGCCTTGATTTAGATGACCTCGTAACTTGCTGATCTTGATAAAAGAGAAGCCTTGATACTTAATGAACTCTGATAGAGAGATAATCATGATGCTTTAAGCTCATACCATTGCTTCAACTGGAGTAAAGTAGCCAGGTCAATCACCTATGAGTAGGGAAAACCAAAACCACAAGAAAATACCTTGATCCATGTCTTAGGAGTTCATGAAATCTCTGAACACATATGATTCTTCAGGTGGTCGAAGCAGTACCTTATCCATTAAGGTTCTCCGATGATAACAAAGTAGTATCTCACGCAATAAATCTGTTGGAGGCAAGAGCTGAGCAAGATTCATGTCGGAGAAAATGTGTTATCCAAATTCTGCAGGGGAAAAGCTTGCAGGATTTTTTTTTAAGATAACCTCTGCTTAGGGAGCAACAAGAGCAGCAACTGCTGGGGATCATCATAATCAACTGCATGGTTGAAGTATGACTTGCTGGGGAATATAATTACATGAACATGTGCGGGGTATTAACTCCTTCAGAGAAATACTGCACGACTTCGATGAAGGACTAACCAAGATACATACTGAATAATCTTGGATCTCGTTATGCTATTCTGTTGGGGACAGAGATGCCATGCATTGCATGATGCACGAACATGCAACCAAGATGTAACTGCTAGGGAAATCTAAGTGCATATGCAAATAACTGATATGCAATGCGCGTGAGAATGCAACTGGGTAATTGGATTTTTGGCAAGGCTTTATTTCTAGTTTCCAATGAAAATTTTTAGAGGATTGAATGAAACAAGGTGAAAAGGCTCACGGGGTATATTGGCATATCAACTCAGGGGTTGAGAAAAACAAATATATTATCGAATCAGAGGTCGAGAATGAATCAAAACAATAAGTCAACTCGGGGGTTGAAGAAACAAATACACCATCAACTCGGGGGTAAAAAAAACAAATACACAATCGAATCGGGTGTCGAAAAAAGTTAAAGGCAATAACATCAACTCAGGGGTCGAGAAAATAAAGATAATATCAACTCAGGGGTTGATAATTATAACAAGATATCAACGCGGGGGTTGAAGAAACCTAAAGATAACAATGACTCAGGGGTCAAAATTTATATAAGATGTCAATTCAGGGGTTGAAGAGATAAAGGCAAATATTGACTCTGGGGTCGAGAAAATAAAGACACTATCAACGCGGGGGTGAGAATAAATCAAAACATCAATGTAGGGGTTGAGGAAATAAAGATAATAATGACTTGAGGGTCAAGAACAAATCAAAATATCAACACGGGGGTTGAGGAATTAACGAAATAACAACTCAATGTATGCGTATGACACATGTATGTTGTATGCGATGCATATGTGAATGCAAGCAGGTGATTGGTTTTATGAAGGTGCCAACGGAGTTGATTTTGGTGGTTGCCAAGCGAGGTTGGACTTTGATGGGTGCCAAGCTGGGTTGGACTTTAGAAGGTGAAAGGATTTGATTTCCCAAAACTCGGTATCTGGCGATGCTTTGATCAAAGGACAAATGTGGATGCTCTTGGTGGTCCAAGTTGGATCCTTTGCAGAAGTTGTGTGCTTGTTCCTGCAAGAACCTTGACTTCTGGCTGATATGCCGTGATGGCTTGCAAATGATGGTGTGAGCGCAGTGAAGTAACCAAAGCATGTTGATTGTGCAAGTGTAGCGTCTTAACTAATGCATGTTGGTTATACTCTTGCTCTGCCCCAAGGATTTTGACACTTGTTGAACTTGGTGGTTACTAGTGTTTGACATGGTCTGCTTGACCAACTTGAAAACAAGGAGGGAAACTACTCCTTTGCAACTTGTTTTCCCCAGTCCGCAAGGTATTTAAATTTTTTTTCTTGAAAGTTTTATGCCATAACATAGTATGAGATGATTTTCCCTAGTGTCTAGATTTTGTAGTGGTCTGCCCCTGTTTGAACCTCGGAAGGACTTGCCCCAGATTCATAGGGTCACGAGAAAGTATTGATTCGCTCTAGTACCAACGAATGATCAAGTTCCTTTTTGATTGCTCTTTGTTGGAATTTTCATTATGTCAAGTACTAATTTGCAGTTAAAATTGTTCATTTAGAAATGGTAATTTTAATGTGACATTCAGGCAAGTTTTGAAAAGATAATTTATTAGAATGACGTGAAAGTGTGTGACTGATGGACTGTCATCCCAAATGCAGTTCTGATTTAGCTGGTGTATGAAAGATATAGAAAGAATATGGTACCAATGTAGAAGATTAACAAGTATGTAGGAGTCAGTTTACGTAACCTTGTTGTAGTATGCTTTCAAAATAAACCCTGCCTTAATTAGGTCTTTTTGGGGTTGTAATGTGGTCTGGTTCACATATATTAAAACAAAAGGATATAAGGTGACTGTCATTTTAGAACAAAAGGGTCACTCACATATATTAGAACTGGAGATCATTCTTCGTGATGATCTCCAGTTCTACGTTTAGTTAAATTGACATACGCACTTAGATTTTGACGGTGTAAGAATGAATATGATGATTCAATATTTTCTTAAAATGACAGTCACCTTATTTTGCTTTTATCGTAATGTCAGTGACCCTTTTGATTCTCGATATGATGGCCACTGAATATTTTTTTTCTTTTCTTGAGGACTTCTTTTGATTTTTATTTTGATCCCTAACGTTTTCCTGGACCGCTCTTTTGAAGCTTTTGGTCCACCGGGATTGCCCTAATTTTTGCATAAGTCGCCTTTTTAGGTATTTGACTTAGCGGGCTCTTTTTAAATTTTTTTCTTTGGAGTGCGGCTTGTGATTGCCATGTCATTAGTCATTGAAGAACAACCAGTATAACTTCTGCATTTTGCATGGTTCTTTTGACATTTAAAGATGTGTATGAAGAATACGGAGTCAGATTTAACTGAACACTACCCTGCCCCAGGTTAAGTGTAAGGGTTTGTAGATCCAAAGGAAACTCCTACTTCTAGGCTCAAAGTGGTTAACTAGGAACTAACTCCTTATCTCTTTAGTGTTTGGGGATTTGAAACAATGCATGTACATCATTGACATGGTTTTTATCCAAAAGCATACCATCAACAATTATGGGTATTTGGTTTTTGTCATCCTCCCTCAAATCTTTGCTAAACAGCAACATGATAAAGGAAGTGCGGTGAATTTTTTTTTTGTGATTTGCAACAAATAAGAATATACGAGTGAATACGAATGGACTTGTTCAAAACATGCATGATTATTACATTAACAATACCATTAATAAACAATAATGTCTAAAAGCAAATAACACTGAATAGAAAAGAAACTACAAATAGAAATGACATGATCTAAAAATTGCCAGCATTGAGGAACTGGGGTTTTCACTCTTGCTTCATTATTGGGCTATCCTTCTTGCTCATCGAGACCAGTATGATAACCTTCTTCATACCTACTCTCTGCAGTTTCTCCCATGACATGGACTGATGGACCCGCCTGACCCAATGAAGGATTGACGTTGATTTGAAGGCCTTGAGGCGTAAATGAGATTAGCTTGAACTTAATCAGGTCTTAAATATTATTCTTGAGCTGTTTGCAATCTATGGTTGAATGCCCCATGGCGTCAGCATGGTAGCCGCATCGTGCATTGGCGTCAAATCCTTGTGGGTATGGAGGATTCACCGGATCTAAGCCCTTTGGCACTATCAGTCTACTACTCATCAAACGTGGCAATATGTGATTGTATGGCATTGACAACAGATCAAAATGCCTTTTTGGTCTTTGATTATAGTAGCGTCGGTGTTGCAAAGCATTCTATTGTGTAATCTGTTGTTGATGAAGGGGACCTCTATTGACAGGAGGATATTGATCGCGTGGAGAGAATGAAATCACAGAAGGAGACCCATAGGATTGCTGACTTTAAACAGTTGAGATGCTTGGGTACTGAAGATGAGGTACTGAGGATGGAGCTTGTGAAACATCCCAGATTGCATTAATTTCATCCTCTTCTTCCTCTTGGGAGCTAACAGCTGATTCACTTTCACTAGCTAGGATGTTTGAGGTGCCTTGGACCTTTCCCTTATTAATGTGGCTCTTGATGTGTTCTCTTACTGAAACCAAGTCAGAGAAGTTTGATGTCCCATTGCCTATCATCTTTTCCAACTATGGGTCTTCTAAAGAATCTATGAACATGTCAACCAATTATCTATCTAAAAGTGGTGGTTGAACGCGAGCAGCTACCTCTCTCCATCTCTCAGCTTACCCTCTGAAAGATTTATTTTCCTCTTGAGATAAGCCTTGTAACTGTATGCGTTTAGGAGCCACGTTAAGATTATATTGGTATTGCTTTACAAAGGCATTTGCTAGATCCAACCATAACTAGACATGGCTACTCTCTAGCTGCATGTACCAACTCAACGATGCCCTACTTAGACTGTCTTGGAAACAGTGAATCATAAGTTTGTCATTGTAAGCATAAGAAGTCATTTTTCTGAAAACATCGCCAAATGTTGCTTCAGACAGCTATCTCCTTTGTACTTTTCAAAATTCGGCATCTTGAATTTTGGAGGTATTACAAGTCCGGGTACCAAACACAAGTTCAAAGAATTCAGGTCGAAAGCATCACACCACTTTATGGCTTTAAACTTCTCTTCCAACACACGACATCTTTCGATAATATTAACATCTCGAGGTTGTTCATTATTCACCCCTAAGCTTGCCCCTTGGTAATTAGGCATAGTGAATGTAAAGCTATGGTACTCAACAACATGATGAGATGAGGCATGTTTATTTCGAACAGTGTGACGTTCTTGTATAACCTGATTCTCAACAGGGATCTGAACAGACTGAGATTGAGCAAGATTGTTCACTTGAGATGGAATGACATTCTTTGTGACTATAGGCCGTTGAAAGTTGTTCTCTCTCCTTTCCAAGGCTAACATAACTTCCACAAGTTGGTTCAAATGGTTCTTCATCAAGTCAACATCTGCTCTTAACGCGAACTAATTCTGCTCTTCTGTGTTCATGATTCTTTCAAACGTTGCTTTAAGTCTGATATGGGTGTTGAGAAATCAACTGCAGATTATGGACAAAGGATGGATGAGTTATTGTTTAGGAAGATGATATGCAATGCTGATGAGTGAAAATACAACGGTATGCAATGCAGGCATAGTCAGGATCCAGGATAACATAAGAAACTCAAAGCGCCCTAACCGGTAGGCTTTATAAGGAAAGATCTAGATTCTTTACCCAGAGACCCACTCACGGGATAACTTCTATGTTGATGGATAAGGTTCCCAGGATCACGGACACTAATCACATCAACGTCATGCAAAAGGCTAGCTGCATTATGAAGGGAATGCAAAAAGGTCTCTCCTGAGCGGGGTCTTCATGCTAGGCACACGAGGAGCGGGTCCTCGGAGACTTACTTGTGATATCATCCTAGAATCCAACAGGCATAAATAACATATAATAATAAAAGAGAAAGCAATAAAAGCAAGTAAATAAGCAATATGATAAAACAAATAAGAAGAAAATAACCAAGCGACGTTAGCACTCTCGAATCAAGTCAAGTTAGGCTTGAATCTCTCTTGCATAGGGAAACACAAGTCCCCAGCAGAGTCTCCATCTGTCGTACCTCGAAAAATACGATCCTCGCGATGGATGCGGAAAAATGTTCGAACAGAGTCGCCACCAAACTTTATTCATTCCAAGGAAGGAATAGGAAAATATCGATAAAACCTTTAAAGAGATAAGATGTTATCGCAGCCAAATTCTAGGTTCGGGAGTCGACTATGCAAAGGAAAGGTATTACCACCCTCTACGTCCGTTGTACTCAACGGGAACCTCTTGATTCGATTCGAGAGAAAAGTTAGCTAGGTTTGTTTGTTTTTTTCGAAGGATTTGTTTCTAAGGGGAGATGGGTGGTTTTATAGATAAGGTGCCAATAAAAAAAACGGGGTCGGAGTCAGCATGGGCGTCTTTGCCTAAGCCCATCAGTGTTTTTTATCATGGAGCAAAGGAGGGTGAGGCGAGTTCTTTAGGGTGTGAAAAGGAAATCAACATGGGCCCAAGATCACGGTCCAAGTTTGACATTGTTAACATAATAAGAAGAGCAAGCTCCTCATCCATGCTTCTCTCCTTTAACACTACCTTTCCTCTTCTTCTACATCTTAGTGTCGAGAAAAAACACGGTGCCACGCCGGCACGCCCTACAGAGGCTGCGGTGCTTCCTCTGACTAACCTTACATTCTCACCTCATCTCCTCACACACTCGCTTTCAACCTCTTCTATAAATCAGTAACATTCATCCACCTCATGCTAACATCGCTCCAAAAACCTTGCGCGAACTCACATCACGTGCAGAAACAAATCCTACCACCAAGATTTAAATCACCGAGCACATACAGAAATAGTAACGAAAAATGAGCTAAGAGATTCTTATCGTCTGGCGTGTATCCAGATCGGTGACTGTGAGAAGAAACCCATAGGTAAAATACACTTATCATTTGCTTCTTCTAATCCACTTTCACGATTTCTAAATTACTTCTGAGTTGTTTGCTTGAATCCCTACGTGACGTGAATTGTTGAACATTGATGTCATGTTCTACGTTCGTATCTTGTTGTACCTAAATCTTGTTGAATTCTGACATTGAGAAATTCTTGCATCGTTTGCGTCTCGAACTGTTCTTGAAGTGGTTGTCGTTTGTGTGATTGTAGGGTGAGGTAACGAAGGTTTTATTATTGAAGATTGATAAAGAATTGATGGGATTTAGAAGTTGTTGTATTATTGTTTGTTTTTGATTTTCACAGGCTATAATGGAGACTTGAAGAGAAGATGAAGGTGCAGAATAGAAGAATTTGGCTTTGAAGATTCTAGCAAGCAGGAAAATGGCGAAAAGAGGAAGAAGAAGGGTGAAGAATCGAGTCCCTAATACAAAGAAAATGAGAGGTACTTGTAGGGAAATTTTAAAGGGTAGAATGGACTTTTTCCGTGGAAATTCTGTTAGAGGTTTGTTAGAAGAAAGATAAATTTTGTCACGGAAAAAAAAATTGTTGTGAATTTGAACTTTTGCTATGTAACTCTTTGTGGCCTACTACATATTTTCTTTCGCATATTCCTTATGCTATAATGTACCTCTTTTTCTTTCTATTTGAACACTGCCATCCCTTTATAAATGTCATAGAAAGATCAAGTGAATTCAAATTACCAAGCTATGAGATTTCGTCGGGAATTTGACCAACAAGACTAGTTTTTGACAAGTTCAGATATTCCAATCCTAATAGCATTTCAATATGAGAAATGTGACCTTGAAATTGGTTTCTTCTAAGTTCCAAAACCTCCAACTTCAAAACAAAGAAATCAGTAATAGAACCCTGAAATGAATTTCCTGATATGTATCCTAATAAATTCAAGTGCTTTTAGAACCCAATTTAAATGTATTATGTACATTGGGTTTTTTTGATATTTGGGTTTTTAGTTGTAATTAAAAATGAAATGATTTGGATTTAATTTGAATATGAAAGTTGGATTAGTTTTGATAAAACAAATGGGTTAAAAATTGAATATGGATTAAAAAGTGGTCTAATTTGACTAAAACTAAAAATGGATATGAAAAAAAAGGTTAATTGGATTTGGTTAGTTAAAAAAAGATAAGAACCAAGAACGAGTCGAAATGTGGATATTGAACCTAAAGATGGATATGGATACTTGATATTTGTAAAAAAAATTATTGGTTAAGAAATGGATATTGGTTCAATAATTTGGACAATGAACGTGATTTAAAGGTTGAAAGTGGAATATCTTGAATTTGACATCTTGAAACCATAGTATATGCCTTTGTAGCTTGTATGCTAAGAAAGCACTTGAATGAAGCTTTGAATCACACACTGAAAAACTATGCTTCTGTCCTTGAATCAATACTTGCCCTTCATGACAAGGTGCAACCACGCTATGTTTCAATCTCAACTCCACAATGACACCCTGATGCATAATTCTCCTCGGTGAAGTCCTAACCCAATTATTTGGTCCATAAGTGACTTATATCACAAGCAACAAACCATTGAGAATATAAGGAGACCATGATCATCACTTCATCTCGTGACTTGATGAGTAACACCCTAATATTTCCTGGAAGAGACCTTGAAATATGACTAAAACCTAGAATGGATAGCACCTAGCCATGCAAGGCTAATTCTCTTGCATTAGATGCACCATAACTTAAGAAGATGGAGAAAATGATGTTGTATCTTCATGAACCCTTGATAGTAATGTTGCTACACGAAAAATGACATAGAGTCGCCACCGAATTTTATTTTATCCCATGGAGAGAAAGGGAAATAGCGATAAAACCTTTAGGAAAGAGCATGGTCATTGGAACCAAGTCTTAGGGTTCGGGAGTCGGTTATGCGAGGGGAAGGTATTAGCACCCCCTCGTATCCATCGTACTCGGTGGGAACCTTCTAGATTGTTTAGCGTGAATGGGTGTTTTTATTATTAAAAGTGTGCTTGTTTAAGGGAAAATAGGGGGTTGGTTTTTATTTTAATGCTCGCCAAGGATTGTGGCCCTTATGCCTATGTATCCTCACTTAAAATAAGTGAATAATCAGAGCTCCATAGTTCGGAGGCTTGTGAAATGGTTATTTGTTGGTTGATTTTATACCTTGAAAAAGGGTTTTTGGATTGATACCCTAAGGCGAAAAGAAGCTTGATGAGTTGATGTTATTTTTAGGTTCTTTAGGAGAAACTTTTCTTGATTAGGATTACACAAAAGACTTTGGATAGAGATGAGTGTTTCGAATAACCAAGTCGAGTGTCTTGTATTCAAAACATTCGGAACGAGCGTAGGAGGGTTCCATTCTCATTCCTTCTCCACCACTTTAAAGTTTATGGTGTATGACCCCAATTGTATCTTTATTGTGTTTTGGATTTTTTTATAGGAAAAATACCACTTGATGTTGGGTCAAGGGTTTTATTGTTTGTAAAAATATTTGAAGTGATGCGAACAAGGTTGACGGTGAATGCACAAGGCGGTAGACTTACAAGGTCAAAAATGACTCGATGAGGATTGAGAGTTTGTTTTCTTAAAAAGGGTTTTTGGAACCAAATGTCAAAAATGACCAACAATAAAATATCCACACACAAAGGCCATGCAAACACAATGGGGTAGTCGGCTTGAATCAAAACACACAAATTTTTTTTAAAGGTAAAATAGTAAAAACGTGGAAAAAAACAGGGGCCTCACACGACTGGTCGTGTTAGCCGACACGACCCGTGTCAAAAAGTGCCCACAACATGGGTTTTTGAGGCAAAACAGGGAGCTGACACGGCCCGTGTCAGCACCCTTGGGAGATGCGCGCGAAGGAAACCTTTAAATAGCGGACTGACACGGCTGCCCGTGTCAACTAACATGGCCCGTGTCAGCATCCCTGGGAGATGTGGGCGAAGGAAACCTTTAAACAACAGGCTGACACGGCCGCCCGTGTCAGCCTTGCTGGGTGAAAAATCTGAACTTTTTCTTTGTTCCTCTTTTTTCTATTAGTTCTTAAAATGGTTTCTTGGTCCCTCTTGGGACATTACACAAGGTATACAACACAAAAGAACACTTAAAAGGTATAACAAAAGAGAAATGCAAAATATAAAGAGAGAAAAGTTTGAAGAAATGGATACCAAAGAGTTGCTCTCCTTCTTGCAAAACCTCCACTGATTTTGGTTGGGTGTTCCCTTCACTCTTTACTCTATGTTTGATGGTTCTGCTTCTCAATGGTTCTCTTGACTCTCTTGATTTTTCTGATTTTCTTTCTCTCTATTTTTCTGGTTTTTGTTCTCTCTATTTTTCTGGTTTTTTAGGGTTTCTTGCTCCCTCTATCTCTCTATCTCAATGTGTAGTGAATGCTGAATATCTTCTCCCTCTTGTTTGCAGCCCCATCTCCTCTTTTATCTCAGCACATTAGGGTTTCCCTACTTTCAAAATATCAGACTTTTTTCATGGGGTAATGTCTCTTGCCACTTTCCTCATGTCACTCTCTTTCTTTCCATTTCCATGCAAGTTGATATGCTGCACTACTTGCCTATACTGTCATTTTTCTGCAGCACTCTACATTGCCCTTAAACCTTGTACTCATTTGTTGGCCTGTGTTTGGATAACTCTTGTGGTCAATGTTACTACCTTGGGACAGATTTTTCAAATTCTGATATTTGATGTGTAGATGCATCATTGTGGGTTCATTTCCTTGGTCTTGTGACATGTAATGGTTTTATGATATAATGCAAATTGTCACTTCTTGCACGGGGCTGTTTTGGATCACATTAAAATTACCCATGGCCAAGAAAATATAGTCTTGATCTTGACATGTTCCAATGTTGAGTTAACTCCTAATTATTTTCCTTGGATGTTTGTGGGCATAATGTGGAACATGTAAGCTTGTTAGGGCACGAAGGGTACCATTGCATGGATTTGATTAGAGACTTGCATCAAGATTAGAAATAAATTAATTTCTAAACATTACTTGGAGATTTTGTAACAAGTGGCGTTCTTGTAATGTCATGAAGTCTCTCTTTGTAATATTCTAGTCTTGATTTCATGAATCTTGAACTTTGAATGATGGATTTCCTTTATACCATTATTTGGAATGAATGGAATCTTGAATTATGCACTTGTGATCTTGACTCATGCTTTGCAAATTTGAACTTCCCTTTGATCAAGAATTTGAAACAAAGTTGGAGTAAGAAACCTTGAATTAGGCATTGCACTTCATGTATATTAGGAATATTGATCTTGAATATCCTAATATTTTTCAAGTAACTTCTCCTTGAAGAAATCTACATGAGTAGACTTTCCAAATTGAATCAAACCTTAGATGATGAACCTTTTCTTCCATGTAATCCATGATAGACAAATTTTTATTTGGAATGGAGCAACAACATACCGACCCAATCTTTACCTTGTGAACCCACATGCTCGACATATAATAGAACGATGTATGATATGACGAATATAGGGTATGAAAGGCTAAAGGTGAAAATGAGGGTGTGACAAGTAAGATAATATGGATCAACCCTCTTGAATAAGCTTGATTACAAGAGCCCAAAAGTATATAGAAAGCCTTGATTTAGATGACCTCGTAACTTGCTGATCTTGACAAAAGAGAAGCCTTGATACTTAATGAACTTTGATAGAGAGATACTCATGATGCTGTAAGCTCAAACCATTACTTCAACTGGAGTAAAGTAGCCAGATCAATCATCTCTGAGTAGGGAAAACCAAAACCACAAGAAAATACCTTGATACATGTCTTAGGAGCTCCATGAAATGTATGATTGCCAAGTTATAACCTAATGGAGGATGCATATGGATGCGAAACAAAAGCCAACCAAGGTTAGAAAAAGGTAGGACAAATATGGGGTATGACAATTATCTGCTTATTTGCCATATTTGTTTAAATTGCTTTTATCTGGGAATGTGATTAATACGCATGTGGTGAGTCAAAAAGTCCTCAGTGGGCTTGAGAGCACATTTTAAGATAGGAAGTGGCAAAATCAAGAAAGCTTATAGAGAGTTAGTCCCGACCAAGCTAACTTGAAAGTCCACAAAATCAGTAGAGGTACCCTTTTGGAATTACGAATGTTAAGCAAATAAGTCGTGAATGCATTACTTTTTCCACTGGGAACCCGTGAAATTGAGGATTAGTAAACATTTAACCAGTCGGCCATTTTAGGACGTAGTGCGATGACTATCGGGAATAATTGATACGTGATACTACACTTAAATGAGATCCATCTCGGGGATATTACAGCTCTCTTGAGTCAATCGGTTTGCTGATAATATCCTAAAGAGAGGTCAATGATTTTGGGAACCTTTGTTAGAACCCGTTCCACAGGTACAAAATTGCACCCCTAGTACAAACCTTGAGGATGGGTAGATCCATGGCTCTATTCTCGTGATGATGAACCCTTGAACCCATGTTTTCATATACTTATGTTTGCTGCATTCATGCATTCATAAAAAAATTTCAAAAAAAATCCTTTTCAAACTTTTTAAAAGAACTAAAAAATATGGTTGTTGCAAATATCTGAGAGAAATTGTGCTATGGATTTTGGTAGAAGAAAAACTCAGAAGTACACCTTCAGAAGTCCAAAACTTGAAGACTTGAGAAGATTGGGAAGGTTGATTACTAACCCTGAAGCTTTCAGAACTAAGTATGGAGGGCTTTTGTCCCTTTCAAAAATTAACATGGTGGACGGAATCCTAGAAGGATATATAAGGGAAATTGGAGAGAAAAGAAAAGAGATAGAAACATAAGAGAAAGAAAGAAAGAAAAGGAGAGAAAGAATAGAGAAAAAGGAGAAAAGAGAAGAGAAGAGGGAAACTTGGAGAAATCATCAAGAATCAACTTCAAGCTTCAATCCAATCAAGGTAAGGGTGAGAAACATTATTATTTGATCAATGTGTATGATTATGTATGAGTCGTGTTGGATTTGTTGGGTGTTTTTCTCTATTTTCCATTTCTAGGGCAAATGAGTTCAATCGATAGAATTGAGTTTTGGACGGTTAGAATTCAAAATAAATTGCATAGTTTAGTCGGGTAATGTTTAGCCGTGATTATTGGATTTCATTTGATTGAATTTGGTTGAGTTTGTGAGTTTTGACATTTTTGGATAATTGAGGGTTTGAGATTTGAGTGAAAATCGGACGTCGTAGAAATCATTGGCTCAGTTCTATGATCCGGTATACCACTGCTTCACATTTCCAGATTATCAGCTCACACCAATATTGGAAGAATGCACTCTGATGATTGATTTACCTATTACTAATCAAGATCCTTTCTCTGGCCTGGAAGAGATTCCCAAAGATCAAACCATTGTAAGAGCTACCTCCTTGGAAGTGTCAGATATCAAAGCTCACATGACCACCAAGGGAGGAATTCAAGGCCTACCAGCTAAAGTCTTGATGGAGAAAGTTCTATACTTTACCTGCATATGGAACATGGTTGCTTTCAAGGATATCTTTGTTTTACTCATCTATGGGTTATTCCTTTTTCCCAACATTGACAACTTCATCGACATCAATGCTATCAAGATATTCTTAATCGGGAATCCATTCCTAACTTTTCTTGCAGACACTTACCACTCAGTACATCTAAGGAATTTGTATAGCAGAGGGATGATCACCTGCTATGTACCATTACTTTAAAAATGGTTTATTTCTCACTTACCCAAATCTGTTGCTTTTTGGGATCTCAAAAGTGGTATGTGATGGTTGCAAAAGATTATGTCTCTCACTCACTCTGACGTAGATTGGTACAATCAGGTTTAAGACGGAACAAGATCATTGACAGCTGTGGAAGTTTCCCCAATGTACCCTTCATTGGTACTAAAGGAGGAATCAACTACCACCCAGTTTTATCCCGTCGTCAGCTTGGTTACCCGATGAAGGACATACCGTACAACATTCGTCTGGAAGGTCTTTTCTTCAAGGAAGGAGAAAATGACAGAGCACTTAAAGAAGAAATTATGCATGCCTGACATCATATTCATAAGAAAGGAAGAGAATCTCTGGGAAAACCAAATTACACCTCTGCGGAGCCTTATCTCCAATGGGTAAAAGCTAGAGTTGTCAAGTTAAAGATGCCTTAACCTCGTCAAGAAGTATTTCCCCTAAAGGAATCTATCCTCTACTTTATGAATGACACAGAGAAACTTCAGGTCGCTTTTAATAATACTCAACATGAAAAGAACTCTTGGAGGAACAAGTATCTAATTGTCAGCTTGGAGTGCACAAAGATTCAAGAGCTACTGAAAGAAAAAGATGCTCTGATTGAGATACTGGAGCAACATGTTGTAGAAAGTCAAGAGGAACGAAAAAGTTTACTCTCTCCTTTCACCTGGAAAAGGATCATCGACCCGCCACTGGTTGAAGAAGCCCGATCAAAGAGACAAAAAAGAATCAGCAACTAGCATCAGGACCTTCGTCAAGGATTCCTTAGGATTCATAAGCCTAGTTTTCCTTCCGACACTTTGTAAAATAATGTACTTTTCTCTATAAGATATTGTAATCCTTTGAATTCAATAAAAAGTTTTCGTCGTTGTATGATATTTGCAACATAATTATTAAAAGTTCTTTAAGAAAAAAGCATTTGCATTTTTCTTTGCATATCATGCATCATTCTAGCATTTCACACATTTTTCATAAAAAACTTACACTTTCATCACACTTTTGAGTCAAACTGTCTCATTCGTATAATACTCGGGCCAATCGTCAGAAGAAAATGGACGATCTTGAGGAAGAAAATAGAGAGTTAAGAGAGGAAGTCAATACTCTAAAGGAGGGTATGGAAAGACTTAACGTCATGATTGAGTCAATGGCGGCAGCTCAGGATCAACCAACTCAAAGGACTGTAATCTTAGAAGTTGTGTTTGCATCAATATTTGAGGTACCCGTCAGTCTTCCTCAGCACAACATGCCTAAAGGTTTTCCTTGGGGCATGCCTTTCAATTTTGGGCCTGAAGGACATATACCTCCGGTTACTGAAGGCCCAGAAGGATATATACCTCCGGTCACTGAAGGCCTAGAAGCTACGACTAGAATCTCCAGACCTGATGGTTATAAACTTTAAGTAAACAAAGATGCGAGAACTGCGACAGAGATTCCCATACTTGAAGGTTACAAACTTCAGATCACATAAACGCTAAGAGCCGCATCAATAGTGACTATGCCATAACCTGTGGTATATAACATTCTAGAAGAACAAATATTTCATGCTACTCCAAACAAGGATGTAGAGGTATATGAAAGAATAAATGAATTCCAGGAACAGTTCTTGGAAATGCAGAAAGAACTCCATGCCATTCGCGGACAGGACTTGTTTGGAAAAGATGCTATTGATCTCTGCTTAGTCCCAAACATCAAAATACCGAACAAATTTAAGATGCTCAACTTTGAAAAGTGCAAAGGAAACTCTTGCCATCAAAGTCACTCGGTAATGTATGCTCGGAAGATGTCTACCCAACTGAAAATCAACAGTTACTGATCCACTACTTTCAAGATAGTTTAATTGGTTCCGCACTCAAATGGTACATGGGGTTAAATCGTACGAAGATCAGTACCTTCATATATCTTGGAGCACCTTTTGTTTAGAAGTACAAGTACAATTTAGATATGGCGCCTGACAGAGATCAACTCAGAGTTATGTCTTAGAAAGATAATGAAACCTTCAAGGAGTACGCTTTGAGATGGCGTGAAATTTCCGCCCAACAATAACAAGAGATACGGAAGCATTTTCCAAAAGAAGAAAGAGCAAGAAATCAACAATATTTCACAGGGTAAACAAAGACGAAGATACTAACCTCGGCAGGTAGCAACTGTATCTCCTATTATCAACTTAGCGCCAGTTCTGGCATATCATCGACAAACTTCTCAGAATCAAAATCAACAACCACAATATCATTAAAGGCAACAACAACCTCTTTAGCAGACTCGCCCGCAATACAATAACAACAATCGTATCATAAGGTCACCAGGTTTCGATCCTATCCCAATGCCATATGCGGAGCTATTCCTAGTGTTGTTAGCAAAAGGATACATTCAAACTAGGACTCCTCATGCCATTCCTAAAAATCCCCCTTATTGGTTCAAGGTTGACCAATTATGTGTTTATCATCAAGGAGCACCGGGGCATAACATCGAGAATTGTTTTAGTTTTAAATTTGATGTACCAAAACTTGTCAAGAATGGAGTTTTGTCTTTCAAGGACACTAATCCAAATGTTTAAAGTAATATGTTACCTCAGTATGAGAAAGCTTCTGTCAACTTATATGACAAGTGTCCTGGAAACAGTTATCTGATTCTTGATGTGCGCTTACTAGGAACAAATCTAGTTAAGATGCATTACAAACAAAATGGGTACGGCCACATACCACCTCACAACTATCATCAGTGCGACATTTGTTCCAAGAACAACCAAGGGTGCAACGTTGTACAAGAAGCCCTTCAAGAGCAGACGGACTTGGGTTGGATCCAAGATCACAAAATTTGTGGAGTAAACATAATTTATGAATGCCCACGAATTATTCAAAATTTTGACATTCGCGAAATGAATGTAAACTTGGTAGCAATGCACTCTAGACAAAGTCAACATCATAATCTACCGTCGCACGACTATAGTGGTTGCCCAATTTGTTCAAAAGATAATCAAGGATGCCCTTTTGTGCAAGAAGCTCTTTAATGTCAAATTGATCTAGGTTAGATCCAAAACTACCACAGAGGGAACGATTGTCAGATCAACATGATTAATGAATGTCCAAACAGAGTTCAAATCTTCGACATTCGCCTGATGAACACAAGTCTGGTAGAATTACACGCCAAACAGGTTCGACTTGGCTTCTTAGCATCACACAATTATTAGGATTATAGAGTCTTCTTCGAGAACGATCAAGGTTGCATGCTCGTACAAAGAAATCTTCAACACTTATTAGATCACTGGTGGTTCCCAATATACCAAGACACAGAAACTCATCAAGTCAACATAGCTGATGAAGGCCCAAGTAGATATGAAAGTTGTGACATTCACTTATTAGCAACAAACTTGGTGAAAATGCACTGCATACGGAGTGGATACGGTCAAGTACCTCCTCTCAATTATGAACGCTGTGGGATATGTTCAAAAAATGACCAAGGATGTTACCTCGTGCGAGCAGCTTTCCAGAATTAGGTAGACTGAGGAGAGATCCTACCAAACAGAATAAGGGATTATCAATCAATCAATATGGTGCAAGATTGCCTGGGGCAGTACGCAGTTCATCATATCAAACACATTGAAACATCATTGGTCAAATTTATCCTTATCCTTTTTAACATATATTTGATTAATTTAAAATTAACAAAAATAACATAATAAGTTAAATTTATAAAATTCAAAAATAAAAGAAGAAAATTATATTCAATTTATTAAATTATAAAGTTATGGAAAGAAAGAATAAAAAAAGGCAACAGTTATGGAAACTATATATTTTTAACAATTTAAAAATAAATAAATAAAAAGAATTTAAGGGAAAATTTATATTTTTAGAAAATAATAAACATAAAGAAATAGAAATTTTTTTATGGAAAATATATATATTTTTAGAAAAGTTATTAAACATAAAAATAAAAATAATTTTAGGGAAATAGATATTCTAAGAAAAATTATAAACATTAATAAATAAATAAAATGTTTTAAAAAAATATCATTTATGGAAAATTTAAATCATAAAGATATACAAAGAATTAAGAGAGAATTTATATTTTATGAAAATTATAAATATTTTTGAAAGAAAATTTAAGAAAAAAATCCGAGACGAGTGATATATATGGCATAGAAGACATGTCATGCTATATATTTAGAAGAAAGGGCATTTGAAATTTCCCACAGTGAAAGCAAAAATTATCACGTTAGCAGAAGAAGAATCTCATTGCATCTCACACTTTGATAATCTGTGTATCAGAAGGTAAATAAACATATGCCCAATTTAGTTCTCTTATAATTAAGCTTAATTGTTTTCTAGGTTTTCATATCATCTTCTTTTAATTTCATGCACTTATGGGTTTTGGTTATGAGAAAATTGGAATATTATTGTTATAGATATAAAATTTTTAGGGCTGAGTTTTTATTTATTGATAAAATCTTTTAGTATTAATAAAGTGTTTTAATGATTTGAGAGACATTGTTAGGGTTAAAGTGATTAAGAGACATAAATTTGAAGATGTATTATTTATGGTGAAATTTGAAGATGTATTATTTTGGACAGAGATCATTTATTATTAAGCACTAATTATGATATTTCTAATCATTATTACTTTATTCTAATATAAACAGAAAACAGTTATGTCTACTTCATCCAACAAAAAGATTTGGGATGGGTATCTTAGGTTGAACTCTTCCCTAACTGTTCCTACAGTTGCATCCTTTAAAAGGTATGCATATTTTTTTTATTGATGTTTCTTTTAATTAGAACAATAGAAACACAAGCAAAACACTATATTTTAATCATTTCTTAATAATTCTGATGAATTCGTGATTAATTATTGCATTACTTTTTAATTTTATAATAATGCATAACTACATAGCTAAATATATTTTTTACGCATTCAAAACAAAATGTTTAGTAAGTTAGGTGAACAATGAATTTTTTTCTGCAATTATATGTCTTATCTTTGAATGTATTCTTCACTTTGTAGTGGTGAAAATATGCCTAATGTCAAATGGACAAAATCTATTGATGTGAAAGGGAAAGTCAAATTGCAAGATTTTGAATTATACATTGAAGATCTTACACGTTCATCCAATAGAGGATTGATGGTAAGAAATTCTAATTATTATGTTCATTAATGACTTATTTATTTAGTATTAGCTTGTATTAGTTGCACCTCACATTTTACTTTATTGATCTAATTTTTATCAGATTCAATTTGAATTAACTACTATCAACGGTGCAAATAATTTCAGGTTGTGTCCCTGGATTGGAAAGAAGGAACTTCAAAACTTGGACTGGAAAGCATGAAAAAGGTGAATATGAAAAATCTAATAAAGTTAGACTAACTTGATAAATATTAAAATGAGTAAATATTCAAATTTGAAATCTTTGATTTATAGGTTAAGAAATGTGATTGGATCTAACTCAACTCTACAAAACCAGTTGGTAGAGTGAGCATTACCCTCACTTATAAACACATGTTCATGTCATATATTGTCTGATATGAGACTCTTAACACAGCCTCTCACGCTCAGGACTAGACAACTGAAGCGTGGAAATAAATGGTGGGTGGTCCGATAGCGGAAATCATAGAAGGTGATCCACCGGATCTTAAACGAGGCTCTGATACCATGTTAATAAATGTGGTTGGACTTAACTCAACCCTACAAAACAAATGATTCTTCAAATTGCAACATGTTAATTGTATGTCATTTTAAAATATCAATAATTATGGATTGATATATAACAATTTTCGTGTATGGTTTTAACAAAAATACTTCTCTCTTATTTAACAGATTGAAAAAAAATATGTAGAAGATGGAAGAGTAGGAATTGCAAAAGTTATAAATGGCATTGATCTTTACGTGTGTCCTTGTAGTGACACAATAATGACCTTACTTGCACAATATGGATTCTTCAAGTTCGGTGATAAGACAACCTTTGAGAAGAACAAAGATTACCTTATTGGTTGTGTTGTATGGAAAAGAAACCAGATAAATCATCCTAGTTTTCTTCACCAGAAATCATCTGGATCATCAAGAACATGTAATAGTAGTTGTATTCAATTATGGACTTCGATATCAGAACAATATAGAAAAAATGACCCAATTGAAGTGTGGTCTCCGATTCGCGTGCCTTTTGAATCACCAACAAAATATGAACCATACAAAAGTTATTACAGTGCCTTGGTAAAATCAGAAGACACTCCAAATGTTTTACCATCTCTATCTGTATCAACTAAACTTGAAACCTCAAATCCAAACCTAGTTGGTGTTACAAGACCATCTTCAACTACTTGTGATCAAAATTTTCACAAGTGAATGATGGAAGAAGATATGGACATGTCTCCTCAAAAGAAAGTTTGTTGCAGATATGATAATGAGAGTATTCATTTTATGGAACACCATTTCATACCACCCTTACCAGCTGCACAAATTCTTCCGCCGTTTGCAAAACAAAAATCTGATTTTACTTATCTTGCGCCTCTTTTAATGAGGGAACAATCACATTCACATGCAAAACCAGATTTTACCTATTTTGTTCGTGGTTTTAATATGAGTGAACAGACACATTCACATGCAAATGTTTGTCCCAGTTCTAAGGGAAAAAGATGATTTGTGATTTTTACTATTCTTTTGGATGGTTCTGATCTGTAAATTGTAGTTCTTGAAGTATGAAATCTCACATGAAAATTAAAGAGTTGGTTTTTAGTAGGTTTGACTCTTTTTAGCTTGTTACCTCATTGGTTGGGATGATGATTCTTTACAGGTAAAAATCCAAGCATTCACGGATTCGGTATATCGATGATTAAAATCAAACGGTTCATATTTAATTTTGAAATAAAATAAGTAAATAAAATATATTGTTATGAATTTTCCGATCACATCAAACGGTCATTGATGCTATGATTGTGCGAATGCGTCGAAGTTTGACCGCAGTGAATTCAATTTGCATTGGTTGAGGAGTTGTTTATCTGGTTAGATTTTATTTTATTGTATTTGTTTCTTTGGTAGTCCTTTATGTACACATCTTATGATTTATTGTTATCTTGATTTTGGTGGCAATCACATGTTTTTATATATTATTTTATCATTCAAAATAAAATCTAAAGAGAACTCCAATAACACTCGTTTCCCTCTCACATCCTGTGGACTCTTGTCAACATTACTATAGTTAGCATAGCTTTATTATTTTTACTCTTTGGTAATTAGTTATTTACTATAATTAGCTTTGTTACCTAGCAGTATATATAAGTTCCTAATCATCAATGTAACAATGAGATTATTACTTTCATTATTCAATCAAAGTAAAATGAGTTTCCTTTACTATTTTGATCCTCTTGTCAACATGGTATCAGAGCTCATCTGAGTTCTGGTAGCCACCAATTGTAACCGTTTTCTCCGGCTGAATCTTGCTTCTTTTTTCTTCTTGATTCATCCATTTCCTCTTTCTCCTTGAAGGTGCATCTATGGCGTTCCAGAACCACATTGATTTCTCCACCAACTCTGCAAACCCTTACTACTTGCGTCCGAACGAGAATCTGGCGTTGATTCTTGTTTCGCCGCCGCTAACCGCCAAGAACTACCATACTTGGTCACGTTCGATGCATATCGCGCTGATTTCGAAGAACAAAGATAAGTTCGTTGATGGCTCTCTTCTGAAGCCTCCCGTCTTCGATCCGATGTACGCGTCATGGATCCGATGTAATACGATGGTATTGGCATGGCTTCATTGTTCTCTCTCCGAATTCATTGCTCGTTCTATCCTTTGGATTAACACTGCTGCAGGAGTTTGGAAGAATTTGCGCGTTCGTTTCTCACAAAGTGACATCTTCCGCATTTCCGATCTGCAAGAGGATCTGTATCGCTTTCGTCAAGGAACTATTGATATTTTAGATTACTTCACTCAATTGAAGGTTTATTGGGACGAATTGGAGAATTATCGTCCTCTTCCTTACTGTAAGTGTTCAATTCCTTGCTCTTGTGGCGCAATTGAATTTGTTAGAGCCTATCGTGAACAAGACTTTGTTATTCGATTCCTAAAAGGCTTGAATGAACGTTTCTTGCACTCCAAATCACAAATCATGATGATGAATCCTCTCCCTGATATTGAACATGCTTTTTCATTGGTTTTACAACAAGAGCGAGAACTGATTAGCTCTAACCAAAATTCTGCTACTGAAGTTGCATCTGAACATGTCGTAGCTATGCAAGTTAGCTCTAATCACCACAATTCCAATAACAAAGGGAGTTACTATAAGGGAAAGGGACAAGGTTCTTTCAAAGGGGGTAATCGCACATGCACTCACTGTCGTAAGAACAACCACATTGTTGATAACTGCTTTGAGAAGATTGGTTATCCTCCTGGGTACAAGACACACAAGCAAAAGAATCCCTCATTTCAAGCCAACAATACCTCAAATGCTGCTGTTTTGGAGTCTGCTTCACAAGGCTCATCTGCACAGTCCATGTTTCAATTTACTCAGGAAATGTATCAAGGCATTCTTGAAGCTCTTCAACAGTCAAAACTTGGTTCCCAACCAACAGTTAATGTTGTAACAACTGCTCCTTTTGCTATGCATTCTCCTGCTTCTTCCCAACTTGGTAAGCCTTCCAATCTTTGGATATTAGATATTGTTGCTACTAATCACATCACTTTTTATCTTTCCTCTTTTACTACATATCAAAATATTATCCCTGTTTCTGTGTCTTTACGAAATGGCTCCCAAGTCTTGGCTTCTATTTCGGGTAGTGTGGTTATATCCCCATCTATCACTATCCACTAAGTCCTATACATTCCTTGTTTTCAAGTAAACCTAATCTCTGTCACAAAGTTAGCAAGCACAAATAAGTGTCATTTGAGTTTCACCACTAACTCTTGTCAAATTTTGCAGAACCATTCCTTGGAAACGATTGGTACAGCTAAGCTCCAAAAAGGATTATATGTAATAGATACTGCCACTAGTTTTTCTTCTTGCAATTCTATTTCCTCTGATTCTTTTGAGAAATGGCATTCCAGATTAGGTCACATTTCAGAATCTGGTATGCAAATTATCTCTAAGCAATTTCCTTACATACATTGTAAAAATAATATAACACCCTGTGATAGTTGTCATTTTTCTAAGAAAAAGAAATTACCTTTCCCTAATAGCATTACCAATTCTGCATTTCCTTTTCAAATATTGCATGCTGATATGTGGGGGCCCTTTACCACAACTTTTATTTCTAGACATAGGTATTTCCTTACCTTAGTGGATGATTAGTTTAGGTTCACATGGATAATTCTCCTTAAAAGCAAAAGTGAAACCAAAAATTGCATCATTAATTTTGTGGCTTATCTAGAAAATCAATTCAATACTTCTTTAAAATGTCTCAGATCCGACAATGGGACTGAATTTGTCACCTTAACTGATTTCCTTAGGTCTAAAGGTATAATTCACCAAAGGTATTGTATTGAAACTCCACAACAAAACGGCATAGTTGAACGTAAACATCAACATATTTTAAATGTTGCAAGATCCTTATACTTCCATGCTCATATTCCTCTCTCCTTATGGAGCTTCTGCATTCAACATGTTGTACACATCATAAACAGAATTCCTAGTCCCTTGCTTAAATCTAAAACCCCTTATGAGTTGCTACACAAACCCCCTACCCTTCTTCACCTCAAAGTCTTTGGTTGTTTAGCTTATGCAACAACTATTCAAGCTTACAGGTCTAAATTTGATCCCAGAGCAAGAAAATGTGCCTTTATTGGCTACAAGGATGGAGTCAAGGGTTATACCCTCTATGACCTCCAATCTCATGATATTTTCCTTTCACGAAATGTCATTTTCTATGAGCATAACCTTCCATTTCAATCTCTATCCAATCAGTCTTCTTCCCAAGAGTCCCAGCACTTTCCTATATCTGTTGGATGTTTGGATATTGATGACATCTCTCCTTTATCCAATGGTCCCTTACATAATGCCAACATCAACCCTACTGATGCAGCCCAGAACCTTGCAGACCTAAACGTTGTGGACCAAAATTTGGTCCCTCTCACCTTTTTCCCTGCTACTATAGTAGACCAGTCACCTGTCACCTTTCCACCTGTTAATTCTGCACCAGTTCACCCTTCTACTCCACTTCAGTCACCTATAGGTTGTCCTCACCCTACCTCACCTTTAGCTGAACCCAACTCAACCTATATTCTAGCTCATGCTAGTACTGAAGCTAGTCCCTCTACCCCTCTTAGAGTCTCAACTCGTATTAAAAGACCTCCAAGCTATTTGCAGGACTATCACTGCAATAATATATCTAGCTGTACTAATCAAAATTCCACTTCTATTACTTATCCTCTTTCATCTGTTTTGACTTATAATCATTGTTCTCCTACTTATAAATTGTTTTGCTGCTCTATTTCATCTAACATTGAGCCCAAAACTTACAACCAAGCTTCCAAGTTTGTCTGTTGGAAGGAGGCAATGAATGTTGAGATTGCATCTCTAGAGGTAAATAATACATGGACTGTTGTGGATCTTCCTTGTGGCAAGACTCCAATAGGTTGTAAATGGGTGTATACGATCAAATATCATGCTAATGGATCCATAGAGAGGTACAAAGCTCGCCTTGTGGCCAAAGGCTATACACAAATGGAAGGGGTGGATTACTTTGACACCTTTTCTCCAATAGCTAAGATGACTACTGTGCGTGTTTTATTAGCTCTTCTTGCTGTTAAAGGGTGGTTTGTAGAACAATTGGATGCAAATAACGCCTTTCTTCATGGTGACTTATGTAACACCCCGTTTCCCAAAATAAAAATAACACAAATAAATAATCACACATCAGAGTTCTCCCACAACAGGATGTCACAATTCTCATCAAAAAATTTCACAAAACATTTTTCCAAATTAATTTTCAATAAAGTTGCAGCGGAAAATGAACATAGTCTGTCTTAACACAAAACAACATTTATACATCATCCATGTCATCAACAACGTCATATATACAACCATCGACCATCTGCCCAAAAATATATAACATAATCATCAAACATCATCACATATCTCGCACAAGTCAGATACGCCACAGTGGCACACATATCAGAGCAATCCTACGACGAAGCCACAATCCAAGCTAGCTAAACACCTGGATTGTCTGTACTTCCGAAGAAGCACAAACCACAACAACAGCAAAGGGGTGAGAATCACGAAATAATAATGGTATAATGGTGCATGAAATAGAAGGCAGAAAACAATAAATCTTTATTTCACATACAACATATCTGGACCTACTATCCCATCACCAATATTCACAACTCATACAATAACTATGCAACACATGCACTCGACTCAACAATTATGCGGTACCGACTCAACTCAGGATAGGTCGCATACACTCCACCGAGCAACGATCTATCCCTACCACGCTCCTCCTGAGTCCATATAATCAAATCATCAACGTCCCCCACTTGGGACACAGGCGGTCGCATACACTCCATCCGAGCAACGATCCAAATCCCGTCCACACTCCCCACTTGGAGCACGTGTGTGTATCACACAACACGTCCACACGCTCCTTACTTGGAGCACGTGAGCCCCACAGGTCTCAAGTCCACATGCTATGCAAGACACTATGCATAAACACACAGCACACACAGTGCACACGACCCCACTGGTCCTTCGCATCATAATATGCACACATACACAAGCACACATAGTGCATCGATCCTACCGATCAACTCACCACACAACATATCACATACAATGCACACAAGGCATATCGATCCTACTGATCCAATCCAACAAACAACACACAAACACAACACACTTAAGGCGTATCGATCCTACGGATCCACTCATCACAACACATCACCACAACAAACTCAATGCGTAACGATCCTACTGATCCACATTTCTTGCACACATAGCACATAGTGCATACATCTCACAAACACATCCACACCTATCGATACTTAACACATAATCCACCGATCATGTCAAATGCGATAAACGCCAGCCACGCAACCCTCATACTCCTCAGCACACTTTCAACACTCAGCTATCATCACAGCCCGTCAATCCGATCGCACTCAGCATCATCAGCTGCACACAGCCCTCAAAAACCAAAATCTTCTACACTCGCTACCTGCTCGCTACGCGAGCTCCTAGCGAGTGTTCGCTACATGTTCGCCTAGCGAACCTCCTCGCAAATCACATTTCTGAACTACTGGAAGTGTTCGCCACTACCTCGCTCCGCGAACTTTCTAGCGAGTAAGGAAAAACAACCACTGCCAAGGCTCGCTATACGCTCGCTACGCGAGTCTGCTAGCAAATGCTCGCCAGGCATTCGCCTAGCGAAGGGCTAGCGAAAGCCTGCGATTCTGGAAAAATAACACTGCTGCTGAAAACTCAGCAGCTCTCTCACTTTCCAATTTCCATCGAAACCATATCAAAATCATCGACTCGAGGTTCTACAACCTAGCTACAATACCCAAACTCAGTTCTACCCGATAAACTCTCATATCTGCTCAATTTACCAACTTCCGGCATTAACTTCGAATTTACCCGGAAACCCCAAATGCTCTCAAACAAATTCCCATAGCCACATGCAAATGAAATTAACACACAACAATATGATCATAGCAACATACATATACGATCAACATTAGATTATCATCATCTATGGGGATTAGGGATTTTCCCCCTTTTAACCATTACTCATGCATATACTAATTTAACCGATATATTCCCCCTACCTCAATTGAAGTTCTGATGTTGATGAAGCTTCCCAATTCACACAAAATTGATGATCTTGATGATCTCTTACCAAGCTTGTTCTTGCTCCACACTTGGCTTCCTTACGGTCTCCTTCTTCACCGTGCGTGTTCTCGTTCTTCTTCACTCTCTATTTCCAAGAATTCCAACATTACCCTTAATACCCCCAAAATCAATTTATTCCAAATAATATATAATTCTCATAATTCTTTTAATTCCATAAATCCCAATAATAATATTTTTATTCCATTAATATTATTAAATATGATAATAATAACAATAATATTAATATTAGTGACACCTCACTAATTATCATACTATTATCATTATTAATCATATTTTTATAATATTATGGAACTTACTCCTCAACCAAAAATTCACGCAAGCACATCGAAAATGAAAATAACACCGAAATTGAAAATAATTAAAATGGGCGTTACAAGTCTCCCCCACTTTAATTATTTTCGTCCTCGAAAATACCCGATGGAAACAATTCTAGATACGCTTCCCGCATCCTGCTTTCCAATTCCCAGGTCACATTGCCTCCTGCAGCACCTCCCCAAGCCACTCTCACCAACGGTATTTCCTTCCTTCTGAGTCGCTTCATCTTGCGATCCTCGATCCTCAACGGCAACGTCTCGACAGTTAGATTCTCTCTAACTTAGACTTCATCCCTCTGAATCACATGAGACGGATCGGGTACATACTTCCGAAGTTGCGACACATGAAACACGTCATGCAAGTTCGAAAGCTCCGGCGGCAACGCCACCCTATAAGACACATCACCAATCCTATGCAAAATCTGATACGGCCCGATAAACTTCGGATCCAACTTCTTGGACTTCAATGTGCGTCCTACACCAGTCACTGGATTAACCCTAAAAAATACTTGATCACCTTCACTGAATTCCAACTCCTTCCTGCGGTTATCATAATAACTCTTTTGTTGATCCTGAGATGCTTTCATCTTTTCACGGATCATCTGAACTGTCTCAGTAGTCTGCTGCACCAACTCTGGTCCCAAAACCACACTCTCACCTGACTCATACCAACACAAAAGAGTCCTGCACCTCCTACCATAAAGAGCTTAGAACAGTGCCATCCCGATACTGGAATGGTAACTGTTGTTGTACGTGAACTCTACCAAAGGCAAATGAGTATCCCACGTACCACCTTTCTCCAACGCACAAGCTCGCAACAAATCCTCTAAAGTCTGAATAGTCCGCTCTGACTGAGCATTCGTCTGCGGATGATAAGCTGAACTCAGCTTCAACTCGGTACCCAAAGCCTCTTGCAAACTCTTCCAAAACATAGAAGTGAACCTCGGATCTCTATCCGACACAATACTCAACGGCACACCATGCAGCTTTACAATCACCCGAATATAGATCTCTGCAAGCTTCTCCAATGGAAGGCTAATACTAATCGGCACAAAGTGTGCAGACTTCGTAAGCCGACCCACAATCACCCAAATCGCATCAAATCCTCTCGCTGTATTCGGCAATCCTGTAACAAAGTCCACGGCGATACAGTCCCACTTCCAAACTGGAATCTCTAACGGTTGCATCATCCCAAAAGGTCTCTGATGCTCCACCTTCGATTTCTGACATACCAAACAAGCATAAACATAACGAGCGATATCCCTCTTCATACCCGACCACCAAAATAACTTTTTCAAATCCTGATACATCTTCGTAGCTCCTGGATGAACACTCAGGCTACTACGGTGTCCTTCGTCCAAAATTGACCTCTTCAACTCATCATTATCCGGCACACAAATTCTGCCCCGAAACCTCAACACACCCGCATCATCCAACTTGAAATCTCTACCGGAGTCACTTCCGGCTCCTTTCATCAAATCCACAAGTTTCACATCTAACTTCTGATGTTCTCTAATCATATCCAAGAAATCATTCTTTACTTGCAATTTACCCAACATCACACCATCTGTAGTAAACTCACAAACCATGCTTAAATCTCGAAATTGCTCAATAAGCTCCATCTCTTTTACCATCAAAGCTGACATATCAATGGTCTTCCTGCTCAACGCATCCGCAACAACATTCGCTTTTCCTGGGTGATAACTCAAACTGAAATCATAATCCTTCAAGAATTCTAACCATCTTCTCTGTCGCAGATTCAACTCTTTCTGATCAAACAGATACTTCAAACTCTTATGATCACTAAACACCTCAAACCTTGATCCATACAAATAATGTCTCCAGATCTTCAAAACAAAAACTACCACAGCCTATTCAAGGTCATGAGTAGGATAGTTCCGCTCATGCACCCTCATTTGCCGCGAAGCATAAGCTACCATTTTTCCATCCTGCATAAGAACTCCGCCTAATCCCATCTTAGACGCATCACAATATACCACAAAAGGCTCACTCGGATTCGATAACACCAAAACCGGCGCTGAAGTCAATCTCTTTTTCAGCTCCTCAAAACTCTCTTCACAAGCAGCATCCCACACAAACACTTGATTTTTCCTCGTCAACCGAGTTAACGGTAAAGCCAATCTAGAAAAGCCTTCAATAAATCTTCGGTAATAACCACCCAAACCCAAAAAGCTTCTAACCTCTGTCACCGTCTTTGGCGGTTCCCACTGTAACACCGCACTCACCTTAGATGGGTCTACAGAAACACCATCATCCGAAATGACATGGCCTAGAAAACTCACTGTCTTCAACCAGAACTCACACTTCGATAACTTAGCAAACAACTTGTTATCTTTCAACACTTGCAAAGCAATCCTCAAATGCTCCGTGTGCTCTTCCTCAGACTTAGAATAAATCAGTATATCATCAATGAACACGACAATAATCTGATCCAAATAAGAATGGAAGATACAGTTCATATATTCCATAAACACACCCGGCGCATTAGACACTCCGAAAGGCATTACTGCATACTCGTAATGTCCATATCGAGTCCTAAACAATGTCTTCTGGATATCACCTTCTTTCACTCTGATCTGATGATAACCCGACCTCAAGTCAATCTTACTGAACACACGAGCTCCCACCAACTGATCCATCAAATCATCTATCCTTGGAAGAGGATACTTGTTCTTGATGGTCACTTTGTTCAACTGACGGTAATCAATGCACAACCGCATGCTACCGTCCTTCTTCTTCACTAACAACACTGGAGCTCCCTACGGCGACACACTCGGTCTGATAAACTTTCTATCCAGCAACTCTCCAATCTGAGATTTCAACTCGGCCAACTCCACTGCCGACATCCTGTACAGCGCCATAGAGATAGGCCTCGTACCAGGAATAAGATTAATGCTAAACTCAACTTCTCTCTTCGGAGGCAACTCCGTAATATCATCCGGGAACACCTCCGGAAAATAATTCACAATAGCTAACTCATCCAACAACGCCTTGTTGTCAACCAACATTGATGCAAATAAAGCAAACACCTAAGCTTCATCTTCCAACAAAGTTCTCAATTCCTTACCAGACAGGGAATCTGCCAACGCTTCCTCTTCTGGAGTCAAAAACAACAACACTTTCCGGAAACAATCGATGTATACTCGGTTGAACTCCAACCAGTTCATACCCAGTATAACATCTAAACCACCAAGTGGCAAACAAATCAAATCCACACCGAAGTCTCGGCCAAAAATAGTCAGTGGACACTTCAAACACACTAACAAAGTAGTCACTGAACCAATCGAGGGAGTTTCAATAGTCATCTGCCGCTCAAGAGTAGTCGGCACCAAACTTAACCTTTTCACACAATCAACAGAGATAAACGAGTGGGTTGCACCCGTGTCAATCATAGTAGTCAAAGGAATGTTATTGATAAAACAAGTACCTTTGATCGAACGCTCCTCGTCCGCCGACTGAGTTCCCACCATAGCAAACACTTTACCAGCAACTTGAGGCGCCTGAGGCCTCCTTGGCTTCTCACAATGAGTACTAATATGGCCTTTCTCACCGCAGTTATAATAAGTAGGCATATTAGTCCTACAATCCGCCATCACATGGCCCGACTTCCCACACTTGAAGCACTTCTTAGTCTCCTGAGGACATTCACTAGCACGATGTCCCGCGACACCGCACCAATAACATTTTAAGTCCGCCGATGTCTTCCTCTCTTGGAACCTCTTATCAACCATAACCTTCTGCTTTCCCTTATTAGTCGGCACACTGTAAGGTGTACCACCGAACCTCTGCTTACCCTTGCGGTCATTCACCGCCTTGTAATGTGCAATCCTCGCACGGTTATCATTGTCATAAATCCGACTTCTACTCACCAACTCAGAATAGCTCCTGATTTTCTGACACATGATCCCCATCTTGATCTTCGGCCTCATCCCATTCTCAAATGACACTTAGAATTCATAGCCTCCTCGGTATTGTAATGGGGACAATACTGAGCCAATTCCTCAAACTTAGCCGCGTACTCGGCCACCGACATACTGCCCTGCTTCAACTCTAAAAATTCCACCTCTTTAGCACTTCTGATATCTTCTGGAAAATACTTCTCCAGAAAACCAGATCGAACCACCTCCCAAGTAATCGGAGTCCCCGAAGCCTCCATCCTCTGACGACAGTTGTCCCACCAAGCCTCGGCCTCTCCCTCAAGCATGTGAATACCAAATCTCACTTTCTGCTCATCGCTGCACCCCATGGTTCTGAAGATCTTCTCTATTTCCTTCAACCATTTCTGTGCAGTTACCGGATCCAGAATCCCACCTTCAAACTTTGGTGGCTTGTTGCTCTAGAACTGCGTCAAGTCTCTGAACTGAGCACCCGCACCCATATTCTGATTGGCCACTACTTGAGCCATAGCCTGCATAGCCGCAGCCAACACCGCATCATTCCTCCCAGCCATACTGCTCAACAACAACAACAATCCAGGTTAACAGAAAACAACCAACTCTATCCTATAGACAGACTCAAAACACTACACTGGCCGGACGAACCGACCTGCTCTGATACCAACTTGTAACACCCCGTTTCCCAAAATAAAAATAACACAAATAAATAATCACACAACAGAGTTCTCCCACAACGGGATGTCACAATTCTCATCAAAAATTTTCACAAAACATTTTTCCAAATTAATTTTCAATAAAGTTGCAGCGGAAAATGAACATAGTCTATCTTAACACAAAACAACATTTATACATCATCCATGTCATCAACAACGTCATATATACAACCATCGGCCATCTGCCCAAAAATATATAACATAATCATCAAACATCATCACATATCTCGCACAAGTCAGATACGCCACAGTGGCACACATATCAACAATAAATAATAAGACTCCTAAAACGCCCCGATGTTACGTATCAGAGCAGTCCTACGACGATGCCACAATCCAAGCTAGCTAAACACCTGGATTGTCTGTACTTTCGAAGAAGCACAGACCACAAAAACAGCAAAGGGGTGAGAATCACGAAATAATAATGGTATAATGGTGCATGAAATAGAAGGCAGAAAACAATAAATCTTTATTTCACATACAACATATCCGGAACTACTGTCCTATCACCAATATTCACAACTCATATAATAACTATGCAACACATGCACTCGACTCAACAATTATACGGTACCGACTCAACTAAGGATAGGTCGCATACAATCCACCGAGCAACGATCTATCCCTACCAAGCTCCTCCTGAGCCCATATAATCAAATCATCAACGTCCTCCACTTGGGACATGGGTGGTCGCATACACTCCATCCGAGCAACGATCCAAATCCCGTCCATGCTCCCCACTTGGAGCACGTGTGTGTATCGCGCAACACGTCCACACGCTCCTTACTTGGAGCACGTGAGCTCCACAGGTCTCACGTCCACATTCTATGCAAGACACTATGCATAAACACACAGCACACACAGTGCACACGACCCCACTGGTCCATCGCATTATAATATGCACACATACACAAGCACACAGAGTGCATCGATCCTACCGATCAACTCACCACACAACATATCACATACAATGCACACAAGGCATATCGATCCTACTGATCCAATCCAACAAACAACACACAAACACAACGCACTTAAGGCGTATCGATCCTACGGATCCACTCATCATAACACATCACCACAACAAACTCAATGCGTAACGATCCTACTGATCCACATTTCTTGCACATATAGCACATAGTGCATACATCTCACAAACACACCCACACCTATCGATACTTAACACATAATCCACCGATCATGTCAAATGCGATAAACGCCGGCCACACAACCCTCATACTCCTCAGCATACTTTCAACACTCAGCTATCATCACAGCCCGTCAATCTGATCGCACTCAGCATCATCAGCTGCACACAGCCCTCTAAAACCAAAATCTGCTACACTCGCTACCTGCTCGCTACACGAGCTTCTAGCGAGTGTTCGCTACATGTTCGCCTAGCGAACCTCCTCGCGAATCACATTTCTGAACTACTGGAAGTGTTCGCCACTACCTCGCTCAGCGAACTTGCTAGCGAGTAAGGAAAAACAACCACTGCCAAGGCTCGCTATACGCTCGCTATGCGAGTCTGCTAGCGAAGGGCTAGCGAAAGCCTGCGATTCTGGAAAAATAACACTACTGCTCAAAACTCAGCAGCTCTCCCACTTTCCAATTTCCATCGAAACCACATCAAAATCATCGGCTCGAGGTTCTACAACCTAGCTACAATACCCAAACTCAGTTCTACCCGATAAACTCTCATATCTGCTCAATTTACCAACTTCCGGCATTAACTTCGAATTTACCCGGAAACCCCAAATGCTCTCAAACAAATTCCCACAGCCACATGCAAACAAAATTAACACATTCAACACTATGATCATAGCAACATACATATACGATCAACATTAGATTATCATCATCTATGGGGATTAGGGATTTTTCCCCCTTTCAACCATTACTCATGCATATACTAATTTAACCGATATATTCCCCCCCCCCCCTTTACCTCAATTGAAGTTCTGATGTTGATGAAGCTTCCCAATTCACACAAAATTGATGATCTTGATGATCTCTTAATAAGCTTGTTCTTGCTCCACACTTGGCTTCCTTGCGATCTCCTTCTTCACCGTGCGTGCTCTCGTTCTTCTTCACTCTCTATTTCCAAGAATTCCAACATTACCCTTAATACCCCCAAAATCACTTTATTCCAAATAATATATAATTCTCATAATTCTTTTAATTCCATAAATCCCAATAAATATTTCTATTCCATTAATATTATTAAATATGATAATAATAACAATAATATTAATATTAGTGACACCTCACTAATTATCATACTATTATCATTATTAATCATATTTTTATAATATTATGGAACTTACTCCTCAACCAAAAATTCACGCAAGCACACCGAAAATGAAAATAACACCGAAATTGAAAATAATTAAAATGGGCGTTACAACTTACATGAGGATGTTTACATGAACCTTCCCCCTGGTTATGCTACGAACTCTTCGAAGGTATGCAAACTGAACAAGTCATTCTATGGCTTGAAACAGGCAAGTCACCAATGGTACTTCAAACTCTCTACTGCCCTTGTGTCTATGGGTTACAAACCTTCTCAAGCTGACCATTCCCTCTATGTAAAGTCTCATGGTTCTTCCTTTACAGCTTTACTTGTTTAGGTTGATGACATTATCTTGGCAGGTACGTCCCTTGAGGAAATTAAGCTTGTCAAACAGTCTCTTGATCAACAGTTCAAGATCAAACATCTTGGCCAACTCAGGTTTTTTCTTGGCTTAGAAATTGCTCGTTCCTCTTCTGGTATTTTTCTAAATCAACGGAAGTATGTTCTTGAGCTCCTTGAAGACATTGGGTTCCTTGGTGCTAAGCCTGCTCCTGTACCAGTTGACCCTCACACCAAACTGTCAGCTACTGATGGTGATCCCTATGCAGATCCATCTGGCTATAGACGCTTAATTGGTATACTTCTCTACTTGACTCATACTAGGCCTGATATCTCTTTTGTTGTCCAACATCTCAGTCAGTATGTTTCCAAGCTTTTAGTCCCTCATTATAATGCTGCTACTCGCATTTTGCGCTACTTGAAATCTTGTCCAGCTAAAGGCATTTTCTTCTCCAGTCAGACTCCATTGCAGCTGCATGGTTTTGCAGATTATGACTGGGATTGCTGCCCCAATACCCGACGATATATTACTGGCTACTGCGTATTGTTTGGCACTTCATTGGTCTCTTGGAAATCTAAGAAGCAAAATACGGTTTCTCGCTCTTCCACTGAGGCAGAATACCGTGCTTTGGCATCTTTAACATGTGAGCTACAATGGCTTCAATATTTGTTCAATGAATTTCAGGTTTCTTTTTTGCAACCGGTGATAACGCGAAATCGTATATATATATTGACATATAATTCAACTAATATTTGACTGGTTTCAATCCGATTTCGGGTTTTTCCATGTTATTTGTCTGATATTTTGCAGGTATTTGAAGATCATGTCCAAACAAAGCAATATGAAGAAAAGAAGCAATTACAGATGAAATATGAACCAAAACTAGATGAAAACAACATGAAAAACAGCAGATGCGAATTTTGCTGCCGTGACGACCGTCACACATCCATGACGATCGTCACACGGGTGACGACCGTCATGCAGGCAAAAACGCAGAACTTCAGTAAACGTGCAAAAACCAGTTCCAAGTCCCAAAATAATGGACCACTACTTCCTATTTTCTCTGACCCCAAGTCCACCTTCTGCAAAATATAACCATTAGTATTTCACCTCTATAAAAGGGGAAGGAGGGGAGCTGAGAAAGGGAGCCGCATTCAGATAACGAAGTGCTGCCCAAATATTTTCCAGAGCAAATTTAGTTTAAAGTCTTGTTTTTGTTTTCCTTTCCTTTTTCCTGTATTCTATTACTGCAATATTCCTTTGTACGCTCTATTGGCTTGAAGACACAATCCTGCCGACATCGTTGGGATTTGGCCAAAAGCCAATTGGATACTTTACATGTTTTTATTATTTCGTTAATTGTAACTTTACTTCCCAGCAGTATGTATGTTCTAAATTTCTGCTTTTATTTACGCTTTACCTGTTCCGAATCCATGTCTAGCTAAACCAGAGTAATCGGTATGTAATAATAATTCAGACGGGATTTGATAATAACCGGTTAAAACCTTTCTTTTCCAAAAGTTATTTATGGCCTGAGTGTTTAAACTTATTTCCTGAATAAATGTTCGTCGCGACAGCGAGAACTTATTTAAAAGTAGTTTTGCCACGACAGTGGGAAATTAATTAAGGTACGAACCAACAAGCGACAACTGCGGCTAGGACCAGATAGTAAACACTAGGCATTTGTTTTAATAACAGCGAAAGCACTTTAAAATAGATTAGAACTTAGGAATTTCCAAAAAGCGATTTTAACCCCGAACGAGATAGCGACAGTATACGTTCCGCCTTAAAGTTGCGACTAGCGTCAACAACCATCGTGAGACGAAGGTCTTTAGATCACTATTTTCTTCTTAAATAAACTCTGAAAATATTTTATATACCGGTAACTTGTCAAATCCCCGAAGAACATAATTATTGCATATCGATTCGCGTAATTATACTTTAAGCAACGTTTTTAGTTCCCTTTAGTAATAGCAATTATTCCCTTAAACATTATCTACCTAGCTAATCATAGTAACTCCCGTGAACACTAGTTTGATTACGAGTCCTTGTGGGATCGATATCTTTTATTACTACGCGATAGACTGTGCACTTGCAGTTAAGTTGTATTAGACATAGGAAGTCGCGATCAAGTTTTTGGCGCCGTTGCCGGGGACCCGTTTAGTCAATAGTGTAATCCTTTGTTACACAGTATAGACTAGGTTAATAATTCTCTCTCCCTCTACTCGTTCTTCGATTGTATGCCAAGTACTCGCTCATAAGGCGAAATCTTACAACCTACAATCGCTGAACTAGAGCGCTTCTTACATCTAAGAAGGCGCATCGTCGAATATCAACGAAGACACAACATTCCTGATCTTCTAGCTCATCCTCCAGTTAAAGAAGAAAAGATGGCTGAAGGACCTCAAAACAAACCACTGAAGGCATACGCTACACCCTCTCAGATGGAGCCTAGAAGTAGCATAGCTGCCCCAGCTATTACTCGAAACGATTTTGAGCTAAAACCCTCATTGCTGTCAGCTGTACAACAAAATCAATTCTCAGGAAATGCAACTGAGGATCCAAATGAACACTTAACGAAGTTTGTACAATACGCAGACACAGTGAAAGCAAATGGAGTAACTCCAGACGCAATAAGACTTCGTCTTTTCCCCTTCTCTCTTAGAGATAGAGCTTGGACATGGTTACAATCCTTACCATCCAACTCCGTTACGACATGGGAACAGTTGAAGAACGTTTTCTTAGTGAGATATTTTCCGCCAAGCAAAACTGCTATGCTTAGAGCTCAAATCAACGGATTTCGATAAAAAGATACTGAATCTCTCTACGAAGCGTGGGAAAGGTACAAAGATATGATGAGAACATGTCCTCACCAGGGTCTAGAAGACTGGGTGACGATCCATACTTTCTATAATGGGCTTTTATACAACACCAGATTAACGGTAGACGCCGCCGCGGGCGGTGCACTTATGGATAAGCCATACGACGAAGCCTATCAACTAATCGAAAACATGTCTCAAAACCACTGCCAATGGGGAGGTGAACGCATTCCAGCAGAGAAACCCGCAGCGAAAGGTGGGATGTACGAGATCAGCAGCCTTGAAAAGTTCAACGCTAAAGTAGATGCTCTAGCACAGAAGATCGACAGTTTGACCGTTAACCCCACTGCAACCGTCGCTGCCGTAACTCCAAACTGCGAGTTATGCGGAATCGCCACTCATAATGCACCCGAGTGCCCATTGCTGGCCGAAATCCCACCAGACCAAGTAAATTACGCTCAAGGAAACCCTTACGCAAATACTTACAACCCAGGATGGAGGAACCACCCAAACTTTTCCTACAAGAACGATAATGCCTTGCAAGCACCAGGTGCTCCGCCAGGATATCAGAAACCAGCTGCTGCCCTGACTGCCCCTAGGAAATCAAACCTCGAGTTGATGATGGAAAAATTCATAGCTACTCAAGCTCAAACAAACAAAGAATTCCTAAATCAAAACATACACACTAGCGAGCAAATTAAACAGCTGACCGGAAAAGTAGACGCTTTAGCCACCCACAACAAAATGCTCGAAACGCAGATATCCCAAGTGGCCCAACAACAAGCCTCTGCCGTTTCCCCAGCTGGAACATTTCCAGGACATCCCGAACCTAATCCAAAAGGTCACGCAAACGCTGTTATATTAAGAAGTGGGAAAGAATTGGAGGGCCCAACAGACCCTAGGAACGAAGATTTAGTAATGCAACAGAAATCCGATAAACCAACCGAAAAGGAGTCTGAAACAGGAAAGAAGGAATGTGACGAGCAAAAAGCCGCCAAAGATGAAAATACATATGTGCCTCCAGCGCCATATAAACCACCTATCCCTTATCCTCAAAGATTAATAAACTCCAAAACTTCAGGACAATTTAAGAAATTTGTCGAACTTCTGAAACAACTAAACATTACTATTCCTTTCACAGAAGCGATAACTCAAATGCCGTCATACGCTAAATTTCTTAAAGAAATTTTGTCTAATAAAAGGAAAATAGAGGATAACGAGACGGTGACACTTACTGCCGAATGTAGCACAATCATTCAAAACCACATGCCTCCTAAATTAAAAGACCCAGGTAGTTTCTCCATACCCTGCGTCATAGGAAATTCGTAATAGACAAAGCCCTGTGCGATTTAGGAGCCAGTATCAGTGTTATGCCCCTATCCATATGCAAAAAGCTAAATATGGGTGAACTAAGACCAACCAAGGTATCCGTTCAATTAGCTGACCGATCCGTCAAATATCCTGTCGGTATACTGAAAAACGTTCTAGTACGCATAGGACAATTCTATATCCCAACCGATTTCATAATTATGGATATTAAGGAAGATTCAGTTAGTCCGATCATTTTAGGAAGACCATTCCTAGATACAGTCGGAGCTATTATAGACGTAAAGAAAGGAAGGCTAACATTCGAAGTAGGAGAAGAAAAGATAGAGTTCATTCTCACCAAGTTCTTACAAGCACCAGCCATAGACGATACCTGCTATTTAGTAGATGTAATTGACGAATGCATAAGAGAACTTGAAAATGAAGAGACCACGTATTCAAAAATAATAAAGATTCAAATACCCGATATTTCTGAAGACGATGATTGGCGTAAACCGTATAAAGACGACAGTCTAAGCGAAAGCTTAGCACTAACCCCAAACCATATGCCAGGTCCGAAGAACCCATCTTTAGAACTTAAAACACTACCCAAAAACCTTAGATATGAATTCCTAGACGATGAACTAAAAAGACCAGTGATAGTCAACGCCGACTTAGGACAACTAGAAACCGCAAAGCTATTAGAAGTCCTAAAGAAGTACCCCACCGCGTTAGGCTATAACATAAGCGATCTAAAAGGTATAAGCCCTTCGATCCGTATGCATCAAATTACAATAGAGGAAGACTGTAAAACCTCTAGAGAGCATCAGAGGAGACTGAACCCCATCCTAAGCACTGTAGTCAAAGACGAAGTAAAGAAATTGCTAGATGCAGGAATCATCTATCCAATCTCCGATAGTGAATGGGTCAGCCCAGTTCATGTCGTACCTAAGAAAGGAGGAGTCACAGTAGTTAAGAACGAAAAAGGTGAATCAATAACAAAAAGAGTCGTGACTGGAAGCAGAATGTGCATTGATTATAGAAAGCTTAACAAAGCCACACGAAAAGATCACTTCCCCTTGCCCTTCATAGACCAAATGTTGGAAAGATTAGCCAAACATTCATATTTCTGCTATCTAGATGGTTATTCGGGATTTTTCCAAATTCCCATTCATCCTGATGACCAAGAAAAGACTACATTCACATTTCCTTATGGTACTTTTGCTTACCGCCGAATGCCGTTCGGACTTTGTAATGCTCCAGCAACCTTCCAAAGATGCATGATGGCAATCTTCGCAGATTTCATAGACGACATCATGGAGGTATTTATGGACGATTTCTCAGTATGTGGACAAAGTTTCGAAGGATGCCTACAAAACTTAGAAATGGTATTAGAACGTTGTGTAAAAGTGAACCTCGTCCTAAATTGGGAAAAATGCCATTTTATGGTCCGACAAGGAATAGTTCTAGGACATGTCATATCTAATAAAAGGATTGAGGTCGACAAAGCTAAAATAGAAATTATAAAAGACCTCCAACCTCCAAAATCCGTACGCGAAATACGGAGTTTTCTAGGACATGCCGGTTTCTACCGCAGATTTATAAAAGATTTTTCAAAAATCACAAAACCTCTGACCGGCCTGTTGATGAAAGATGCTGAGTTCGTCTTTGACGACGACTGTCTAAAAGCATTCGAAACATTAAAATCAGCCCTTATCACCGCACCAATTATGCAACCACCCGATTGGCGACTACCGTTCGAAATCATGTGCGATGCGAGTGATTATGCTGTAGGCGCAATTCTAGGACAAAGGAAGGACAAGAAGCTTCATGCCATCTACTACGCCAGTAGAACCTTAGATCCTACCCAAATGAACTACACCACAACAGAAAAGGAACTTCTAGCAGTTATATTTGCGCTTGACAAATTCCGTTCTTACTTAGTAGGAGCAAAAATTATCATATACACAGACCACACTGCCATTAGGTACCTAATAAGCAAAAAGGATGCCAAACCAAGATTATTGAGATGGATCCTATTATTACAAGAGTTTGACTTAGAAATTAAAGATAAGAAAGGAACCGAGAACGTAGTTGCAGATCACTTATTCCGAATAGAAGGCATTAAACATGAACCAGTACCGATAAATGACGATTTTCCATACGAACATCTGATAGCCAAATTAGAAAGTGACATGCCTAACTTAATCTCGGAAGATTCAGAACTCGAAAAAAGCCGTAGAAGCCGTCTATGCCCAAGTCACATTACCTTGGTATGCCGACATCGTTAATTACCTAGCTGCAGGCGTGCTTCCACCGGATCTCACTTATCAGTAAAAGAAGAAATTCTTCCACGATCTGAAACACTATTATTGGGACGAACCTCTACTCTTCAAGAGAGGGGCCGACAACATATACCGTTGCTGTGTCCCAGAGGAAGAAATAGAAAACATTATTTCCCAATGCCATTCAGCACCATATGGTGGTCATGCCAGTACATCCAAGACGTGCGCTAAGATTCTCCAAGCCGGCCTATTCTGGCCTAACCTCTGGAAAGACGTTCACATCGCTGTGCTAAAATGTGATCGATGCCAACAAACTGGCAACATCTCACGACGCGATGAAATGCCTCAGAAAGGAATCTTAGAGGTAGAAATCTTTGACGTGTGGGGAATAGATTTCATGGGACCCTTCCCGTCTTCTTTTGGTAATAACTACATACTCGTCGCTGTAGACTATGTGTCTAAATGGATAGAAGCCATTGCCGCTCCAACAAATGACGCACGAGTAGTAATCAAACTCTTCAAAAACACAATCTTTCCTAGATTCGGTGTACCCAGACTCGTCATTAGTGACGGCGGATCACATTTCATATTGCGAATTTTTGACAAACTTCTTTCTAAATATGGAGTCCGACACCGAGTAGCTACACCATATCATCCGCAAACTAGCGGACAAGTAGAGGTCTCGAACAGAGAAATAAAACAAATATTGGAAAAGACTGCCGCTACCTCAAGGAAAGATTGGTCATCAAAGCTGAATGAAGCTTTATGGGCTTATAGGACCACTTTTAAGACACCAATAGGTACTACACCCTTCAAATTAGTTTACGGTAAATCCTGTCATCTCCCTGTAGAATTAGAGCATAAAGCCTTCTGGGCCATTAAGACACTTAATTACAACTACACTGAGGCAGGAGAAAAACAAATCTTGAACTTACACGAATTAGAAGAACTTAGATTGGACGCTTACGAAAATGCTCGTATCTACAAAGAACGAACTAAGAAATGGCATGATAAACGTTCAGTCCGGAAACAATTCAGTGTGGGAGACATCGTACTTCTATTTAATTCAAGATTGAAACTTTTCCCAGGTAAACTAAAATCTAGGTGGTCTGGACCTTTTGAAGTGACTAAAGTACTTCAAAGTGGAGCTGTTGAAATTACCGATAAGACGAATGCACCGTTTATCGTAAACGGACAACGTTTAAAACATTATAATAAGAACGAAAACAACCCTCAAGTCAGCAGTATAACATTTCTCGAGCTTCCTGCTCAAACCCCCGAATAGCTTGTCACCAAGCTATCGTCAGGCTTTTGACGTTAAAAACAACGCTTAATGGGAGGCAACCCAATTTTCCCGTATTTCCCTCTTTACTGTGTTTCATTCTCATTTTTATTTGAAATCTTACTTTGAAATTTTAACAAATTTTTAAACTTAAATTGCTACTATTTTTTATTTTTTTGTTTCATTATTTTCTCTTTTATTTAAACTTTGTTTTTATTTCTACCACCTTTTGTTTCTAAAAATTCTGACTTAAAATTTATGTTTTAAACTTTTCAGGATTTTAAAAGCCTTCATACCTTCCTCCTGTTTTTCTCCGACTAACCTGCGAGTATGGCCGAGTACGACTTCACAAAGGTTCATTTTCGAGGATTAGCTCAAAAGGCAAGATTTGAAGCATTAACTGAGAGAGACATAGCCTTAAGACTGTATTATGATAAATCTACCATGGAGAAGCTAGGAATTACTGATAGCATTCAATTCCTGTTTAATCAATTAGGATGGGAGAACACCTCCTTGAAAACCCGTTTTGCTACCTATAAGGACCTCACCTACGAATTCCTTAGTTCCTTCAGGTACTTACCCAACTATGGTTTTGGATCAAACACAGAGCTGATAACCTTTAGAATGTTTGGAATGGACCAAACCCATAGCCGTATGTCATTAGCTAACCTCCTAGGATTTCCTAGCGGACCTCATGTGTTCATCAGTGCCGAAGATGACGATCTTGATTTTGAACTAAACCAGTTCTGGGGTAAAATCACAGGCGACTATCACCCTGACCCAAATGGCATGTATAACGATGAGATTCATAACCCCGCTTTCAGATACTTTCATAAGATCCTAGCTCACACCCTTTTCGGAAAGGAAGAAAACATTACTACAGTATCTAAAGAAGAGTTGTTTATCTTGTTCTGTGCTTCTCAGGGCCGTCCAGTGAATGTCGTGCCTTTTATGATGAGATCCTTCCTACGCCTCACTCAGGAATCACAATCACCCATTCTAATAGGAGGCCTCGTGACAATGATTGCCCACGAGCTTGGCCTTAGATTCCACCTAAATGCAAGCACTAGTTTTGGCACCGTCCGACCCATGAATATCTAGTTTTGCTTTAACAGGCGCATTTTAAGAACCATGGGACCTGGACCTTACGAGTACCTTATCAATGACAAACCTGTCCAGCTATTCACATTGCCAAATCATCAGCTGACGAGTATCCATAACAAGGACAATTGGGTCTATGAATTGGATGAGCCTATGGGACCTCCTTCACCTCAATCCACACCACAGGATTACATGTACGACAGTGATCACATCTCTGAAGCACATGATTATATGTATTATGAGGATGCTGTATCCGAAGCTGAGGTAGACCCTGAAACCCCTCCACATTACAACACCTATCCTGAGCCCATTCCTGAAGAAAACACTGACAAAATGGATACTGTTCTGCACCGATTAGACAACTTCGACGCAGCTCTGACCACCGCAAGAAATGAAATAACAAGCATCCACGCCGAATTATCAGTTTTCATGGACTTAGTTTGTGACCAGCTCGATTACTACGCCCGAAAGTTTGACGAATTGAAGACACAAAAGGACTGAGATTTTCGCTTTAGTTTAGTTTATTTTTTCCTGTTTTTCTGTACGCTTTCAATTATTTTTATTTTCGCATTGTTTCATTTCACTTATGTATTACATTAAAAACAATCCTTTTAATTAAATGTTATTTCAATTTCATTCATTATTCCCTTATTCTGTTTTTATGTTATCATATGCCTCTTGGCTGATTTATTACATTGCGGTATCAATTACAAGCCTTAAAAACATGTCAAAAGCACCCCTGTAGCAAAATTCTGCGTTCTGCAGAATTTGCTGGTGTGACGACCGGCACAGAACCATGACGCCCGTCACAGATGTGTGACGACCGTCACGAGTCCAGAATCTGATATCTGCTATAACAGAGGTTACGTTTCTTCCCCCACTCCCATCTTATCAACTTCCCATCACCACACATCCAAACCCCATTTCAAAATTTCGTTTTCCCTCCTTACTACATATAATCCCAACTCCCATTTCATCTTCATTAACCAATTTTGTGCAATTTCTCATTCCGCAGAAACCGCATTCTTCCCCCATTTCATCAGCATCATCTAGCAAATGGCAATAAACAATGAAACCCCTGACCTTAGCAATATCATTTTCAGCGACGACGACTCCGGCGAGAAACAGAGAGCAAACTACGTAGCCTTCCATCAACGGTCGCTACATCCAACCCACTATCCGCACATACCATCTCTCACGGAACTCGGCCTCCTTGACGGCGTCACCTGGATGCTACAGAGAGCCGGCATTTGGCATCTGTGCACAAATCCGCAACCCACTTACGAACAACTCACCCTTGAGTTCCTCAGTTCGTTCAGTTACTTCACCTCTAGCGGCGACCTTAGCCAACATTCCGGCGCTTCTTGCTTCCGTATGTTCGGCACGAACTACCAATTGAATCAAAATCAGATTGCCGACATCCTACATTTCCCTCGCGGCGAAGATGCTCACCGCCACATTACCGAATAATTTCAACATGAAGCTTTTGCGCTTTGGTCCCAATTGACCGGAATCGATGCCGACGGCTGGGATTCTCTGCATGCAACACACATCCACAACCCAACCATCCGGTATTTCCACAGAGTGCTGAGAAATACTATCTTCGCCAGAGATAGTAACCACAAGGTGAACTCAAAAGAACTTTTCTTTCTCCGCTGCGTGTTCAATTCCGAACCCATCAACGCCGCTCCGTTCCTCCTGGCCCACATTCAGGCCAACTGTAACCGTGGCTCTAAGCCATTTTACTTTGGCGGGATTGTTACCTCCATTGCATTAGGCCTGAACCTCGGTAACCAACTCCAGAATCTCCATACAATTCCTTCGGTATTTCTGGACACCGACCATTGTAGAGCTTCCCACCTCATCCGCTCCAGGTCCGATGGAAAGTACCATCCGGTCGTACGTGGCAAAACCATCAGAAGCATCATCATGCCGTCACTTACCCGGATGCACCCGCAGGATCGTGCCAACTGGCTTTTTGACCCGAATGCCCCCGCTGCTACCGCTGCCCCAACTCAAACTAATACCCAAGGGTCTGTTGACGAAATGCAAGATGAGTTGGACAGAACTGAGCAACCTGAGGCATCATAACCACTTCCTTCTGAAGGCACATCCTACCGTCGCCGCCGCCACCGTCCAGAGCCCGACTTCTATGAAGAAGACCTCTGCCGATCCCTCGACCAATAAACACAGATACTCGCCATGATGCAGCAACAAAATCAGCGAGCAGAGCAATTCGAAGCTTGGCAGAGAACCACAATGCAACAGCTCCAAACTGGCCAGGAAGCCATCACTGAAAACCTGGCAAATCTTACCTTGCAATTCGAAGGACTCCGAGATTATGTCTATCACACTGGCGCTCTGAACTTTGAGGCCCGAGTCGAACATGCCAGAGGTAGAGGTCGCGACAGAGGACGTGACAGAGGCAGAGGCCGTGACTAGTTCTTTCTTTCTTTATTTGTTTCCTATATTTTTCCCTTTCCTGTATTTTCATTTCCCTTGTATTTCCCTCTCGCATTCTTTCAAATCAGTGTGGACACTGATTGAGATAGTGTGGGAGCGGAGCGTTTATTTCCCGTTTCCTTGTACTTGTACTTTCAATTCAGTAATTTCAATTCAAGCATTTTCCAATTTTAGCAAATAAAATCTCATTTATATGTCTTTTTCCGTTACGCAAATCCCCCACTTATTCGACATAACCAAATTTTTTTTTCATTTGTTCCTTAAAAGCATCACGAGAATGCGCCAAAGTTCAAACCAAGTTTTGAAACTCCGAGACGAAAATTCTAACAAAACCAGTACCGTCCTGACACCTTAGACCTCCGGTTTATGCGAGTCGGTTTCACTACCTATTTGTACCAAGGTTTCAAGTTTCTACGCAAATCAGCCCCAAGTAGTTTATACAAGCAGTCAGCACCATCCTAAACACTTCTAAGCGAGCAACCAATGCAAATAAGTGTATGATCTCTAAAAAGATGAAAAATCATGAAAAGAAAGCCATATAGCCCGAGTATAGAGACATGTTCCCTCTAAGTTAGGTGCTCCTCACCCGAGCATTTAGCCCAACGGTACAAAAACTCATTGAAAAATCAATAGTATAAGCTTATGAGCAATGAAAAGATCAAAACAGCAATGGGATCATATTCACTAACAGGTTGACTTGCCATGAAAGTGTATGAACAACGAGCTTAATGTGATTGCGCTAGAACAAACAGGGTAAACTTGAAGCGAGAACCTTGATACCAAGCTGCAGTAGCATGATTGGGACCGACTTGCATAAAAAGGAGACCTCCGAAGACTTATAGTCCAGTGTCGTCACCGTACTCGTTTTGTTCCTATTTAGAATCCCGGTTTTTCCCAACTTTCTGAACGAGGAAGCTACTGCGTGCTTGCCGACTTTTATTCTTCCTACTTTTCACTTGAGGACAAGCAAAGATTCAAGCTTAGGGGAGTTTGATAACGCGAAATCGTATATATATTGACATATAATTCAACTAATATTTGACTGGTTTCAATCCGATTTCGGGTTTTTCCATGTTATTTGTCTGATATTTTGCAGGTATTTGAAGATCATGTCCAAACAAAGCAATATGAAGAAAAGAAGCAATTACAGATGAAATATGAACCAAAACCAGATGAAAACAACATGAAAAATAGCAGATGCGAATTTTGCTGTTGTGACGACCGTCACACATCCATGACGACCGTCACACGGGTGACGACCGTCACACACCATGACGACCGTCATGCAGGCAAAAACGCAGAACTTCAGTAAACGTGCAAAAACCAGTTCCAAGTCCCAAAATAATGGACCACTACTTCCTATTTTCTCTGACCCCAAGTCCACCTTCTGCAAAATATAACCGTTAGTATTTCACCTCTATAAAAGGGGAAGGAGGGGAGCTGAGAAAGGGAGCCGCATTTAGATAACGAAGTGCTGCCCAAATATTTTCCAGAGCAAATTTAGTTTAAAGTCTTGCTTTTGTTTTCCTTTCCTTTTTCCTGTATTCTATTACTGCAATATTCCTTTGTACGCTCTATTGGCTTGAAGACACAATCCTGCCGACATCGTTGGGATTTGGCCAAAAGCCAATTGGATACTTTACATGTTTTTATTATTTCGTTAATTGTAACTTTACTTCCCAGCAGTATGTATGTTCTAAATTTCTGCTTTTATTTACGCTTTACCTGTTCCGAATCCATGTCTAGCTAAACCAGAGTAATCGGCATGTAATAATAATTCAGACGGGATTTGATAATAACCGGTTAAAACCTTTCTTTTCCAAAAGTTATTTATGGCCTGAGTGTTTAAACTTATTTCCTGAATAAACGTTCGTCGCGACAGCGAGAATTTATTTAAAAGTAGTTTTGCCACGACAGTGGGAAATTAATTAAGGTACGAACCAACAAGCGACAACTGTGGCTAGGACCAGATAGTAAACACTAGGCATTTGTTTTAATAACAGCGAAAGCACTTTAAAATAGATTAGAACTTAGGGATTTCCAAAAAGCGATTTTAACCCCGAACGGGATAGCGACAGCATACGTTCTGCCTTAAAGTTGCGACTAGCGTCAACAACCATCGTGAGACGAAGGTCTTTAGATCACTATTTTCTTCTTAAATAAATTCTGAAAATATTTTATATACCGGTAACTTGTCAAATCCTCGAAGAACATAATTATTGCATATCGATTCGCGTAATTATACTTTAGGCAACGTTTTTAGTTCCCTTTAGTAATAGCAATTATTCCCTTAAACATTATCTACCTAGCTAAACATAGTAACTCCCGTGAACACTAGTTTGATTACGAGTCCTTGTGGGATCGATATCTTTTATTACTACGCGATAGACTGTGCACTTGCAGTTAAGTTGTATTAGACATAGGAAGTCGCGATCAACCGGCTTTGGTTTATTATGACAACAAGTCTGCCATTTACCTTACTTACAATCCAACACTCCATGAGCGTAGCAAGCATATAGAACTGGATTGTCACTTTATTCGGGAAAAGTTGCAGTCCAAGCTAATTCATCTTCTTTCTGTTCCTTCAAAATCGCAGCTGGCTTATGTGTTTACAGAACCACTTCACTCTCATGCTTTTTCATCCATGGTGTCCAAGTTGGGATTGTGTTCCATCCACCATCCAACTTGAGGAGGGCTGTCAACATTACTATAGTTAGCATAGCTTTACTATTTTTACTCTTTGGTGATTAGTTATTTACTGTAATTAGCTTTGTTACCTAGCAGTATATATAAGCTCCTAATCATCAATGTAACAGTGAGATTGTTACTTTCATTATTCAATCAAAGTAAAATGAGTTCCCTTTACTATTTTGATCCTCTTGTCAACAACTCGAATGATTGACATTAGCTTATAAAATTGGGAAAAGTAATTATTGGTTCTCTGAATATTAAGAGGTGTAAAATTGGAGTTGGTATTGAGGCAGGTAAGATATATTTTTATTTATTTATTTATTTATTTATTCAAGAGACGAAACTAAAGTAAATCGGTGTTATTTTGGTTACACTATTATAAAATACGTCTTCGGTAACACTAATTATACTACGGTTTTATATATATATATATATATATATATATATATATATATATATATATATATATATATATATATATATATATATATATATATATATATATATATATATATATATATATATATATATATATATATATATATATATATATATATATATATATATATATATTGAAATTTCTTTAATCATGGTTGTTATAACCAACCATGGTGATTAAGTAATAGTTATAAACTTCGAATCCTAGTGATCTCACCTGACCAGAAAGAATCAATGGTCTGCCACGCGTCGTTGGGTTGCTGTTTTCACCGGAGTTGTGGAGAAAGAGGGGGTGTACCTGCAAGACACTCTGATGCTTAAGTGAGTAAAGGATCAGAGAGGAAGCAAACATAGAGATTAGGGATGGTCTTATTTAGATTCTGCAAGGCTTTTCGGGTGATTTGCTTACCATTTGGAAGGAAAAAGTATTTGACCCAATCTTCTCGTTCAAAGGTTAGGGCTTTTTGGGGATGAAAGTCCAATAAAAGGGTCTTTTCTATTACTTTCTGAATATTTATTCTTCTTGCTGTTTGAATAAGAAGATAGCATTATGGAATGAGATTATTGAGTTGAGAAGGAAGTTTGGGGATAGGGAATGGTGTGTAGGAGGGGATTTTGACTCTATCATTTACAACAGGGAGAGGAAAGAGAGTTCTCTTGTGAATAGGTCATTTGAGATGAACGTGTTTTCTTCATATTTTGTTGAGGAGGCTAACCTTATCAATTTTCCTTACAAGGGTAACCTCTTTCTCTTGGTACAGTGGTGATGGTAAGTCCATGATCCATCTTGATCGTTTATTGTTATTTGATGGTCTGATTAATAGATGGGGTGTCGTTGACCAAAGGATTGGGAAGAGAGAAATCTCGGAACATTGTCCAATTTGGCTAGAAATTAATAAAGATGACTGGGACCTAAACCCTTTAGGGTCCTTGACTGTTGGTTTGACCATAAAGACTTTGTGGGGTTTGTGGAAGATGTTTGGAAGAGTATAGAGGTAGACGGTAGAAGTGATTATGTGATTAAGGAAAAAATTAAGATTCTAAAATGGAGGCTCAAGGTGTGGAATCATGAGGTGTTCGGGAAAGTATTTTTGGAGGTAGAGGCTAATAAGGAAGAGTTGAACTTGATCGACGCTTTGCTGGTTTGTTGTAAGGAGAAACAAGTTGAAGGTTTGGTGGCCAATAGAAGTGAGGTAACAAGAGATATTTGGAAGCTTGATTATAAAGAACGCGTCCTAATCCAAAAGTCTTGTTTGAGGTGAAATCGCGAGGGAGATCAGAATAGTGCATATTTTTATCATGTTTTAAAAGGGCTCCATAGATATAACTTCACTGGGTTACTAGAGTCGGAGTACAGTTTGTGTGAAACAGTTAGAGATGTTAAGGAAGAGGCTAGGAGTTTTTTCTCAGACAAATTCAAATAACCCGAAGCCGGTAGGCCAACTCTTGATGGCATTGATTTCTCTTTGTTGCAGAGTCGGTATCTTTTGATGTTGCATTTTCTGAATTGGAGATTAAGGAATCCATGTGGAGTTGTGAGAGATCGAGAAGCCCCATTCCAGATGGATTTAACTTTGTCTTCATCAGGAATTGTTTGCATTTCTTGAACGAGGATATTTTATATTTTGTTAAGGACTTCCACGATAAGGCGAAGCTTTCGAAGGCCATCGCTTCCTATTTTGTTACTTTGGTTCCAAAGTATAACTCTCCTTTTAGCTTTGACGGATACAGGCCTATTTGTCTTGTAGGCAGCTTGTATAAAATTTTGAGTAAATTGTTAGCAGGTTAGTTAAAGAATATTTTAGGGTTGCTGTTAGATAAATGCCATACAACGTTTGTCCCTGGAAGGTTGTTGTTGGATGGCGTGTTAGGGGCTAATGAACCTGTGGATTTTGCAAATAGAGATGATAAGGAATGCCTTCTTTTCAAGGTCGATTTTGAGAAGGATTATGAAAGGGTTAATTGGAACTTTCTTAGATATATGTTGAAGAGGATGGGGTTTGGCTCGGTCTGGATGAGTTGGATGGAAGCAATAGTCTTCACAAGTCAAATGTCGGTCTTGGTCAATGGGAGCCCTACTGAGGATTTCATACTGGAAAGGGGATTGCAGTAAGGAGATCCAATTTTGGTGTTTATCTTCATTGTGATTGCATAAGGTTTAGCTGGATTGGTTAGAAAAGCATCAGAGATTGGTGAATACAAAGGATTCGACTTTTATGGTTTATGTTGTGTCGATCTTCTGCAGTTTGTAGAAGATACCTTGTTTTTAGGTGAAGGGAATTAGAGGAACGTCTGGGCCATCAAATCCATCTTGCGTTGTTTTGAAATTATTTTCGGTTTAGGAGTCAACTTCCACAAGAGTAGAGTTATTGGAGTTAATCTGAATCACAAATTTATGTATGCCGCCGCTAATTTTCTGTCTTGCAGAGTTGAAGATAAAGAGTTCAATTTTCTTGGAATTCCTATTGGCTCAAATCCTAGGAGAGTAGCAACTTGGAATTGTTTGTTGGCCAAATTTTGAACGTGTATATCTTGTTGGAATTGTTTGTTGGCCAAAGTTAGTGTACATATATCTTGTTGGAAAGGTAAAATGTTATCATTTGGAGGTATATTAATGTGATACCCTAACTTTTATCCCTAAGATCCCACCTCATTTGCATCTTTACAATGCACCAAGATCACAAACTTGGTTGTCTCCTAAGCCTCCCACTTTTGGTTTTGCCTTTGCAGAGATCACCAAGAACCTCTTTGTGTATCTTTCTTTTTGTACTTATATGCTTTATATTTTACTAATCAAAATACACAAAAATATGCTTTGTCCCCTTTTGTTTCTTTTGCAAGGTAGGGTTTGGAATCAAGAGCATCAAATGAATGTATCCTCAACTAGGGTTTGAGATCATCAAGTCAAAGTGTGATCAACCATTGATTTTCAAGGGCTATCCATCAAATAATAACCTTTAATCTCAAAGCATAAAGTCTCAAGCATCATTCAACTCTATTTGATCAAAGATATCTCAAGATTGGATGGCTTGTTTCTCAAGAAATTTCCAAGGTTCCTGTGTTTATTTCTATGCCTTCATCAACAAGTTTCCTCAAGCCATTCCAAGATTCATCAAAATAAAATCAAATTTACATCATTTTGAGTTTATATGATCATCAATGTGCCTTGAAATTCAAGAAAGTGTCCAAGGTTGCAAGTTTGTTCAAGGAAGTTTGACCAAAAAGTCAACATTTTAAGCCTAAGTTCAAGACTTCATAATTTCTTCATACTTCAACATTTTTTAGTGCTTTGTTGAAAAAATTACTCATCTTGACATCATCTCCAACTTCTCTTCACAAGTTAAGAGCCAATTATGCATGGAAGATCATTAAAAGTTTGAAGACATTATAGGTCATTTTGTGGACTTAGAAATTTTTGGCCTAAATTCAAGTATGGCATGCCTATGTTCCAAAGATCATAACTTCTTCAATTTTCAACTTTTATGGGTGCTTCTTTTTGCCAAATATCCCTCTTGATTTCCCCTATAACTTTTCTTTAGGGGTCAAACATCAATTCAAGTTTTAAGGACCTCAAATCTAGAAGGCCATTTGTGCATAAAACTAGGTCATGACCTGTGTGACCTAATGCCTGACCTGATTTTCAGTGTCACAGCCTCAACTTCTAAGTCATGCCATTTTCACTTCAAGCATACTTTTAGGTTGATTCTTTTTTTATTGTGTTCTCCTCCATGAAAGGATCATTTAGCTCAAAGAAAATCAAGAAATGTACAAGTAAATTGCATTTTGCCTAGCTGGTTACTTGGAACTGAGTTATGGTTCATGATCCGTTTTTTAATTTCATCCAATTCTCAATATTAAGCCAATGTATGCATATTTTTTGTCCATGATGAGGTTAAGTGATGCGTGAGGATAAAAAATGACTCAAAATTGGAAGGTTCTCACTGCGTTTTGGCTAACTTTATGATCAAGCTTGGTCACATTTTTGGCACACTTCATTTCACACGATTGTAACTAATTGTCACATGTATCCCATTTATTCACCTCATCTATAAATAGAGGAAGCATTTGCACTGAATTCCAAGCTTGGATAGCCCCTTAAACCTCTACTCAAACTCAGAATTTCTCTTCAAATTTTGAGATATCGTGTTTCATTTCCAAGCTCTTCCAATTCCATTTTCTGCTTCTATTAGCTTCCATACCATCTTTTGAAGCTAAAGCAACAACAACCAAGCCTTGAGACTCACTGAATTTCTCAGACCAAATCCAGTTTTCAACAACTCTAGTCATCATTTGGACAAGGTAGTTCTTAGCATCTTTTGGACTCAAACAAGTTACCACGATGTAGCCTTACTCTCACTGATTATTTTCCCTAACTTATCTGACTCTAATTTATCTTATATAGCATTTAATTTTGATTCTCGTTTTTGTTTTCACGTGTTTCTCTGAAATTCTCCAAGCTCAATTTATATAAATGAATTTTGAGCCTATGGTTGAATTCATGTTGAGGTAACAGTCATAATGGTGTTGGTATCATTCTCTAATATTACCATTTGCCAAAGCTCCGGTAAGGAGCTACTAGAGAAGATGACCAGAAAATATCAGCGGTGGCTTGAAGTTGTTGTGATTTAAATCAGATCATGCGCGTTATTTCATGTGAGGTTAATCGTGTCTCCTTTGATCTGGACCTTTAAATCAGTTTTAACGAAATTTGATGGCTGCGCGCACTTTGATTCTTGGCCTTTGATCAAATCCAATGGCTATTGTTTTTCTAGCGTGTTATTTTCATTTTATTTGTTTTCATTTTTTATTTTATTTTAAAAAATCAGTAAAAATAAATCCCTTCATATTTTTCAGTGCAAATTTTTTTCTTCATATTTTTCTAAAAATATTTTCTATTTTATGAGCATTTTTCCATATTTTTATTCCTTGATTTGATATTTTTCTTCTGTTTTCACATTTTTCATGCATTTTTAATTTATTTAAAATTACTTTTACGCATTTTTAACTTCTCCAAAATTTCTTATATGATCCTAGAGTTGATTCTGACTTGTAGTATTTTTCTTGATCATTTATTTTAGTTTAGAGGCTTCTTTATCTTTTTATTTCTTGTTTTCATTTTAAAAATCATTTAAAAATTATTTTCATACATTTTAATTGTGTACTATTACACTTTTGGTTTGCGTGTTGGTTGTTACCTTGGATCATAACTTGTTGATCAAGTTTCTATTTAATTTCAATGGACTTTGGGTGTTGATGAGGTTGGATGAAACTTCATCAATTCAAATATATCATTAAGTGTATATTTTGATTCAGTTTTGGTGGTTTGAGTTGATGATAGGTTTAGTGCCTTAATCCACCAAGAAAGGTGATTGAAATTGATGATGAATGGATCTTGAGTCTTGATTAATTGGATGATTTGTTTTTTTTCTTGTTCATGATGTTTGGGTTGTTTCTTGATGAACTTTCATCATTTCAAATCTACCATTTGATTGATCATTTATCATTGGAGGTACTTTGGATTGATGCATAAGTTTGCCCTAAGTTGTCAAGAAGGATTAATTGATGTAATGGACCAATCTCCTTGCCTTGGTGCTTGATCCCTCCTTGGTTTTTTTACTTGTACTAGATGTTTTAAGAGTATGATTTCTATCATATCTCTAACATGTATGTTACATAAACTTTTATTGACCGACCTCCTATAATATGACCTTCCTTATAGGTCGTGATATGATTGCTTAACATAGCGCTAAATTCGTCCCGAATCGGATTATTAACTCTAACACTAATAATATTATTGTGCTAAATTTTAGTTTATTCCATTTACTTTTATGCACCTTTACTTTTATGCCATATACCTTTCTTGCTCTTTATATTATGTTTTTTCTTTTATCATTTACATATCATATTGTTATTGTTTACGCTTGCTTTTTCCAGTTGCCCACTTGGACTTTTTCTCTTTCTTTTAAGACATTAATAAAGGAAAAACCCCTTAAAAGACATAATTGTTTCCTTGAACTATTGGTTACTATCCCTTGCTTGGATTATGGACTTAGAATTAGGTTCTTGATCCTTTTCTTTGGAGTTGTGACTTGAGACCAGGAATATCATCTGGTACCTTTGACCTTGGGTTGACTTTTTGAAGACTTGGTTTGTGCTTTGCTTATTTGTTGCTTGTTGCTTAAATCCAAAGGATGAGAGTGTTTAGCTTGACTTATGTCAGAAGCTTGCTATCTTGGTTAGATATTTCATTTCCTTGCTTTTACTTTGTGTATTAGGGTAGCCTCTTCAGCTTCCCCCCCCCCCCTCTCTTAAAATTTCAAAATCTTCTCCCTTTTTCAAAACCTTCTTGTTTTCAAATTTGAACCACTTTCTCAATAAACCTTGACTTTGTCAAATTATTTTCAAAATCCTTTTCTTGGATAAATGCTAATTAATCTTAAGCATATCAAGATCACTTCAAAAGACATAAAAGATACACAACTCATTCAAACCATTTTTTGCCCTTTGTGCACTTTTCTCTTTTAAAAATATTTCTTAAGGATTAAACATGAGTCATTTTCATAGTTGAAATGTAATTCTCATATCCCTATAGTGATGTTTGATGTTGATTATTTTCCACTTAAGAGAGTTAGTGACATACTTGTTGATCTCTATTCAAGTTAGAGCTCTTCTCAATAGTGATGCAAAGGTCTGTACACTTGTGGGTGATTAGTTGAGTTTTCTCCTTAAAATGATAACTTTTCTTTTCATTTAAAATCAATCACAACAAATCTCATTTGTTATTTTTACCACGAACTACAAGGTTTTGATCCTTCATTGCACTTTGTGGGTACGTAGGCACGAGGCTCAGGAAGTTTTATCAAACACCAAAAACCTTAAAAAATATTTATTTTCTCATCTCCTCAATCTTTTGCAAACAACCCATTTTTAAGCAAAACATAAATTTTTAAGAGGTTCTTATAGAGTACTATACATGTTTTGGGTGATAACACTTTCTGATTGCATAACCAACCCACTTACCCTTTGTCTTTGTGTTTTATTAGCTTTGTTTTAAAACTTATGTGGGTTTTGTTCGCTCTTTTCTCCATTTCTTTGGAAAAATAAAAGTGTGGTTTTGCGACTCTTGCTGTATGATTTAAGTTAACCAATAGTTTAATCTCAAATTTTCCCGCTACAGAAAAGTGGCGAGTCTGCTAGGGAATAGTCCCTAGTGGGTTGAGTCTATCATGTTTATCTTTGTTTTATTATTATCTGTTGTTTGCTTTTATTTTTTGTGTTTGGTGATCTTTGAGTGGTGAGATAAGTCCTATACCTAAACTTGAGTTCACTTGAGATAGGATGGGGTATAGTCATGTTTGGCTTACATGGAGTTAATCCTTAATAAGCTGACTTGAGATCTCTAACTTAGTGGAGGCCTCCTTAAGGGTAAATATGTTGAACAAGTAGTTGTGAAGGCATTTTACTTTCAACCCGAGAGCCTGAGAAGTTGAGGACTTTAGAACCCTTTAACCCATCTTGACCTTATTAGGACGTAGTGCGGTGACTATTCAGGTGTAGAGTTGAATTGTTTGTTACACAATACTACACTCAGACGAGTTTTCTTGAGAATATTATTGGCTGACGAGTAGTTGTTTAAGCCGATAATAGCCAAAAGATGGACTCACGACTCTGGAAACTTTGTAGAACCTTGTTGTACATGTGATTTTAACCACTAATACATACCTTGTGGGTGGCTCTTACCCATGACTTCATGCTCGTGACGTCGAACCCTCGAACCTTGTTTGTGATTGTTGTATAATCATGCACTCATGCATTCATGAACATCTTATTTCACTAAGTTTTTAAGGAACTTAGAGATTCTCTTTGCAAATATCACAAATATTATGGTTATGGATATTGAAAGTAGAAACACTCATAAATACAGTTTCACAGCTCCTGATATTAAGGATTTGAGAAAGGTATCATCTTTAGTGGTTGATCCTGTGGATTTCAAATCACGTTATGGAAGACTTTTGTCTATTCTCTCTACCAATCTTGAAGACGGAGTTCTTAATACTCTTGTGTAGTTCTATGATCCTATCTACCGGTGTTTTACCCTTCTAGATTATCATATTTTGCCTACCTTGGAGGAGTATGCTTATCTCGTGGGTGTGCCAGTTTTTGACAAGGTTCCTTTTAGTAGTTTTGAGGAGGTTCCCAAGTTACAATTCATTGTTGCAGCTATTCATTTAAGGAAATCTGATATAGTCTCCAATCTTATTCTTAAAGGAGGCATTCAAGGGTTCACTTCTAAGTTCCTGATTGAGAGAGCTTCAAATTTTGCTAGTGCTGGTAGTATGATGGCTTTTGAGGCTATCTTGGCTTTACTTATCTATGGACTGGTCTTGTTCCCTAAAATTGACAATTTTTTTGATGTTAACGCTATTCAGATCTTCTTGATTGGAAATCCTGTTCCAATTTTGCTTGACGATACTTATTTCTCTATCCATCATAGGACTTCTAAGAGAAATGGTATTGTACAAGTGGTTTATTTCACACTTGCCACAATCACATATCTTCAAGGAAAACAAGGTTTGTTTAAGGTGGTCTCAAAGGATCATGTTGTTACAGTGAGAATCGTGATACCAAGCTATTGAATTAACTTGAATCTTTAATTCTTAAACAACCGGACTTTAATTTATCCAAAGAAAAGGTCTAAAGAAAGAAAAACCCTTTTGCGCGATGTAACAACAACGCTAAGAGATTCGGGGATCGGGGGTTGGTTATGCATAGGGTAGGTATTTCACATCCTAAACATTTGTAGTACTCTACATGAACGTTTTGTTTGTTTGCATGCTAAATAGGTAAATGTTTGCTAAGGTTTGGGATAGGTAAAGGGTGTAGGTTAAAACCTAAAGATAATTTCTAAGCTTGCTCGCAAAGACATCGCGTCCTCTGCCTACGTATCCTAACTAGGATAGAATCATAACAATCGTAGTTCACCTCACAAGGGATAAAGAACACTTGATTATGATCAAGGTTCAAAGGGGAACAAACATATCCATGCTTGTGTAGAGTTTCACAAAACTCTCTAGATCTATGTTAAACACTCAAGAAAGGGGAGTAAGTAATCATTTCCATGATTCTTACATAGAGTTAACCAAACTCTATCCTAAAGTTCTACGTTGTAAGACCAAATGGTTCTATCCAGACCAAAAGGTGGGAGAAAGGGGGAAGGTTGCTCGTCAAGATATCGCATCTTGTGCCTACGTATTCTCATTGTCCAATGAGAAATCAGAGCGGTCGTAGTTCAGGCACGAACTACAGAATAAGGATCTATTGGTTCTTTCCAGACCAAAAGAGGGTGAAGGTTCTATCCAGACCTATGATTTTAAATACTATTGGTTCTATCCAGACCAAAAGGGGGAGAAGGTTCTATCCAGACCTATGATTGAAATCCTATTGGTTCTATCCATACCAAAAGGGGGAGAAGGTTCTATCCAGACCTATGATTGAAATCCTATTGGTTCTATCCAGACCAAAAGGGGGAGAAGGTTCTATCCAGACCTATGATTTTAAATCCTATTGGTTCTATCCAGACCAAAAGGGGGGAGGAAGGTTCTATCCAGACCTAAAAGAGTAATGAGCTATCTATGACCCAAGGGTCAATAGAGAGACTTTTCCTTTGGAAGGAGAAATATGAGGCAGCATGGACGAGAACTAAAGAATTCCATCACTTGGGGAAATAAACTTAACAAAGCAACAATTATTCAATCATGATGAATATAAGAGATATGGTTACAACCAAGAACAAGCAAGCATATTACAATATCAAGCAATTATTTCAATCAAGATAAATGGTTACAACCAAAGCAAACATCAAGATGTTACAATATCAGTGAGGGGATAAGTTCTTTCAAGACTTAATGAAAGGTAAAAACCAAAACATGTTTTAACGAAGAATGGGGTACATCTTAATAAAGATGGAAGGGGATCTTAACAAAGATGCATATTAACAAAGATGAGGTTTCATTAGGGCTTACAAGATGACGTGTATACTTAAAGGCATCATGCCTAATCAAATAATGTCACAACAAATGTAAGTGAGAAGTTCAAAACTTCATGGGAGAAAACTTTCAAGTTTTAATGATGATTACACACAAATGCTTACAAGCAAGAGTTTTAGTCAAACTCAAGTACACAAGGATGCTAACAAGCCAAAATCATAACTTTAAAATAAAACTCAAAAGAGAATGAAATTAAAGTTTTGAAATGAATAAATGAGAGATAGGAAGGTGAAAACCCTAAAAACATTCATGGTAGCATGTGAAATGCAAGTAGAATGTTCACATTTATGAGTTTTAGGTTTACCTCTTGAAGCAAGCTTAAGCAATCAGAAAACCAGAGATATTGAGAGCTCTTACAAGGTCTTCAAATGTTCCTAGGTTGATGAATAGATGCTCCAAACAACCTCCAACCAAGCTAGTGGACGAAATGCCTTGTAAATGAAGGAAAAACTCTAAAATCCAAAGATTTCAAAAACCAACTCACTAAAACCTTGTTACATAAGTGTGGAAGTGATTTGGATAGCTTCAATACATCATATTTGATGTGTTTGAAGTGTTTCTTGAGTTGGAAAAAGTTTAGAAATGGTTTTGGAAGGTGTTTTGCAAAAATAGATTTTGAGGGATTTTGGAGACTTAGTGAGATTTTGCAAGAATTTGGTGATTGTGTAAGGGAGAGAGTTCTAGATGGTTTCTAGCATAGAACTGGTGTGTTTGTGATGTAGGAAGTGAGTTCTATTTATAGCCAAAGGCCTTGGATCAAGGTATGGGCAAAAGTGAAGCAAATTGCCAATTTTAACCTTCCATCATGAAAATCTTTGAGTTTTCCAATGCAATCTTCATACTTGTCTTTAAGCCACTCTACTAAGATATTATCCATACCCTATATATTTTTTTCATCATGCTTTATAGGTTAGGAGGTGACTTGTTGAAGTAAAGTTGATGATTTGACAAGGGTAGCCACCTTTTTTCTCTTTCTTCACTATTCACTTTTGCAACTTGCATTAAATAATGATTTCCTTTGATCTTTGTGTCATTTTCGTGTGAATTGATATTAAAATGTTCATTATCAATTCAAACATCATAAATGAGGTTTAGCCTTTGATTATCATCGATTTGGATAGGTTTTGGAATAAAAAAACTAATGCTGACCTAGTTTTGCGAATGTGAGTTTTTGCCAACTTGTGGATCTTGGTTCTCTCTAACCAGGAAGAGTTATGGAACCCACTTGTACTTTTTAAAAATCCCCAATTAGGTACTAAAACATTTATTCTTGTTTTAGGAATTCATTCCCCTTGAAACTAGGTCAAAAACCCTTGTGTGATTAAGGAGTTATGGCTTTGCCCCTTTTGAAACCCTAATCCCGATTTTTGCAATTACTTCCTAACCCTTGATCCAATGGTCATGAAATTTTATGGGAAGGTGTAATATGACATAAGGAACATTTTTGATTCACATCTTGAAGTCAAATTCTGTATTGTTGAAGAGTTGACTTTTCGGTCAACCGTTCGATCAATCGGTGACTACCGAGTTGACTGTTCATGCTCCGGACATTCTGAGGACTTGAAACTCTTTGGATGGACTTTACTAAGCCATAGGAGCTTAATGGACCTTGATACCACCATTTAAACACTTTTCAAATCAAAATTCAAACTACAGTTGACTTTTCCTGATCGAAAACCCTAATCGGGTATCTTGAACTGTACTGTTCTCAATTCCCGGGTGACCATCTCAAATTGGATTCATACTTGATCCAATGGAGTATATTTGATGATGTGGATACCTATTTGAGGTTGAATCAATCCAAAACATTGATTGATCAGACCACTGAAGTCTCGATTTTGATGGTACGGAACCCTAATTCATCTGCATCTTGACAAAGATAAACTGGAAATGGGTTAACGTTAGTTAATCAAATGAATATGATCTTAAAATGATGATGATGATCTAAGGGGTCAAAATTTGGGGTGCAACAGATGCCCCTATTTAAATATCTTCACTAGATAGTAATGAGAGATGACAATCCTCATAGAATCGTAGTGAAAGGTATTTAAATATAGCAAACCAGAAATTCTGTCCCTTAGATCCGATGGTATGCCAAAGGACGGATGCAAATATGCCATGAATCTAAATGATGCTTTATGATGCTTGAATGCAAGACAGATGCAGACACACAAGCAAATATAAAAGAACGGCAAAACGACGAGTAACCACTCACGAGGACCCAACATACTGGGGAAAGATTCCAAGCGAAGTAAGCAAGATAGTTCAGACATGACTAAAGATGCTTGTTCAAGGAAATCTTTCACGCAAGGGACACAAATTCCTCCAGGGAAGACACATCTTCATTGGGGAAAGGAGATACGAACCTCACTGGGGATAACCAGATGAGGAAGCCCACCGAAGAAGATGACAATTCTTCACTGGGGAAACGAAAGAAAAGAAATGCAAACCACACTGGGGAAGGGACCCACTGGGGAGAACTTTGCTGGAGAACAAATCCACTGGGGAAGCAAAGCTTCACCAGGGAAAAGACGGAACGAAGACACGAGTCTCACTGGGGACAACCAGATGAGAAAATTTCCTATAACGAAGAGTTCAAACGGGACCTTCAGGAAAAGGTTAGAAACAAGGCTAGACGCGCCGGGGAAGCTAGTATCCACTAGTTCTCCGAGACTCGACTGGAAAAGAAAAAGCTTCAACTGGGGAGACTGGTGACGACCAGAATAACAAATAGCTTCAAATAGTGCTAGTTTCCACTAGACTTACTGGGGAAGAATGGTGATGACCAATCCAAAGTTCGGTTTCCAAAAAGTTCTAAATACCATTAGACTTCCTGGGGATATGGTGACGACCAAATCAACAACGGTTTCCAAAAAGTGCTAAATACCACTAGACTTCCTGGGGATATGGTGACAACCAAATCAACAACGGTTTCCAAAAAGTGTTAAATACCACTAGACTTCCTGGGGATATGGTGACAACCAAATTGAAGTTCCAAATTCAATTGGGAATTTCCAACAATATTGATAAAACACAAAACTTCAGCTGGGGAAGTTGGTTACAATCAACTTTCGGCACTGATAACGGTTAGTTTTCAAGCAATGCCAGTAACTATTGGACTTAGAGGGGACTGGTGGTGACCAAATCAGGATATACCAATAACAATTGGTTCTAGATAATGCTAGTAACCACTAGACTTAACTGGAGAAATTGGTAACGACCGAGTCCAATGAGACCAATGACCATTGGATTTTCAAAGAGTTTGGTAACGACCAGACCAAAGTGATGATAACAATCTACTTTAAGCGGTGCCAATAACTATTGGACTTAGACCAATTGGTGACGACCAAACCAGGGGTATACCAATAACAACTGGTACTGGATACTGCTGTTAGAACACAGATTGGTTCTTTATAATATCTCTATGTTTTGATGATAACTATTATGAAATTTTGTAATTAAGAATTATATACTCTAAAATTTGCTTAAGAGTGTTTGTTGCAGATATTAAAGTAATTATCACTTCAGAAGAAAATCAGAACTGAACATAAGAAATATGCTAGGCTCTGAAGCGTCAGATGCATCCATTAGAAGATTCTGAACGCTGCCATCAGAAGATCCTGAGCATAGCCTCCAGAAGGATCTGAAGCAGAAGCTCCAGAAGAATCTGAAGCAAGTCAGAAGCATCTGAACCAAAGAAGAATTCTGTATGAAGAGTGTTCAAGTATAGTTACTACAGAAGATTCTGAGAGTACTAAAGCTGCCAGTACTGAGGATCTGACTCAAATATGCTCTGAAATTATACACGCTAAAAGCACACTTGCTGCAAAGACTCTGACTCAGCAAAACTCTGATCAACATCAGAAGGCTCTGATCAAATTAGACTCTGATGATTATTGCTGAAAATTGATGAAGAAGAATTCAAACATTATGTCCGTTGGAATATCCAAACGACTCTTTCCTTATTTATGCTAGACACAAGAACACAGACAAAAAGGATTTCTCTGTGCTTTCTTCTTCTAGGAAAGGTCACTTGATGTGAAGACAAAAAGGCTCAGACCTTTTGGTACACTCTTCTCAACATGAAATACTCTTGGATCAATGTGCCTATAAAAGCAAGTCTCTAACCATCTTCTTCAGTTGACGTTGTACCTGAAAACAATTCATTATTCAAAAGCTCTCATACAACTCACATTCTTTCTAGAATTAATTTCTTTGTTCTTAATATTAAGTGAAAAAATCACAGTTGTGATAAAACTTTATTAGAAGCATTTTAAACACTTGTATTTGTTATTACATTTGATTGTAAGAAAACCTTAAGAAGATCCAGTTAGGATCAGTAGTTCTTGATAAGACTTTGAACAGTTGTTCTTAGTGCTTACTATTGTAATCAGTTGATTAAATAGTGGATTAAGTCCTTGTTTGAGAAAGGCAAATCACTCTAGGAAGGGTGGACTGGAGTAGTTGAGTTCAACGAACCAGGATAAAAATACTTGAGTTATTATTTCTAAGTTTTTATCTTCATACTTATTCAACCCCCCTTCTAAGTATTTTCTCACCTTCAACTGCTAGTGAAAACTAGATTTTCCAAACAAGGCTAGTGACCATTAGACTTAGAAAAATTGGTAATAACCGAATCAAAAGGCACCAATAACAATTGGATCTGAAGGTAATACTAGTAACTACTAGATTCATAAAGACTGGTAATAACCAAATCAAACAGGTACCAATAACCATTGGATTCCGGCGATGCCAATAATTATTGGACTTTTTAGGGAATTTTTGTGACGACCACTCAAGTACCAATGACCATTGGTTTTAGAAGGCAATACTAGTAACCACTAGATTTAAAGCAAATATTGGTAATAACTGAATCAAAAGGATTCCAATAACGATTGGTAGGCTTTAGTGACAACCAGCTTTGGAAAATTGTTGGTGACGACCAGGAAGCACAAATATATCCCTCAATACTTTAGGAACAAAAACTAATACCCTCAATACATTAGGATATAGAAGAGACACAACCCTTAACACATTAGGATTGGACGAAGACCCTCAAAACTTTAGGATCAAAAACTAAACATCCTCAATACATTAGGATATAGAACACTTCATGCAAATGCAACCACTTTAGTCTCTGAGAATTTCTGAACTCGGGATTCAAAGTATACATCTCCAAAGGTACACAACCTGTGCTCGGAATCGAACAATACATCTTCCAAAGGTACGAAACCTGTGCTTGGATAGAAACGATATATCTCCAAAGGTACACAACTTGTGCTTGGAATCCAACAATACATCTATCTCCAAAGGTACACTACCTGTGCTCGGGATAGAAACAAACCTCTTCCAAAGGTACGAAACCTGTGCTTGGAATCCAACAAAACATCTCCAAAGGTACGAAACCTGAGCTCGGGATAGAAACCATCGTGACTTAGTTTGAAATGATACACAACCAAATTGTCAGTATTCGTCGTCCATGGATTTTCATAATGCCAGTTACCAACGGGCCTTACTTGAAATATGATTGGTCACCATCAAATTACTTATACCAGTATCCACTGGATTTTTAAACAATGCTAGTCACAACAGTGCATCGGCATCCTTGAGATAAACTTCTCAAATGAGACTGTCATTTATCGTTGAAAAATGATAAGCTTATTTAAAGAGATTGCCACTTATTTGTTGAAGACGATTAAACTTCTCCGAAGATACTGCCATTTATCGCTGAAGACGATTAAACTTCTCCGAAGAGACTGCCATTTATCGTTGATGAAGGTTAAGCTTCTCCCAAGAGATTGTCACTCACCGCTGAAGACGATTAAACTTCTCCGAAGAGACTGCCATTTATCGTTGATGAAGGTTAAGCTTCTCCCAAGAGATCGCCACTCACCGCTGAAGACGATTAAACTTCTCCGAAGAGACTGCCATTTATCGTTGATGAAGGTTAAGCTTCTCCGAAGAGATTGTCACTCACCGTGGAAGATGATTAAACTTCTCCGAAGAGACTGCCATTTATCGTTGATGAAGGTTAAGCTTCTCCGAAGAGATTGCCACTCACCGCTGAAGATGATTAAACTTCTCCGAAAAGACTGCCATTTATCATTGATGAAGGTTAAGCTTCTTCGAAGAGATTGCCACTAACCGCTGAAGATGATTAAACTTCTCCGAAGAGACTGCCATTTATTGTTGATGAAGGTTAAGCTTCTCCCAAGAGATTGCCACTCACCATTGAAGACGATTAAAATTCTCCGAAGAGACTGCCATTTATCGTTGATGAAGGTTAAACTTCTCCCAAGAGACTGTCACTCACCTGTTGATGAAGGTTAAGCTTCTCCCAAGAGACTGCCACTTACCTCTTTTGTAATGTAAGATGTTCTTCTTGATAGATAATGCAAAATAAATGCACGTCCAGGTAGGTTCGGCGACCGACAGGGACCAAAGTTCAATCCAGAACCAAGCTAGAAAGAAACTGTCAAACAAGACTCCAACCATTGAGAAATGAACTCGAATGGTGACTTACCTTATCCAATCATGGAAAAAGATAACTGAAGCAACCATCATCCACGAGGATTTAAACTCTGTGGGGAATTGATAAAGGACAGACATTTTATGCTTAAGGGTTGACAACTCTATTAGAGAGAGACAACACACCCAATCACTGAAGAGGGAACCAAAGTGAAACAGGAACAGGTAACAACCAGAGATAGCAACGATGCACGAATGCTATGCTTTATGCCATGCTTATGTTTATGCTGACGACACAGACAAAACAAAACAGGAGATGAAATAAACATCTCGACACGGAGACCCAACCAAACTTTACCAAGATTGGACATCAAAGGGATGATCATGAAGAACAACAATTCCACTTCAAGGTTACCACCTTCTTTGGGAGAGAGTAATCTTCTCAGGCCAAAACATCAAGACTTCACTTGGATTGCCATCATGAGTTTGAATTCTTTGTTGAAGGAAAATCACCAAGGGAAGTTCCAAGATCAACCGAAGTAACAACTTAATCGGGGAGCTGACAAAGGGTGTCATAAGACCAAAATCTTTCTGCCCCATTGATAGTATAACAATCCTCTTTCAGTGAGCAACGACTCTTGCGACAAACAGTCTTCAAACCTTTTCTGCCCCAGATTACATGGTCTGTGAGAAGAAGTTATAAGGATGCTTTTACAAAAGAACTGGCATAAAGATGCTTCAACTATCTTCAAACTCTTATAGAGAGAGATTTACAAATCTCGACGTGATTGCCCCAGCTTAACAAAGTCTTCAGACTGTGGAAGTAATGACTGGGGAACAAACTTGCCCCTACTAGCTGGTAACTGCAAAAGATTTGCCCCAAACTTAACTGTTCATTGAGAGCTTCATCTGATCTTGACCTGGTCGGCTCTGATTAGCTGAACGTTATGACAAATGATTAACAAATCCTTCAAATTGGTTGCCCCAGGCTGAGCTCCCTTTATCAAGTCATATTCCCTAGCTAACAGCGCTTGTTGGGATTCCTTTGATATTGTATTTTTTTGCACGCAATGATGTTCATTAAAAATTGGCAATTTTTAATGTAAAATTCATGCAATCTTTTGAAACCATTTTTTGATAAAACACACACGGCAGAGTGATCAAAGTGAAAGAGATCCAATCATTTACAAATGATGGATAAAGTAATTAACACACACAAACATCAAAGATCAATAGGAGTCAGGTTATCCAACCTTGCTGTAATATGCTTTCAAAACAACCTTACCTCAATTAGGTCTTTTAAGGGTTGTAACAGGGTTTGGTTCACGGTTCATGAAACAAAGGATAAAGGCTCAAAGTTATTTGTCCCACCCACTCTCCATGATGAACTCCAATCCTACGCTCAGTTAACTCAAACTATACATTCAGGTTCTTACAGGCTTAAGAATTGTACTGATGATAGTTGGTGATGGTTTTCAAACCTAGGGTAGTCACGACTCCCTTACAGTATTTGATAGCTTTTGCTATTTGAGGATAAGAGTGATAACTCTTACAGGACTCCTCTCTTTTTATCCCTGACTTTTGTTTGAACTGCTTTGTTCGAATATACAGTTAATGGGATACCCCATTTTTGCCTAAGTCTCCTTCATAGGTTTTGACTTAGCGGGCTTTTCGATTTTCTTTTTTCTTCTTCTCTTTTTTCTTTCAAGAAAGGAGGTGACTACCTAGCTTAATGACTACGGCGAACCATCATTGTTTTTTGTGCTGAAAAGCATCTTCGACACTTGTCTTGTTCTGTACGAAGAAAAACCTAAGTGCACCACCTTTATATGAAAAGTGTCTTGTATGCACATATCTTCGAGTTGACTGAGAACTACCCGCCCCAGGTTTGAGATTTAAGGTTTTGTTTTTTGTAAAGAAAGAAAAACTCCTACGCCTAGGCTCGAAGGGGTTAACGAGGGATTATCTTCCTTATTTCTCCAGTGTTTAGGGATTGAAACAATGCCTTACATCATCAGCAAAGTTAAATTAAAAGCATATCAACAGCAGTTATGGATATAATTTTCATCATCCTCCCCAATCTTTGCTTTAAACAACAGAAAAGAAATTTTTGCATTTTTGGTATTTCATAACAATGAAAGGAAAAAGAGTGAAACGAATGGACTTAATCAAAAGATGCACAAACATTTCATTAAATATTGCCAATTCAAATAAACAACAGCTTACAAGCAAAACAAATGCAAAGAAAACACAACAAAATGCTGAAACAGTCTATAGCTGCCAGTCTTAGGGAATTAAAATTGTTTAACAAAACAAATTTCAAATTCCAGGCCCATGTGGGGAAACACCTCCAACCATCACTTGCTCCTTGTGATATAGAATTATGAGGGGTCTCACGGGTCCTTTGCCTTTGGATTCAGGAACCGCAACATTGTCACTTGATTTATCCTCCTGAGGTTTCAGCAGCTCTTGCAGTCTCAGTTTAAAACTTTCACACTCTTCAACTAGGTGCCCTGTTGTCCCAGTATGATATCCATATTCCACTCTTGGATGGTCTTCCTCGAGGATCAAGCGTTTGTCAATGATTAGCTCTTGTACAAGATAACTCAATGCTATACATGCATATAAGTTGTGTCCTTCAGCTCTTTCGTGAAATTCACAGTTCAGGTTCGCATTATACCATGGTCCTGGCACATGATTGGATAATCGTGGAGTCACTAGTGAGTTCTGAATCAGTAGTGGGTAAAGTTTGCTTAACGGTACTGGAGTTTGTCTACCGCAAGTCTTATTTTTCCTGACATGATCCTTCTTGTTCAATTTCCGACTTTGAGAAGCTTGAGGAGGAACAAACACTGAGTGTTAGGCGTACTGACGCGATTGACAGTTATCTATTTGTTGATACCGAGGATGTCCTTGAGTTGGAGGAACCATCGGAGATAATGCATCCCTAGTTTCTCTGGACGCAACATGGTCAGAGTGACCCTCTTTCTTCATCATATTCTGCAATGTCTCAAGCACCCAATTCATCACTTGAGAATTCTGATGTCCTCTTTCAGCATTTCCTGAGCTTTCAAAAGTCCCTCCATTGTTGCCTATTGTCTCAGATATGTGCTAGGTATCCCCCCTCTGATGTCAACGGAATACAGAATGAACCAAAAAGACCAATGCAACGAAGTATGATATGTAAAATGTTGATGCAAGTGCAAAAACGCAACTGTTTTTACAAAACTCAAAAGTTTGATTAGGTTAAAACCCCATTTCATTCATTTGGAAAAGTTACAACTTTTAAAAGAAATACCAGAGATCGACTGAGTTTTACAAAACTAGTTGCGACATTATATGCTTATGGCGATATGATGGGATGATGCACACATAACACAAAGGCAAATATTCACAAATACAATGCATACACAAAGACCTCCTAGGCTCAAGATCAAAGCAAGGAGTCAAAGGTCTAACCATCCCCAAGGATTTGCACTATGGGTTAATTTGTACCTGCCGAACGGGTTCTTAACAAAGTTCCCAGGGTCAACAACCCATCTTTCGGATATTATCAATTTCCCAAATCACTCGGTAATCGATAATATTCTCAAGAAAGTCTCGCCTGAGTGTAGTATCGCGTATCAACTACTTCGGAAATACTTCCTTATAGCCATCGCACTACGTCCTAATAAGGCCAAAGTGGGGTAGAATGTAATCTAAAAGTCCACAGTGTCATGGGCTCCTTCGTTGAAAGTGGCATTGTTTTCACGAATACTCGATCAACAATACTAAACTTTCAAGAGGGCCTACACTGAGCGGTGGTTTCTCAAGTTAGCTTGGTCGGGAATCAACTCCCTATAAGCCTTCTTGAATATACCACCATCCTAATCATAAGTGCACTCGAGTCCGGGTATAGGACCGTCTCACCACTCAAAGCACCCAATACCCAACAGTCAAACAAATATATTGACAAATATACATGTTAAGCAAATATTCACAAATATAACATGCAATTAAACAAAATAGGCTAAACCCTCAAGTTAAGCATTTCCCCAGTGAAGTCGCCATTTCAGTTGCAGTGAGAATCATGATACCAAGCTATTGAATTAACTTGAATCTTTAATTCTTAAACAACCGGACTTTAATTTATCCAAAGGAAAGGTCTAAAGAAAGAAAAACCCTTTTGCGCGATGTAACAACAACGCTAAGAGATTCGGGGATCGGGGGTTGGTTATGCATAAGGTAGGTATTTCACATCCTAAACATCTGTAGTACTCTACAAGAACCTTTTGTTTGTTTTCATGCTAAATAGATAAATGTTTGCTAAGGTTTGGGATAGGTAAAGGGTGTAGGTTAAAACCTAAAGATAATTTCTAAGCTTGCTCGCAAAGACATCGTGTCCTCTGCCTACGTATTCTAACTAGGATAGAATCATAGCAATCGAAGTTCACCTCACAAGGGATGAAGAACACTTGATTATGGTCAAGGTTCAAAAGGGAACAAACATATCCATGCTTGTGTAGAGTTTCACAAAATTCTCTAGATCTATGTTAAACACTCAAGAAAGGGGAGTAAGTAATCATTTCCATGATTCTTACATAGAGTTAACCAAACTCTATCCTAAAGTTCTACGTTGTAAGACCAAATGGTTCTATCCATACCAAAAGGTGGGAGAAAGGGGGAAGGTTGCTCGTCAAGATATTGCATCTTGTGCCTACGTATTCTCATTGTCCAATGAGAAATCAGAGCGGTCGTAGTTCAGGCACGAACTACAGAATAAGGATCTATTGGTTCTTTCCAGACCAAAAGAGGGTGAAGGTTCTATCCAGACCTATGAGTTTAAATACTATTGGTTCTATCCAGACCAAAAGGGAGAGAAGGTTCTATCCAGACCTATGATTGAAATCCTATTGGTTCTATCCAGACCAAAAGGGGGAGAAGGTTCTATCCAGACCTATGATTGATATCCTATTGGTTCTATCCAGACCAAAAGGGGGAGAAGGTTCTATCCAGACCTATGATTTTAAATCCTATTGGTTCTATCCAGACTAAAAGGGGGGAAGAAGGTTCTATCCAGACCTAAAAGAGTAATGAGCTATCTATGACCCAAGGGTCAATAGAGAGACTTTTCCTTTGGAAGGAGAAATATGAGGCAGGATGGACGAGAACTAAAGAATTCCATCACTTGGGGAAATAAACTTAACAAAGCAACAATTATTCAATCATGATGAATATAAGAGATATGGTTACAACCAAGAACAAGCAAGCATATTACAATATCAAGCAATTATTTCAATCAAGATGAATGGTTACAACCAAAGCAAACATCAAGATGTTACAATATCAGTGAGGGGATAAGTTCTTTCAAGACTTAATGAAAGGTAAAAACCAAAACATGTTTTAACGAAGAATGGGGTACATCTTAATAAAGATGGAAGGGGATCTTAACAAAGATGCATATTAACAAAGATGAGGTTTCATTAGGGCTTACAAGATGACGTGTATACTTAAAGGCATCATGCCTAATCAAATAATGTCACAACAAATGTAAGTGAGAAGTTCAAAACTTCATGGGAGAAAACTTTCAAGTTTTAATGATGATTACACACAAATGCTTACAAGCAAGAGTTTTAGTCAAACTCAAGTACACAAGGATGCTAACAAGCCAAAATCATAACTTTAAAATAAAACTCAAAAGAGAATGAAATTAAAGTTTTGAAATGAATAAATGAGAGATAGGAAGGTGAAAACCCTAAAAACATTCATGGTAGCATGTGAAATGCAAGTAGAATGTTCACATTTATGAGTTTTAGGTTTACCTCTTGAAGCAAGCTTAAGCAATCAGAAAACCAGAGATATTGAGAGCTCTTACAAGGTCTTCAAATGTTCCTAGGTTGATGAATAGATGCTCCAAACAACCTCCATGCAAGCTAGTGGACGAAATGCCTTGTAAATGAAGGAAAAACTCTAAAATCCAAAGATTTCAAAGACCAACTCACTAAAACCTTGTTACATAAGTGTGGAAGTGATTTGGATAGCTTCAATACATCATATTTGATGTGTTTGAAGTGTTTCTTGAGTTGGAAAAAGTTTGGAAATGGTTTTGGTAGGTGTTTTGCAAAAATAAATTTTGAGGGATTTTGGAGACTTAGTGAGATTTTGCAAGAATTTGGTGATTGTGTAAGGGAGAGAGTTCTAGATGGTTTATAGCATAGAACTAGTGTGTTTATGATGTAGGAAGTGAGTTCTATTTATAGCCAAAGGCCTTGGATCAAGGTATGGGCAAAAGTGAAGCAAATTGCCAATTTTAACCTTCCATCATGAAAATCTTTGAGTTTTCCAATGCAATCTTCATACTTGTCTTTAAGCCACTCTAATAAGATATTATCCATGCCCTATATATTTTTTTCATCATGCTTTATAGGTTAGGAGGTGACTTGTTGAAGTAAAGTTGATGATTTGACAAGGGTAGCCACCTTTTTTCTCTTTCTTCACTATTCACTTTTGCAACTTGCATTAAATAATGATTTCCTTTGATCTTTGTGTCATTTTCGTGTGAATTGATATTAAAATGTTCATTATCAATTCAAACATCATAAATGAGGTTTAGCCTTTGATTATCATCGATTTGGATAGGTTTTGGAATAAAAAAACTCATGCTGACCTAGTTTTGCGAATGTGAGTTTTTGCCAACTTGTGGATCTTGGTTCTCTCTAACCAGGAAGAGTTATGGAACCCACTTGTACTTTTTAAAAATCCCCAATTAGGTACTAAAATATTTATGCTTGTTTTAGGAATTCATTCCCCTTGAAACTAGGTCAAAAACCCTTGTGTGATTAAGGAGTTATGGCTTTGCCCCTTTTGAAACCCTAATTCCCGATTTTTGAAATTACTTCCTAACCCTTGATCCAATGGTCATGAAATTTTATGGGAAGGTGTAATATTACATAAGGAACATTTTTTATTCACATCTTGAAGTCAAATTCCTTATTGTTGAAGAGTTGACTTTTCGGTCAACCGTTCGATCAATCGGTGACTACCGAGTCGACTGTTCATGCTCCGGACATTCTGAGGACTTGAAACTCTTTGAATGGACTTTACTAAGCCATAGGAGCTTAATGGACCTTGATCCCACCATTTAAACACTTTTCAAATCAAAAGTCAAACTACAGTTGACTTTTCCTGATCAAAAACCCTAATCGGGTATCTTGAACTGTAATGTTCTCAATTCCCGGGTGACCATCTCAAATTGGATTCATACTTGATCCAATGGAGTATATTTGATGATGTGGAGACCTATTTGAGGTTGAATCAATCCAAAACATTGATTGATCATACCACTGAAGTCTCGATTTTGACAGTACAGAACCCTAATTCATCTGCATCTTGACAAAGATAAACTGGAAATGGGTTAACGTTAGTTAATCAAATGAATATGATCTTAAAATGATGATGAGGATCTAAGGGGTCAAAATTTGGGGTGCAACACATGTCCCTTACCAATGCTAATTTTACTTGGTATTCTTCTGTGTAAGATAGTGTTCAAATCATTTATAGTTGTGGGGAGTTCTCTAATGTACCTCTTCTTGGTACACAATGAGGAATTAACTACAACCCTGGTTTAGCATGACATCAGCTTGGATATACTTTGAAGGATAAATCTAATAACATTTTGTTGGAGGGTTTGTTTTTCTAAGAAGGGAAAGACACTCAAGGTTTGAAAGAGAGTGTGGCTCATGTTTGGCACAACATTCATAAGAAGGGAAAGGGTGAGCTTGGAAGACAGATTTGTATAGCTTCGGAACCTTATACTCTTTGGGTGAGGGAGAGAGAAAGGGAGCTCATGATGCCTTATGCTTTTGAGAAGCCTACGTCTTTAGTAGTTACCAAACCACTCACTATTCCTACTGAAGATATGAAAGAACTTTAAGAAGCCTTAGCCAAGATGAATCAAGAAAAGGATATGTGGGAAGACAAATTCCATGCTTCAAACCTTGAGAAGATGGAGTTGCAGAAGTAATTGAAGGAGAAAGATGACTTGATATAGTTGCTTGAGAAACATGTTGTGAAGAGACAAAGAAAGGATTTATTTTCCTCTAGTACTTCATCATATCATCCTCTCACTCTAGGTTCTTGGAAGGGTGTTATGGATCAGCTTGTGTTGGAGAAGGCCACCATGAAGGATACTTATGAAAGGGATATTAAGAAGCTTAAAAGGAAGTATCAACTTAGAGTTGGATCATCCTCAGATGTGATTCCTTAGGATCTAGCATTTTCCTTTTGTATTTTGATCCTTTGTAACTTGTACTTCCAAGTGTAATCCTTTCCAATTATCAATAAAAAAAGAATTTTTTAGTATTTCAAAAGTGTTTTTTCTTTATGATGTTTGCAACTGCTTTATGGTATCTTAAAGTTCCTTGAAAACTAAATAAAAATATTTGGATTACATATCATGCATCAATCTGCATCTGGTCTTGCTTTTTTAGAGTTTTACAAGTGTCTTATTGCTTTTCTCTTGGTATTCTCAGAAGTCAAGTTGTCTCATTTGTAGAACACTTGAGCTAACCATCAAAGGAAAATGGATCATTTAGAGCAAGAAAATTTTGAACTCCGTGAAGAGGTGATAACCCTCAAGGCTGAGATGGAGAAACTTAATGCTTTGGTAGAATCTCTGATTGCTCTTCAGAATCAGTCTCCTCATCATCCTCTTATTCCTCCGGAAACTCAGCCTTAGACTACTAGGAATTCTAAAATTGTGTTTATGCCCATTTATGTGGCCCCGACCAGTGCTCTGTCACACTAAATGCCTGCTAGTTTTCCCTGGGGCATGCCTTTGAACTTTGTTCCTGAAGGTTACAAACCCGCTGTTAAAGTTCCCATTATTCAGCCTGTCATGAATATTCCTCCACCTGTGGTGCATCTGATCCCACAAACTGAAGAGCCTATTTTTCTTGTTGAGCCTAGTGAAAGCTTGGATTTTTATGAAAGGATGGAAAACCAATACCAATTTCAAGAGATGCAAAAGTAAATCAAAGCTTTAAGGGGGAAGGAATTGTTTAGGAAGAATGCTCATGAGTTGTGCCTCGTTCCAAACGTGAAGATTCCTTCCAAATTAAAAGTCCCAGATTTCAAGAAGTATAAGGGAAACACTTGTCCTCAAAGTCACCTTGTAATGTACGCAAGGAAAATGTCAACTCATGCAGACAACCATCAGTTGCTAATCCATTATTTTTAAGATAGTCTCATTGGAGCTGCTCTAAAATGGTACATGGGAATAGACAATACTTAGATTCACACTTTCAATGATTTGGGGAAAGCGTTTATTCGTTAGTAAAAGTACAATCTGGATATGGTGCTGGACTGTGATCAACTTCGCGTTGTGTCACAAAAGGAGAAAGAAACTTTCAAAGAGTACGCCCAGAGGTGACGTGAAATTGCTGCACAGATTAGTCCTTCGTTGGAAGAAAAAGAGATGACCATGATTTTCGTGAAGAATTTGAGTTCTTTTTACTATTAACGAATGGTGGCTAGTGCATCCAGTGACTTCACTGAGATGGTAAACATGGGTATGTGCCTAGAAGAAGGGATCCATGAAGGATGATTATTTAAAGAAGGCAATTCTGCTAGTAATACTAAGAAATATGGGAATGGGTTTTCTAGAGAGAGAGAGAGTGAGAGAGAGAGAGAGAGAGAGAGAGAGAGAGAGAGTCCAACACCATTTCCCAAGAGAGGCATGAAATACACAGAGGAAAGAGTAATCATCATCAACAACAGGTAGCCTCAGTCACGCCTGTCATTAACACTGCTCCGGTTGCTTAAGCCACTTCAGCTTATCAACCATAATTTCAACAAAGAACTCATCAACAATATAATCAATAGAATCACACTCAAAAGAAAAATCAGTTTGATCTAATTCATATGTCGTATGCTCTTGTACAAAAGAACCTTGTGTAGACTAGAGACCCACCGGCTGTTCCAAAGGAGCACCCATGGTGGTATAAATCTGATCATTTTTGTGCCTACCGTCAAGAGGCACCTGGCCATAACATTGAGAATTGTTTTGCATTAAAATATGAAGTTTAGAGATTAATCTGAAGTGGTATTCTATCCTTTAAGGATCTTGGACCTAATGTTCAAGCCAATATTTTGCCTAAACATAAAGGTGACAATGTGAATATGGTAGATGGTTGTGCTGGCTCTTACAATATCTTTGATGTTAATTTGATTAGAAGATCCTTGGTTGATATGCATGCTAGTTTATATAGACTGAGTTATTATGAGCATGACCATGCTGCTTGCTCCATTTGTTTAAGAAACCCTCGAGGATGCTCTGTGAGGAATAATGATCTTTAGGAAATGTTGGATTAGAGGCTTATTCAGATTACTCATTCAACATATAATGTTGATCATGAAGTAGATTACTCATTCAAGGGTTATTCATATTACTCGTTCGTTTCTCCGTTGGTTATTTGTCTACCTGGTCCTACTCCCTATGAATCTGGAAAAGATGTGCCTTAATGATATAGTGTCATAATGATTGAAGATGGCAAGGAGGTGCCCATTCCATCTCTTTCTTATATTGTCAATATTGTCGATGATAGTAGGGTGACCCGTAGTGGTCGTGTATTTGCTGTTTTTCCTAAAAAGGTTGATGATATCCTATTAACAAGCTCATTGTATTTGGGACGCCTGTGGCACAATTTGAATCTAGATTTGTAACAGGGAAATCTAGTGATTCAAACTAGAATCATGATGATGAAGTTTTGAAATTGACTAAAAATAGTGAATACAAGATTGTTGATCAGTTGCTGCAAACTCCATCCAAGATTTATCTCTTATCTTTGTTGATGAACTATGATGTTCATAGAGGGGCTTTGAGGAAAGTTTTAGAACAAGCTTACGTAGACCACGATGTTACCGATGATCAATTCGATGGCATTGTTGACAACATAATTGTTTATTTGAAAACGATCAAGTGCGTTATTTCATTTAGACTCCACCGTGTTTCTTTAGATCCTGACCTTTGGATTTGTTTTAAATAAAATCTGATGGCTACACGCATGTTTGATTCACAGCCTTTGATCTGATCTGATGCTTATGGTTTTTTTGCATCTTTTTATTTCATCTTTTTATATTTTTTTTATTTCTTATTTATTTTGAAATATCATAAAAAAATAACTCAGTCTTTTTCACTCCAAATTTTTTCTATAACTTTCTAAAAATATTTTCTACCTAGTGTGCATATTTTCACATTTTTATTTCATGATTTGATATTTTTCATTTTTTTCTCATGTTTCGTGCATTTTAATTTGTTTAAAAATACTTTTATGCATTTTAAATTCTCCAAAAAAATATTATATGATTCTTGAATTGTTTCTGACTTATCTTAAATTTCATGACCATTTAATTGTTTTTTAGAGGCTTCATCTTGATTTTATCTTTTTTATTTTCATTTAAAATTCATTTAAAAATCTTTTTCATGCATTTTTAATTGTTAAATATTGCATTTTAGCTTAGTTGCTGGTTGTTGCCTTGGATCATGGTTTCTTGATCAAAGTTTTCCTCAATTTTAGTGGACTTTGGGAGTTGATGAGATTGGATGAATCTTCATCAATTCAAATCTATCATTAAATGAATAATTTATTCATTCCTAGTGCTTTGGGTTGATGATAGGTTTAGTGTCTTCTCCTTCTTTTTTTTTCTTTTTTCTTGATCAATTGGATGATCTGGTGTTCATCTTGTTCATGATGTTTGGATTGATACTTGATGAACTTTCATCATTACAAATATACCATTCAATTGGTCATGGATCAATGGAGGTACTTTGAATTGATTCATAAGTTTGTACTAAGTTGTCATGAAAGATGATTGATGTAATGAACCAATCTCCTTACCTTTACTACTACAAAGTACGCCTTGGTAACACTAATTCTACTAAGGTTATGCATTTAACTGTTGTAAAGCCGCAAACTGGATGCACCATGATATATATATATATATATATATATATATATATATATATATATATATATATATATATATATATATATATATATATATATATATATATATATATATATATATATATATATATATATATATATATATATATATATATATATATATATATATATATATATGTATGTATGTATGTATGTATGTATGTATGTATGTATGTATGTATGTATGTATGTATGTATGTATGTATGTATGTATGTATGTATGTATGTATGTATGTATGTATGTATGTATGTATGTATGTATGTATGTATGTATGTATGTATGTATGTATGTATGTATTGAAAGCTACTTAATCACGGTTTTTCTCAATTTTCCTATTACAAAAAGTATGTATCACTTAAGTTCATAAATAAATAATCAATTGAAACAATTTTAACCATGATTTTGTATATAACTGTTGTAATAATATATATATATATATATATATATATATATATATATATATATATATATATATATATATATATATATATATATATATATATATATATATATATATATATATATATATATATATATATATATATGTGTGTGTGTGTGTGTGTGTGTGTGTGTGTGTGTGTGTGTGTGTGTGTGTGTGTATATATATATGTATGTGTATGTGTGTGTGTGTATGTATATATATATATATATATATATATATATATATATATATATATATATATATATTCATTCAATGCGGTTGTAAATATCAACCGTGATTAAAGTATTTCCTGATAAATTTAAAACAAAACAAATTCACACTATTTCCTTCATAACATGCCTTAAGCTAACTAGCGAAACAGAGACAACAATGACTATGAAATCTTCATCTTCACAATCTTGATAATCTTCATTATCTTCATTCTTGGTCTCTTCGAAGTACGGTATGTTTCCTGCAAACTTCACTCTCTTCTTTATCTTCCAAATTCTTGATAATCTTCACAATCTTCACTCTCTTGTTTGATTTCAAAGCTCATATGTTTTTTCTATATGCTTAATATTAAGAGTTGTATTATTGTACTAAATATGCTTTATGTTTTGTTGTTGGATTTTGTGGTATGTTTCTTATAAAGTTCAAATGCTTTATCCATATGCTTAAGATTTAGAGTTGTATTATTGTACTGAACGTGCTTTAGATTTAGATTTTGTTGTCCCACTTGTAGCACCCCAAAATTTACCCATCCTTTTTCTTATATCTTGGCTTATGTTTCATATCATTTTACATGGGCATTAGTGCATAGCACGGGTTCTAGACAGGGGATCAAGGTTTTGGTTCAACACTCGAGGAGAGAACTTCATCTTCAAAGCTCAATAAGGGTTCATGCTCAACTTTGGGGAAATCTCAAGTCATAAGGTTCCCTCATCATCAAGACAAGTCTCACAATCATTTGAGTCAAGAATTCAAGCATTGTTTACCTCCTCCTATCTTGTGGACAATTGGACTAGGTTTTGGTTTAAAAGGTATTAGTGGCTAGTTCTTTGGGCAAGACATGATACTAAATTTCAATACACATCTTGAGGATCCTCTACATGGTTTATGTGTCATCACAAGAGCCTCAATCAGTGGAAATGGTCCTAGGGTTTCATCTGGTCAACATAAGTCAATTGTGGGTCAATGGAGTCAAAATCTTGGATCTCAAGGTCAAACAAGGGTATGTTATTCGCTTTCAAGTGTTTTCATGTGTTTGGAACAAGAAAAGTCAAGAAGAAAAATAAAATCAAGATTTTGGCTGGATTAGCGTTTGTTTGAAATATTTTCTAAGTGTAGAAAACCCTAACTCTAGCCATTTTGCAACTTCCATAACTTTCTCATCCTTGATCCAATGAAAGCAAATTTTTTATCAACTTAAAGAGGACATCATGAACTACAAATTTATATAAGGAAGAAAGTCCAAAATATCCATAGTTTGTGAGATATGATGAGCTAAAGTTGAGAAAATCAAGATTTTGACATTCCAACACTTAGAAAATTTTCTAAGTGTGGAAATTCAGCTTGAAGTGCCTACTTTCAAGCCTATTTTACATAATGTTGTACGCTTTAAATGAATTTTTCTCCAACATGAAAGTTGTAGAGCATCCTCCAAGCTTTCTTTTGAATAATGGAAACCTTCCATTGGATGTTTAGAACTCAAGTTATGATGTCTCCAAGTTAGGGTTTCAAAGATGTCAAGTTTGGCTAGTTTCTAGGTAGATTTTTGGACCAATCTTCCAAGGCATTTTTCACCAAGATCCTAACTCCATCTCATCATCCTTCAAACATAAAATTTGTATATATTTCTTCAAGCTTTCCATCAATTACAATAATTCTCCAATTGGATCAAGAAATCTCAAGATATGGTCTTGCAAAGATGAGGTCTCAAGGTTGTATAAAGTTCATAACTTAGAAAAAATTCCAAGTTTCACTTGTTCATTATCCTTCCTAGTTTCATTTATTCTCAAGACCTCATAATTTGAAGCAAAACTCATCAAGATACAGGGATTCAAAGTTGATTATTTGGATTGGTTCTTAAGCATGAAATATATTTGGTTTTGGCCAAGATTATGAATCAATGTTTGCAACATACCTTGCCTCATTCCACACGTATTTGTCATCACAAAACCTCACCAAAACATTACCAAATAAAGCTAAACCATCCCTTGTACCATGTGCACCATTTTCAAACATTGCACCAAAAGAGAAAACAAGTAAAAACTTTTTCAACAAGGCCACTAACCTTTCTCTCTCATTTTTTATTTCTTTGACCATATTAAGGACAAGAGGACAACCATACAAAACCACAGCAACACCTTGATGCAAAACATTTTTCGCGTCACCTTTCCCTTCCTTCTCATTTTCCAAATTTTTAATGACAAGCTTTTACCTCAGTAAATCACCATTCTAACTTCAGAAAACCCTACTATTTAAGTGATTGAAACCCTAGAAGAAGCATCATTCTCATTCTGCAGCCAGAAGCTCCCAAAATATTCTCTCACTCTCAAAAAATTTCCACCTTCGAATATCACTCTCAAAATCTAGTTGCCTCATTCTCTCATCACTCTCTAAGATTAAAGGAAGGAAGAGGAGGGGTTTTGTGAAAGGTTCAAGCAATTTTAAAGGTTGCAGATCTCAAGTTTTGGTAACTTTCCTCTTACTTTTTTCTCTCATTCTAGAGGCCATGTTAGGTTCCTATTGTGTACATCTGAAGCCCTACTCGTTGTAGCCAATGTATGCATAGCTTGTGTTGTTGTTTTGTTGAGTTTCAGTTTTTGAGTTCAAAGTTTTCTCCTTTGATTCACCATGAAAACATTTTTATTTTAAAAAACTAAGGGTGGATTTTGGAACCTACGTGAAATTCTGAGTGGAGGGGTGGTCTTGTTTTTCATTTCTGGGTTTTTTGTGTTGGCTCTGATGAGGTGTCCACTGGAGAAGACAACCGGAGCTAGGGCTCCAACGTCTGAAGGTGAGAGGAGAGCTTACATGGCCTTGGCGCCTTTTTTTTAATTCAATTGATTTGAGTTGTTTTAATATGAACCACTCATATGTACAAGCCATTACCAACTCAATTAATGAGCTACAACATGGCATGCTAATTGTGTCCATCCATGGATTGGGCTTGATTTAATTTTTTATTCACACTCCTTGTTTTTCAGCCCAATAGCGCGTTGAACTACACTTCAGTTGTTCTTGTTTCTGCTAATGCACCCCTTTTTCTTTCTCAATTTCTTTTTTATTTCTTTTTATTCTATTTTCATTTTACTTTTAATTGATAAACCCTTTTCAAAAAAAAACCCAAAAATACTTTTTAGATACTTTGACATCTTATCTTATTTTTCTTATTTTTTATTTTAATTTTAATTTTATTTTAATATTTTATTTTGAATTAATGGTGTAGTGTATTTTATTTGACCTGGTTTGGAAGATGGCTTTAGGTACATGTATGTAGAGCATTTAGGTGCTGGTTTGATGTCTTGGTGATCACCCTTTGTTTGATTTTCATTTGACTTTGCTTGACCCTCAATTCTTGCTCGATTAGTGGAGTTCTTGCTTTTGTTTGTTCCATTTGATGTTGTTTTCTTACAACTCTTGTTTTTATGCTTTGCCATATGATTGATAACACACATGGAATGAGTTTGAGCATTTATTTGGATTTATTTTTCCCTTGTTTCTATTTTTGGATGAAGCTTCAAAGTGTGCTTATTTTAACCATGAACTTATGCATGTCTTGCCATGATCTTTTGAATTTGATTCTTGAGTGATTCAATGAGTGTTTGACGAACATTCTTGGCTTCTCTTAACATGTATTAGGTTCTGGTTTCCTTGATTAGAGATATATTATATGCTCCTTTTGTTTCATTTGCCTTGCATGACCTTATACTTCTCATATGAGCAATTTGAGTTTGTGTTTGTTTATCTTTGGTGCTTCAAATTATGTTTGCCTCTTCTTGACTTGGTTTATGGATTGCAATGTGAACATGATACATCCTATTTGAGTTTGTTTCTAATCATGATAGATTGGTGTTTGATTGTGTATGCATGAGTGTCTCTTATCTTGGATTGACTTTGATGTATGTGTTTGTTCTTGAGGCATGTTTTGAGTTTAATGTTTGATGTTTCCCTTGTGTGTTCATGGATGAATTCTTGAGTTGATAAACATGTTTTTGTTTCTTCCCCTAATTGGTTTCATACCCTAATCTCACATGTTTGATCATTTGAAGTGTGTCTTGCATGAGATAGTTGTTGCTATTTATTTGGATATTGATGAGATGTATGTTTGACATTCTTGTGCCCATTTTATAATCTTTGAATTGAGTTGAACATAATATGATGTTGCTACTGACCTACCTTCTTTCTCATATCATTTAACTTCATTTCCCTTTGCTTTATGATTGATAATACTTCTTGTTGGACTTTAAGTAATTTGTATGTGTTTTGGTACTTTGTCTTGCCAATTTATTTTGACTTCCAATCTTTGAGTATGGTTTGGCATGTATACATTTTCTTGTTACTTTAACATGATGTTGATGTCTGCCTTGTATGATTGATATGTGTGCTTTCTTGATGCCTTTTGAGTTTGAACTCCCATTGTTTGTATACTTGGTGTTGCATCTTTTTCATTCTTCATCTTCTTCTTCATCTTTCATTCTTATATTTCCTTTCTTGAGACGTGTTTAAGTCTTGATCTTGTTTTCATTTATGATTGAGTTGTATGGTGTTTACTTGTTCTTCCTCACATGATCCCTTAGGATTCCTATCCCCCCTTAATTTCTTATTAAGGAGGGAGTAAGAGAGACATTAGGCTTTCAATCCTTTGCATGATAACAATTAGGATAGTCCTTCTTCACCTCAACTTTAGGTCCATCATTTGTATGATAAAATTAGGTAAACTTCCTTTTCATCCTAACCTTAGGACATTTTGTATGATAACATTGGGATTTTCAGTTTCCCTTTAGTGTTTTCTTTTGTGTCTTCTCTTCTCATCTCAAACAACTCTAAGACACTTAATAAAGAATGATGAACATTGTGTTCCACGAGCCTTAATTATATGGGAAATGATGAGTGGGGGGTTTCTCTTCACTTGTCTAGAGTGTTTAGTGTATGCCCCTTGGGCGATATGCGACATATTCACTCTTATGTCATTGTCTTTAGTGCAACGTGAATCTCAAACAAATTCAATTCAATTCATTAAAACTCTTAAACTAAATTCAAACATTTTTATCCTTTGGGATTATGTTCTTCAAAAATCATTTTCAGAAAAGAGTATGTTACTTTCCGTTCTACCGTAAATAGGCATCGATCCTAACTGCTGGAATAGAAACTTGACGTCACTCAAAAAATACTTAAGCAACCAGTGGTCTAGTTTAACCGAACTACATTTACTCTGATTTCTCATACTAGATGAGGATACGTAGGCACAAGACAATGATATCTTGGCGAGCAACCTTCCCCCCATCACCCGTAGTTTTCCGAACTACGTTGACTCTAACTTTCCCATTGCACGAGGGAATACGTAAACGTAAGGCGGAGATGTCCTATAGAGTCTCCTTTTTCTTTTCCTTTTCCCGTTTAGCAGTAGCTTTTAGATAACTCACCCTTTGATTAGACAACAAGCGTGGATCCCGTTGAGTACAACGAACGTGGGGGATGCTAATACCTTCCCCTTGCGTAAACGACTCTTGAACCCATGATTTGGTCACGATGAACTTGTCTTCTCCCGTTCTTCAGGTTTTCTTCAATCGTTTCCTTTCTCTCTCTTTAGGATAAATAATGTTCGGTGGCGACTCTTCTGTTTTTCTTCCGGGTGTTTTTCGCAGTTGCGACAGCTGGCGACTCTGTTGGGGATCTGGTTCCTTATGCGAGTCAATCATAGTGCTTGTCTGTTTTGTGTATTTGGGTGTTTACTTTTGTGCAATTATTTGCTTTTATGTACATTATATTGTTGTATATTATTGCATTTGCATTTTATTGTTATATTATGCTGCTACTACTGTGTTGTTGGGTGGATGGTTCCATGAGAGATAAGCCCAATACCCAGACTTGAGTATACACACAGAATTAGTGTAGAGTAGTGGGGACTTATGTGTCATGAGTCACGCAATAGTCTGCACGAAATTCACGTCCAGACGAGGTTTTCTTTGGAGACATCCTATCCTGTGCATTTAGGGCAGTTGAGGGGGTGTTGAATTAGAAAACTAACGACTCTGGATACCGTTCATTGGGAAGTCAGTTGAGACCTCTTCGATTGACCATGATGCCAAACTAGAAATGGTGAATGTATCATTGTTTCTCGACCTGAGAGTCCATGATACTGATGACCTGCAGGAAAACTTTGAGAGGGAATGGTTTTGTAGGAAAACTTTGACCTTCGACCAACCCGGTTTTCTGGATTTCTTGTTGGAGCAGACTTTTGATCCTGAGTACTCCGGTTTTCTATCATCTCAGTGTTCTGGGTTTCTGGGATTTCATATCAGAGCAGAGTTATGATTCAGTTAACAGCACAATAGCAATTTTTGAGCATTAGATACCTTGATCTCATGTTTACATTTGCATAATCACCATGCATTTGGCATTGCATGTCTATGTGTTTTACAGGTTCTCGTCTTTCCCTTGATTTTGGTCCTAGTTTTCTGTAGAGATGGAAGCTGAGAAAAAGAAGACGAATTTGTACAAATTTCTGACGCCTGAGTTAGGACCTTTATTTGGTCTGATTTCTATGGCTGATCCTGGAGTTCTTGAGGTATCCAGATAGGATTATGGGAGGATCTTGAGCCTCGTCTGGAAGGTCACGAGCTACAAGCAGGGAGCCATTCTCACTCTATTGTAGTTTTATGATCCGCCACTGCGATGTTTCACCTTCCCAGTTTATGTGTTGGTTCTGACTTTGGAGGAGTTCGCTTTCATCTTAGTTGTTCCGATCTAAGATGAGGTGTCATTCTGTTGTTTAGAAGAAGAACTTGATTTCGAGAAGTTAGCCACTTCTCTTTATTTGAGTGCATCTGAGTTGGTTGATCATGTTGTCAGCAAGGATGGAGTTTCTGGCTTTACTTTATCTTTCTTGGTGGATAAAGCCCATAAGTATGCTAAATAGGGTTGTTGGGTAGTCTTTAGTGCCATCTTGGCTTTGTGCATCTATGGTATCGTGATGTTTCCTAACATACCTGACTTTGTTGATTTGGATTCCTTTCGTATCTTCGCTTCCAGGAATCCCGTACCTACTCTCCTAGGAGATTTGTATCATTCAATACACTACAAGAACGAGAGGAGAAGAGGGAAGATCGTTTCTTGTTGTACACCTCTTTTTCACAAGTATTTTATCGATCATCTTCCTCACTCAAGAGCTTTTTTGGATTCAAGAAATTCAGCTGAATGGTCCAAAAGACTCATGGATTTAACAGTCAAGGATATCGCTCGGTTCAACCGATATCTTCTTGGTCGTGAGCACATCTTTAGTTTGGTAGTTTCCCTAATGTTTCTTTGATGGGGAGGAAAGGAGGTATTAACTATAACCCTTCTCTTGCTGTCAGATAGTTTGGTTATGCTTTGAGGGGACCTTTGAAGGATGAAGAAGTGCATGAATCTATGTACTTCACCGGTGTAGCTGACCCTGGTATTCAAGCGAAATTCATTGATGCATGGGGTAAAATCTACAAGAGGGGGAAGCTTTCCTTATGGAAAAGTGATTGTAGAGCCTATGATCCATACGTGAAGTGGATTCAAGAGAGGGTTGAGAAGATACTTTTGCCTTTCCCCATCGAGGAAACCTTATATCCTTTGGTCATTGAACAACCTACAATGATTGCCATCCTGAGATATAACAAGCTTTGGGTAGAGAATGAAGTGTTAAAATAGGAGATCATTGAGCTGAAGCATGATAAAGGTGAAACTATTTACTTGGCCAAGACGAAGTCAAAATCATTGACCAAGCTGGAGAAAGAGCTAACTGAGAAGATCAGGATACGAGAGTGGATCGGTCAGGATCTAAAGAGCACCTGCAGTATTTTGAAGTATAAGAAGGAGGATTTAGATAGAGCGTATCTGGAGATATCCAAATTCAATGAGCAATGGAATGATACTTTGACCGCCAACAAGAACAGGGAAGACCAGCTCCGTACTCAGATTGATAAGCTGAAGGCGGAACTCAAGGTTAAGGAGAAGGAAGCAAGGGTAAAATCGTCCCGTAGGTACACGATTGAGCAGAAACTCCACGAGACTCTATCAATGCTTGGAGAGCTCAAGATCCGGGCGGATGTGAAGAAACCCAGGCTTGAAGATTCCTTCGGCGAAGATGCTTGGAAAGACTATTGTCATCGTCTCTAGGATGTGATACACAGAAGGGACATCCTCATCAGAGAATTAGTTGCCATACTAGACCATCCAGATACAAAGACGATGCTTAAAGAGGCTCAGACCTAGATCAAGAAGTATGGTTGCTGGGGAGGATTATCTTCTGATATGTCACAATAGTTTCTCTTCTTTTGTATCTTGATCAACACCAGATCTGTTGGATGAGATCAATACCTTTTTGTATTCGGATCTTTCTCATTTGTTATGTATTGTCTCAGCTTTACTTGATATATGATAAGATTATTGTGGTGTTCTTATCCATCTCTGATGTTCTTGTTTTTTGAAACTGGAATCAAGGGCGAGATCTCCTTGTAAATACATAGACATGTTTGCATTTTGCATCTTGCATTTTCATGTGCATCGCAGGTGTTCTCAGTGGCCTTTTGTTCTTATCTATGCTTGGTTTTCTTTGGTAACAGGATTGAGGAGTTCAGTTTCCACAAATATCCAACTTAAGGGAATCAACGAAAGATTATGGATTAAGTTCAGGCTAAATTGCAGGAAGTCAGAGCTCGCATGGCCTAGTTTATGGAGTTGATGCAGAATGTTGCCAGTGGGCAGGAACAATTGAGAACTATGGTACAGCCATTGATAGCACGGGTTGATGAAGGGGGTGTCTTGCATGGAGGATCTGGTATTATTCCTCCACCTGTTGGTGGGTCTGTTCCATAGGGTATTCATATTGTTGTCATACCTCCGGGCGGAGGTGCTGTGAATGAAAATGGTAATGTTGCTGGTAGAAGTGTGCACTATGCACAGGGCTGCTGGCCCTTATTGCGAAGATCACTAAGATGACGTCTTTTCCGTGAAAGATATGGAGTGTGGTTTGCCAACCGAAGCTGACACAAGGTTTAAACTGATCGAGGAGAAAATGAAGTCTTATGAGAATCAGAACTCTCTGGGTCTTGATATGTCAGACCTTGGTCTAGTTCCTGGGGTCAGGATTCCCCCCTAAGTTTAAGGTACCATATTTTGACAAGTACTAAGGGATGACCTATCCTAGAGTACACATCCGAGCGTATTTCAGAAAAATGTATGCGTACTCCGATGATGAAAAGCTGTTAATGCATTTTTTCCAAGACATTCTGGCAAGAGCGTCTTTGCAATGGTATATGGGGTTGGAGAGAACCCATATCCGCAGCTGGAGAGAATTGGTTGAGGCCTTTGTTCGTCACTATCTGTATAATAGTGATATAGCACCAAACAGGGTACAATTGTAGAGTTTGTCGCAGAAGAATACTGAGAGCTTCAAAGAGTACGCCCAGAGATTACGAGATTTAGCAGCGAGGGTGCAACCTCCTATGGCTGAAAGAGAACTGATCGATATGTTCATGGCTTCATTGCCTGGCGTGTATTTTGAGAAGTTGATAGGTTGTATGTCTGCGAGAGTTTCTGATCTCGTAATGGCTGGTGAAAGAGTCGAAAGTGGGATTAACTCTAGGAAGATTCCTAATGATGGTGGATCCTCCTTGGGAGGAACAAAGAAACCGTATTCAACAAACCCTAAAAGGAGGCAAAGGGATGCCAATTCTATTTATCACAAGGGTAAAGGTAGAGTGCAATCTTGTTATCATCAACAAGTTGCTACTGTGGCTATTCCGGCTGCACCTCATCAACGAGTTAATGCACCACGACCTTACTCTGCTAGACCAAGAATGGTTGATAGGCAGTTTGAGACTCCTCTGATATCGTATTCTCAATTGTTACAACATTTGTCACAGTTGCAACTGGTTCAGAAGAGAACTTTGACACCTCTCACTAGTACACCACCTCCTGGTTATGATGCGAATGCCCGATGCGATTTTCATTCAGGCGCCCCAGGCCATAATATTGACAATTGTAAAGCCTTCAAGCACAAAGTTCAGGACTTGCTTGGTTCAAAGGCTATCAACTTCACCAAAGAGGGGCCTAATGTGAATCAAAACCTGATGCCGAATCATGGGTGGCGAGAGCTAATGTCGTTATTGAGGAAGAAAGGTTGAACTTGATAACTGATGTTGGAGATTTGAAGACTCTGTTGAGTTTCGTGAAGGTTAATCTGTTGAAGAGGGGAGTGTTTCCAGGGTGTTCTATTGACTGCTCAGAGTGTGAAGTGCAACCTGAGGGTTGCGATCTTTTGAAGAAGGATATTTAGAGAATGATTGATGAGGGTTGTTTACAATTTGACAAGGTTGTAGGAGAAGACGTTGAGGATAAGGTGAATAATGATGGAAGTGAAGTTGCTACAATCTCTATTTCATATCGGACAATCAATATTTTAGCGCTTGCAAGGCCAGCTTTGGTTATCATTACCATTCCAGGACCGGTACCATATGAAATCACCAAGGTCATTCCATGGAATTATGGGGAAGAGGTGTTTTGCAATGGACAGAGGCAAGAATTAACAGGGTCTTCATGCGGAGGTTCCCCGGTTGAAAATATAGTGGGTGCTGGTGGTATCACTAGAAGTGGCAGGATCTTTTTGTGCCACCACAAAATATTGTTGACAAAGGGAAAGGGGAGGCCGTCGTGGAAGAATATGTTCAACAACAGGTTGACAAAGATTCTTTTACAAAGGATACTGAAGAGTTTATGAGGCTTATCCATAAAAGCGATTATAAGATCGTAGATCATCTGTACCAGACTCCACCCAAAATCTCTATTCTATCGTTGTTTTTATGCTCCGAGACACATTAAAATGCACTGTTGAAGATTATGAATTCGACATTTGTGCCACAAGAGATTTCGGTGAACCGGCTAGAAGGAGTGGTAGCTCATGTGAACGGTGGTAATGGCTTGGGTTTTACGGACCTGGATTTGACTCCTACCCAGAGGAATCACAATCATGCCTTACACATATCAATGGAGTGCAGAGGTTCCCTGGTGTCGCATGTCTTGGTTGATACAGGGTCATCCCTCAATGTACTGCCAAAGAAGGCATTGATGAAATTAGATACTCAGGGGTTAATATGCACATTAAGTGACTTGGTTGTGAGAGAATTTGATGGATCTAAGAGATCAGTGTTTGGGGAGATCACGATGCCTATTCAGGTAGGACCGGAGATCTTTGATGCAACTTTTTACATTATGGATATCTAGCCAGCATACAGTTGTTTGCTTGGCCGACCTTGGATACGTGTTGCGGGAGCAGTTACTTCAACGTTGCATCAGAAGCTGAAGTATATGATGGAAGGGAAAGTTATTACAGTATGTGGTGAAGAGGATATCATTGTTAGCCATTTTTCATCCTTCAAGTATGTGGAAGTGGATGGAGAAATCCACGAAACACTCTTCCAGGCGTTTGAAACAGTTCAGATTCAAGAGAAGTCTCCCATAGAATTCAACGGCCCAGAGGTTTCCATGTCATCATTCAAGGAAGCCCGTGCTATCATAGAACCCGGTTCATCTAAGAAGTGGGTCCAAGCTCTTAATGTTCCCCTCAAGCAGGACAAATTCGGCCTGGGATATAAACCCTCTAATTCTTCTCAAGACACTTCGAGGTACAGGGGACCTATTCAATTCACCAGCGGTGGTATCATACTCGACCAGATTAATGCCATTAAAGATGACGAAGGTGACAGTGATTGCGATATGGATGCCTGGATTCATCCATGTACTCCTAGCCAGAAGCTGGGCAACTGGACTACTGAAGAAATCATTCATGTTACAACTGCAGAGTAATGTTCATTGTTTTGATTATGTTCAGTCCTACGTTCTGCCCAAGACGTAGTGACCCAATCTGTGGGGCCCTTTTATTATTTGCACTTTATCATAAATAAAGGACGTTTTCGTATTCAAATATTGTGATCCCTGTTTTTCTGGTTTTTGTTTATTGCATTTGTTACAAACAGAAAAATGGCAATTTGTTTGTTTGTTGTATCGCATAATAAACATAAACATCATCATGTAGGTCTTTTCTATCATATACCATCAATTCAAATTCAGCTATGGCTTCGTATGACTTTGATAATCCCATTTATCAAGCCGAAGAAGAGACTGATGAAGACTGTGAACTATCCGAAGAGTTAGCCAGACTTCTCAAGCAGGAGGAAAGGGTCATTGTGCCTCATCAAGAGGATATTGAAGTTATCAATCTGGGTACCAAAGACGACAAGAAAGAGGTTATAATTGGGGTTGCATTGGAAGACAGTGTCAAGGGAAAATTGGTTGAAATTCTCTGTGAGTATAAAGATATCTTTGCCTGGTCTTACCAAGACATGTCTGGGCCGGATACAGATATTGCAGTACACTGGTTGCCTCTCCGAGAAGAATGTTTGTTAGTCAAGCAGAAGTTGAGACGAACGAGACCTGACATGGCAGTCAAAATCAAAGAAGAAGTTCAGAAGTAGTTGAATGCTGGTTTTCTTGCTATCATAAATTATCTTCCGTGGATCGCTAACATTGTTCCTGTGCCTAAGAAAGATGGAAAGGTCAAGATGTGCGTTTACTATAGAGATTTGAATAGAGCGAGCCCGAAAGACGATTTCCCGCTCCCCCACATTGATGTGTTGGTCGATAACACCGCTCAATTTTCTGTGTTTTCCTTCATGGATGGCTTCTCTGGGTATAACCAAATCAAGATGGCCCCAAAGGACATGGAGAAAACTACTTTCATTACACTGTGGGGTACTTTTTCTATAAGGTGATGCCCTTTGGATTGAAGAATGTCGGAGCAACTTATTAGCGGGTAATGGTGACTCTCTTTCATGATATGATTCATCATAAGATCGAGGTATATGTTGATGACATGATTGTGAAGTCACAAACGGAGGAAGGACATTTGGTTAATCTTCTGAAGCTATTTGAAAGGTTAAAGAAATTTAAGTTGCGGTTGAATCCTAATAAGTGCACCTTCAGGGTGAGATCTGGAAAGCTACTGGGGTTCATTGTCAGTGAAAGGGGTATTGAGTTAGATCCTTCCAAAATCAAAGTTATTCAAGAAATGCCTTAGCTAAGAACGGAAAACGAGGTTCGTGGTTTCCTGGGGAGATTGAACTATATTGCAAGGTTCATATCTCATCTTACAGCCACTTGTGAACCAATATTCAAATTGTTAAGAAAAGATCAAACAGTCAGGTGGAGTGAAAATTGCTAGAAGGCATTTGAAAGAATAAAATAGTATCTACAGGAACCTCTAATACTCATGCCTCCAATTGCAGGGAGACCTCTAATCATGTATCTCACAGTTCTTAAGAATTCAATGGGATGTGTGCTCGGTCAACAGGACGAGTCAGGTAGAAAAGAGCACGCCATCTACTACCTGAGTAAGAAATTCATCGATTGTGAGTCGATATACTCAATGCTGGAAAAAAACATGTTATGCACTCACTTGGGTTGCTAAACTTTTGAGACACTACATGTTAAACCATAAAACCCTATTGATTTCGAAGATGGATCCGATCAAGTATGTCTTTGAAAAACAAGCACTCTTCGGAAGGATTCACCCGATGGCAAATGGTTTTAATAGAGTATGATATTCAGTATGTTTCCCAAAAAACCATTAAAGGAAGCGTTCTGTCAGAATATCTTGCTGAACAGCCGATTGAGGATTATCAGTCGATGAAGTTTGAATTACCAAATGAAGACGTCATGTTTTTGAAGATGAAATATTGTGATGAGCCTTTACCTGACGAGGGTCCTGAGATTGGAGCTCAATAGAAACTGGTTTTCAACAGCGCTGTTAACTCCTATGGTAATGGAATCGGTGCAATCATTACAACTCCTCACGGTTCTCACATACCGTTCACTGCCCGATTGACATTCGCCTGCACCAATAATGAAGCCGAGTACGAAGCATGCATCATGGGTTTAGAAGAAGCCATTGATCTGAGGATCAAAAACCTGGATGTGTAAGGTGATTCAGCGCTAGTCGTCAACCAAATCAAGGGAGAGTGGAAAACTCATCAGGCCAACCTAGTGCCTTATAAGAACTATGCAAGAAGACTGCTACCATTCTTTGATAGAGTTGAGTTCTATCATGTGCCTAGGGTTTAAAATCAGATGGCAGACGCCTTGGAAATGTTATCATTGATGTATAAAGTGAATTTCTAGAATGAAGCTCCAGTTATCACCATCATGCGTCTTCACAGACCCGCCTTTATGTTTACAATTGAGAAGGTATCAGATGGAAAGTCTTGGTATTTTGATATCAAGAATTTTCTCAAGACTTAAGAGTACCCATCTAGGGCATCCAACAAAGATAAGAAGACTCTAAGGAGGTTAGCCGGTCACTTCTATCTAAACAAGGATGGTGTGCTATACATGAGAAACTTTGACATAGTCTTACTGCATTGTGTTGACGAACATGAAGCAAGCATGTTGATTGATGAAGTCCACGAGGGTTCTTTTGGTACTCATGCTGGTGGACATGCCATGTCGAGAAAGTTGTTGAGATCTGGGTATTATTGGATGACTATGGAATCCGATTGCTTCAAATATGCCAGAAAATACCATAAATGCCAGATTTATGCTGATAAGGTGCATGTGCCACCGACCCCTCTGAATGTGTTAACATCTCCTTGGCCCTTTGCTATGTGGGGCATCGGTATGATTAGAAAGATTGAGCCGACTGCTTCCGATGGGCATCACTTTATTTTGGTGGCCATTGATTATTTCACGAAATGGGTAGAAGCAGCTTCCTTTGCCAATGTCACGAAACAGGTGGTCGTCTGATTCATAAAGAAGGACATCATTTGTCGTTATGGAATTTTTGAGAGAATCATTATTGATAATGGTTCAAATTTAAATAACAAGATGATGAAGGAACTGCACCTGAGTTTCAAGATTGAATAACACAACTCTTCTCCATATCGTCCGAAGACGAATGGTGTTGTCGAGGCAGCTAACAAGAATATCAAGAAGATTGTGCAGAAGATGGTTGTAACCTACAAGGATTGGCACGAGATGTTTCCCTTTGCTCTTCATGGTTATCGTACTTCGGTGTGTACATCAACCGGGGAAACTCCTTTCTCACCAGTTTATAATACGGAGGCAGTCCTACCATTAGAAGTTGAGATTACTTCTTTGAGGGTATTATCTGATGTGAAGCTTGATGAAGTTGAATGGGTGCAAACCAGGTTGAATCAATTAAGCATATCGATGAGAAGAGATTGGCAGCCATTGTTCATGGCCGGTTGTAACAGAGTAGGATGAAGAAAGCCTTTGATCAGAAAGTGCGACCTGTAACACCCTTTTTGTACCCCGCAAATATTAAGGCATAATAACACAGAAATCAGAGTGAATAAATAAATCTCATTAAAAATCCATTAAAAGGGCGTACATTTCTCAAAGTCATCAAAATAGGTCCATACTTCGTAACTACGGGTTTTCCCCAAAATACATCAAAACATCAATAAATAGCGGAACTCAAAGCATAAATCAAGGTTTCTCCTCATAAGGGAAAATAAGTAAAATAACCCACTGATATAAAACCAACTCAAAGAACCCAACCCGATGTTACATATCAGAGCAAGACCCTCTAGTCACCTAAATCAACTAATAACTCAACCTTCAAAATAACTCCTCGACAACGTCCACGGCTAAACTTGCTCATCTGCATGTTACCCACGTGGAGGTAACATTCAAACAGGCAGGGTGAGTACAACAATTCATAATAATCATTGTATAACAATTAACGCATAAACAACGTCATATTCATATTCAACACATTCATATCCTTCAATAGGCCTCGAAGGCCACAATGTCATAATTTATACACAAAGGCTCAAAAATGTAAATGCAACATAGACTCAATGCATCTGGTACCAATCATCACAGCTCGATGGACATTGGGCCATCAACCCTCCATAGATCCCCATCAATAGGATCGATTCTACTAGAGAACCGGAGCACATCATAATACTTCACATCCGTACAGTGGGATTGAAGTCAAAGTAATCGAGATCCTGAACCGAAGTCCGGATGCACGTGAATGCATGATGCACGATGTTGCACCCCAAAATTTGCCTAACCTTTTTCTTTACTCAACTTGTGTTTCATTGCATTCATATTAGCATTATCATCTGCATTGCATTGACATGTGGGCAGGAGATCAAGAGGTATGACTACCAACAAAGGGATACACCAGGTTATGAAGCTATCTGAGAGTCCTTATTGTCGCTACTGCGAAAATCGGCGTCGGCTGAACAGAAGAGTCGCCACCGTGCGTTATTTATCCCAAAGGAGGGAAAGGAAACGCTCAGAGTAAACCTACCGCAAAGACGGGAAAGGAATGGTCATCGCAACCAAATCCTGGATTCGGGAGTCGGTTACGCAAGGGGAAGGTATTAGCACCCCTCACGTCCGTCGTACTCGACGGGATCCACGCTTGTTTTCTAGTACGAATTGTTATTCTATCTATTCTACAGGTCAAGGGTTAAAAGAAAAGAAAATGACTCGGCAAAGTATCGCACTTTATGCCTGCGTATTCCCATTTGGAACGAGAAATCAGAGTCAACGTAGTTCGCCTACCTATGGGAAAGGAGGGGAAGGTTGCTCGCTAGGATATCGCATCCTATGCCTACGTACTTTCATACAGCATGAAAGATCAGAGCAAACGTAGTTCGGGCTACGGAAGACACAGATTTGTATGACTGTTTTTTATCCTTCTGAAAAAGGTTTTCTCCTGATTACGGGTCCAAGCGGACAAAAATGACACTTTGATTGGTTTTCAGTCTTTTACGCAAGAACTGTCTTTTATTGATGTTTGAAATGTTATTGCTGTGTTTTTGATTGAGATAGAAGAGAAAGAACTCTAAAACCTAGGGTTAAAATGGGAATCTAAAACTACCCTAATGTTGTCATGCATGGATTAACACCTAATGTCTGTCATATTTCTCTCTTGCGCAGAGAGAAACAGAGATCCTAGGGGATAAATGAAAAAGAAACAGCATATATACAGTAAAGCAGTAAAATGCATGAGATGCAGCAGTACAAGCGAGGCAAGGGAGTCCCACTCAACCTCGAACCTGAAAAACAATAGGCAAAGTGAAACAACTTCACTTCAAACCTAAGGGGAAGATTAACAAACAATACAGCAAAGAAAAGAAACCCCAAAACCAGCTCTGACAGCACACCAGCTACTACAGCAGCAGCTCTAAAGACATCCAATTCTAACAGTTGATAAACAGCAAAATAGTAACATCTTCAATTGAACTCCAAAGTCAAGCTCCAATGATACCCAAGCTACAACAAGCTTCCATCTCCAAGAAATCACCAAGCTCAAGCAAGCACAGAATCTAGTTGACAGCATCAGACAACAGATAGCTCCAAACAGCAGTAAACCTTAGCTTTAACAGCTGCACAATTTTGACATGAATAATCTTCATCTTTGTCAATCTTTGATCTTCATCTCTATCTTCAATGGCTTCTTTCTTCAAGGCAAGCCCTCCTAGATGATAGTCACTTAACAAGATGAGTTGAATGTTAAACAGTTCATTGACTACCAAAGGAAGCCTACAAACAGTTTAATATTATAGAAGAGTGGTTCTCTCAAAGTTCTACCTCTAAGGTAAGGCCACTTATCCCTCCAAAGGAGGGAGGTGAATACCATAGAGGGAATTTATGTCATAGAGAGGAATGGAAGCACACGAAGCTATCCATGTTTGTACAAAGAATTTGTTCTATTCTAAGGCTTTACCTATCTCCTATCTCCTATGTCTTCAATCAACTCTAAGCACAAACCATCTTCAAACTTCAACATTTGATTATCATCTTCAACCTTCTCTTTTGATGTCTTCATGCCCCATAAGCTCAAGCCAAACCCCATACCCCATATCAAAGCCCCAAAAGCCCCAACACACAATTAAAAAACCCAAGTGGGAACACCAAACAAATATTCCATTTGCCAAATATACTAAAAATAGTAATATAGTATTTAAAATTCTAATATTAATTCTAAGGGGATTTCTACATCTACCCTACATACCCTATATGTCCCAGAACCTAATTCAAGCTAAAAACCCCAAAATAAAATGTTATAATGCACCTATGTTGAGTTTGAACACTACTACTATCACCCTAATGTTCTCTAATCAAAACTAAACAAGATTAATCCAAAAAAACGTGGAATAAATCTCTAAGGGAACCTATACTTCTAATCTAATCAGCCCAATAAGAATCATCTCAAAATTATCTACCAATTGGTCACAAGAAAATTCACAAAAATATGTATCAAATGTACAAAATTAAAGAAATCAATAAAATGGGAAAAATCAAATTAAATTGAAAAATGGATGAATATGAAATTTATTATTTTTATAAAATCACAAATAAATCCAAGATCATGGAGGTATTCTTGAAATATTTTTCTAATTAATTTTGGATTTATTATGATTTATTTTGTAAACTATATGCAAATATGAAAGAAAAAGAAAATTCAATTAAAATTGACAAAACAGGGGGGCGTCAACAGCAAGTATTTATACCGCAGGAAAAAATTGGGCCCAGGAGGGGGGTGCTGCTAGCACGCGCTGGGCCCAGTCTACTTCAGAAGGAAAAAAAACCAAAGAACCAATTTAAAAAACCAACGGGGGTGCAGATAGCGACGAATCGCTTTGAGTCTCGTTTGGGCCCCAAACGGGGGTGCAAATAGCAACAGGGCCCAGGGCCCAGAACACCACACGGATGGGAGAGGGGGGTGTTACGAGAAACAGGGGAGTATGATCAGCAATCCCTTGCAATGGGCCTAAGCCCGAATTTAATTCAATCCAACTTCAGCAAAATAAAAACCCTAAAACTAAACTAACTCTCCATTCTCCGGCTACTGTTCATCCCTAACTGAAAAAACCCTAAACGGCGCCTCTCTCTTCACCTCACCCTCTCTCTGAAACCAACAACTTCCCTAACTCCACTACGCAAGCTTCAACCTGCCTTCAGATCATTGCCACCATCAATCAAGGTTCAAAACTCATCTCAACGTAACAATCCTTAAACCACTCACCGCCCATAAATCCGATGCTCAAGCCTAAACGCTCTAACCAGCTATCCTCAAAAAACCCTAAGTCTACACCTAACCACTTAACACTAACATGCAATGGATCGTAGGAGAAGAGAAAACAAACCTGGATGAAGATGCCAATGGAGATCTACAAATGATGAAGAGGTTCTGCCGAGAGTCTTGAAGGAAATCTGGAGAGAGCTTCGGCGAAGATCTATAGGACGTGGACGAAGTCTGGAAAAACTGCTCGTTGAAGATTGTTCGTTGAGGATCCTCGAAAATTGTTGATATCTGGAGAAATCTGGAAAACTGATGGCGATTGAAGTTCTGGCGATCTTGGAGCGTTGAAAAGGGAGGAGATCAAGGAATCTGGAGACGGATGAACCGATGAAGAACCTTGAAGAAACTTCTGGAAATCCTTGCTGAAATTTGAAGGATCTGGAGATCACGAAGACGACTTGAAGCTCCTATGATCTTCTGGGAAATCAATTAAAGGTTGAATGTTCTTCACGAGATTCTTGATGAATTTCTTGAAGATTCACGGAGAAATCGATTAAGGCGCGATGAATATCACTGTGGATCTCTGGAGATGATGTTGAAGGTGATGAAGTTTGAGATCTTTTCTGGAAAAAATCCAAGAACTCGATGAAGAACGTTCTTGCTGAGCACCACAAATTTCCAGAAAGCAAGCAACTATGGATGAAGATTGGAAAAGCGTTGGTGATTGATGAGGATTCTGGATCGGAGAAGATGAATTTTCTGGAACAGAGATGAGCAAGGTGGTGGTTGATGATGAGTTTCTTGAGATGTTTGCAGTTTCCGGCAGAAATTGGATTCCGGCGACAGTTACCGGTGATAATTGCGGTGGTCGGAGCAGTTGGAGTGGTGGCCGGTGATGGTTACCGGCATTTGCATGCCGGCCGGTGAGGATTCTGGCGAGGGGGCGGTGAGGGGACAAGTGTCACAGGGAGTGAGAGAGAGGGTTACACGTGTGGAGGCTATGGTACGTGGCTGGCATGCAGTGAATGATGGGTGAAGTGGCTGAGTGTGGTACGTGGCTTCCTCTGGGTGAATGGACGAGTGAGGTGGCGGAAAAATCAGATACACGCGTGGCACTACTCTTATAGTGACAAGTGGCATCGCTGGACCTGGACTTGGGCTTATTGCATTTCGTGGATACTGGCCCATTAGACTAATGACTCTGATTAGAGGCTGATTAACTAAACAAAATGGATATTAGACTAATTAACTAAAAACTTAATCATAAAACCCTAATTAAAATAAAACGAAAATTAGTAATAAAATCCCTAATTAACCTATTAAAAAAACAGAAAAAACTATTTAATATCTAAAAAACTGTTTAAAAAATCTAATTAAATCTGAAAAAACAAATAAAACCTAATAAAATCTAAAACAAACATTTAATCCCTATTTAAAAAATCTATTCTATTACATTTGAAAAAACAATTAAATCTAATAAAATCTAAAAACAATAATATCTATTTAAAATCTACTCTTATTTAAGAAAAAATAATATCTAGTTCTATCTATTAAAACTATTCTATCAAAAGAAAAATAATATCTAAAAATTTTAAAATCTATTAACTCTCTAAAGAAAAAAGAATATCTATTTTAAAAAATCTAAACAAATCTATTAAATTCTATTAAAGAAAATATTAACCTATTTACTATCTAAAAAAAACAAATAAACCTATTAAAAAAATATATTAATGCATTAAAAATCTAGAAAATGACAGAAAAATCCTAAAAATGCCAGGAAGCCGATTAAATCGGTTGGAGAACAATTGTGCAACCATAGCGAAACCCAGGCACCGAGATGGCCTGAAAACACAGGAAACGAGCACCAATTCTCAGAAGACTCTTATTCCAACCGGCCGGCACTGCCTGAAACGCCAGGGGCTGTAATCCCGATAAAAATCAATCTGACTGAGAAAAATGTGATGCATGCAGTATGCGAATGCGAATGCAAAATGCGTCGAAACATAAACCAGATATGGGAACCGGTTGGTCAAATTTTGGGGTGCAACAGCTACCCCTATTCAAGCGGCTTGGACTTGAAGGGTTGAAGAGCGAACAGCCTTCAAACATTCAAAGGTAGAAGACGGTTGAATACAAAATAAACCCGAAAATTTGCCAACCGCAGAAATAAACTGCACCCTTGCTTGGGAAACACCATCCAGAGAACTGAATCCAATCATTATGGCAACAAAAATGATTAATCACCTGATAAAGACCTTGACTTTAGCCCCAGTTACTTGTGTTACACCACAGATAACAAACTCGAAGGTTGGATCAACATGCACTTGATCACCTCCCATCGTCTAATGATAGACGGAGACACCATCCCGCAGGAAAACAATAATCATACTCACATTGTCTAAAGATAGACGGAAAGACACCATCCCGAAGGAAAACAACCTCCATACTCACATTGTCTAAAGATAGACAGAAAGACACCATCCCGAAGGAAAACAACATCCATACTCACATTGTCTAAAGATAGACAGAAAGACACCATCCCGAAGGAAAACAATATCCATACTCACATTGTCTAAAGATAGACAGAAAGACATCATCCCGAAGGAAAAACAATATCCATACTCACATTGTCTAAAGATAGACAGAAAGACACCATCCCGAAGGAAAACAATATCCATACTCACATTGTCTAAAGATAGACAGAAAGACACCATCCCGAAGGAAAAACAATATTCATACTCACATTGTCTAAAGATAGACAGAAAGACACCATCCCGAAGGAAAACAATATCCATACTCACATTGTCTAAAGATAGACAGAAAGACACCATCCCGAAGGAAACCGTTAGCGGAAGGAGAACCATGTTCATCACCACCCATCAAATTTTAGAATCCTTTCGTCTACAGGAATTAATGGAAAGAACAATATCTTCAAAGGGGCCACATCATCAATAAGGATTGACAGTAAGAAAAACCACCTCCAAAGAGCCATGTCGTTGATAAGGATCAACAACTAGGAAAACCAAACATTCTTCAAAGAGCCTCGACGTCAATAAGGATCGACGGTCAGGAAAACCTTCTTGAAATGTCATCTCGTCCAATAAACAGAAAGAACGCTAATATCTGAAAGATCGCCTTGAAACCTCTCAACGTCTAAGGATAGACGGAGAAAACCATATCCAAACTCACGACGTCTAATGATAGACGGAGAAGGCTCGCTGGGGTAAACCCATCATCAACGTGAACTGACGGGAAGAGAAGTCTGTCAATATCAGACGACTGATGAGTAAAGCATAACCGTTGTATGATCTGAGAATCGAACACCAAAGAGCTGTCTGAATAAAGCTGTTGGATAAATGCCCCTGAACTGATTACAGAGTACATCATGTTGCCACTGAAGGCTGATAGAAAAACTGGCTTATGCTTCGTATGCATATGCGTATGTTTGAATTTTTCTATGGCGTAATGCTCCATATAGGATGGAAATACTACGCATTTGAGGATGAAATGCAGATATGATGCAAATATGATGATATATGCAAATGAAAATGCAGGCTCGGGTCGCTGGAGAAGTTGGATACAGAAAACCGCTTTAGCAAAATAAATGCTGAAGAAAAACCAACTCCGCTGGGGATAACCAGGCATCACAGAATTATTCCAGCAAATGCTGGAAAGGTGGAGCCAACTCCGCTAGGGAATAACTGAATGTGCCAAGCATGATTGGACTTCTGTCAGGGATAGCTTACCCGTGCCAATGCAAATTGGACTTGCGCTGGGGAAAACAGACGGAGTCTTCCTGCGTACCAATGAATATTGAATTTTGAAACTGATGCGCCAACACGGATTGGGCCGCACAATGATTGCCAATATGGATTGGGCTCCCTGAAAGTTGCCAATAAGGATTGGGCTTTTAGGCTATCTGTGATGGGTCATGTATGATTGACACTGGAAAACAATCTGTCTGAATTCACTATTTCTGATTGAAGAGTCACGGGTCGGTAACACGACTTCGCGGCATTCGACTCACACTTGGAGATTGGCTGAATCTGCTCGAGTAGCTCTGAGTAACTTTGATGACACAGAGAAGAACAATTCCTTCGCTTCTGATATGCCCCAGCTTGCGGGACCTCTGTGGGGATAGTCCTCAAAAGGAAATCTGAAAATCTGTACCCTGACGGTCTGATATGAAATGCCCTGGCCTTCTGAACCTCGGAGATATACTTCGGACCAAATGCCCCTCAGGCAAGAAACAACTTCTGCGCTTCTTCTAGAGTGGCCTGCCCCTGTCTGCAATGACTTTGCCCCTGATGGGCTTGATTCAGTATAGTGACTCTAGCTACGAGAGATTTACCGAATCTCGACCTGATTGCCCCAGAATAACGACTTTGGATGGCTGACCTCACTGGGGATCACTTGATAATAGCTTGCCCGGGCTCTCGGAACATTCGGGCATCCTGCATTCTATCCTGATCAGACTTTCCACTGTAGGAAACTTTCCTGCTGTCAAGCGCTTACTCGTAAGTAAAACCAGTTGTTCTGCATAAAAGATACATTAATGCAATGCATATGACAGTTTTAACATCCAATCTGTTCACTGGAAAAATGGAAAAAACTGTTTATGACACATAATGCACAAATCATTTATCAAAATATCAACATCAGTACCAACATGGTAAGAAGAAGCCTTTTAGGAGTCAGCTTCGACGCGATCTTAACCGATGTATGCCTTTGAAACATCCTTGCTTCAATTAGGACTTTTGAAGGTTGTAACGTGGTCAGGTTCACAGTTTCGAAATAAAGGATAAAGGCTCAAATTTTAATTTTAACCCACCCATTCTCCTTGATGTTCTCCGATCCTACGTTCAGCTAATTCGACCTTAGCGTTCACCTCTTAGAGATTGAAATATAGGAGTGATAGTTCACGAAACTATGAGCTTTTGGAGTGACAGCCACTCACTCTTCGTCTTTGACACTTGGGGTCACACGACTTTTCTTTTGTAATCCTTTTCATCTTTTCTTTCCCTAACTTTTGCCTGGACTGACTCTTTTGAGTTTCTTTTGATTTTCAAGTCCAGCGGGATGCCCTTATTTTTGCCTAAGTCGTTTGTTTTCAAGTTTTGACTTAGCAGGCTTTTGATTCTTTTTGCTTTCCGTTTTTTTTCCGAACAAGTCGTGTTGCACCGGTTGTCTGACTCTTTGGGGAATAACGTGACTGTGTCACTCTTGACGCTTAACCACTGTGGCTTTTTAGGCACGACCTATAGAGATGTGATTGATCCTCAAACGGACACTCCTTTTGCAATTTGGACGCTTGGTCAAATTAGCTAACACCTACCCTGCCCCAGGTTGAGATTGAAGGATTTTCGTTTTCAGAAAGAAATCCTACTACTAGGCTCAAAGGGGTTGACAAGGGATTATCTTCCTTATGTCTCCGGTGTTTAGGAATTTGAAACAATGCCTGTACATCATCAACAGGTTTTATTTCAAAGGCATACAATATCGGAAGCTTGCATGTCGTTCATTTTCGTCATCCTCCCCGGATTCCGCTTAACCAAGCGTTGGATATCTGTAAAAATCAATTAGTGAACACGAATGGATTTAATCAAAATATGCATACTCATTTCATTATCATCAATTGAATGAAAACAACAAGTTTTACAAACAAGATTGCAATTTAACAAGAAAGAAACTACAAACATAAAGAAATGACAAGATGAAACACAGGAAAACGTCAGCTTCTAAGAACCGAGCTTTCACATCTGATTCGCTGCTGAACCAACCATCTTCAAAGTTGCCTATTGAAACCATACTGCTTAAAACGGAGGTCGGGTGAATTGCCTTTCTGACTTCATTGGGCTATGTCTAGCACGCAAGTTTGACCGATAACGATAAGGCTGCTGACTCTGGAAATGAGTTGACGTCTGTTGCGAAGACTGGACAGATTATTGACTTTGAACAGTCGAACCACTTGGAGGTCGAGTCTGAATTATCAAGGACTCCTTTTGTTCAAGCGCTTTCTCCTCAGGCTTGGTCTAGGCAGCAACTGAGGACAGGGGGATTCTGACACCAATGATTGCAGAATATACTTCTGATCTACGGCAGCTTCGGGAACGTCCATCATTTTAGCACCAACTGGGGTAAGACCATTAGGTACAATTACGCCGCCCGGCGTGAGTTCAATAACTTTTGCATCGATCAAGTCCTGAACGTTGTGCTTAAAAGCGTGACGACTTTCCACATCATGTCCGGGTGCCCCGGAGTGAAATTCACACTGCTTACTAGTGTCATACCCATAAGGAAGCGTCGTTCCTGTGAGTGGGGCCAATGTTCTTTTTTCAACCAGCTTCAAACTCAATAAAGTCTGAAAGAGCTTAGCATATGTTGAAGGCGACGCCTCAAATATCCTCCTTGACCTTCACCGAACCGGATGTATCTTTTGTTGTTGGTGGTGGTGTCGATCAACACGTCTTTTAAGCTCAGGTTCCACAGGCACGAGTTCCACAGGCACAGGTGGAACAAGCTCCTTCACTGCGGCTTCAGATAGCTGATCATCCTCATTCCTAATCACATTCTTGACTACTTCCATGATCAACCTCATTTGGGTCTTCAGCTGATTATTTTCCTCTTTGAGTATCTTCTGATCCAGACGCAACTCTTGTATGTCTTTCATCATCTGCCCTAGCTGGCTTCAGACTTCAATCAATTCAGCCTGATTCTGTTCCATATCTCTGAGGAATTCCTGCAACAAACTGGAGATAGGAAATAAGACCCTCGGTTCTGATGTACCTGTTATGTGAGAATGCAATGCAGAAATCAAACACATATTCAAGACAAGACAAATAAACCCCAAGCTATAAGCACGAAGATAAACACCTCACACCACCATGTAAAGCCAACAAGAGCAGCAAACAAGCACACCCAAGTACAAAATACAATGACCCCGACCAACAAGCCTGGTGGTGGTCAGCAAACAACAATGCACGAAAGCTAAACAAATGCGACGCCCGGTGCAGAAACCTCTAGCAACTTCCTCCATATTCAACTGAGCTCTCAGTTGGACATTCTTCCGACCATACACTTTCAGTGGAGTATTCCATGACATTGACTGACGAACCCACACAACTGGATGAAGGATAATCAATAATCCGAACGAAACCCTGAGGTGTGACAAAGATCTTGTTAGAGTCTAGCAGATTCTGAATTTGGCTTCTAAGCACTTTACAATCATCTGTCGAATGCCCCTGTACCCCAACATGGTACTCACAGCGGGAGCTGGCATCAGAGCCTGGAGGATAAGGCGGGATCATGGGATTAGTCTCTTTCGGCACTATTAATCCACTTTCGACCAAATCTGGCAACAACTAACCGTACGACACCGGTAGCTGAGTAAACTGCCTTTCAGGTTTCCTTGGTATTTGTCGGGCGTGATGACGCGGCTGACGATAATATGACTGTTGGCTTGAAGTGTCTGACAACTGAGCCTGAGACGCTAGAGATTCTGAGACAACATCGCTTGCTTCTTCCCACTCCTCTTGAGAACTGAGAACTGATTCATTCTTATCAACTGGGATATAAGGAGCATCTCGAATCTTTCCATTCTTGAGTCCTCTCTCAACAAGCTCTCCCATTCTCATCAAGCCCTCAAAGTTTGTACAAGTGAACATCATGTCGTAATAACGGCCCTTCAGAGTACCCACAAAGAGGCTAACCATTCTCTCTTATGAATCGGTGGTTGAACACGAGCAGCCAATTCTCTCCATCTTTGCACATACCCCCTAAAGGATTCATTCTCCGCACGAGATAATTCTTGCAAATGCACGCAAAAAGGAGCCATTTCTAGGTTGTAGTCGTACTGCTTCACGAAGGCATTGGCTAAGTCCGACCATGATTTAATGCTATCACTCTTCAAGTGCAGGTACCAGTCCAAAGATGCTCCGATCAAACTATCTTGGAAACAGTGAATCATGAGCTTGTCATTGGTGATATGCACAGTCATTCTTTTGCAGAACATAACCAAATGCAGCTTTGGACAACTATCCCCTTTGTACTTCTCAAAATTGGGCATTTTGAACTTTGCAGGAAACACAAGACCTGGCACCAAACACATGCCCGCAGCATTCAGATCAAGAGTATTCTTATTCACCAGGGCAACAATCTGATCTTCCAACGTCTGAAGTCTTCTCATATACTCAGCAGTCCTTGGGTCCTGAATATTAACCTGCGAAACAACTCTTGGAGATGGAACAATCCTTGGAGAATCTGGCGTAGAGAAAGTGGAATTGTGACACTCTGAGTCATTGAAAGAATATGGACCTCTGACAGGGGTTTGCACGGGCTGAGCAACATCGTTCATCTGAGCTCTTTGACCATTGTTTCCTCCTCCATTTATAGCTATTAGGGCTTCCATGACCTGACTCACCTGGTACTTCAACAATTCAAACTCCGCCCGAGTAACAACCAAGTTCTGCTCTTCTGAAGCCATGATCTTTCTAGATGCTAACTCAAGTCTAATGCGAATGTCGGGAACTCAACTGGTGAAGCGGACAAAAACGGGTAAGCTCCCTGTTCCGGCTGAGGATGAATATGCAAAATGAAATGCAAATGCAAACAGTCATGCGAAATGCCAAATGCACACACAAGGGACCAAGTGTGTTGCTGAGAAGAATCCACCATACTGGTCTTAACCAGACCCATAACACTGCTCAAGCCGGGTCTCAACAAACCAAAACAGTACTCCAACCTGGTCTCCAACAGACCTCGTAACGTTGTCCTCAAATATCAACGCCACTGAATCTCAATCAAGAAAAACGGTAATCTGGAGGTCAAGTTACCTGCATGTCCCAACCCCTCTCACAGGTAGGTGTCCTAATAACTGACACAAGGTACGGCATCCTATGCGGTCGTTAGCGTCACAGACTTTCAAGATGGATGACACGATACCCAAAAGGTGTGGCATCATCATGTCCTGAAGAGGCCTCACTTAGCCAACTTCCAAATGATCGGTCCCCGGAGTCGACAATCCTCCAAACCAACAACCCCCTCAACCCAAAGGGTTGAAAAAGAAGTCAACCAGAAGAACCTCGTCCGAGCGTGGATTTCATGAGACACTAGTACATGCAACGCATGCACGCGCCCACTAATTTCCACTCTAATTCTAGGTGCACTCAAGCCCAGGTCCGACTTATCTCTCAATCATAGAACCCCCTCATACCCACAGCAATAATAACAATATAAAGCTGACCATAGAATGCGGAAAAGTAAAGACAGAAATGTAAATCCATATAAAACCCACGACGGGAAAACAAGCGCTAGGATTGACTCGCGTAGGGAACTGTTGGAGTCCCCAGCAGAGTCGCCAGCTGTCGCTACTGCAAAAATCGGCGCCGGCTGAACAGAAGAGTCGCCACCGTGCATTATTTATCCCAAAGGAGGGAAAGGAAACGCTCAGAGTAAACCTACCGTAAAGACGGGAAAGGAATGGTCATCGCAACCAAATCCTGGATTCGGGAGTCGGTTACGCGAGGGGAAGGTATTAGCACCCCTCACGTCCGTCGTACTCGACGGGATCCACGCTTGTTTTCTAGTACTGATTGTTATTCTATCTATTCTACAGGTCAAGGGTTAAAAGAAAAGAAAATGACTCGGAAAAGTATCGCACTTTATTCCTACGTATTCCCGTCTGGAACGAGAAATCAGAGTCAACGTAGTTCGCCTACCTACGGGAAAGGAGGGGAAGGTTGCTCGCTAGGATATCGCTTCCTATGCCTACGTACTTTCATACAGCATGAAAGATCAGAGCAAACGTAGTTCGGGCTACGGAAGACACAGATTTGTATGACTGTTTTTTATCCTTCTGAAAAAGGTTTTCTCCTGATTACGGGTCCAAGCAGACAAAAATGACACTTTAATTGGTTTTCAGTCTTTTACGCAAGAACTTTCTTTTATTGATGTTTGAAATGTTATTGTTGTGTTTTTGATTGAGATAGAAGAGAAAGAACTCTAAAACCTAGGGTTAAAATGGGAATCTAAAACTACCCTAATGTTGTCATGCATGGATTAACACCTAATGTCTGTCATATTTCTCTCTTGCGCAGAGAGAAACAGAGATCCTAGGGGATAAACGAAAAAGAAACAGCATATATACAGTAAAGCAGTAAAATGCATGAGATGCAGCAGTACAAGCGAGGCAAGGGAGTCCCACTCAACCTCGAACCTGAAAAACAATAGGCAAAGTGAAACAACTTCACTTCAAACCTAAGGGGAAGATTAACAAACAATACAGCAAAGAAAAGAAACCCCAAAACCAGCTCTGACAGCACACCAGCTACTACAGCAGCAGCTCTAAAGACATCCAATTCTAACAGTTGATAAACAGCAAAATAGTAACATCTTCAATTGAACTCCAAAGTCAAGCTCCAATGATACCCAAGCTACAACAAGCTTCCATCTCCAAGAAATCACCAAGCTCAAGCAAGCACAGAATCTAGTTGACAGCATCAGACAGCAGATAGCTCCAAACAGCAGTAAACCCTAGATTTAACAGCTGCACAATTTTGACATGAATAATCTTCATCTTTGTCAATATTTGATCTTCATATCTATCTTCAATGGCTTCTTTCTTCAAGGCAAGCCCTCCTAGATGATAGTCACTTAACAAGATGAGTTGAATGTTAAACAGTTCATTGACTACCAAAGGAAGCCTACAAACAGTTTAATATTATAGAAGAGTGGTTCTCTCAAAGTTCTACCTCTAAGGTAAGGCCACTTATCCCTCCAAAGGAGGGAGGTGAATACCATAGAGGGAATTTATGTCATAGAGAGGAATGGAAGCACACGAAGCTATCCATGTTTGTACAAAGAATTTGTTCTATTCTAAGGCTTTACCTATCTCCTATCTCCTATGTCTTCAATCAACTCTAAGCACAAACCATCTTCAAACTTCAACATTTGATTATCATCTTCAATCTTCTCTTTTGATGTCTTCATGCCCCATAAGCTCAAGCCAAACCCCATACCCCATATCAAAGCCCCAAAAGCCCCAACACACAATTAAAAAACCCAAGTGGAAACACCAAACAAATATTCCATTTGCCAAATATACTAAAAATAGTAATATAGTATTTAAAATTCTAAGATTAATTCTAAGGGGATTTCTACATCTACCCTACATACCCTATATGTCCCAGAACCTAATTCAAGGTAAAAACCCCAAAATAAAATGTTATAATGCACCTATGTTGAGTTTGAACCCTACTACTATCACCCTAATGTTCTCTAATCAAAACTAAACAAGATTAATCCAAAAAAATGTGGAATAAATCTCTAAGGGAACCTATACTTCTAATCTAATCAGCCCAACAAGAATCAACTCAAAATTATCTACCAATTGGTCACAAGAAAATTCACAAAAACATGTATCAAATGTACAAAATTAAAGAAATCAATAAAATGGGAAAAATCAAATTAAATTGAAAAATGGATGAATATGAAATTTATTATTTTTATAAAATCACAAATAAATCCAAGATCATGGAGGTATTCTTGAAATATTTTTCTAATTAATTTTGGATTTATTATGATTTATTTTGTAAACTATATGCAAATATGAAAGAAAAAGAAAATTCAATTAAAATTGACAAAACAGGGGGGCGTCAACAGCAAGTATTTATACTGCAGGAAAAAATTGGGCCCAGGAGGGGGGGTGCTGGTAGCACGCGCTGGGCCCAGTCTACTTCAGAAGGAAAAAAAACCAAAGAACCAATTTAAAAAACCAACGGGGGTGCAGATAGCGACGAATCGCTTTGAGTCTCGTTTGGGCCCCAAACGGGGGTGCAAATAGCAACAGGGCCCAGGGCCCAGAACACCACACGGATGGGAGAGGGGGGTGTTACGAGAAACAGGGGAGTATGATCAGCGATCCCTTGCAATGGGCCTAAGCCCGAATTTAATTCAATCCAACTTCAGCAAAATCAAAACCCTAAAACTAAACTAACTCTCCATTCTCTGGCTATTGTTCATCCCTAACTGAAAAAACCCTAAACGGCGCCTCTCTCTTCACCTCACCCTCTCTCTGAAACCAACAACTTCCCTAACTCCACTACGCAAGCTTCAACCTGCCTTCAGATCATTGCCACCATCAATCAAGGTTCAAAACTCATCTCAACGTAACAATCCTTAAACCACTCACCGCCCATAAATCCGATGCTCAAGCCTAAACGCTCTAACCAGCTATCCTAAAAAAACCCTAAGTCTACACCTAACCACTTAACACTAACATGCAATGGATCGGAGGAGAAGAGAAAACAAACCTGGATGAAGATGCCAATGGAGATCTACAGATGATGAAGAGGTTCTGCCGAGAGTCTTGAAGGAAATCTGGAGAGAGCTTCGGCGAAGATCTATAGGACGTGGACGAAGTCTGGAAAAACTGCTCGTTGAAGATTGTTCGTTGAGGATCCTCGAAAATTGTTGATATCTGGAGAAATCTGGAAAACTGATGGCGATTGAAGTTCTGGCGATCTTGGAGCGTTGAAAACGGAGGAGATCAAGGAATCTGGAGACGGATGAACCGATGAAGAACCTTGAAGAAACTTCTGGAAATCCTTGCTAAAGTTTGAAGGATCTGGAGATCACGAAGACGACTTGAAGCTCCTATGATCTTCTGGGAAATCAATTGAAGGTTGAATGTTCTTCACGAGATTCTTGATGAATTTCTTGAAGATTCACGGAGAAATCGATTAAGGCGCGATGAATATCACTGTGGATCTCTGGAGATGATGTTGAAGGTGATGAAGTTTGAGATCTTTTCTGGAAAAAATCCAAGAACTCGATGAAGAACGTTCTTGCTAAGCACCACAAATTTCCAAAAAGCAAGCAACTATGGATGAAGATTGGAAAAGCGTTGGTGATTGATGAGGATTCTGGATCGGAGAAGATGAATTTTCTGGAATAGAGATGAGCAAGGTGGTGGTTGATGATGAGTTTCTTGAGATGTTTGCAGTTTCCGGCAGAAATTGGATTCCGGCGACAGTTATCGGTGATAATTGCGGTGGTCGGAGCAGTTGGAGTGGTGGCCGGTGATGGTTACCGGCATTTGCATGCCGGCCGGTGAGGATTCCGGCGAGGGGGCGGTGAGGGGACAAGTGTCGCAGGGAGTGAGGGAGAGGGTTACACGTGTGGAGGCTATGGTACGTGGCTGGCATGCAGTGAATGATGGGTGAAGTGGCTGAGTGTGGTACGTGGCTTCCTCTGGGTGAATGGACGAATGAGGTGGCGGAAAAATCAGATACACGCGTGGCACTGCTCTTATAGTGACAAGTGGCATCGCTGGACCTGGACTTGGGCTTTTTGCATTTCGTGGATACTGGCCCATTAGACTAATGACTCTGATTAGAGGCTGATTAACTAAACAAAATGGATATTAGACTAATTAACTAAAAACTTAATCATAAAACCCTAATTAAAATAAAACGAAAATTAGTAATAAAATCCCTAATTAACCTATTAAAAAAAAACAGAAAAAAACTATTTAATATCTAAAAAACTATTTAAAAAATCTAATTAAATCTGAAAAAACAAATAAAACCTAATGAAATCTAAAACAAACATTTAATCCCTATTTAAAAAATCTATTCTATTAAATTTGAAAAAACAATTAAATCTAATAAAATCTAAAAACAATAATATCTATTTAAAATCTACTCTTATTTAAGAAAAAATAATATCTAGTTCTATCTATTAAAACTATTCTATCAAAAGAAAAATAATATCTAAAAATTTTAAAATCTATTAACTCTCTAAAGAAAAAAGAATATCTATTTTAAAAAATCTAAACAAATCTATTAAATTCTATTAAAGAAAATATTAACCTATTTACTATCTAAAAAAAACAAATAAACCTATTAAAAAAATCTATTAATGCATTAAAAATCTAGAAAATGACAGAAAAATCCTAAAAATGCCAGGAAGCCGATTAAATCGGTTGGAGAACAATTGCGCAACCATAGAGAAACTCGGACACCGAAATGGCCTGAAAACACAGGAAACGAGCACCAATTCTCAGAAGACTCTTATTCCAACCGGCCGGCACTGCCTGAAACGCCAGGGGCTGTAATCCCGATAAAAATCAATCTGACTGAGAAAAATGTGATGCATGCAGTATGCGAATGCGAATGCAAAATGCGTCGAAACATAAACCAGATATGGGAACTGGTTGGTCAAATTTTGGGGTGCAACACTTATTCAAGTATTCAAGGGTTGATATCCTCATCAAAGAAGCCAAAGATCCTCAGAGAAGGGGTTGGATATAAGAGTGTATATCTCCTAACTTGAGAGTTGTGGGAAGTCATCTGATGATTCTGAATCCATGGAGTTGGACTTGAAGCCTTGAGAGAGCTCATGATAAGTATTTAAATTCATTTTGAAGCCTAGACAGGTCATTATGCAAAGGATAAGAGGCTACTACAAATATTGGTGCAACTAGGGTTTCATCTGGTCAACCCTAGGTCAACTGATGATTTGAAGAAGGTTGAGACCCAATATCAAAGCCATGTGATCATGGATTGATGTATTAAGATGCCCAAGGGATGATTCCAAGGTCAACTTATCATGAATCAAGAGTGTGAGGAGTTCCTATGCTAGGGTTTTTATACTTGACAGTGTAAAATCCCCTGGTTTGGTGCCTAACTTCAAGACCACATAACTCAAGATGTGATTTTCGTCTAGCCTTGACCCCAACATGATTGTTGTATAGCATGATCATAGCTTTAATTTCAGTACTAGAAGTCCTTGATAGTGTTTATAGAACTCAAGTTATGAATCAGACAAGTTACAGGTCATCAGATGAATGTGAATTTGGAGCTTGAAAGTCACCCAACTTGCATGACACTTTTTCCCTAGAAAGATTATTCTCATGAACTTTTGACCAACATGAATGTTGTTCCTTATCTTCTTAGCTTTCCAAAAAGTACTGGAAGTCCATGATTGGATTTGTAGAACTCAAGATATGAGCTTTGCAAGACAAGGGTATTTTGGGAATTTTAGATTGTAGGCCATTTTTTATTATGGGTCAATTTCACCAACTTAGACACCTCAAATGGACTTTTGATCAACATGAAATTTGTTCAAAATGGTGTTATTTATCCAACCATGACCCAAGAATTCATTGATATGGATTAAATTGAGAAGTGAATGAAGAAATTTTCATGGAGGAATAATTAAAGGCATAAAAATGAGAAAATTGCAAAATAAATCATATTGGTTCAATGTTTTACAAGTTTGTGCATTTTTTTAAGGTAAATAACATTTGGAACACTTTGGCATTTTTACATTTCCAAGTTGAAGTTGGGTTCATGGCAAAATTCAAAGTTTCTTAAGAATGAAGTAACATGATCAATCCACACCATTGATTGGATTCAAGGAACAAATCCTGACCCTTCATCCTCACTAACACACCAGCAATGAATTTGATCTAGATTGAGGCTGAAAAAGAGGTGAATTCATGCTCTGCCATGAAGAAAAATTGAAGGAAAATGTGAAAAGTGAAATTGGACTTAGAGCAAGTTTGGGCCCCCATTCTCAGCCCAGATCAGTTCTATATAACACCATGAATGAATTCAGAGCAGGTTTGGTGATGGAATGAGCTTGGAAAGGTAAGAAACAGCTATAAAAAGTTAGTTACAAGTGAAAATTGAATTTCACCATTGGAGGGATTTCTGAAGAAATTGAGAGTTGAGAAAGCTTCTACCATCGTCAAGGATTGATTCTGCACGGTTTTGGATAAAGATTGGTGGTTGTAGCATCTTCTGTTGAAGCTCAAACCAGGTTTTCTTATTTTCATGATTACACACTGTTGATGATGAATTAGTGTAATTATTGCATGTGGTTAGGTAGAATTTAAGCCATAGATGGATTTAGGTTTGGTTTGGAAGTCATTCGTGAGGTTTCTTGATGATGGATGAAAACTTGGAAGGATCGGTTTAGGTTTAATCTTGATTGATATCGAGTGTTATATAGGGATTCTTGATCAGTGTTATGCATAGAAGAGATCTATATGCTTTTTGCAAAGTTTGGTGATGATTTGCCAAAGTGTGTATTTTCTGTTCATGTTCGTATCTGGTTATTCCTTGAGAAAATGAAAAAAAGAAGAAGAGTGTCATGATGATCCTCATGAGGAGACGAGTGGATCTGGGTAATTTCTATGAAGTTTGGTGTTATCTGATTATTTGACCACCGTGGACTCGCCGGAGAAGACGACCGGAGTCTTCTCCGGCCGCCCTGAATTCCCCCCCCCCCCCCCCCCCCCTTAGTTCACAGTTTAAAAGGTAGAAGATAAAGCTTACACCGTTGGATGAGTTTGAACCAGTTGACTTAGTATTAGGATCCAACGCGTGGGATCCATCCTGATGGTTGTTGACCTTGACCAGATGAGTTGGCAAGCTTTAAGGTGTTGGATTGTACTACTTTTAGAATGGATGCTCCAGATTAGAACGTAGGGTGAACCATAGTCAATCAGCCACACGTGATTAGTTAGTTAAACGGTCTGTTTCATTAAAGTTCCTCTGAGCTACATGGTGCGCCTGATGGTGTTGGATGAGTGGACCGGTCATTAGATCTGAGGGCTATGATTTATTCTCAGCATTTTAATTCTTTTAATTCATTTTTGATTTTCTTTTAATGCTTTTATCATTTTTAATTCATTAAAAATAGAAATAATTGATAGAAAAATATGAAAAACAAATCATGATTGATCTTTGGCTTGTCCCTGATTTTTGTATGCAATTTAATAGAGTTTTTGATAAAATTTCCATTTATTGTCTATTTTTCCATTTTTATTAGTTGATTAAAAAATGTAAAAAAATGATGGATTTTCTTTCTAATTTTTATGCTATCTCATATTTTAGAATTGAGTTCTGATTTTTTGCATGTGTTATCTAGATATCTTGATAGAGTTGTAGGTTTTTTCTTCCATTTTTCAGATGATTTTAGGTATGGGATTGAGATAGATTTTTAGGACTTTCCCCTTGTGAATTCCTTTGAACGTGCCTTGAGGTGTAGAAATTGTTTAGAACCTTTAGATTTAGGTTTTAACCCTGGATTTTGTACCATGACTCCTTAACACACTTAGGAAGCCTTAGGATTTTTCCTAGCCTTTTAGGATTGATTTTAGTATTTTACTTAGAATTTACAATTTGATTGTGCTTTAGGTGATCCTAACTTAGCTTACCTCATTATTTAGGCTTTAAAGTGAACTTTAGCTAGCCTTAGGCTTCAAATCCCTTCTTGATAGAATAAAGCTTAGGTTGATACCTATTTAGAGCATTGATTAGGCCTTGATAGAGCTTTTGAATCCTTTTAGTTAAGTGATCTTTAAAGCTAATCTTTAGGTAGATGATTCTTCCTTGAATGCTTTGCATTCATTCAATTCTTCCATGAATGGTTGAGTGTCATGATGGATACCTTTGGTATACATCATGCTTCCCATGATTGATTCAATTCTTCCATGAATGGTTGAGTGTCATGACGGATACCTTTGGTATACATCATGCTTCCCATGATTGATCTAATTCTTCCATGAATGGTTGAGTGTTATGATGGATACCTTTGGTATACATCATGCTTCCCATGATTGATCTAATTCTTCCATGAATGGTTGAGTGTCATGATGGATACCTTTGGTATACATCATGCTTCCCATGATTGATTCAATTCTTCCATGAATGGTTGAGCGTCATGATGGATGCCTTTGGTATATATCATGTGTGCCTTCATCAAACTTCATCTTTGGTTGAATGACTTGATGTATTCCCTTGGTTTACATCATGCATGCCTCCATCCATCTTCTTCTCTCTAGGATTAGATGCCTTGTTTGATTATCTTGGAATGATTTCCTTACATGTCATATTGTTCATCCCCTCAGTCCTTCATTCATGATTGTTTGACATTGCTTGATGCATTAGGATAATATCATGTTTAGAGTATTGTAGGCTAGGAGATGACTGCATTGAAAGGTTGAGCTGAGCTCCCTTTGCTTGTTTGCTTTAGAGGTCGAGTGTCCTCCCTCTGCTTGAGTGTTGTTTTCCCTTTTCTAGCTGATGTGTTTGCACTGAACGGTTGAGGTGACCCTCCCTTTGCTTGTGTGTTTTTGTTTGTTCTCTTTGCTTGATTGCTTAGAGGTTAAGTTTCTCCCTCTGCTTGTACTGCTGCGTTGCATTTGCATCTTTACTTTTTTCTTTTATGTCTTATCTGCTTTATGATTTTGGCAGTTGTTTTTTCTGTTTCCCATTGACATAATCCCCTAGGACTCTCACTTCCTTTGATAAGGAAGTGATGACAGACTTTTAGGTTGAAACCTTTGCATGATAACATCTAGGAGTTCCCTGTTTCAAACTCAACCATAGGATGAATCCTTTGCATGGCAACAGTAAGGAATCTTGATAGTCTCCCCTGTAGTCCTTTCTCTTTCTCATCTCCTAAACAACAGTAAAATACGTAATAAAGGCAAGTTGGTACAGTACGTTACGAGCCTTAAGCCACTTAGGAAATGGTTATTGGAGGGTTTCCTTCCAATAATCAGGATGTTTAGTATGGTACCCTTTGGGTGACATGCGACGCATTCACTCCTAAGTCATAGTCTCTAGTGCAGTACGAACTACAAACATCCATAAAAAACACTTCTTCCGTAAAAGACAAAAACAAATATCAAACCTCTTTTTGCCCCGTGGGCTCCCCTTAATCAGGAAAACATTTTCAGAAAAAGAGTGTCGTTAACTCTCAGTTCTACCGCAAACGATAACGCACGAGTCTCCGGCGAGCAAGCTGCATACACCAAACTGTTGGAACTGTTTGTTAACCCTTCTCGGAAAAACAGATGAATCAACCCGTATTCCGTAGTAACCCGAACTACGTTCGCTCTGATTTCTCTGACGAGAATACGTAGGCACAAGATGCGATATCTTGGCGAGTAACCTTCCCTTCACTCGTAGTTAGCCGAACTACGTTGACTCTGATTTCTCGTTATCTGACGAGAATACTAGGCACGAAGCGCGATGCTTTGCCGAGTCATTTTCTTTTCTTTTCAGACCAACCTTGATAGGTAGATAGTTAAACCAACCCATCAGATAAACACAACAAGCGTGGATCCCGTTGAGTACAACGGACGTGAGGGGTGCTAATACCTTCCCCTTACGTAACCGACTCTCGAACCCAGACATGGTTGTGATGACCTTGTCTTATACCTTTTCGTCAGGTTTTTTCGATCGTTTCCTTTCCCTTTCTGTGGGATAAATAACGAAAGGTGACGACTCTTCTGTTTTGACGGCACCTTATTTTCGTAGTAGCGACAGTTGGCGACTCTGCTGGGGACTCTGGTTCCCTATGCGAGTCAAACCTAGCGCTTGCATGTTTATCTGTTGGGTTTGCATTTATTTATCGCACTTTACTTTCCGCATTTTATTTGTAGTATAATATGATTATTTGCTGTGCTGTTGTGGGAGGGGGGCTCTGATGAGTGATAAGCCAGACCCAGGCTTGAGTGTATACCTAGCATTAGTTGTGGAAAGTAGTGGGCGTGTGCATGCTTTGCATGTACTAGTGTCCCGCAAAATCCACGCTCAGACGAGATTCTCTTGGTTGACTTCTTTTCCAGCCCTTAGGGCTTGAGGGGTTGTTGGTCTGGAGAGTTGTCGACTCTGGGGATCGATCATTTGTGACTCAGCTAAGTGAGGCCTCTTCAGGGAGTGAAGATGCCAAACCAGAAATGGTGAATGTATCATCATTTCTTGAAAGTCTGTGACGCTGGAAAACGCATAGGATGCCATACCTTGTCAGTGGATAGGATTTATACCTGTGAGCAGGGTCGGGTTATTGCAGGAAACTTTGACCTTCAGACAACCTGGTTTTCTTGACAGTGAATCAGTATTATTAACATCAGGGTCTTATTGTCAGAACAGTGTTGTGATTATGTTGAAACAGAGCCTTGGTCTCCTCAATAGCACACTCTTGATCTCCTGCTGCATAATTGCATCTTGCATCCTTTGCATACCCATGTGCATGTCATTAACGTGTGTCTGTGTTGCAGGTGCATATACGATCCCCTGGTTCCAGTAATCTTGCCCTCTGTTTGCTAGTATGGAATCATTGAAGAAGAATGTGGCTTACAAGCTCCCTACCCCATATATTACTCTGCTGCTTAGTTTGATTGCCTTGGCAGATAGTACAGTGAAAGGAGAATTCAAGAAATCTAATGGGAAGTTGCTCAGTCTGGTCCGTAAACCTTCGGTCTATGAGTTGAACGGGTTGTATGCATTGCTACAGTTCTATGACCCTCCGTTGAGGTGCTTCACTTTTCCAGACTTCATTCTTGCGCCTACCTTAGAAGAGTATGCTGAGTTGTTGGGTGTGCCTGTTAAGGATCATATGCCATTTGTTCACATGGATGCTAAGCCTAATCTGGCTAACCTAGCTGTTGCTCTTCACCTGGATGCTTCAGAGCTGCTTCTGACCTCGTGGAATGGAATTCCTGGTTTTTCTCTACAGTTCCTGGTTGGGAAGGCCCAACAGTGCGCTAAGGACGGTTGTTGGATTGTATTCAACGCTATTCTCGCCCTCTGCATCTATGGCATCATCTTGTTTCCCAACATGCTAGACTTTATAGATTTGGACGCCTTCCATATCTTCGCATCGAGAAATCCAGTGCCCATCTTGCTTGGTGATTTGTATCATTCTGTCCATTACAAGAATGAAAATAGAAGGGGTAAAAATGTGTCGTGTTGTGCGCCCTTACTCTACAGATGGTTTGATAGCCACATGCCCAAGAATGGTCTCTTTGTTTCCTCTGTAGCCACAGTTGAGTGGTCTAAACGCCTGATGGGTTTATCAGTGGAGAGCATCATCTGGTTTGATCGGGATATACTGGGTACTGAAGTCATCTACAGCTGCAGTGGTTTTCCTAATGTGCCCCTGATTGGAAGAAAAGGTTGTATTAACTACAATCCCTCATTACTTATCAGGCAGTTTGCGTACGCCTTGAGAGGTCCGCCGAAGGACGAGGAGGTACATGAATCTCTGTACCTCATGGGGCTCCTAGATGGGGATATGTTATCCAAGCTTAAGCATGCTTGGAACGACATCAGCATGCGAGGGAAAGCACTATTGGGTAAGAGCAACAGCCAGGCTTACGCTCCTTATGTGACTTGGATTCAGAGCAGAGCAGAAACAATAGGGATACCTTTTCCACCTGTTAAGCAAGATTGCCATCCAGTGGTTGAAGAATCCACTACAGTGTCCATTCAGAAATACAACCAGGTATTGGCTGAGAAAGAAGAGTTGAAGAAGGCCAACGAGGAGTTGGAGAAAGATTTGGTTCAACTTAGAAGCGAGAAGAACGAAGTCGTCTATTCCTTCAAAAAACAGACGGAGCTGGTGAACCGGCTAGGCACAAACTTGACCAAACAGAGGGTTGAACGTGAACGTTTAGGTTTGGATTTCAAGGCTATCAACGATGTGCTTGCCACCAAAAAGCAGAACCTGGATAATGCTTACTTGAGGATCTCCAAATTCAACCAGCAGTGGAATGCCACCCTGACCAGCAACAAAGAGCGGGAGGACAAGCTGAAGCAACAGATCTCCAAGTTGAAGGCTCAGTTGAAGGCCAGTGATAAGAAGTTTGATGATGAAACTGCTCGTAGGTACGCCACTCAAGACATCTTGAACAAAGTTATTGCATACCTAAGGGATCGCAAGCAGATTTTTGAGTCTAAGAAGCGAAGATTAGAAGACTGTTTTAGCAAAGAAGAGTGGGAGGACTTTGTTGAAGGTCTTCAGTACACCATTATACAGAGGGAGTTACTTGTCGAAGGGTTACTCACTCAGCCTGATCATCCCAAAACAAAAGAGTTGCTAGAAGAGTTTCGCGCCCGCTACCGCACTTGACTACTTTGTAATCCTTTGTATTTTCTGATCATTTTTGTATTGCTGACCATCACCAAACTTATTGGTCGAGGCCATGCTCTTGATTCCACATGTACTCAGTGACATTGTATGTTGCCTTGTTGGGCTTTATATATATATATATATATATATATATAATATATATATATATATATATATATATATATATATATATATATATATATATATATATATATATATATATATATATATATATATATATATATATATATATATATATATATATATATATATATATATATATATATATATATATATATATATATATATATATATATATATATATATATATATATATATATATATATATATATATATATATATATATATATATATATATATATATATATATATATATATATATATATATATATATATATATATATATATATATATATATATATATATATATATATATATATATATATATATATATATATATATATATATATATATATATATATATATATATATATATATATATATATATATATATATATATATATATATATATATATATATATATATATATATATATATATATATATATATATATATATATATATATATATATATATATATATATATATATATATATATATATATATATATATATATATATATATATATATATATATATATATATATATATATATATATATATATATATATATATATATATATATATATATATATATATATATATATACGAGACGTTATCTCCATGACTGGATCTGGACTTCTTATTATCATCACTGGCACTCTGGCACTAGAATCGGGGGAGAAATCTCCCTAAGGCACAGACACACGTTTGCATTTGCATGAATCATTTGCATAGCATGTACCTCTGGCTTATTTACCTAACCCTTTGTGTTTACAGGTTGTTTCAGGTTGACCCGAGCAATGGAACAGGTACAAGCAGAACTGAAGGACGTTCATAGCCAGCTGAGGCAGGTTATGGGGGGACATGCAAGCGTTGCGCTGGAATCAAGAGGCGCTCAAAGAGGAGAACAACCAGCTGAAGAGTCAGGTGGGCCTGATGGCAGAAGTGTTAAAGAACATACTCAGAAGAGAATGTGAGCAAATGCCCGAAGCTGCAGCGGGCATACTCGCTCCACAGGTGTCTGAAGAACCTGCACCAAGGCATGATAGGCTTAAAAGATCCTCTGCACAGATTGAAGCTCATGATTTTCCCCGTCGGCGACCACGTCCGGTTCCTCGATACAACCCCAGAAGACAAGGTCAAAAGATGAAACTATCTGACAGAATCCTCGATCCAATCCCTTTGGATTATGCCCAGTTGGTGCAACTCTTGCTCCAACTTCAGTTGGTTAAACCTCGAACTTTGGCTCCATTGACTGAGGAGCTACCACACGGCTGGGACGTAAACGCCCGTTGCGAATTCCACTCTGGAGCACCGGGGCACGATGTAACGAACTGTAAAGCTTTTAAGCATAAGGTTCAAGACTTGATTGATTCGAGAGCAATAAAATTCGTGTCGGGCGGCATGAAAGCATCAGGAAAATTCATCCCGATGGATGTTCCCATTACCTCACCTGAAGTTGAGAAAGATCAAGAGTATATCCTGTGGTCTTTGAAGTCTGAATCACCTTGCCCGGAAGTTTTTCCTGTTCCTGGGTCGAGCTTAAGGATGAAAGCCCCTGAACAGAGAGAATCCTCACTAGTTCAGACCTCGTCTCCAGATTGTTTCTGCCATTCAGAATCAGCAATCTCTCGCTCCGTTGCAGCAAAACTATCGGAGCCCGAATCAGAGTCGACCTCACAACAACCGTTCATCTGATTGAGTCTGAAGACTTCAAAGGGTCTCTCCCCTCAGCAGCAAAATAAGTGTGAAAGCCCAGTTCCTAGAAGCTGGCAATCTGCATTTTATCATGACATTCCTTACATTTGTAGTTTCTTTCCTATTAGAATGCAAATTTCGTTTGTAAAACATGTTGTTTTTCAATTGATATTGATAATGAAATAAATATGCATGTTTTGAACTAATCCATTCGTGTTCACTCTATTGCTTTCTTTTATTTCAAACGCTTATTTAAGTGGAATCCGGGGAGGATGACGAAATCCAACGATGCGTAAGCTTCCGATGCTATGTTTTTGAATAAAAACCTGTTGATGATGTACAGGCATTATTTCGATCCGCAAACACCAGAGATATAAGGAAGATAATCCCTTGTTAACCCCTTTGAGCCTAGTAGTAGGAGTTTCTTTCTGAAGATGGAAAACCCTCAATCTTAACCCGGGGCAGGGTAGGTGTCAGTTGATTTGACCAAGCGTTCAAATTACAAAAGGAGTGTCTGTTCGAGGATCAATCACACCGCTATAGGTCATACCAAAAAAACTATGATGGTTAAACCTGGCCGATCAGGAGTGAAACAGTCACAATCTCTTTAACAAATCATACGAGCCGTTGTCATGCGATTTGTTTTAAAAAAAAAAGAAAAGAGAGAGAAAGAAAAGAATCGAAAGGAAAAAGTCTGCTAAGTCGAATCTTGCAAACAAGCGACTTAGGCAAAAATTAGGGAATCCCGCTAGACTTCAAAATCGAAGAAACTCAAAAGAGTTAGTCCAGGTAAAAGTTAGGGAATGAAAAAAAACGAAAAGCAAAAAGGATTACACAAGAGAAATCCTCGAGCAAGAACAAAATCGTGTGGCTCCGGACGCCAAAAGATGAAGAGAGAGTGACTGTCACTTCGAAAAAGGGTGATCTCTTGAACTATCACTCAACCTTTGAAAGGTGAACGCTAAGGTCAAATTAGATGAACGTAGGATCGGAGAACATCAAGGAGAATGGGCGGGTTAAAATGAATTTTGAGCCTTTATCCTTTCTTTCTTAAACCGTGAACCTGACCACGTTACAACCTGAAAAAGTCCTAATTGAAATAGGTTTGTTTCGATAGCATACTTCGGTAAAGATCGCATCGGAACTGACTCCTAGAAAGGATTCCCTTTACAGTGTTGTATTAATATTGACATGTTGATGAATGATTTCATACACTTTATGTCATAAAAAATTTTCCAGTGAACAGGAATTGGATTTTGAAAACTGCCATATGCCTTGCATTTGATATGTCTTTTATGCAGAACAATTTGTTTTACTAGCGAGTAAGCGCTTGACAGCGGGAAAGTTTCCACGATGGAAAGATTTGATCAAGACAGAATGCAAAACGCCTGAATATTTCGGTGAACCGGGGCAATCTATGTCAAACGAGCACGACATGGGAGTCAGTCATCCAAAAGTCAGTTAATCCGGGGCAATCAGGTTGAGATTTGATGAATCTCTCACAGCCAAGGATCATCTCCCCACAGATCATCCCATGAGAGGCAAAGTCATGACAAGGCTGGGGCAGGCCACCCCGAGAGCGCTGAAGTTATCCGTATCCTGAAGTCGATTAACGTGAAACACCTTTGTAAGGTTCAAAGGGCTGAAGTCGTCCGTATCAAACCACCAGAGGCCAGAAATCTCAGGTTTCCTTTCGAGAGGATGTTACGAAGATCCCATAAGCTGGGGCAAAAGTTGAAAGCGAAGGAACCGTTCCCCTCCATATTGGCAGAGTCTGTCAGAAGTTGTTGAAATCCTGGGACAAGCCATTTCCGAGTTCGTTTCATGGCATGTTTTTCCAAGCAGGATGATTCGTTCTTCCTCCGCAGGTTCAGTTATGTTTCCCCACGGAGTCTGAACATGGGGCTGTGAGCATTGATGTGTCTCCCCAAATGGAGATAGACTTCTCCCCAACCAGATGCATCCTAGGCAGGATCATCATTTCCCCAGCTGAGTCATGCGCAGAAGTGTATACTCGTTCTCAGCAGTGGGTCAACAGGCAGTTTTCTCGTAGAAGACTATCCGCAAGTGTTCAGCGCTTGATAAGTTCAGACTAAAGTCTCCAACAGAGTTGAATTCCCCACAGAATGGTGATCTCCCCGGAAGGTAGGATTTATTCCAGCGTCTGGTTGCATATCCCCAACCGGGTTTGCAGTCCTCCAAGAGAGTCGAGTCCTTGGAAGTCGTTCAAGCCGTTATTGGTTTTCCCCAGTAGAGCGTTTGAATAGCTATTGCCATACTTCCCCATTGGAGTCCATGTCTCCAAGAAGATTCTATCTGCGAATGTCGTGTAGTTTATTTCTGCGATTGACATCATTTCCTCAACAGTTTGTGGTTCGTATACTCAGTTGAGCGAGTACAGGTTCTCGTAGAACTTTGTCCCCTACAGAAAGTCGTCTGAGGTTCGTTTACCCAGATTAAGTCCAATTGAGATTGGTGTGATTTCTTCTCCTTAGTAGGATGATTCCTTCTTCCCATCAGAATGGTTCCTTGACAGGAGGGTGTTCTCTTCAGCATTTATTTTGCTAATTTGGCCATAGCATTTTGCATGACTGCATAGCATTTACCCTAAACGCGTAGCATTTCCACCGTGTGGAGCATTACACCATTGTCAAACATACGCATGTGAAACATGAGCTAGGTCGTTACCCTCCTTGTGTGCAGGTGTTCCTAAGTAGAGTTGTTTGCTCAAGATGATTCTTGAAGTCCCCAGCGAAGTTGTTTGTTCAGGATGATTCATGAGTTCCTCAGCAGAGTTGTTTGTTCAGGATGATTCTTGAGTTCCTCAACAGAGTTGTTTGTTCAGGATGATTCTTGAAGTTCCCAGCAAAGTTGTTTGTTCAAGATGATTCTTGAGTTCCTCAGCAAAGTTTATTCATTCAGAATGATTCCGAAATCCCCAGAGCAGAGTTACTTGATAGTTCTCCAGAATCCCCAGCGGAGATGTGTCATCCCCAGCAGGTTTCAAACAGAAGTAGAAAATTCCCTTTGAAGACTTGATGATTGAAGTCCGGCAGTAGTGCCAAACCCCCAGACTTACTGACGAAGTCCAATAGAGATTGTCAAAAGTTCCTAATGACCCGATGAGTCCAGAGGAATTCTTCTGTTGCCGTGCCGCAGAATGCCTGACGGTAATATCAGCTATGTATCACCAGTTACCGTGTAACCAGTGACCCCTTATTGACTTACTGATGGAGTCCGACAAAGATATTGTCGTACGTTCCTAGCGACCTGACGAGTCCATAGGCGATGATAAGGAATTCTTCTGCTGTGGCGCAGAATGCCCGACGGTAAAATCATCCATTCTTCACCAGTTGTCGTGCAACCAGTGATCCCTTATTGACTTAATGATGGAGTCCGACAAAGATATTGTCAAACGTTCCTAGCGACCTGACGAGTCCATAGGCGGTGATAAGGAATTCTTCTGTTGTGGCGCAGAATGCCCGACGGAAAAATCAGCCATCCTTCACCAGTTACCGTGTAACCAGTGATCCCTTATTGACTTACTGTTGGAGTCCGACAAAGATATTGTCAAACGTTCCTAGCGACCTGACGAGTCCATATGCGGTGATAAGGAATTCTTCTGCAGTGGCGCAGAATGCCCGACGGCATAATCGACCATCCTCCACCAGTTACCGTGTAACCAGTGATCCCTTATTGACTTACTGACAAAGTCCGACACAGATATTGTCGAACGTTCCTAGCGACCTGACGAGTCCATAGGCGGTGATAAGGAATTCTTTTGTTGTGGCATAGAATGCCCGACGGCAAAATCAGCCATCCTTCACCAGTTACCATGTAACCAGTGATCCCTTATTGACTTACTGATGAAGTCCGACAAAGATATTGTTGAACGTTCCTAGCGACCTGACGAGTCCATAGGCGGTGATAAGGAATTCTTCTGCTGTGGCGCAGAATGCCCAACGGCAAAATCAGCCATCCTTCACCAGTTGTCGTGCAACCAGTGATCCCTTATTGAGTTACTGATGGAGTCCGACAAAGATATTGTCGAACGTTCCTATCGACCTGACGAGTCCATAGGCGGTGATAAGGAATTCTTCTGCTGTGGCGCAGAATGCCCGACGGCATAATCGACCATCCTTCACCAATTACCGTGTAACCGGTGATCCCTTGATGACTTGAGGACGAAGTTCTACAGAAAAATCAGATGATCATCCTGACGGAGATTTGAGATTAATCACTCACCAGCAAGTTGTCGTGCAACTGTCATTTCAGTTTCCGAAGAATGTGTCCCCATCAGAGCATCGTTTACTTGTGCAGTTGGCAAATTTCCGGGTATATTGGTATTCAACCGTCTTTTACCTTGATTCTTTGAGAGCCGGTCGCTTCTCACCCAGTCAGGTCCGAGCCGTTTGAATAGGGGCAGTTGTTGCACCCCAAAAATTGCCTAACCTTTTTCTTTACTTAGCTTGTGCTTCATTGCATTCATATTAGCATTATCATCTGCATTGCATTGACATGTGGGCAGGAGAACAAGAGGTATGACTACCAACAAAGGGCTACACTAGGTTATGAAGCTATCTGAGAGTCCTTATTCAAGTATTCAAGGGTTGATATCCTCATCAAAGAAGCCAAAGATCCTCAGAGAAGGGGTTGGATATAAGAGTGTATATCTCCTAACTTGAGAGTTGTGGGAAGTCATCTGATGATTATGAATCCATGAAGTTGGACTTGAAGCCTTGAGAGAGCTCATGAGAAGTATTGAAAGTCATTTTGAAGCCTAGACAGGTCATTATGCAAAGGATAAGAGGCTACTACCAAGATTGGTGCAACTAGGGTTTCATCTGGTCAACCCTAGGTCAACTGATGATTTGAAGAAGGTTGAGACCCAATGTCAAAGCCATGTGATCATGGATTGATGTATTAAGATGCCCAAGGGATGATTCCAAGGTCAACTTATCATGAATCAAGAGTGTGAGGAGTTCCTATGCTAGGGTTTCTATGCTTGACAGTGTAAAATCCCTTGGTTTGGTGCCTAACTTCAAGACCACATAACTCAAGATATGATTTTCATATCACCTTGACCTTAACATGATTGTTGCATAGCATGATCATGGCTTTAATTTGAGTACTAGAAGTCCTTGATAGGGTTTACAAAACTCAAGTTATGAATCAGACAAGTTACAGGTCATCAGATGAATGTGAATTTGGAGCTTGAACGTCACCCAACTTGCATGACACTTTTTCCCTAGAAAGATGATTCTCATGAACTTTTGGCCAACATGAATGTTGTTCCTTATCTTCTTAGCTTTCCAAAAAGTACTAGAAGTCCATGATTGGATTTGTAGAACTCAAGATATGAGCTTTGCAAGACAAGGGTATTTTGGGAATTTGAGATTATAGGCCATTTTTTTATAATGGGTCAATTTCACCAACTTAGACACCTCAAATGGACTTTTGATCAACATGAAATTTGTTCAAAATGGTGTTATTTTTCCAACCATGATCCAAGAATTCATTGATATGGATTAAATTGAGAAGTGAATGAAGAAATTTTCATGGAGGAATAATTAAAGGCATAAAAATGAGAAAATTGCAAAATAAATCATATTGGTTCAATGTGTTACAAGTTTGTGCATTTTTTTAAGGTAAATAACATTTGGAACACTTTGGCATTTTTACATTTCCATGTTGAAGTTGGTTTCATGGCAAAATTCAAAGTTTCTTAAGAATGAAGTAACATGATCAATCCACACCATTGGTTGGATTCAAGGAACAAATCCTGACCCTTCATCCTCACTAACACACCAGCAATGAATTTGAGCTAGATTGAGGCTGAAACAGAGGTGAATTCATGCTCTTCCATAAAGGAAAATTGAAGGAAAGTGTGAAAAGTGAAATTGGACTTAGAGCAAGTTTGGGCCCCCATTCTCAGCCCAGATCAGTTCTATATAACACCATGAATGAATTCAGAGCAGGTTTGGTGATGGAATGAGCTTGGAAAGGTAAGAAACAACTACAAAAAGTTAGTTACAAGTGAAAATCGAATTTCACCATTGGAGGGATTTTTGAAGAAATTGAGAGTTGAGAAAGCTTCTACCATCGTCAAGGATTGATTCTGCACGGTTTTGGATAAAGATTGGTGGCTGTAGCATCTTCTGTTGAAGCTCAAACCAGGTTTTCTTCATTTCATGATTACACTCTGTTGATGATGAATTAGTGTAATTATTGCATGTGGTTAGGTAGAATTTAAGCCATAGATGGATTTAGGGTTGGTTTGGAAGCCATTCGAGAGGTTTTTTGATGATGGATGAAAACTTGGAAGGATCGGTTTAGGCTTAATCTTGATTGATATTGAGTGTTATATAGGGATTCTTGATCAGTGTTATGCGTAGAAGAGATCTATATGCTTTTTGCAGAGTTTGGTGATGATTTGCCAAAGTGTGTATTTTCTGTTCATGTTCGTATCTGGTTATTCCTTGAGAAAATGAAAAAAAAGAAGAGTGTCATGATGATCCTCATGAGGAGACGAGTGGATCTGGGTAATTTTTGTGAAGTTTGGTGTTATCTGATGATTTGGCCACCGTGGACTCGCCGGAGAAGATGGCCGGAGTCTTCTCCGGCCGCCCTGAATTCCCCCCCCCCCCCCAGTTCACAGTACAAAAGGTAGAAGATAAAGCTTACACGGTTGGATGAGTTTGAACCAGTTGACTTAGTATTAGGATCCAACGCGTAGGATCCATTCTGAGGATTGTTGACCTTGACCAGATGAGTTGGCAAGCTTTAAGGCGTTGAATTGTACTACTTTTAGAATGGATGCTCCAGATTAGAACGTAGGGTGAACCATAATCAATCAGCCACACGTGATTAGTTAGTGAAACGGTTCGTTTCATTAAAGTTCCTCTGAGCTACGTGGCGCGTCTGATGGTGTTGGATGAGTGGACCGATCATTAGATCTGAGGGCTATGATTTATTCTCAGCATTTTAATTCTTTTAATTCATTTTTGACTTTCTTTTAATGCTTTTATCATTTTTAATTCATTAAAAATAGAAATAATTGATAGAAAAATATGAAAAAAAATCATGATTGATCTTTGGCTTGTCCATGATTTTTTGTATGCAATTTAATTGAGTTTTTGATAAAATTTCCATTTATTTTCTATTTTTCCATTTTTATTAGTTGATTAAAAAATATAAAAAATGATGGATTTTCTTTTTGATTTTTGTGCTATCTCATATTTTAGAATTGAGTTCTGATTTTTTGCATGTGTTATCTAGATATCTTGATACAGTTGTAGGTTTTTTCTTGCATTTTTTAGATGATTTTAGGTATGGGTTTGAGATAGATTTTTAGGACTTTCCCCTTGTGAATTCCTTTGAACATACCTTGAGGTGTAGAAATTGTTTAGAACCTTTAGATTTAGGTTTTGACCTTGGATTTTGTAGCATGACTCCTTAACACACTTAGGAAGGCTTAGGATTTTTCCTAGCCTTTTAGGATTGATTTTAGTATTTTACTTAGAATTTACAAGTTGATTGTGCTTTAGGTGATCCTCACTTAGCTTACCTCATAGTTTAGGCTTTAAAGTGAACTTTAGCTAGCCTTAGGCTTCAAATCCCTTCTTGATAGAATAAAGCTTAGGTTGATACCTATTTAGAGCATTGATTAGGCCTTGATAGAGCTTTTGAATCCTTTTAGTTAAGTGATCTTTAGAGCTAATCTTTAGGTAGATGATTCTTCCTTGAATGCTTTGCATTCATTCAATTCTTCCATGAATGGTTCAGTGTCATGATGGATACCTTTGGTATATATCATGCTTCCCATGATTGATTTCAATTCTTCCATGAATGGTTGAGTGTCATGATGGATACCTTTGGTATACATCATGCTTCCCATGATTGATTCAATTCTTCCATGAATGGTTGAGTGTCATCACAGATACCTTTGGTATACATCATGCTTCCCATGATTGATCTAATTATTCCATGAATGGTTACGTGTCATGAGGGATACCTTTGGTATGCATCATGCTTCCCATGATTGATCTAATTCTTCCATGAATGGTTGAGTGTCATGATGGATATCTTTGATATACATCATGCTTCCCATGATTGATTCAATTCTTCCATGAATGGTTGAGCATCATGATGGATACCTTTGGTATACATCATGTGTCCCTTCATAAAACTTCATCTTTGGTTGAATGCCTTGATGTATTCCCTTGGTTTACATCATGCATGCCTTCATCCATCTTCTTCTCTCTAGGATTAGATGCCTTGTTTGATTATCTTGGAATAATTTCCTTACATGTCATATTGTTCATCCTCTCAGTCCTTCATTCATGATTGTTTGACATTGCTTGATGCATTAGGATAATATCATGTTTAGAGTATTGTAGGCTAGGAGCATGACTGCATTGAAAGGTTGAGCTGAGCTCCCTTTGCTTGTTTGCTTTAGAGGTTGAGTGTTCTCCCTCTGCTTGAGTGTTGTTTTCCCTTTTATAGCTGATGTGTTTGCACTGAAAGGTTGAGGTGACCCTCCCTTTGCTTGTGTGTTTTTGTTTGTTCTCTTTTCTTGATTGCTTAGAGGTTGAGTTTCTTCCTCTGCTTCTATTTCTGCATTGCATTAGCATCTTTACTGTTTACTTTTCTGTCTTATCTGCTTTATGATTTTGGCAGTTGTTTTTTCTGTTTCCCATTGACATAATCCTCTAGGACTCTCACTTCCTTTGATAAGGTAGTGATGACAGACTTTTAGGTTGAAACCTTTGCATGATAACATCTAGGAGTTCCCTGTTTCAAACTTAACCATAGGATGAATCCTTTGCATGACAACAATAAGGAATCTTGATAGTCTCCCCTATAGTCCTTTCTCTTTCTCATCTCCTAAACAACAGTAAAATACGTAATAAAGGCAAGTTGGTACACTATGTTACGAGCCTTAAGCCACTTAGGAAATGGTTATTGGAGGGTTTCCTTCCAATAATCAGGATGTTTAGTATGGTACCCTTTGGGTGACATGCGACGCATTCACTCCTAAGTCATAGTCTCTAGTGCAGTACGAACTACAAACATCCATAAAAAACACTTCTTCCGTAAAAGACAAAAACAAATATCAAACCTCTTTTTGCCCCGTGGGCTCCCCTTAATCAGGAAAACGTTTTCAGAAAAAGAGTGTCGTTAACTCTCAGTTCTACCGCAAACGGTAACGCGCGAGTCTCCGACGAGCAAGCTGCATACACCAAACTGCTGGAACTGTTTGTTAACCCTACTCGGAAAAACAGATGAATCAACCTGTATTCCGTAGTAACCCGAACTACGTTCGCTCTGATTTCTCTGACGAGAATACGTAGGCACAAGATTAAATATCTTGGCGAGCAACCTTCCCTTCACCCGTAGTTAGCCGAACTACGTTGACTTTGATTTCTCGTTCTCTGACGAGAATATGTAGGCACGAAGCGCGATGCTTTGCCGAGTCATTTTCTTTTCTTTTCAGACCAACCTTGATAGGTAGATAGTTAAACCAACCCGTCAGATAAACACAACAAGCGTGGATCCCGTTGAGTACAACGGACGTGAGGGGTGCTAATACCTTCCCCTTACGTAACCGACTCCTGAACCCAGACATGGTTGCGATGACCTTGTCTTATACCTTTTCGTCAGGTTTTTCCGATCGTTTCCTTTCCCTTTCTGTGGGATAAATAACGAAAGGTGGCGACTCTTCTGTTTTGCCGCCACCTTATTTTCGCAGTAGCGACACACGCATCAATAATAATCCTCATAATAACAACATATAATGCATCATCATTCATCATATTCATCATACGTCATAACTCATCAACATAGTCATCATCATCACATAAATCGTGATATCTCATGTTATCACATAATTCATCATAACAATCATCATCATCACATAAATCATCATATCCCATGTTATCATATAATTCATCATAACAATCATCATCATCACATAAATCGTCATATCTCATGTTATCACATAATTCATCATAACAATCATCATCATCACATAAATCATCATATCCCATGTTATTACATAATTCATCATAATAATCATCATCATCACATAAATCATCATATCCCATGTTATCACATAATTCATCATAACAATCATCATCATCACATAAATCAACATATCCCATGTTATCACATAATTCATCATAATAATCATCATCATCACACATCATGGAAATCGTCATATAATGCATCATAGTAATTACATATTTGCATCATAGTCATCCTCATATTAGTCCACCATATTACCACATATTATCATATATTAATTCCTAATACTACCCATATCATCTCATATTAATTCATCAATTATAGTCGCGATAATCCTCACACTATCGCCTATTAATCACATAGTTCCTCACTGCCATACTCATGGTAATCCATCCCAGAAATCCCCGAATCAAACATCAAGGCGTCGCTGCAATACGATCAACTTTCGTGAACTCTGCTACGTTCGCTGGCTTGCTTGCTAGGAGAGTCGGTAGCGAGTCCTCGCTAGGTGAGTCTGTGGCGAGTCTTCGCTGGCATGCTCGCTAGGAGAACAGTGCGATGACAGCAAAACATGTTACGACCAGAACTGATTCTTGCCCAAATACTCATACGATTCACTTACCCAATGCCCCCAAAACATCCATAAATCATCCCTAAGATCATACGGCGATAACGACACAAAATCTATGGTTTATTAGGCCAATCTGGCAACATTTGCACTGCCTAAATCACTATTTTCCTGCAATTGCTCTGAGTGCATCAGAGTTACTCACATTCGAACATTCCTATTCCTACAGGGTCAAACATATCACAACCCAAGGTTTTGGCCACGAAGGCCTAAGGTTTCCCTTTCTCATATCAATATTCAGTGTTACATACCATAAGCCATAATCTCAGAATCTTATCATCAATTTCCTTAATTCCTCAATTAAATTCACGGTTAGATTTACACTTGAGGTTTAGGCCACGAAGGCCAAAGATCGTTATTTCCCATCTTTACCCTTAGAATCCTTAGGTTACCACCTCTATGATAGATCTAGGCCACAAAGGTCATAGATCACTCGTTCTCATAACCTTCTAATCTTATCACGGTCAAAATCTCAACGATAGATTTTGGCCACAAAGGCCAAAATCCCCCTTTTCCCATAATTCTCCCTAAAACCCCCCAAACCAACCATAAACACATCGAAAGGCATACATAGAAAATCATGAACAGCGATACTCCCCATACCTTAGCCGATTCAAAGCTTTCACGATTGACTCTGGGAACCTACTGCTTCCAACCTTTCCTTCAGAGCTCTGGCCACCAAACTTTTCACGGTTAACAAATGAATTCTAAATCTCTTCAAAATTCTATTTTGTCCAACTTAGTCTTTGGCCTCACAAAGTGGGCTTTTCCATCATTACCCTTACTAACTCCTCCAAATGCCCAAATTACCCTTATTCCACTTATATTCCTTTTAATTAATAATAATACTAATAATTTAATACTATATACTATTAATCAATTAAATAGTCCAAAAATGCACATTTTCTCAATACTTCACAAAACCACCGAAAATCACCGAAAACGAATATTCTCGATTAAATAAATTAATTAAAATATTCCGATTAAATTTGGGGTGTTACACGTCCTCGGTGCTTCTAGACAGGTGATTTGGTGTTGAAAAGGATCCTTCCTCCTCAAACAGATCATAGGAGAAAATGGACTCCAAACTATGAAGCTCCATATGTGGTAAGAAAGGTTTTCTCTGGTGGAGCCTTATTACTATCAACCATGGATGGTGAAGATTTTTCGTCCCCTGTGAACGCAGACATGGTTAAAAAATAATTTGCTTAAAAAAAAGACCCGCTAGACATAAAAAAATAAAAAGTACAGGCAAAAAGGGGTATCCCGGCAAACCACAAAAAGAAAAGGTTCGGGCAAAATTAGGGATAAAAGAAAAAGAATGAACCTGCAAGGTTGAAAACCTGAAAAGGCGACCTTGGCAAAAATGAGTATCTCGGTGGATTGAAAACCCGAAAGGGCAATCTAGGCAAAAGTAAGGGATTTGAAAGCAAATGAATGTGGTATGCGTTTGATCTGTGAATTTATTCGATACATGGTTATCCCGAAGGAAATGAATCAATCCAATCAGTCTTTTCAGAAGGAGAAACATTGGGGAACATCAAAGACATACAAGTCATAGCTGAACCGACATATGGTGGTTGTCTGTTTCCATATTGCCAACATTTGTGTATATTCTTTTTGCTTTTTGCGCAATTACCTCTTTTTAGGAATTGCATCCGAATTGTAAATTGCCTATTTTCAGGCCTTTTATCAATAAAGTATTCACTTCAGTCAAAGAGATTTTCGTTCTTGTTTTTACTTTTACTTTTTTTATTTGCAAAAAAACGTCCGATATTTTTTATGAACATTACAAGTGAAAACATAAGGCTTTACAGAGGATAATGAAAGCAATGAATTTACTTGAACAATAAGTGTCATGAGTGGTAACCGATGTAACCATTTCACATGTGGGGAATCTTTTTGTTTCTTGTTTGTTGTAGGATGGCAGGATCCTCTCCCTAGTAGAGCGTTTCTCTCTGATGGTGAAGTTCTAACAATAGTGCATGGTGAATTGTTCCTCCCCTAGCAGGAGTTCAAAGTTGTATTTCCCAACCGAAGTGTATTCGTACTACCCAGCGAGTGTTTGAGGGTTAACTACTTCAGATTGAATACAGTCAGGCATTTGTTCAACAAAGATTGTTGTTTTCCCACATCAGAGATTTTGTCTTCCCCATCGAATCTTGTTATCAAATCAGAAGTGTTGTCACCAGCGGAGGTGTGTAGTGTATCTCCAGCAGAGCAGAGTTTCTGTCTCCCTACAAAGACTAATCCCCAGCAGGGTGGATTTATTCTCAGCATATTCCCAGCAGAGTAAGGTTGAAGGATATTCCCTCAGCGACGGGGTAGATTTTAACTCGGCATTGCTTTCCAACAGAGTCGACGTTTTGGAAGTCTCTCCTTAGCAAGATCAGTATTCATGAACTTCTTCCCCGAGCAGAGTTTAGTGTTGATTCCCTCGACAGGTACATCAACGACATGTTGGTATCTCCAGCAAAGTCCAATGATCATTGGCATCTTTCAGGATCAATTTTTTGGACGAGCTCCCAACGGATGGTATTCTCATTTTCCTCAGGGCAGATGTTTAAGCAGAGCTTGTTTATTCCCCAGTAGAGTGGAGTTCTATATAGATGTTTATTACATTCCCTGTGGAGGGGAATCATTAATAGAGGTTACTTTCATCTCTTCATCAGGATGGAATTTTCAGTAGAAGTCTCTGATATCCCCAGCAGGGCGGATTATTATTCTTGTATTTCAAGCAGAGTGGAACCTTCAGTAGGAGCTTGTCATCCCCATCAGGTTGGATTTTTCAGTGCTATTCTTGATTCCCCACTGAGTGGAGTTTTGGTGTTTTCCCCAGCAGGGTGAAGTTTTTAGAAGGCCATCCAGGGCGTATTCCCCAGCAGGGTGAAGTTTTTCAAGAAGGCTATCCATGGTGTATTTCTCAACAGGGTTGGTTTGCTGGTCTTCTCAGCACTCCTCCGGGTTGTGTTCCTTTGCATTTGAATTTTACATAACATCCTCCCAAATGCGTAGCATTTCCATTTCGTATGGAGCATTACACCATTTTCAAACACATGCATCTGAATCATAAGCCAGGTTTAATACCTTTGGTTCCAGTTATCTCTTCGGCAGATGATGGTTTTATTCAGGAGATTTGCGTGTTATCCCCGTCAGGGTGGATCTTTTGGTTGTTCATCTTATTGGGTTCTTCCCGACTGAATCGTTTGTTTAAGCTTCTCTTTCCTCAGCTGAGTCGTTTGTTGGTAGCTCCTTAAGCTCTGTTGATGGTTTCTTAGGACATGGCATATGGTTCGGGGTGAGTGCTAAGCATTCATAAATACTGTCATCTATATAAGGTTCCATAAATTATTCGTCTTCCAGGACAGGGTTCGAGGGTAATTTATTTATTTCGGTGGGTTCTTCTTGGTCTAACTCTCTTATGCACTCATCGATAATATCGACGGTACAGCATAAGTCATCTATGGCATGTACCATTAATAATTTGGATAATATAAGTTCTACTTTCTTGTCACCTACTTCGAAAGTCATCTTTCCTATCTTGACATCTATTATAGCTCCAACTATCGATAAAAAGGGTCTACCTAGAAGGATATGGATTTCTTCGTCTTCTTTAATGTCCATAACGACGAAGTCTATTGGAATGTAAAGTTGACCGATTCTAACTTGAATGTCTTCTAAGATACCTATAGGGTATTTAACTGACCTATCGGCCAATTGAAGGGACATCCTAGTTGGTTGCATGTCTTCTATGTTTAGTCTATTACAGACGGCTAAAGGCATTAAGCTCACGCTGGCTGTAACACCCATTTTATTTATTTAGTCATTTTGGTGTTAATTTAATTATTTTATGTTGGTGTGCCCTTAGGTGGGGTGTGTTGGTACATGATTGGTAAGTATCCTTGATATATAAGGATTATTGGTGGTGTGGAGATAATAATATAATAGTTAATAGTAATATTGGTGGTATTATTATTATTATTATTATTATTATTATTATTATTATTATTATTATTATTATCATTAGTATGAATATTATTATTGGTGGGTGTCCCTGATATGGGAGGACTATTGGTGGTGAATTGGTGTAGATATAATAATATAATAACTAATAGTAATATTGATGGTGTTTTAGTGTGAATATGATAATATAATGAATAATAGTAATATTGGTGGGGGTATTATTATTATTATTATATTTATTATATTTATTATTATTATTATTATTATTATTTTGGGTGAGATAATAATAATATTATTATTATTATTATTATTATTATTTTGGTGAGATAATAATATTATTATTATTATTGTTATTATTATTAATAGTATTATTATGATTAGTATTATTAATATTAGTAATATTATTATATTATTCTATTAATAATTGAGATTAAAATAAAAGGGAATATGAAGGGGTAGTAAGGAGATATTAGAAAAGTTGGAATAAAGAGAAAAGGGATTATGATAGATCGTGGGAATGGGGAAAGTTGGAAGAAAGGGAGCGAATAACGAAGGAGAAGAGGGAAAGTCAGAGTTGGCCAAACCGTGGAAGATTATTCATCAATCAAACCAATTGACAAGGTAAGGGGGGAGAAACCTGATTGGGAATTGTACATACATGTATAGGGTAGTGGGGATTCCTTAACCCCGTAGGAAATTGATCGATATATGATATTCTATATTGATATATTGTGATTGTTGATTATTGTTGATAACTGGATGTTGATTGTTGATGAATTGTGGTTTTTGGTTAATTTGGCGCATAGGTTGGGTTTACGGGTTTTAGGGAAAATTCTGTGTGACCTTTTGAGGTATCGATAGAATGTATAAGAGTTAATTTGGGAATGTGGTTTAGAAACCGATAAGTTATGATATCGTATATTGTTGGTGTGGTTTGAGTAAGGTTCTGAGTAACTCTGGAGCGCCGGTAATGTACCGTAATGCTGGTCTGGAGTAGAGTTATAGGACAATTGATAAGCGTAATATGCATTGGTTGTAATACTGATAGGATAGAAAGTGGATGTTGTGGAATAGGCTTGAATTGGAGGAGAATGATAATTCTGAACTGTGAGAATTGGGAAGTCGCAGGCAACTCGCTAGCACTTCGCTGATCGAGCTGGTAGCGAGCGTTCGCTAGGTGCTCGCCTAGCGAGTGAGGTAGCGAGCGTGTCCAGTAGTCTTTGTTTGCCTTCGCGAGGTAGTTCTCTAGGCGAATAGGTAGCGAATATTCGCTGTGACGAGTTGGGTAGCGAACCATTACCGTAGCCACTATTGTCATTCGCGAGGAGGTTCGCTAAGCGAACAGCTAGCGAGCATTCGCTAGGAGCTCGCCTAGCGAGGGAGTAGCGAGCGTAGCAAAATGTGACTTTCTGTGCTGTCGTGCCTGGTGCGCTAGCTGTGTAGTATCCCTTAGACCATGATGAGTGTAGGGATGGAGATTGGATAATGTAGGGAGTACATTTGGTGATAGGAAGTGATTTCCCTGATACTTAATTTAAAGTAAATGGTTAATTGGTGCATGGTGTATACGAGTGTAGAATGAGATGATCAGTAGGATCATGTGTATTCGGTGTATTGGAGTATGAGGTACTTGATGATAGAAGGGGGAAGCTCTCACTATCTAATTAGTTAAAATAATTGAGAGGTGTGTAATTGTTTGTAGGATGCCTTGGGTTGTAAAAGGTAGAGAGATGGTGCTTGATGGGAAAAGGTGTGTGCTTGGTGATAGTACGAGTTTCCCGTAATATTTTATTCTAAGGGGATGATTAGTTGGTGTGTGAATCATGTAGAGCATGATAAAGTGATCGGTAGGATCGTGTATTCCCGGGTGTTGGGATGTGATTATATATGGTGTTAGAGTGTGAACTCGTTTAATATCTAATTTAATTAAAATGAATGATGGGTGTATCATGTATATGATTATGGTGCAATGATCAGTAGGATCGTGTATCCCCGAATGGTGGGATGTGTTTATATCTGGTGTTATAGTATGAATTTGTTTACTATCTGATTGATTTATATGGTGTTGGTGTAATATATCTATACATATATGCATTGATGTATGATGATATGATCAGGAGGATCGTGTGCACTTTGAGTGCCTGAATATAATAGTTATGCATTGGTGTGTGCATATCATGGTGTTTTGGTGGGATGAATCATGTCTCAGGAGGAGCGTAAGTGATTCATCCGTACTCCTTTGTGGAGAATGGTGGGGGATAGATCATGTCTCAGGAGGAGCGTAAGTGATCTATCCAGGTTCGATTGAATGAACCAATGAGTCGGTACCGCATGCATGGTGTTGAGTTGCATATTTGCATTATAATATGTTATATTGTAATTTGAACAGTAGGTTCGTGATTGGTGTTGATGGGGTGAATATTGGTGTGTTTTACTACCTTTATTACATGTATTACATTACCAATATATTTTTGATCATGATTTCTCACCCCTTTGATGTTGTTGTGTCTGTGCTTCTCCGGAAGTACAGATATTCCAGGTACTTAGATAGCTTGGATAGCGGTGTGCCAGTCGAGTCTAGGATGCTCTGATGCGTAGCACGGGACTTGGGTGTTTTAATGTGTCTATGTTGAAGTTATTTCTTTTCCTGTGACGTATCATGAATTTGATGTATTTTACTTTATGAAACAAATTCCGCTGTATTATTTTGAAAAGAATGAATAAAGTATTTTTATAAAATTTGGAGATGTGATATCCCACTTTTTGGTGCACACTCTGATTATTATTTTAATATTTATATTTTATTTAATACGGGGAAGTGGGGTGTTACAATTGGTATCAGAGCAGGTCGGTCCGTCCGGCCAATGTTGTCTAGTGTTGTTGTTCCCAAGTATGCGACATGTGTGTAAAAACACTGTCGGTACCTGTTGTTGTTTAACTTTGTTGGTAGAAGAGGAATGATTCCAGTGGGGGAGAAGTTTGTATTTCTCCTGAATGCCACAGTGTGGTGGCTTAGTATGTTGAGGAATGCTATCATAGTTTGGTAAAGATGGTTTGTACCCCATCATGATTTCGGCTGTCTATTAACAAATTGAGGAACTGATCACCCTTAATCTCTTGTTAATAGTGGACGGGATTGTGTTGGATGGGATAGACGTGTCTTGCAAGCTTTGGTGGCGTGAGCGGTGAATTGTCCTGAGTTAAGCTAAGTGCTTCAGGGATTATTTTGAGGAGTTGGCATAAGACGGTGTGGAGGTGTGTATTTTGACGGAAACTTTGGATGAGGAGGAAAGTGAGAAAATTGGGATTTGTCAATTAGTTGGAATTGCCGGAGGTTCCCTGAGGAAGTAAGCGATTTACTATCGGAGTGGGAAGTAAAGCTTACACGTTGACTTTGTTTTTGGAACAAGTCTGATATTGGTGACTCCATATTATATGTTTACGTTGGAATTGGAGAAGTTGAAGAGTCAACTTGAAGACCTTCTAGGAGAGAGGTTCTTTTGTTTGAGTGTGCTACCGTAAGGTGCACCAATTTTGTTGGTTAAACAGATAGAAGGTTTTGAGAAGCTTTGGGTGAACTATAGATAAGTGAACAAGGTGACTATTAGGGATAGGTGTTCGCTTCCAAGAGTTAATGATTTGATGGAACAATTGATCGAAGGATGTGAGTTTCCTTGGTCATATGATCTCGAGTAGAGTTATTGTGGTGGATGAGACGAAGGTCGAAAGTTGTATCGTATTAGGAGGCTCAAAGATCTGCTGTTAAGATTGGAAGCCATTGGGTTTTAAAATATTCCAAGAGTTGTAGATATGTCGAATGACCTCCTAGATATGAAATTGTTGTTGTACGTGGAATTGCGAGATCGCAGCTTTTTACGGAATCGAAATCGGACACTCGTAAGTCGGGTAACGGTCGAAAAGAGGATTTTGGGACTGTCATGTTCGCCTGGCGAGCATACTGGTGAACGTCCATATTCGCTGCGGTGTTCGCCTGGCGAAGGGGTCCTGGGCAGAAAATATTATTCTGGTGTTTTTGCTGTAACAGGAGAATCGTAACTCGGAATGACGCGCGGTTCGAAGCGTTGGAAAGCTATTGAAATTCTCTATGAGATGGTGAAGTATTGATATGGAATTAAGTTAGTTATGGAGGAAGTGTGTTTTGATGTCGTGGTAAGGACGGAAGGTACGGTTCGTGGTTGTGCCATAACTCACAACTTGTTTGTCCATTTGGCATGGAATCTTCTTTAATTATTTATATAAGGCAATGGTTGTGTTAATAAATGATATTTTAAGGTATTCGAAAAGTATAGAGGATTATGTTGAGCATAAGGAACTGGAGTTATCAGTGTTGGAAAAAGAGCGGTGATATACTTCCGTAAGGAAAGTTCTGCCGAAACCGATAGAACTAATTGTGGTGTTTGTGATGCTTGTTGATATAATTAGGGAATTTGCTAAAGACAACTTCAGCGAGTTTCAATTATGCAAAAGGCAACTTGAAGTATATAAGAGAAATCATCCGACCAGTGATTTAGAGTTGGTTACTATTGTGGTTGTACCAGAGTCGGACGCTTCGAAAGCTCAGACTGAGATCAGAGATGTTTGGTGATCTTAAGAGTTTAAGGTGTTTGTTTAATTTGAATAAGATGAATATGAGTCATAGGAAATAATTAGGACTTCGGAAGGAGTACGACTTCGAGTTGAATTACCATTCGGGTAAAGTGCATGTGGTAGATGATGCGGTGAGTTGGAAATGCCTGCGTATACTGAAGATGACGGTGAGAAGAGTTAGAACTGACTGAGCAATTTTATAATATGAGTTTGGTGGGTGAATAGACCTCTTATAGAGTTAAGCGTTTATTGTTAGACCTGACGAGTGGTATGCTTGAGTTGGTGAATTAGTTGAAATTGATAAATTAGAGTCAAAGAGTGGATTGTCGGGTTTGTCGAAATAGTACTATGATATGTTATGATAGATTATGTGTACCCGGTGTTGTTGAGGGGAGTAGGAGTACTCGTGAAGAAATACATTGAGGTAGATGGAGTATTCATCCTGGTGCTATGAAGAAGTAACCGAATTTGAGTAGATTGTTTTGGTGACCATAAGTGAGGAGAGGAGTGGTTGAGGTTGAATATGCTGGTTAGAATTGTCGGAATTCGAAGAGTGAACATCAGAGACTGTTGAGTCTGATGCAGCCGTTGAATATTCCAGAGTAGAAACCGGGTAGTATTTTCGCGGAGTTGGTGTTGAGATTTCCAGAGAATTGGAAAGATATAATTTTAATTTGGATTATTGTTAGTGGATTGACTATTCTATGTTGAGGATATATGAGATGCATATTGGCGAAGTGGCGAAGCTGTATGAGATATCGAATATTGTATCAGATGGAAATTTGGGAGTTATGTTGAGATTTTGGGGGAGTTGCGGATGCTCCGGGTATTAAGATGAGGTTGAATTTTTCCTGTCACCCACAGAGGGATGGACAATGAAAGAGGATTATCTAGCCTTTAGAGAATTTGTGGAGCATTAGTATGTTGGATCAAGGTGGATCGTGGTATGATTAATTACCGTTGATTGAGTTACCTATAATAACGGTTACCATCCTAGTGACGGATCGACATTATATGTGGCTTGGTGAGATAGGGAGCGTAGGACTCTCCTGTGTTGGAATGGATCGAGTGAGAGTGTTGTGCTCAGACCGAGAATTATGCTTGAGATGGCAAAAAAGATCAAGAGGATCAAAGGAAATATGTTTTTTGAGAGTCACGCCGGTGACTGGTGTGGGTCGAGTTCTAAAAGTCTCGGAAGTTCGCACAGTATTCTGTAGTTGAATCAGAGTGGCGCAGCAGAGGCATGGGGGGAGTAACATGTTAGACCGTTTTGCCGCTGTCGTCGTGAATTGGCATGACGTGTTTCATGTGTCCTGTTGAGAAAGTACATTGAATCAGGTGGATGATGTCCTAGTTAAAAATAATTTGAGTGCTGAGGCATTGATAGTTCGTTTTGACGAACGGAAGTCAACTCCGAGGGGAGGAGACATCTTTGGTGAAAGTGGTTTGGGGAGGTGTTGCGGAAGGCGGTGTGACCTGTGAATTGGAATGAAAGATGCAAGAAGTGTATCCGGAATTGTTCCATCAGGTAATTTTCGAGGACGAAAATAATTAAAGTGGGGGAGAGTTGTAACACCCATTTTATTTATTTAGTCATTTTGGTGTTAATTTAATTATTTTATGTTGGTGTGCCCTTAGGTGGGGTGTGTTGGTATATGATTGGTGAGTATCCTTGATATATAAGGATTATTGGTGGTGTGGAGATAATAATATAATAGTTAATAGTAATATTGGTGGTATTATTATTATTATTATTATTATTATTATTATTATTATTATTATTATCATTAGTATGAATATTATTATTGGTGGGTGTCCCTGATATGGAAGGACTATTGGTGGTGAATTGGTGTAGATACAATAATATAATAACTAATGGTAATATTGGTGGTGTTTTGGTGTGAATATGATAATATAATGAATAATAGTAATATTGGTGGGGGTATTATTATTATTATTATTATTATTATTATATTTATTATTATTATTATTAATTTGGGTGAGATAATAATAATAATAATAATAATATTATTGTTATTATTATTATTATTATTATTATTATTATTATTATTATTATTATTATTATTTTGGATGAGATAATAATAATAATATTATTATTATTATTATTATTATTTTGGTGAGATAATAATATTATTATTATTATTGTTATTATTATTAATAGTATTACTATGATTAGTATTATTAATATTAGTAATATTATTATATTATTCTATTAATAATTGAGATTAAAATAAAAGGGAATATGAAGGGGTAGTAAGGAGATATTAGAAAAGTTGGAATAGAGAGAAAAGGGATTACGATAGATCGTGGGAATGGGGAAAGTTGGAAGAAAGGGAGCGAAGAACGAAGGAGAAGAGGAAAAGTCAGAGTTGGCCAAACCTTGGAAGATTATTCATCGATCAAACCAATTGACAAGGTAAGGGGGGAGAGACCTGATTGGAAATGATACATACATGTATAGGGTAGTGGGGATTCCTTAACCCCGTAGGAAATTGATCGATATATGATATTCTATATTGATATATTGTGATTGTTGATTATTGTTGATAACTAGATGTTGATTGTTGATGAATTGTGGTTTTTGGTTAATTTGGCGTATAGGTTGGGTTTACGGGTTTTAGGGAAAATTCTGTGTGACCTTTTGAGGTATCGATAGAATGTATAAGAGTTGATTTGGGAATGTGGTTTAGAAATCGATAAGTTATGATATCGTATATTGTTGGTGTGGTTTGAGTAAGGTTATGAGTAACTCTGGAGCGCCGGTAATGTACCGTAATGCTGGTCTGGAGTAAAGTTATAGGACAATTGATAAGCGTAATATGCATTGGTTGTAATACTGATAGGATAGAAAGTGGATGTTGTGGAATAGGCTTGAATCGAAGGAGAATGAGAATTCTGAACTGTGAGAATTGGGAAGTCGCAGGCAACTCGCTAGCACTTCGCTAATCGAGCTGGTAGCGAGCATTCGCTAGGTGCTCGCCTAGCGAGTGAGGTAGCGAGCGTGTCCAGTAGTCTCTGTTTGCCTTCGCGAGGTAGTTCGCTAGGCGAACAGGTAGCGAGTATTCGCTGTGACGAGTTGGGTAGCGAACCATTACAGTAGCCACTATTGTCATTCGCGAGGAGGTTTGCTAAGCGAACAGCTAGCGAGCATTCGCTAGGAGCTCGCCTAGCGAGGGAGTAGCGAGCGTAGCAAAATGTGACTTTCTGTGCTGTCGTGCCTGGTGCGCTAGCTGTGTAGTATCCCTTAGACCATGATGAGTGTAGGGATGGAGATTGGATAATGTAGGGAGTACATTTGGTGATAGGAAGTGATTTCCCTGATACTTAATTTAAAGTAAATGGTTAATTGGTGCATGGTGTATACGAGTGTAGAATGAGATGATCAGTAGGATCATGTGTATTCGGTGTATTGGAGTATGAGGTACTTGATGATAGAAGAGGGAAGCTCTCATTATCTAATTAGTTAAAATAATTGAGAGGTGTGTAATTGTTTGTAGGATGCCTTGGGTTGTAAAAGGTAGAGAGATGGTGCTTGATGGGAAAAGGTGTGTGCTTGGTGATAGTACGAGTTTCCCGTAATATTTTATTCTAAGGGGATGATTAGTTGGTGTGTGAATCATGTAGAGCATGATAAAGTGATCAGTAGGATCGTGTATCCCCGAATGGTGGAATGTGTTTATATCTGGTGTTATAGTATGAATTTGTTTACTATCTGATTGATTTATATGGTGTTGGTGTAATATATCTATACATATATGCATTGATGTATGATGATATGATCAGGAGGATCGTGTGCACTTTGAGTGCCTAAATATAATAGTTATGCATTGGTGTGTGCATATCATGGTGTTTTGGTGGGATGAATCATGTCTCAGGAGGAGCGTAAGTGATTCATCCGTACTCCTTTGTGGAGAATGGTGGGGGATAGATCATGTCTCAGGAGGAGTGTAAGTGATCTATCCAGGTTCGATTGAATGAACCAATGAGTCGGTACCGCATGCATGGTGTTGAGTTGCATATTTGCATTATAATATGTTATATTGTAATTTGAACAGTAGGTTCGTGATTGGTGTTGATGGGGTGAATATTGGTGTGTTTTACTACCTTTATTACATGTATTACATTACCAATATATTTTTTATCATGATTTCTCACCCCTTTGATGTTGTTGTGTTTGTACTTCTCCGGAAGTACAGATAATCCAGGTACTTAGATAGCTTGGATAGCGGTGTGCCAGTCGAGTCTAGGATGCTCTGATACGTAGCACGGGACTTGGGTGTTTTAATGTGTCTATGTTGAACTTATTTCTTTTCCTGTGACGTATCATGAATTTGATGTATTTTACTTTATGAAACAAATTTCGTTGTATTATTTTGAAAAGAATGAATAAAGTATTTTTATAAAATTTGGAGATGTGATATCCCACTTTTTGGTGCAAACTCTGATTATTATTATAATATTTATATTTTATTTAATACGGGGAAGTGGGGTGTTACACTGGCTCCTAAGTTCATAAGGGCTTTATTTATGACATGATTTCCTAAAACACAAGGTACAGAAAAACTTCTGGGGTCTTTTTCCTTTTTAGCTAATTTGTTTTCAGAAATAGAGTTGCATTCTAATGGTTTAGGTCATCAAGTCTACGTTTGTTGGTTAAGATTTCTTTAAGGAATTTAGCATAAGATGGTATTTGGGTAATGGCTTCAGTGAATGGAATCTCAACGTGGAGTTTCTCAATCACTTTTACAAACTTTTTGTATTGGTTGTCTAATTTGGTTTGTTTAAGTCTTTGTGGATATGGGATAGGTGGTTTATAAGGAGGGGGTGGTATATAAACTTGGTTATCTTTAACTCCTTCCTTATTTTTAACTTCTTTTTGTTTTTCAGTTTCTACACTTTCCTCATTTTGTTTCTTAGGCGTGGCTACAACAATTTTCGTCGATTGTTCTGACTTTTTCAACCTGGGATCTACTGGTTCATCATAAGTGGTTCCACTCTGCAAGGAAATAACCCCTTGGGGTTAGGTTGAGGTTGTCCAGGAAATTGTCCTCCGGGCTAGCCTGAGCAGCTTGTTGTTGAGCTACTTTAGAGATTTGGGTTTCAAGCATTTTGTTATGGGTTACCATATAATCGACTTTAGTGCCTAATTGAGTAATCAGCTCGTTTATGTGAATATTTTGGTTCATGAATTCTTTGTTTTGCTGAGTTTGGGCCGTAATGAAGCTCTCCATGATTTTCTCAAGGTTTGATTTTTGAGGAGCAGCTTGCATAGGCTGTGTCGATATTTGAGCTTGAAAACCTGGGGGTCTTTGGGGTGCAGAATTTTGATTAGGATTATTATTTTTATAAGAAAAGTTTGCATGATTCCTCCATCCAGGGTTATAAGTATTTTAATAGGGGTTTTCTTGGGCATAATTGACTTGATCTGGGTTTGGTTCATCTAAGAGACTACATTCAGCAGTTATATGTCCTGGGGTTCCATAGATTTCGCATCCGGGTTGCACTGCAGCTACGGTAGCTGTAGGGTTAATAGACATACTTTCGACTTTTTGAGCAAGGGCGCCCATTTTAGCTTTCATCATGTCTAGGCTACTGACTTCGTATATACCTCCTTTGGGCTCCTTCTTCTCCATTGATATTTGTTTCGTCCCCCATTAGTAATGGTTTTGTGCCATATATTCAATGAGAGTGCAAGCTTCGGGGTAAGGTTTGTTCATCAGTGTACCACCGACAGCAGTGTCAATGATTATCTTTGTGTTATAGAGAAGTCCATTGTAGAAGGTGTGAATAATCAGCCGTTGTTCTAAACCATGGTGTGGACAGGCTCTTAATAGTTCCTTATATCTTTCCCAAGCATCAAAAAGAGATTCATCGTCTTGTTGGGTAAACTTAGTTATTTGGTTTTGTAGGACAACATTCTTACTTGGTGGAAAATATCTAGCAAGGAAAACTTTCTTTAGGTCATTCCATGTGGAAAATATCTAGCAAGGAAAACTTGGTGGAAGAAAATTTAACCATGATCGTTCTCTATGTCTAAGAGAAAAAGGAAATAGTCTTAGACGTATCTCCTCAGGAGGAGCACCATTGGTTTTTAAGGTATCTTCTAATTGGATAAAAACTTTTAAATGTTGGTTTGGGTTTTCAGTAGGGAGACCAACGAATTGGTTTTGTTGCACTAATTGTAACAAAACGGGTTTTAACTCAAATTTATGATCTAGGATACTTGGATTTACAATACTCGAATGGGATTCTTCATTAGAAGGTAGGCAAAGTCTTTAAGAGGTCTTTGATTTTGTTCTTCGGCTATAGATCTTCTAATCTTTTAGAGCAAAAGACGTGCGCGTGCGTATCTTTCGGGTTCTTCTATTGGATCTATGAAGTTTTCGGTACTTTGAGTTCTTCACGTTGACCAGTAAAAAAAGGATGCCTAAATCTAGACGGTGTAACAATAGGGTAAGAAAATTTGACGAAATTGGTCCCCGACAACAGCGCCAAAAACTTGATGCGTGTTTTCCGCAAGTATGCAAAGTACGTCAGAGTAATATAAAAGATTATCATTCCCACATAGACCAATGTCAAGCTATCTATAACTACCATTACAGTGTTCTATTTTAGGCTAATCAAAAAGGATTGTAAAGTGCACGGAAAATTAAAATAATAAAGATAGAATAAATTCAGAGAAACAATAATGGAATGTAACTCACATCGATCAAACAATACTCCTATTGTGCTAAATAGAATTACTTATGGGACAATATTTTCTTCCTTGAAAAAGAGTTAATTAAAAAGGAATCGTCGCATTAGCGAAATCGAAACCAGATTTGACCTCTAATCTATATCAGTCGTTCATGCTGCACCGACCGCGTATTGTGTTAAAGTGAAAAATTCTTTTTTATGTAACTACCTCTAAGACTCAGTTAAAAAGTGATTTTGATTAGAAACTTTTAACACAAAAGGATTTCCGACATATGGTCGACCAACCGGATCTTAAACTTATGAACGCGTCCGAAAATAGTTTAAAATCACTTTCTAATAATATTAAATATTCCTAATTGATTAACAAAGTGCTTCCACGGTTTTTCTTAATCAAAAACTAACCAATTTTTATCTTAAGTGTCAGGCTGCTTTCGATCTTACCCGACGTAATCACGGGTCTACTTTCGTAGTACCCGATCAAATAAACCACAGAAAAATTGTATTAAAACCAAAACAGCCCCTAAAACATTCCTACAGATACAACATACGAAGTATCATCGAAATGATGATCCTCACATTCCAGCACTAATGATTTAGCTGGACATGACTAAGGTAAACAACATATCATATAATTGATTATCTGATTAAGTCATTTAGGGAAAATGCATGTTAAGTGTACAATTGATTTTGAAAAGTAATAACAAGAATGACACGCTAAGGTTCGATTTTGAAAAAGAATCTTTTGTGATAAAATAAATCAAGTAATGCGTGCGAGAAAACAAAGAAGATAAAGCAGAGCAATAAAGTAAACAAATTAAAGGCAATGCAAGAAATAACAAAGTAAAGCGATGCAAGAAATAAACAAATTAAAAGCAGTGCGAGAAATAAATAATAATAATGCGAATCGTATTAAGAATCTGCCCCAAATCTGAGACTTGAATCTGGTACAAACTTGTAGGAAAAATAACGGAAAGATTTAAACTTCTTCGCTACGGTGCTCCAAACTCGATTACAACAATGGTGCGATAACTCCCCGATGTGAAGAATTATCACTTTAACAAAGTAAATTTATGGCCTATGCAGCAACTAAGAATGGATGCCTAAAACTAAAGATCTAAGTTCTATTTATAGTGTAACAATGCCTTAGAAATCACGTAGCACCTTCGGTGTTCGTGTGGAGGAAATATATCTGGTCATGGGCAACTTCTCAAATCGTCCTTGAGTGGTCCATATTTTATGAAGACGGTGCCCGCTATCTAGACATGGAGTCTGCCATGTGTACAAGAGGTGGTGGGCGTAGTCTTGTGACCATTAAAACATGGGAGAAACCCTACACGTCATGGCTACCCCCATGACTAATACCATGTGGAATGCCATGTATGTAAATGGCACCAAAAGCTCCATTTTCTGCTCTTTTCACTCCATTTCTTCGTGAAAGGCTCTTATTAGGCAATGTACCTGAAAAAAAGATAAAACACAAGCATAATGCAAGAAAATAAAAATTAAATGACAATAAACATGTGCAATCCGAGCCAAATACGCAGTGTGTTTCAGTGTTATCACCTACCATGCGTCCCTCCATGTATGCCCACGTCTTTTGTAACTTCCCACGTTCTCGTCAGTTACAAACTTACTCATTGGCCTTATCTCCGACCTATATTAGAACGACTTACCTGTCGAGCCTTCTTCAACATCCTTCTGATGGATGGTTTGTCGAGGCTTCTTCGACCTTGGTCTGCAGTATATCCTATTGAACTTGCTTCGATCTCTTTATTTGTGATGTCAAGCTTCCCTTTGACATGCTTCTCTTTCTCGGTCGAAATTTTGTAGCTAACAATAATGTGATACAATATCGCATGAGAGAAGTATTACACAAGTAAAGTATCGCTGGAGAGAAGCACGCCCAAATTTAGGTTGCATAATGTAATACATTTTCTCTTGAAAGAAGTATTACACAAATGCAATATCAATTGAGAGAAGCATAATTTTATTTGAGTTATTGGCGTAATGAAATATCATAGAGAGAAGCACGACCCTCTTTAGAGTATAATGATATCAAAGAAAGAGGAGAACTTTAGAGTATAAGAGAATGTATATCATAATTTGATTTGTGGTCAAACTTGATTATTGTTGTTATTTATATTCATAACATATATTGATTTCTTTGTGTGAAGGTTGATTTGAGATAAAAATATTTATATCTTGAAACTGTGAATTATGTAGATGTTTGATGTTGATGATTTGTGTTAAATGTGATTTGACATGATATGGTGCTTACTTGATAATTTGCGCATTTTTCTCAATTATTTTATAGTGTTACATGTTTTCGAAGCTCACCCTCCGTGTTTATGTTTGTCTGGCTTGACCTTGTGTTTGCGAAATCGTAGTAAATACAGATTAATGAGTCTTGAAGTTCAAGTTTGTGAGAAGCCCCGCTCTTATAAGTGACATCGAGTTGGGAGAATTATTTTAAAATTTTTCTAGTTTATGCATTAAAATATTATAAATATTCAATATAACGGTGTATAATTATTTTAATCTAATGGATTTTTTTATAGAATCATTTGTAATGTGTAAGTGAACGAAGTGATGTACTTTATCTTTAAAAAAATTGAAACTCTTAAATTAACATTAGTTTTGAACACTTATTTGATTGATCATAGCTTTACGAATTTGAATCAAGATATGAGGGGATCTATTAACTCGCCTTGGCAAAGGTTCGAGGTCAAGATTTTTGGAAGGTTTAAACTAAGATTGAGCCAGACCAGTCAGAACACTATAGATCTTAGTCTAGATCTAAGGATATATGTTGGCTTCTTCTCGTGGTAGTGCGAGGTCAAGATAACAATCAATCAAAGTTAGATCAGAATTCAATGGATCCAAACACCACGGATATGAAATCTTGACTTTGGGGAACCTTGATTCCTTCGTCGGAGACGCTTTTGGACCCTAGATCTGAGAATCAGACTTGACCTCGTGGAAATTGCGGGAATCAAAATTTGTTTTTCATATAAGGTGTCATTGTTCCGTTGCAGAGCCAAAAAATAAGAAGATTGCGGAAATTGTGGTGGAGTGAAGCTTCTTAAGGGACGCAATACCTTATATCAAAGGTTGTGATCGTGATTCTTCTTGAATCGGAGACGGCGAGATGTTGATCTTGTACCGACGCGGCTAATCTCTCATACGATGAACCAACAAGGGGGTACCTGCATGATTAACACTCTAACATCCAAGTTAGTTTGGAGTTCAATATAATCATAGAGAGAGTGGAAATTAGAAATTATATACTTGAAAATCTGTTGTGAAGGTATTTATACCTTGGCCTTAATGAAGCAGGTAAGATAAGTGGGCCTTATTTTATTGGACCTTTGGCCGACACGGAACACTGAGTTTGTGTGTTCATTTCCTCTTGCTTAATACTTGAATAAACTCCGTAAATTATTTCAAAAGTGTCTCATACTTCTTTGTTGAACTCACAAGTAAAAATATAATAAAATACCTTGAAAATTAAAACATTTATCAAATTTATTTAACTTTAAAACCAAGTTTGACTTTTCTCATATCCTTTTCTGTCCAATCAAAATCAAATTTATTTACTACCTCGTCAATAAAGGAGAATGTATGAATAAACTAACTATTATTTAAAATATCTCATATTTCAAAATCGATAGTTTTGATAAAAGTTTCAAATCTCATTTTCTACAAGTCAAACCTATCATCATCAAATGGTGGAAGTATATTTATGAAAAGACTTTTGTTAAAAGCATAAGTATTTATGCTCATCATCTTTCTCTTAAGAAGACTAATCTTTAAACAATAGTTAAACTTTAATGTTATTTGTTAAATATGAAACTTCAAACTCAATAGAGAGGAGGTAAATTGTGTGAATTTGAATAAAATCATATGCATTTCTATTTTCTTTTTAAATATTATAATAAAAGAGATACAACAAATCTTTTTACATCTATCTTCATCATCTAAAAAGTTATTGTATATTTGAAGAGGATAAATAAACATAATATACATTTGATATGAATAACATTCCAAACAAAACAAAATAATTATTTTGAAAAAACACACGAGTTTTGTTAAAGAAACACACACCGTTGATTTCAAATAGAATGGCAGCTTCGGAATTTGGCAAACGTATAGGAAGAGCGGTAAGAGAAAGAATCGAAAGAAGAAAAAGCAGCGTTCTCCGTGAAGCTCTATGGCACGACCCTTTCATGGCCGCTTCTACTCGCGCCATCGCAGAAAGGATCCCTCTGGTTGATCTCGTCATCCATGTCACAGATGCAAGGGTTATACATATATATACTTCTGCAACTCTCTTTCGTTTCAATTATTTAACTTCTGCATATAATTTTGAATTCTTCAATTTCAGATTCCATTGTCTTCTCAATGCCACTTACTCAGAAAGTATCAAACTTCCTCAAACCAGATTATAGCGCTTAACAAAGCCGATCTTGCTTCTCGTTCCGCTTTACAGGTATCTCTTGTTTGACAAGTTATAAGCGCTTTTTAGATAAGCAGCTTATTTGCTATAAGTGTTTGTTATAATAATCACTTATAAGAAGTATAAGTAAATTATTTCTATAACAAAAGATGAAATTAAATTAAATTGTTTTTATATGATGCTTTCAGTTGTTTTTATAAGCTATCATGAAAAACTTATTAAATTAAGTTCAAATCAGTATCATGAATGAATGAACTTATTATAGAGAAGCTCTGGTGGGAACTAAGCTAATTAGAGTGACCAATAGTGACACATAGACTAACTTCCCAACCAAACTATCAACTGAAAAATCAAGTAAAGGTGTTTAACTACACTCAACAAATTAACCATGTTTTGTAATGGGTGAATTTGTGTTCTTTCTGAAATTTATTAATTTATGAATTTTGTTATCTTAATAATTTTCTTTTTAAAATTTATTCTGTGAACAGGTATGGATGGATTATTTTAAGGAAATGAACTGCATATCTTGTGGAGTCAATGCTCATAACAAGGACAGCATCAGACAGGTAAACTAGAAGTTTCTTTATCACATGTTTTTCTGTCGAATCTCAGGAATAAATGACTTTATGAAAATATCAAGGTGTTTTGACTCTGTTCTAAGTCTATACATTGCAAAAGGTTGTGGAGCGTAGTTTGTAATTTTGAATCTTGCAGTTGTGTACATTACAATTCATGTTTAAATTGATTTGCATTAATTGAGATCTCACATTTGACATTAGTTATAATGATTTTGTGGGAGTATATGTGTGGCAAGATATGTGACCATGGTTTTGTCTGTAAATGAAGATTTCTTTACTTTAGTGTCGCAATTTAAGTGCAATCTTAGGAATGATTGGTTAGAGATTCTGAAAATTATTTCCTATGGTTAGAGATTCTGAAGATTTCTTTACTTTAGTGTCGCATATTTTTAGCGTGTAAATAACATTCTAAGCAATTGATAGTGAGTAGGGTGATCTAACTTGGTGGTATTCCATATTTGATATTGAATTTTCCCAGTTACAAAGTAATTTTGCTTAAAATATGAAAACAAAAAGTTATTGATATTGATCTTATCTGCTCATGAACTAATCTACTAATAAAGAACTTTTCTTGGAGACAGTTCCTAAGCCTTATACAACGCCAGGTGGGAAAACTGAAGGGAACTGATCATGCTAATAAGTATACTGCAACAGTAATGTTAATCGGGATTCCAAATGTCGGTAAATCGGCACTTGCTAATGCCTTGCATCAAGTGGGGAGAATTAGTGCAGCAGGTATTTAAATTAATATTGTATTTCTAATGAAAACGTTTGAGAAATACTAGCGAATGCATGCTCACAAAGTTTTAAAATTTATTTTTAATAAGTTCTTTGCAATTTCTTGTTTTGTAGAAAAAGGAAAGTTAAAGCATGCAACTGTGAGTCCAGAGCCAGGGGAGACTAAAGACATTAGAAGTTATAAGGTTAGATTTTTTTTTTCTTTGGCATTGTACCTTTTATCGTTTTGCTAGAAAAAATACTTGCAGACCTCCAAAGTTGTATGTTTTCATCATGTGTTCTATCAATTCTATAACTTTTCTGTCATACTGATGGCTCTGAGAACTTTTAATTGGCCTCTAAATAGGTTTTGTAAAATCTGAATCTCATACAACCTTTTGTCATTTTTTTTCTTTCTTACAATCTAATTTATTTGTCTAAATTAAAATTATTATTTTGATTTTCAAATTCTGTTTCTGTCCAGTTTTAAGAATTTTTTCTTATACCAAAGAAATATCATAACAGCATCTCGTTTGTGCTATTCTTACTCGCAAAACTTTTCCTTCCATTCAGATTGCTAGCCATCCCAATATATATGTATTAGACACTCCAGCTGTTTTATCTCCCGAGGTTCCTGATGTTGATGTTCTATCTAAATTACTCTTAACAGGTATTTTCAGTTGGTTTGCTTCTTCCTCTGCTAATTTTTACTTTCTTATGTAGTGGTGGAAAAGTATTGAGAACTTTTGACAAGTATATCAAGTCGAGGAAGTAATAGATAGGGAGTAGAGTTATCGACTTATCGTCCCTTGAGGTTTGAAAGAAGAAAATACTAATTCACTATTTTGATTCTATCTGAGTTGTTCACTATTTTAATTCTATTTGAACTGTCAATGAAGATCGAAGTGAGTTCATTCCGTGAGAATTTTAAGTTAGTGACATGACATTCATGTTTGGATTTTCTTAATTAACTCAATCAATTTCTTACTAGTCTCTCTTAAGCTCAACATGCAATCAATTCAGTAATTCTGTTTAAACTTTCATTCATCCCTCTCTCTCTATCTGTTTTTGACTTCATTTTTATCCTTATGCAGGAGCAATTGGGGACTGTTTGGTTGAGAGAAAAGAAACTGCTCAATATTTTCTAGCTATTCACAACTCCAGTGATCAGTACAAGAAATGGGCGAAGTTATCAAACAACGATAACGATTGGGTTTTCCCTAACAGCACAACAGAATGCTTGACTACCTTTGGGTTGCGAATGAAGCAGAAAAACCAAATCCCTACGGATCACACACAGGTATGTGCACTATTTACTCGGACACCTCAATCTTATGTAGTCTTTCTAATGCATGATTAAAAACTGTATGTATTCTGATAAGAACACTCATAAAGCTAAAAATTGAAAGGTCAATCTAAGAATTGAACCAAAATAAATGTTTCTCATGTTGAAAGGTCAATCTTTCGCAATATCTCTACAGTTAAAATCCAAATTCATTTCAGGTATATCTAGTTAAAATTCAAATTCATTTCAGGTTAACTGTGTTTTGCAGGATGATGTAGTGCAGGATGTTCGAAGAATACTCTATGAAACAGTATCATCTTTTGAAGGCAATATAAGATGTGAAGTTGAAATGGAAGCACTTATTGTTAGACAGTTTACTGCCTTGCAGGAAGTTTTCCATGTTTCTACTGAATGTGAAGAAGATGCCCATGTCATGGTTGCTGGGAAATTGCTTAATCTTTTCCGCACGGGTCGTCTTGGACATTATATTTTTGATAACCTTCCCCGAAATACTCACTGATAATTGTCAGGCAAACGCTGTGTGTATTGGCCTCTAAATATAACTGCTCAATCAGTTGCAAAGTCTAATCATATCTTTTTACAAAGCAAAAAGCCCTTAAATACCATTCTATTAATCCAAATCTATAATGGTTTAATTAATCTGCGATTACATTTTTAACTGAGTTTGATAGAATTATAACTCATCTCTAAAAAAAAATAGGTTTGTAAAATGATGAGTGTCACTCTATATAAATTTTTTGTGGGCTCTATCTTTAATCAACCAATGTGAGATTTGTATTTTTTTTAAGAGTTTTTTATCCAACCCTATGGATCTCTTAGCCACCATGCGCTTTTTCTTAAATGATCTCAGGTTTCGGAGATTTATTTTCGGACACACTTTTTTTTACTCAGTTTTAAATTTTTTCAAAAATACATATCTGGAATCACCATAAAACATGTATTTTATAGTGATTTCGAAGATGTACTAAAAAAAAATCTAAAGTTGAGTAAAAAAAGGTGTGTTCGAAAATATGTCTCAAAAACCTGAGACATTTAAGGAAGGCTAAGAGACCTAAGGAGTGAGATAAAAAAACTCTCTTTTTTAATAGACTCGGATGACTCGATGGTGCGTGTATATATAAATGATAGATAGCCCAAATTGATAGGCTCGTGCTATCATGATAGAACCAATGAAGAACTTGGGTTTTTCTCAATAGATTTTTCATTATTTAAATTTATTTTCGTAGAATTATTTTATTTAAAATTTTCATAACCTTCTCCTTAAAGATGAAGTGTGTTTGAAAAACAACTGAAATCGTGATGGCGAGCATGTTTAACACAAAGAGTGAAGCTGCTCTTTGCAATACGAATGTATGGAATCAGAATAAATTTTATGAAATTGTTGTCAATAATTTTGTTGAAGTTTCAAATTCTGTCAAAATTATAATAAATTGTCCTTTATGTAATTTCGCCAATTCTGCATAAATGGAACAAGTAACTCAATTATTAGTCCTAAAAACACAGAAAATATAAATGCCTCAAAAGACAGCTACATCAGCCAATTGAGTTCTAAAATCATTTTCCTATGTTAATGGTCTTTTACTGCTTCTAGCTCACTTTGCCATTTCTAACACAACTACTATCTATCAAGTTCAAATGCATGAAAAGTAAACAAAGAAAAACCATAAGGACTCATACAACGTTTTAACATATAAACAACAAGACATTACAACAAACATGTTTATTTTGGAGGGGGCACATTAACAATCAAACTCACCAACCACATTACAATGGACCCAATAACCTTAAAAACAAGGAAAAACACCAAGAAACCAAACAAAATAGTAAGGAGAGGAGGTCCCTTTGAAGCACTGCCAGTTTCCTTTACATCTGATCCATCATTAGATGCTTTTCCACCTCTAGAGTTGGGGCTTGTAGCAGAAACAGTCAATATCTTTTGATTTTTTTGCAATCTTCTAGACCCTATGCATCTGGATGATAAATTCAACAGCAGAAATTCTAAGTCACATAAAGTTCGATACACTGAGAAACATACATGGAATCGATTTGGAAAATACAGAGAAAAATCTACAGAAAACGTAGAAATAAGAATACCAAGAAAAAGTATGGACCTGAAGGAGGAAGAGAAGTTGAGAGTGGAGATGGGAAGGGTTTGAGGTTTGGAAGGAAACCCTAATTTGAGCGGTGGGTAGAGTGATCTGGCATTTGAGAGTGAGAATCCAAGAGAAGCCATATCACACTATCTCGTTTTCTCCCTTCCACAAATAGTGACCCTATTTATCGGATTTTGGAATACTTGATTATTTAGAGGCACAACATAATAGTACCTTTTTTTAAGATGATAAATATATATTCACTAAATTCACTTTAAATTACTAATTTTCTTATACTACTCGTTCCGGTCACATATATATAAAAGAATTTTTAAAAAATCATCCTTTAAAAAAATATATTTGAATGCATTTAACTTTTTCACCTTTTTTAATTTTTTTTTTAAATCGTTACAAACATAAAAATGTAATAAAAAAATAAAAATAAATATAAATGACTTTTGTTTATATTTAAAATCAATGAAATTTGGCAAAATAACATTTTTGGTCCCTTAACTTTAGCTCGGGGTCCATGTTGGTCCCTTATCTTTAAAAAATGGCAACTTGGTCCTTTAACTTTTAAAATGGTGTCACGTTTATCCTTTCGTGTGTTGCCGTTGGACCCTTATCTTTAAAAAATGGCAACTTGGTCCTTTAACTTTTAAAATGGTGTCACGTTTATCCTTTCGTGTGTTGCCGTTAGTTTGTTTTTGAAAATATTGCCACGTTTGAGTGAGTGGAGTGCTGACGTGGAAGTGAAGGGTCTTAGAGGGAAGAATAGGGAGGGAAGAAGAGGGAACGATGGAAGCTTTCATTAACCACCATTACCCAGAAGAAGAATGCATGATTCAAGAGCAAACGATTGAAGCTTGAAGACGATTCTAGAAGAAGACGATTCAAGAAAGAAGACGATTCAAGAAGAAGGCGATTGAAGATTGAAGATGATTCAAGAAAAAGACGTGGGTTTTTGATTGAGGATTGAAGATGATTCAAGAGCCATAATCAAAAGGTTAGTTCATTTCTCTCTGATTTAGGATTTTCTGGTAGAGGTTCAAATTTAGGGTTTATATAAATTTGTTAGTGTAAACGTTAATTACTTACATGATATGATCAGGTTATCATGGATGAATACATAACTCTGAAAATTCATCACAGTGGTGAGTTCACAGATGAAGGTCGTAGTGTATATGAGAATGGAGTAGTAGATGATTTGAGGGTAGATGTAGACAGATGGAGTTATTTTGAGCTAGTTGGTGTATTGATAGACTTAGGTTATAGGGAGTTTGAAACAATATTTTACAAAGATCCTCAATTTGGGATGAACCCACTTGTTGATGACAATGGTGCTTTAGAAATTGCAGATCTGTATAGGGTGCACCAAAATGTTGATATTTATATTGAATACACATTGTCTCAACCTGACTATTGTGATGTTGTTGTTGATGAAGTTGATGAGGACCCTGCTGAAATTGTAGATGAGGTAGAGGAGTTACTTAGTAAACTACATGAAGAAGTTGTGGAAGTTGAACAAACCACTGTTGGTTTGGAGAAAGGCGATGTTAGGGTCGATGAAGCCAATGTTGGGTTGGAGAAAGGTGAAGTTAGAGTTGATGAAGCCACTGCTGTCATGGAGGAATGGAATGTTGCAGGGGATGTTAGAGTTGATGATGATCCTGCAATGGCTGATCATACTGTTGAAGTTGAAAAAGGGAGTGCTACAGGGGAACAAGGTAATGTTGGATTTAAAAGAGGGAGTGCTACAGGGGAACAAGGTAATGTTGGAGTTGGAAAAGCCAAAGCTGCAGTGTATGATGACTTAAGTCTATCATCTGATGATAGTGTAGATGAGGACTACAATTATGATAGCGCAGAAGATGTTGCTTTTGAGGATGAGTCTGATGGGTGTGATGAGATTAGGGAGGATGAACTTGATGCCCTAGTTGGTCATGAAAATGATGGTAATAGAGAAGGTGTAGAAAATGATGGTAAAGGAAGTGACAATGGCAGTGAGGAAATGCAAAGTGGTTGTGACAGTGATGATAGCAGTGGAGTTGTAAGAAAAAAACATCAAATTTTCAGACAGCTAAAAGACATGTCAAATTACAAGTGGGATGTGGGAATGTAATTTAGTTCAAAGGATGATTTTAAGGAAGCAATAACAACATATGATGTTCAAAATGGTAGAAACTTAAGGTTTGTAAAAAATGACAGAGTTAGGGCAAGGGTTAGATGTAAAGTTGGTTGTGAGTGGGAGACTTATTGTAGCAAGTTGCCAACTGAAGACACTTGGTTACTCAGAAAAGTAATTGATAAACACAGTTGCAGTAGGGAGTATAATGTGAAGTTGATGAGTACAAAGTGGTTGAGTAAAAGAATTCAAAATAGCTTGAAAAACAATTCAAGGTTGAGTATAAAGGATATCAAGGAGAAGGCACAAAAAAAGTGGAATGTTGGGGTCAACAAAACCAAAGCTATAAGAGCAAGATTCGCAACTAGAGACTATGTAGATGGTTCCTTTTTGGGAGATTACACAAGGGTCTACGGCTACTGTCATGAACTGTTAAGAGACAATCCAGGGTCAACAGTTAAGCTCAATGTTGAGCGTGTACAAGTAGGTGTTGAGGATGAAAGACCATATTTTAGAAGGCTTTACATATGTTTTGCTGCGTGTAAGGAAAGCTTTAAGTTGTGTAGGCATGTAATAGGTCTAGATGGGTGTTTTCTTAAGGGGTTGTGTGGAGGGCAGATACTGGCTACCATTGGGAGGGATCCTAATGATCAGATGCTTCCCATAGCATATGCAGTTGTGGAGAGTGAAAACAAGGATAAATGGACTTGGTTTTTAGAGCTGTTAATTGATGACCTTGGAGGCAAAGATGAATGCCTGACTTACACCTTCATCTCAGACTAACAAAAGGCAATTTTTTCATTTATTCATATGGTTTTATGTGTTTATGTTATGCTATTTCTATTATGCTACATTGTAATGCTACATTGTATGTTATTGCAGGGTCTGCTACCTACTATGGATGAGTTATTGCCAAGGGTGGAGCACAGGTTTTGTGTTAGGCACCTTTATAACAATTTTAGAAAAAAGTTTCTTGGAAATATGTTGAAGGACATAATATGGAAGGCTGCCAAGTCAACATACCCACAGGCATGGGAAAAAGAGATGAAGGGAATGAGGGCCATCAATGAAGAAGCATTTAAACATATGATGAAGACCCCACCAAGGTTTTGGAGTAGATCTTACTTTAGGACTGAAAACAAATGTGATGTTGTTCTTAACAACATGTCTGAGTCCTTTAATAGTGTCATTCTTGAAGCAAGGGCAAAACCTCTAATCACTATGTTAGAAGACATCAAAACATACATGATGGAGAGATGGGAAAATAACAGACTGAGATTTGGAACTTTGGATGAGAATGATATTTTGCCCAATATTAGAAAGAAACTTGATGTCACAAGCACATACACCAACAACTGGCTAGTAAGGTATGTCACAACATGTGAGTAATGTATTTTGTTTGTTTATGACATTAATGTGACTAATGTACTTTTGTTTGTTTAATCATTTAGGATGTCTGATGAACATATATTTGAAGTAAGGCACATAGAAAATCAAGCTGACAAGTTTGTTGTGAACCTGAAAGATCAGATATGTTCATGCAGAAGATGGGAACTCACAGGGCTCCCATGTGTTCATGCTCATTCTGCTATGAAGAGTAGGAGTTTCAAGCTGGATACTTACATTCCAGATTATTACAGGGTTTCAAGGTACAAGGTAGTTTATAAGCATGTGATCTACCCTGTTAATGGAGCAAACTTGTGGGTTAAGACACCATACCCATATGTGCAACCACCCAAGTTCAGGAAGATGCCAAGTAGACCTAAAAAGAAGAGGAACCTAGAACATGGTGAAATTGATGGGTCTGCTCGCAAATTGAGAAGAACAGGTTTTCTGGTGAAGTGTAGTAGGTGTAAGAAAGCAGGACATTACAAATCTACTTGTAAGGACACAATAACTCAACAACCTAGCCAACAATCAGCCCAACTCAATCACATTCCATCTCAGACTGCTCAACAAACTAGTCAACACACTCCATCTTAGACTGCTCAACAAACTAGTCACCACACTCCTACTTCAACAAGTCAGCCTACTCAACAATCTTGCCAAGTATCTCAAACTTCTAATGGAAAGGATGCTAAGGGCAAGACACAAAAGTTGCCTGTAAGGAAGCCAACAAGACCTTTTGTGCCAGCTGGACCTACAACTAGGTTGAGTGTTGCGAAGAATGTGGTAGGCCCAGTAACAAGGAGGTCTACTCCAACAAAGAGGATCACCCCAAAGAAGAAGCTATAAGTTGTGGAACATGTGAATTTAGTTACCTAGAACAAGATTATGTATTTTACTGCTGTCGTTTTAGAACAAGTTTATGTATTTTACTACTGATGTTGTCATTAACAAGTTTATAATTTGGAACATGTTGTACTCTACTGCTGTCACGAACAAGTTTATAATTTGGAACATGTTGTACTCTACTGCTGTCATGAACAAGTTTATAATTTGAACATGTTGTACTCTACTGTTGTCATGAACAAGTTTATAATTTGAACATGTTGTACTCTACTGCTGTCATGAACAAGTTCTACAGTTGTTGTATTCTACTGCTGTCATGAACATGTTGTTTTTGGAACAAGTATATTTTGTGGAAAGTATTACAGGTTTATGTATGCTGCTGTTGTTTATAGGTATTATGTAATGAACCTAAAAGCAGAACCAACTTATATGTATCCTGCTGTTATATACCAAATATGCTGCTATATACCAAATAGGCTGTTATCTACCAAATAGGTATTATGAAATGAACCTAAAAGCATAACCAACTTATGTATGCTGCTGTTGTTGTTTATAGGTATTATGAAATATAATCCAAACTGTTATATGTATGCTGCTTCATGTATGCTGCTGTTATATACCAAACTGTTATATACCAAATATAATCCAAACTGTTATATACCAAACATAAAAAACTGTTATATACCAAACTGTTATATACCAAATATACTCCAAATATATCATTGACAGACTAAAACTGTTATATACCAAACATAAAAAACACTTTGACATGATATAATCCAAAACTGTTATATTCATGTGGATTATGCTTTGACAGACCAAATTAAAACACTTTAACCAAGTTAACATTATCTTTAACTGTTATATTCATTCATGTTGAACTGCAAAAACTGAAATTAACTAAACTGATACAATCCATATATTAAAATCCAACTATTACATTCATGTTGAAGTTATACAAACTTTAACATAACATAATACTTCCAAACAAACCGTAATAACCTAACTACCCCTAACAACTAATACAATGATAATCATCACAAACATAAAATTCAAAATCTTTTTCCACTTCATGATATTCTTCATTTCAATTTCAAATTTCATCAGCTTTTTTCCTAATTCTTCATTCTCCATTGTCTCTTTTTCAATGTCCTTTTTTTGCTTCAGCAAGTCCCTTAGTTACCACACCCAGCCTATGCATCCAAAATTGCTCCTTCTCATCACCCATATCCTCATAAAACCAATCAAAGAAGCCACAACCAACTTACATACCTCCCTGTAAGTTTCATTGTTTAGAGGATGATGGATAATGAATTTAAAATTAAACAAAAGTATAACTTCAACAAAGAACAAAACCAGCTTGCATACCTTATAATTTGGACAACCCCAAAAAAGTTTTCTCATATTCTTAACAGTAGTTGCCCTTTGAAGAATAGTCATGTCTCCACAATGGCACATGGGCTTCCATCGTGACCGACTACAAACATCCGAATCCCGACTTTTCGTTTTTGAAATGGAAGAGGAACATCCGGATTTCATGCTTGCCAAATAAAAAAACCCTAGGTTAATGTTTACAGATTTGAGATTGGGATTGGGATTTTAAATTATTTTAGGGATTTCAACGGAAGGTGGAGGGAGAAGGAAGCCACATCATGAACAAGATTGCCATGTCATCTGCCATATATACAAAACTAACGGACGTTTGGGGGTAACTGACGGTGAGGACTAAAATGACACCATTTTAAAAGTTAAAGGACCAAGTTGCCACTTTTTAAAGATAAGGGACCAACATGGACCCCGAGCTAAAGTTAAGGGACCAAAAAGGTTATTTTGCCATGAAATTTTTTTGATTGCTTATATTTAAGATCGAAGGGAGTACTATGATATACCACTCTTAAGTTTTTTTAATCATTAAGGTGGACAAGACAAATGACATAATATATTATATTAATCCATTTTTTTTAGATAAACTGATCAAAACACAAGGTGTTTGATCTATAATTTGTTTTTCTTCTTAATTTTTAATTGGGTCATCTTATTTTGAAGATAATCCAGTCTACTAATGCAGTTGACTCGCCCAGATCTGAACTTCTCTAGGGTCTGAGACACTTGCGATGTTAATCTGCTCAAATGATTACAATTGACCTTATTTTCTCTTTTTCTCCACTTTTCCACCTGATCCACCACATCCTTGCCATTGGTGAACAACACTATCTCTTTCACTTTCATTCGTTTGGAAAACTCAAGAGCTTTCAGGATTGCTTGAGCTTTCGCTTAAGAAGAATTTATGTAACCCCTTTGGCTCCAAGTTCCACTCATCTGAGATGGTGTTAGCCTGACAATTTTAGCTGAAAGAAACTCAACAAAAAGTGGTAATAGCTACGTTGAAAATTCTAAGTGTTAAGAGTTTCAACAAAAGCTTCTACAGACTAGTTATGTCGACTAAAAAATTACCTTAATGTCATTTATCCTTTATATTGTTTGTTATATTTATCCAAAGCATATTATCTGCGTCCAATTTATCATTATTCAAGCATTTAAATTCCAATCACACACACTTTTCTTCGTAACCTTTTGCATAAATTGTCCTTGAGATTTTTCGAGTTAATCTCTTAAGTGAACTAAACTCGTGATTGTTTACTAAACTTACTAGTAAACAGATGGAAAGATTAACATTCGTGTGAATGTTAATTATCCTGTCTCTCCATTTATCATGAGTCCACATATCTGAGCTCGCCTCCATCATCTCCTGCATGTCGATGTTAAGCTAACTTATCAACTTATTTATGTCTTCTGATTTGTTCTTCATTTTTAGCTAGGTATGATCCTCCTTCGTTTCCTTCTCATTATTGTTTTTTCTATTTGAACACAAATGTGACCCACAAATGTTGTTGTTGTTTTCCTTATTATTGTTTCTACTTTTGTGAGCATGAATCTTGGCTTGTCATTGGTTTTCCCCAATTTCCTCAATCACTTGCGAGGTATTCTTTTGACTTGTTTCAACATGTCCTTGGTTATTGTGATTGTTACTCTTATTATTGTCGTCTCACATATTACAATTATTTTGTTGATTAATTTGATGATTATTGTTGTGATGATTGTGATCCATATTAGTATGATATGTATGAAGCTTAATATTGGATGACTATCCAACATACCAATTCATGCTGCTCCAGATCTCCTTATTTGCTTTATTCTGGTGCATGGATTTCAACCTCTTGCACGTTTTCTAAATGTAAGTGTCTTCTTCTTTTTTACTCTTGGTAGTGGTTTTACCTTTCCCTTTTTCAATTCCTTGATTCTCTTTTTTACTTATGTTGTTCTTGTTTCCTTGGAAGGTAAGTTAGTTTCTCTCTTGGTGGGTGGCCTTGCTTTCCTCTTCTTGGTTGTTATTTAACTTCAACACTGTAAATACCCCTCTTTATTTCAATTAATTTTCTAGTTTTGTAAGTCCTGATTAACCTTACCTCCTCTTTTTACTTGTCATGCAGGTTATTTTTCCTCTTCTGATAGCTTTTGCTATTCTGGCCTCTCTTTGGATTATGCTTATCTAGGTAACTCTTCCTCTCTATGGCCAGATTAGTATGATGAATTTTATTCTTCTCCTTCTTGTTATTTTGATACTTCTGAGTACCATTAGTTTTAGTCATACCTTAATTGTTGTTTTTAGGCTCCCCGTTATTGTTCTCTTCATGTTTAAAAAAATACTGAATATGGGGATAAACTCCCTAAATAACCATTTTATTACGTGCCTACCAAATAATATATAGGATGTTTAGAACATCCTTGATATTGTCTTTGTCTTTCTTTTGAATGGTTTCCCATAACCATTCCTTTAGGTTAGCTTCTTTAATATTATGGAAATTCAGGTTTAGCTTTGATCCAAACCAAATCCTTTTGACCCTATCACAAAACTTGAAAGTATGATTAATGGTCTCCCATGTAGCAAGACAAACAAGACAAAATAAAGGACGCTGAACCCCTCTCTTGCAAAGTTTAGTTCTAACTGGGATAACATCATTTAGGTTACGCCAAGTTAACGCTTTAATCTTGGGTTGGGTTTTGATACTCCAAAGTATATTCCATTACATATATCTCTTCTTATACTTAGAGGTTCCTGGGTTTCTTCTATTTTACTGGTCATGAAATAAATGATACCCCGACTTGGATGAATATGTACCATTCCGATTATCCACCCATAACATTGCATCCTCTCCATCTTTATCACCTAAGGAATTTGGGTGATTTTGTTTGTATCATAGGAAATGAAATTAGCTTTAAGAAAAGGCAGGTTTCAATCTAGATTCCCTTGATCAATTAGGTCCCTAATCCAAATCACTTTGGAAACCAAAGACCTCCAAGTTAGGACTTTAAATTCTCCAAATTTGCATTCTCAATTCTCCAACAGCAACCTTCTAGCAGTTTCTACTTGGCTTTGTTGATACTTTTTCATAAAAATCTATTATTATTCTTAATTTTTGCTTTCTAAAATTACTTAGCTTTCAAACTTTTATGTATTATAGAATTATGGTTAGTCAAAATTCTCCCCCCTTGCTTGTCTAGCAAGGCATCATTAAAGAAACACATATCCCTAAAGCCCAGACCCCCTTTCTCTTTTCTGTTGCATAGGGTATTCCACGTGGTATAGCAAATCTTCTTTTCCTTCTTATTAGCACATCACCAATAGTTACTCATGAATCTGTCCATATACTGGCACATGTTTTTGGGAATTTTGAAAACACTCATAGCATAAGTTGGAATCGCCTGGGTCACAGCCTTAATAAGAAAAGTTTGTTAGCATAAAAAGACGTTTCTCCTTCCACCCATTAAGATATTTTTTAATCCTATCCATCAATAAGTTGAAATCAATTCTCTTTTACTTCTCCAATTGAGTTGGGAGGCCTAAATAATTATCTATCATGTTATCCACCCGGATAGATATCCACTTCCTGATTCTAGTTTTGTGATCTTCACTCACCTTTTTGCTGAAAATCATGACTTATTTATCCATGTTAATCAATTGACCTAATGTATATTGATAAAGATCCAATACTTTCTTAATTATATTGTCATCATTAAAGAATAAGTGGGAGATTGGAGGGGACTGCTTGGCTATTCTGAGCCCATGTAACTTGACCTCCTTCTGGATTTTACTAATCTTGTAAGATAATGAAGGTAGAGAAAAACTCAAGAAATGGGGGGTTGAATTGGGTTTTTGACAAAGCTTTAGTTATTTAAAAATTTTAACACAAAGGGTTAACAAGAAAGAATGAACAGACAGACACAAATATTTTTATCCTGGTTCACTATTAACGAAGTTACTGTAGTCTACCCGCCAAGGTGATTTTGCCTTCAACAAGGACTTAATATAATAATCTAGACAGATTACAACAAGTCCGTCTAAGTGTTTAGAAAAACACCTTAGCCCTCTCAAGTCTACAGACAAACACTTAGTCACTTGAGGAAATCAATATCAATGAAGATACAAAGAGTTTATTTACAATGTTGCTTCTATAAAGCAGATGAGACAAAGGTTTAAGTACAAAGGACTACACAAATATGAGCAACAACTCTTGTGTATATAGAATAAAATTGAGCATATTTCACTTCTTTTTATATATATGTTTGTTGTTATTTTGTAAGAAGGAATGATCTCTTTATATAGTTATACGTAGTAGCCTTTAGGGGTATAAGCCTAACTATAAATCCCAGTTGTTGCAACAGTAACGTTTTTCCTGTGAGAGATAATAGCAGAAAAGTCTCACCATATCCCATGTAGCAGTCTACGCGTACGGATACTTCCATCACACCTTTCTGTCTTGTCCATCTTTTATGAATATTTTATTTTTGTGAAACCATAGAATAAAATAATAAGTGATATTTGAGTCTTCAAGGTCTTTCAGAATACGTTCAATAGAACTTAATATTCAGAGTCATCAGAGTTTCATCTTCATAAATAATGCCTTTAGAATCTTCAAAACTTTGTCCAACAGAACCTTGTCTTCAGAAACTTCATAACTTGATGTTTAGAAATAGTTTATCAGAGCTAGAAGCAAAACTTCTTCTTAGAGGCACATATTACTTTCTTTATCTGAGATTCTGATTTGAAATTCTTGTGAGTTATCCATAATCAATTTGCACTAAACAACTGCATACTTTAAGAAAATTCATTAGAGCATATAATTGTTACATAAGAAATATATGTATTGTTATCATAAAAACTAATGATTGTATGCAGAACCAAAATCTTGTTCTAACAATATCCCCCTTTTTGATGATGACAAAACCACGTATTTGATGGAACAATATGTACAAGTATATATTCAAAAATATGTTAAAGATTCTGAGGCATATCAGAGTGCTTCATATCTACTCATTCTCCTGAAGTGCTTCATCATGAGATGTTGGTTTTATCAGAGACACGAATCCCAGAAGCATTTTCTCAGTTTGTTTGAAGGTGGATCTTGTTCTGACAGGTTCAACTTTATCTTCTAGAATCAAGTCTTCATAAACAATTTGTCTATTTATTTTTCTTTTCTGAGTTGAAGGACAATCTGAAGTATTTATATTAGTATTCTTTGAATCTTTATCTTCATAGTCTTTTTTCCTTTCTCCTGAGTTTGCAAGTGTTATTTCTAAATCTGCAAAACTTTCAATTAGCTTTGACTTTTCTGAGTCAAGCTTATCGTCAAAACGGACATGAATGGATTCTTCCATAATGCGTGTTTCTGTATTAAATACTCTGTAGCCTTTAGAGCGTTCAGAATATCCCAACATAATACATTTTTGTGCTTTGGAATCAAACTTGTTCATATTCTCTTTAGTGCTCAGAATAAAACATAAGCATTCAAAAGGACAGAAATAAGAAATGTTGGATTTTCTTCCCTTACATAATTCATAAGGAGTCTTCTCCAGAATAGGTCTAATAGAGATTCTATTCTGAATGTAACACGCTGTGTTCATAACTTCTGCCCAAAAATGCTTAGCCACATTTGTTTCATTGATCATGGTTCTAGCCATTTTGTGCAATGTCCTATTCTTCCTCTCTACAACTCCATTATGTTGTGGAGTTCTATGATAGGAGAAATCATGGGATATGCCATTAGAGTCAAATAACTTTTCAAATAGGTGATTCTTAAACTCACCACCATGATCACTTCTGAGTCTAATACATTTAGAATCAAATGCATTTTGTACTATAGAACAGAAATTGGTAAACACAGAGTGTGAATCATTCTCATGCTTTAGGAATTTTACCCATGTCCATCGACTGTAATCATCCATAATAACAAGTTCATATTTCTTACCATTGACAGACGCTATTTCCACAGGACCAAACAAGTTAATATGTAGAAGCTCCAAATGTCTGGAGGTGGAAACAACATTTTTAGACTTAAAGGATGTTTTTGAAAACTTGCCTTTTTGACATGCTTCACAAAGAGCATCCGAAGTAAACTTCAGCTTAGGTAGGCCTCTAACTAACTCAAGTTTTTTTAATTGAGAAATTCTTCTCATACTAATGTGACCTAAGCATTTATGCCACACTCACTACTTTTCATTAATAGACATGCTTTTCATTAATAGACATTAAGAATTTAACATCTTGATTTTTAAGATTAGAAAGTTTAATTTTGTAAATGTTGTTTTTCCTCTTTCCAGTGAAGAGAACAATGCCATCTTTCTGACTTACAACTTTGCATGTTTTCTGATTAAAGATAATTTCATAACCGTTATCACTTAATTAACTTATGGATAACAAGTTATGCATTTAACCCTCAACAAAAAATACATTAGAAATTGAAGGAAGAGATCTGTTACCAACTGTTCTAGATCCTCTAATTTTTCCTTTCTGGTTTCCTCCAAAACCTATGAATCCTGCATCTTTAAGTTTTGGGCTTTGGAACATATGCCTTCTTCCCGTCATGTGTCGCGAGCATCCAGAGTCTAGGTACCACGACTGCTGTCGTAACTCTGCTACATAGGATATCTGCAACATACACGATCTTATCTTTTGGTACCCATAATCTTTTAGGTCCTTGTTGATTAGCTTTTCTAGAGTTTCTAATAACTTTTAGTCTTCGTGCATTGCTAAATCTTTGTGTCTGTGCAGGTGTGTAGTGATAAGAAAAAGGAGATTTTGGTTTTTCTTTTATAAGAGAGATCTAATCATCATCATAAGGATCATAACCAATTCCTTTCTTTCCATTATGACTAACACCATAAATCATGAAAGCCATTTTGCTTCTATCTAGGCTATTGTTTAAGAATTTCTGAAATGCTTTATCATATTTATATAATATGGTTTCAGAAGTTGGAGAAGATTTAGAAAGAGTTTCTTCCAGTTTTAAACATTTTTTATTTAGAAAAATATTTTCCTTTTTTAAGACAAAATTGTCATCTTTTTGTTTAGAAACCTCTTTCTCTAGCTTAATGTAGTCTTCAACTTCAGATTCATGAAACTTTTTCAAGTATTTGAATTTGCGTTGAAGTTTCTAATACCTACTTAGAGATTTAGATAAGCATAATTCTAAATCAGCAAGAAAAAGTTCAGAAAATACCTCTTCTGAGTTAGACTCACTTTCTGTTGTGTCTCCTATAGATGCCATGAGTGCTCATTGGCATGTTCTTCCTCAGAATCGGATTCTAATACATCAGAGTCAAAATAATCCCAGGTTGCCACGAGTCCTTTCTTCTTACCTTTGAAAGCATCTTTCTTGAATATTTATTTTCTAGAGCTTTCATTCTTCAGCTTTGGACACACATTTCTATAGTGTCATGGTTCATTGCATTCATAACATGTTATCTCTTGGCTTGCTTTTCTTCTTGAAGATGAATCTGGTCGATCACCTTTATTTCTGGATTTTCTAAAGTTTCTTTGTCTATTCTTTGAGAGTTGTTTGACTCTTCTGGAGAGAAGCGACATTTCATCTTCATCATCATAACCTTATTCATCTGAATCTTCTATTTCTTCTTCCTCAACTTGGAAGGCTTTAGTCTTTTCTGACTTTTTCTTTTCTAATCTGGACCTTAGAGCAACAAATTTTCCCTTTTTCTGAGGCTCATCTTCCTTTAGTTCTATTTCATGACTCCTTAGCGAACTAACCAACTCTTCCAGACTCATGGAGTTCAGATCTTTGGATAGTTTAAGAGTTGTAACCATTGGTCTCCATTTCTTTGGAAGACTTATTACTATCTTTTTGAAGTGGCCAGCCGTGAGTAGCCTTTACCCAGAACCTTAAGTCCTGCAACCAAGGTTTGAAATCTTGAGAACATGATCTCAACAGTTTCATCATCTTCCATATTTAAGGCTTCATATTTCTGGACCAATGCCAGAGCTTTTGTCTCCTTGGCTTGAGTGTTGCCTTCTTGTGTCATTCTCAAGGAATCAAAAATATCCTTCTCTATATCTCATTATAAGATGCAGCATTTAGAAGGATGGTTCTGGCTTTGTGATGATTTTTAAACTCACGTGTTTTATCATCGTCAATCCTATTTCTGGGAATGGGAATGTCAATCGCATATATAGGTGTTTTATAACCATATATGACAATATCTCATAGATCCGCATCATAGCCTAGAAAGAAACTTTTTATTCTATCTTCCAATAGTCAAACTTTTCTCCATTAAAAACAAGAGGCTTGGAGCTGTAATTATCTCTCTCTCATTTGTGTTAGTAGCCATAAGTTTTTCTCACACTCAACCTCTCTACATGGTTAAGTGTTTGATATACAAATCAATAACAGAGCTAGAGCTCTGTTACCTGTCGCAACTGCAAAAAAAACTGACGGAAAAAACAGAAGAGTCGCCACCAAACTTTATTTATCCCAATGAAAAGGAAAGGAAACAATCAAAGGAAACCTGAAGAAATGGAGAAGACAAGGTCATCACAACCAAATCTTGGGTTTGGGAGTCGGTTACGCAAGGGGAAGGTATTGTAGTACCCCAAAATTTGCTCATCCTTTTTCTCATATCTTGGCTTATGTTTCATATCATTTTGCATTAGCATTTATACATGGCATTGATCTTAGACAGGGGATCAAGGTATCTCATCCTACAGTCAAGAGAAGAGCTTCATCTTCAAAGCTCGACCAAGAGTTCATGCTCAACTTTGTGACAACCTCAAGCCACAAGGTTTTCATTATCATCAAGATATGTCACTCATCCACTTGAATCAAGAACTCAAGCATTGATTCTCCTCTTCCTATCTCATGGGTAACAAGATAATATTTTGGTTCAAAGGAGATTTATGGCTAGTTCTTTGGGCAAGACATGGTTTTAAAGCTCAACATATACCTTGAGGATCCCCTACATGGATTATGTGTCATCACAAGCCATCGCAAGAGCTTCAGTCAATGGAAATGGTCCTAGGGTTTCATCTGGTCAACAAAAGTCAACTATGATTCAATTAGGTCAAAGTCTTGAATCTCAAGGTCAACCAAGGGCATGATAAGTATTTTCAAGTGATCTTATGTGTTCGGTACAAGAAAAGTCAAGAAGGAACATAAAATCAGGAGTTTGACTAGATTAGGGTTTTGGTTGAAAATTTTCTAAGTGTAGAAAACCTAAATTCTAGCCATCTTGCAACTTCCATAACTTTCTCATTTTTGGTCCAATGAAGGCAAACTTGCTATAAAATTAAAGAGTACATCATGAACTACGATTTTATGGAAGGAGGCATGTCCAAAATATTCATGGTTTGGGAGATATGATGAGCTAAAGTTGAAAAAAAAGGAGATTGTGACATTCCAACACTTAGAATTTTTTCTAGGTGTAGAAAATCAGTTTGAGGTACCTACTTTCAATCCCATTTTTCATGGTGATACAAGCTTAAATTGAAATTTCCTACAACATGAGAGTTGTAAAGCATCTTCTAAGATTTCTTTTGACTACTAGGTCATATCCATTGGATGTGTAGAGCTCAAGTTATGATGCTTCCAAATTAGGGTTCCAAAGATGTTAAGTTTGGCAAGTTGTTAGACATATTTTTCAACCAAGTTTCCAAGGCATTTTTCACTAAGCTCTTGATCTCTATTGAATTTTCCCACAACATAAAAGTTGAAGATTATTATTCAAGATTTCTATCCATTACTAGAAAATCTCCATTGGATTGAAACTCCTTAAGTTATGTGAATTCAAAGATGATGATCCAAAGATGATGATCCAAAGATGTCAAAGTTCAATGACTTAGAAAAATTTATAAGTTGTTTGGGACAGATTTTTGAACACAACTTCCACTCAATTTTCCTCACGCAATGTTGATGTGTATGCCTGCTGGGCGCCATGTGATGCGGACTCATTTAATGAGTCCACGCATGCTTGTTTTTCTTTTTGGTTTCTAATTGTTAATGGGTGGGCCTGGTTGTCTTTGATTTTCGTACCCCTCAATCTGAGCCCAATGCGCATGTGTACTATTTCTTAGTTCATTCTGGGATTTCTAGTTCACCCTCCCCTCTTCTTTTATTTTATTTATTTTATTTTCTCTCTCTTTTCATTTTAATTTATTTTTAACACTTCCAACCATTTTTAAAATCCACAAAAATATTTTTCTGATGGTTTGACATCTTAGTTAATTTTCCATAATTTTTATTTTTATTTTTATTTTTTATTATTATTTTATTTTAAATTATTGGTGTAAGGTGTCTTTTTGACCTAGTTTTGCATTGTTGCTTTTGTAAGAGTCTTTCCTTTTTGATCCTTGGGCTGACTTTTTGGAGTATTTTGACACACATTATGAGGTTGATGTAAATGTGCTTTCTGGCCTTGAGTGATATTGTTTGACATAGTTTTCACTTGCTTGTTTATGACCCTCGAAATATGCTCGATTGGTTGGATGTTTAACTTCGTTGGGTTCATTTGTTGTTGTTTTCTTGCAATTTTGTTGTGATGTTTTACAATATGATTCTTCACACATATGATACGAGTTTAAGCTTTGGTTTGGATTTTTTTAAATCACTTTCCTATTTTTTGAATGCCATGCCAAGTTGATGATCTTTTGTCCACGATAGTATGCCTACTTTAACCTAATTTTCAAATTTGTTTCTTTGGGATGTTTGTCATGATGATTATGTGATTGTGTATGGAAAAGTTTGTTTAACTTCTGACTTTATGATCCCAACTTGGTATTGCTTTCCCATTTAGGTTTCCACATATGCCTTGGTTTGTTTGGATCCTTTCTTGAAGTTTGCTTTGATTCCTTGCATATGATCTTGCCCATGCCTTGGTTTGATTCTTGTTTTTGTTGACATGTTGAGATTGAGTATGAGTTTAATGAGATGTATATGCTACTGCCCATGTGTTTCTTGAGTTGTAAATTCCATGTTTGATTCTTGCCTCACACTTCTCTTGTTTGGTTTTAGTCTTGTAGCAAGTGTGTTTGTTTGTTTTGATGTGTGTTTGACCTTGTTCTTGATCATTTTGACATGATGAGCATAATATGACATTGCTAATGCCCCACCTTGGTTCTCATATTATTTGACTTCATTTCACTATGCTTGATGTTTGAAAGTGCTTCTTGATTGATCTTAAGTCATTTGTGGGTGTTTTAACACTTTGTCTTGTCATTTTATTTTAACCTCCAATCTTTGAGTGTGGTTTGATATGTATGCATTTTGGTTTACTTTGACATGATGTTAGTGTTTACTTTGTATGGTTGAACCTAATGCTTGCATTTGTGTGATGTTTATGTCTAATGAAGTAAACTTCTTATTTGTTTACATATTGTTGCATCTTCTTCTTCATCTCCTTTTCTTCTTTCTTCTATTTCTTGTCTTAAGACTTGTTCAAGTCTTGAATTTGTTTTCATTTGTGATTGATTAGTATGGTGCTTACTTGTGCTTGCTCACATGATCCCTTAAGATTCCTAGTCCCTCTGTTTAAGATGGGAGTAGGAGAGACATTAAGCTTTCAGTCCTTTACATGATAACAATTAGGATAGCCTCTCTTTGACCTCAACTTTAGTACCACTTTGTATGATAATGTTAGCGTTTTTAGTTTCCCTTTAGTGTTTTCTTTGTGTCTTCTCCTCTTTCTCAAACAAATCTAAGACACTTAATAAAGAATGATAAAAGTTGTGCGCCATGAGCCTTAAGTATGTGGGAAATGATGAGTGGGGGGTTTCTCCTCGCTTGTCTAGAGTGTTTAGTGTATGCCCTTTGGGGGATATACGACGCATTCGCTCCTATGTCATAGTCTTTAGTGCAACGTGAATCTCAAACAAATTCAATTCACTTTGCTAAAACCCAGAAACAAACTTCAAACTCTTTATCCTTCAGGCATCGACCCTAACTGCTGGAATGGAAACTTAGTGTCACTCATAAAAAACACTTAACTAACCAGTGGTCTAGGTTACCCGAACTACGTTTACTCTAATTTCTCATACCAGATGAGGATACGTAGGCATAAGACGTCGTTGTCTTGACGAGTAACCTTCCCCCATCACCCGTAGTTTTCCGAACTACATTGACTCAGACTTTCCCATTGCACGAGAAAATACGTAGGCATAGGGCGACGATGTCCTATCGAGTCTCTTTTTTTCTTTTCCATCCTCCAGTTAGCAGTAGCTTTTAGATAACTCACCCATTTATTTAGACAACAAGCATGGATCCCATTGAGTACAACAGACATGAGGGGTGCTAATACCTTCCCCTTGCGTAACCGACTCCCAAACCCAAGATTTGGTTGCCATGAACTTGTCTTTTTCTATTCTTTTAGGTTTTATTTTATCATTTCCTTTCCCTTTCTTTGAGATAAATAACATTCAGTGGCGATTCTTCTATTTAATTCCGCTGACCATTTTTTGCAGTTGCGACTGGTATTAGCACCCCTCATGTCCATTGTACGCAACGGGATCCATGCTTCTTGTCTAATCAAAGGGTGAGTTATCTAAAAGCTACTGCTAATCGGGAACGGAAAAGGAAAAGAAAAAGGAGACTCGATAGGGTATCACCGCTCTATGCCTACATATTCCCTCGTGCAATGGGAAATCCAGAGTCAACATAGTTCGGAATACTACAGGTGATGGGGGGAAGGTTGCTCGCCAAGACATCATTGCCTTGTGCCTATGTATCCTCATATGGAATGAGAAATCAGAGCAAACGTGGTTCGACTAACTACGGGTAAAAAAGGGAAAAGAGTGCTCGCCAAGACTTCGCTGTCTTGTGCCTACGTATTCTCATCTGGTATGAGAAATAAGAGCAAATGTAGTTCGAATAACTAATTGTTAAGTGTTTTTTACGAGTAACATTAAGCTCCCATTCTAGCAGTTAGGGTCAATGCCTGTTTGTGGTAGAACGGAAAAATAACGTACTCTGTTTTGAAAATGAGTTTGAAAGACAATCCCGAAGGATAAAAAGGGTTGTAGTTTGTTTATGAGTTTTAGAGAAGTGAAATGATTGGATTTGAGATTCACGTTGCACTAAAGACTATGATATAGGAATGAATGCGTCGCATGTCGCCCCCATACGTGATGTACACTAAACACTCTAGACAAGTAAGGAGAGACCCGTTACTCATCATTCCCCATATGCTTAAGGCTCGTGACGCTCAACGTTCATCGTCCTTATTAAGTGTCTTATAATTTGTTTTGAGATGAGAAGAGAAAGGACATAAAGGGTGAAAAGAAAACACTAAGGGAAACTGAATTCTAATGTTATCATACAAAATGGTCCTAAGATTGAGATAAAAGGGAATTCTTCCTAATGCTATCATACAAATGATGGACCAAAAGATGAGGTCAAAGAGGGACTATCCTAATTGTTATCATGCAAAGGATTGAAAGCCTAATGTTTCTCCTACTCCCAACTTAATCAGAAATTAAGTGGGACTAGGAATTCTAAGGGATCATGTGACCAAGCATAAGTAAACACCATACAATTCAATCATAAATGAAAATAAGATTAAAACTTATACAAGTCTCAAGAAGAGAAGAAAGATGAAGAAGAAAGAAAAAGAATGAAGAAGATGCAACATGATGAACAAACATGAAAGTTAAAACTCAAAAGGCATCAAGCAAACATCAATCTTATTCACACAAGATAAACATCAACATATTTTCAAAGCAACAAGAATGTATTCACATGTAAAACCAAAAACAAATATTTGAAATCAAAATCCAATGGAAAAACAAAGTGCCCACACAAATACAAATGACTTAAAGTTCAACAAGAAGCAATGTCAATCATCAAACTAAAAGAGATGAAGTAAAATGAGAGGAGAAGCAAGATAGGACAACAACAACATCATATCATATTCAGCTCATGTCAATGGTCAAAGCAAGGGCATAAATAATCAAGTCATGTATTACATTCATACACAATCACTTGCCATACAAAATAAGCATGTAAGACATAACTCAAAGGAGTATACATGAGATATTAGTTCATGGAACCAAATGAGGGTAGCAACATCAACATGAATATCAAGTTAAATATCCACTCATGAACACACAAGAGAAACAACAAGGATTGAATCCAAGGACATGCATCAAGAAGCAAACATACACACCAAAGACAATCTTAAAAGAAAGAGGATGTTAAAATAAGGTGCAAAACCTAAATGACCAAGTAAAGTACACATTAATCATGAAGGCCAGAAGCAAACTCAATTGATTCAATTCATATTCAAATCCAAAACATCAAACAAGTTCAAGAAAGATCAAGTTCAAATCATGCTCAAAGAAATCCAAAAATGTAGATCTCAAAGAAAGATCAATTTCAAATCATGCTCAAAGAAAGATCAAGTTCCAATCAACATAACTTCCTTAAACCTTGATGAAATCCAAAAATTTAAAAAAAAAACATGTAGATCTCAACACGAAGAGCACAGCCATCACAAATAAAACACATAAAGATGACTAATAAAAAAAGTAAAAGGGCTTGAAAGTCACATGTTCACAACAAATTCCACAAGCCATATAAGCTTTAAATTATACAAAAATGGCGTGCCATCATTTCAGGTCTTTCCAGATACAATGTATGAGAAAAATCATATTTTTGTAAAGATGGAAAAGATGAAGTTTATAGGATCTTACCAAGTAGAGAAAGTCTACTGCTCCTTCAACTTGTGCAGAAAATTGTGGATAAATGCTTATATCAGCTACCTTATACCTTACTAAAGCTCAGGATTGCAAGAAAAGAGAGAAAAGCTTGAAGAGAAAGATGGCTCGAAGAAGATGAACTTGAGGGTGTAGCTGTCCTCTAGGTATGAACTTACCAAATGAAGCCTTTCCCTCTATGTTTTAGGGTTTTGGAGGTTTATATATGATGGTTGGCACGCGGGAAAATTTTTTATAATGGTTAAAAGGGGTGGTTAAAAATTTGTGAAATTTAAAAATGAAGTGGAGTGAGGTGATGGTGAGATACGATTTGCTCAACATGAGGGTTGTGGTTGTCTTCTTGGTGTGCTAAGGAGGGTGAGAATGAGGGATAATGGAGTAGCTTGCATGGGGTGCAAGTTATGTTTTGTCATTTTCCAACTTTGGTAAAACTTTCTTATGAAGAATGCAAGTGGTAGATGTTAGAACATAGATTGGTTCTTAATAATAACTCTTTGTTTTGATAATAACTGTTAGGAAATTTTATATTTAAGAATTATATACTCTAAAATTTGTTTGAGAGTTTTACTGCAGATTCAAATGAAATTAACTCTCTAGAAGCAAATTTGTTGTATACAAGAAGTTATCCTGACTCTGAAGCGCCAGATGCATCTTACAGAAGAATCTGATTGCTCTTTACAGAAGATCCTGAGCGTAGTCTCCAGAAGAATCTGAAGCAAGAAGCTCCAGAACATTCTGAGTCAGAAGCATCTGAAGGTAATCAGAAGCATCTGAAGATAATCAGAAGCATCTGAAGATAGTCAGAAGCATCTGAAGCTGAAGCATCTGAAGCAAAGAAGAATATTGATTGAAGAGTTTCTCAAAGCATTATTCTACAGAAGTTTCTGAAAGTACCAACGCTGCCAAGTACTACAGTTCTGTGTCAAATATGCTCTGATGATCAACACGCTGAAAGCACACATGCTGCAGAAGACTCTAATACAACAAAGTTCTGAATATCATTAGAAGACTCTGATCCATTCAGACTCTGAAGAACTTGCTGAAAACTGAAGAAGAAATATTCAAGAATATATCCGTTGGAGTTATTCAACGTCTCTTTCCTCATTTGTGCTAGACACACTTACACAGACAAAAAGGATTTTTCTGTGCTATCCACTTCTAGGAAAGGTCACTTGATGTGAAGACAAAAAGGTTCAGACCTTTTTGGGACTCTCTTTTCAATGCTCAGCATCCTTGGATCAGCTGCCTATAAAAGGAGAACTCCACCATATTCTTCAGTTACACAATTTGCTGAAAAGAAATCTTATTATTCTAAGCTCTCATTATTTCATATTCTTCTTAGAATCTTTTGTACTTAAACTTAAGAGAAAAATCACTGTTGTGATAAAAGCTTTATAGAAGCATTAATACTCTTGTATTTAATTTACATTGATTGTAAAGGTTATTCCTTAAGAGGATTCAGTTGGAATCAGTAGCTCTTGAGAAGACTAAGAACAATTGTTCTTAGGTGTTACTATTGTAATCAGTTTGATTTAATAGTGGATTAAGTCCTTGTTGAGAAAGGCAAATCACTCTAGGAAGGGTGGACTGGAGTAGTTGTTTGAACGAACCAGGATAAAAATAATTGTGTGATTATTTTTAGTCTTAATCTTTCATACTTATTCAACCCCCCCTTCTAAGTATTATCTCACCTTTAGTTGGCATCAGAGCTCCGGTTCTGAGTGTGCTACCACTTAACAGTGTTAGTAAAGATCCAGAGAGAAATACTTTGATATATATTTATTTGTTACCATGGCTGATAATTCAATGTCCAATATTAACAATAAATATGAAGAGAGGGATAGGATCAGCACCAAACCCCCAATGTTTGATGGGGAGAAATTTGACTACTGGAAAGACAGGATTGAGAGTTTTTTCCTATGATATGATGCTGATCTATGGGATCTAGTCATAGATGGATATGTACATCCCACAAATGGGAATGGCAAAAAGATTGACAGAAAATCTATGACAGATGCTCAGAAGAAAGATTTTAGAAATCACCACAAAGCCAGGACTATATTATTGAATGCTATTTCACATACAGAGTATGAGAAAATTACAAACAGGGAGAATGCTTTTGATATGTTTGAATCCCTAAAAATGACTCATGAGGGAAATTCTCAAGTTAAGGAGACAAAAGCTCTGGCTCTGATCCAGAAGTATGAGGCTTTCAAAATGGAAGACTCTGAATCTGTTGAAGCCATGTTCTCCAGATTTCAGATACTCACTGCTGGGCTGAAAGTTCTGGATAAGGGATATTCTACATCAGATCATGTAAAGAAAATCATCAGAAGTCTGCCTACTAGATGGAGACCAATGGTGACTGCCTTGAAGATGGCTAAAGATCTGAACAAGATCTCTCTAGAAGAACTCACCAGCTTACTGAGGAGCCATGAGATTGAGCTTGAGGAAGATGAACCTCAGAAGAAAGAAAAAGGTAAATCTGTTGCTTTAAAATCTAACAGAACTGCTAAAGCTTTGCAGGTCATTCAAGAAAGCTCTGAAGAATCTTCTTCTTCTGAAGAAGATGAGTTATCCATGCTGTCCAGAAGGATTAACAGACTCTGGAAGCACAAGGGAAAGAAGTTCAACAACTTCAGAAGATCTGATAGCAGAAAGGAATCTTCTGGACACAGAAGATCTGCCAAGAAAGAAGTTGTGTGCTATGAGTGCAAAGAACCTAGGCACTACAAAAATGATTGCCCCAAACTTCAGAAAGAAAAACCCAAGAAGAAGTTTAACAAAAAGAAGAAGGTTCTGATGGCAACATGGGATGACTCAGATGAATGTGAATCTTCTTCTGAATCAGAAGAAGAATGTGCAAATGTTGCACTGATGGCCAGCACAGAGGATCAAGAGGAAGGTACCTCAGGATATGAATCAGAATCTGAATCTGATGATGATGCAGAAGAGGTAATGGCTAAACTTACCAAAGAAGAACTCATTAAAGTTTTAACAGAAGTTCTTAAAATTTATAACAATATCAAACTCAAATACAAGAAGCTGAAAAGCAATCTTGAATCTGAGATTGATCTTCTGAAAACAGAACTTGTTGAGCAAAAAGAAATAAATCTGAAAATCAAAAATGACTTTGAAATAACTCAACAAGAATCTGAATCTGAGACTAAGTCATGTGAAAATATTTTAGAAAAATATGATTCTAGCTTTCAGAGATTTCTCACTAAGAGCATAGACAGAAGCAAGATGGCTTCTATGATCTATGGTGTTAGTGGAAACAACAGAAGAGGTATTGGATATGAATCTTCATCTGGAAGCAATCCAAAACCTGTTGACAAACTTTTCATCAAGAAGACACCTCTGTATTCTCAATTCAAATTTGGTCACTTGAATGACATTAAACACACAAGCTCTGAGAAGAATACTTATGTGTTTAAACCCAAGGCAAGTCAGAATAAACATTATGTTGTAAAACAGAAGTTTAGACAAACCTACAAACCAACTAACCCCAAAGGACCCAAGAAGATCTGGGTACCTAAAAACAAAATAATTCCTGTTGCAGATGTTCTTAGCAGCAAGGTCAGGACACCAATCATGGTACCTGGACTCTGGATGCTCACAACACATGGCAGGAGAAAAGTCTATGTTCCAAAGCCTGGAACTTAGATCTGGAGGTGATGTGAAGTTTGGAGGGAACCAGAAGGGCAAGATCATTGGATCTGGCACTATTGGAAATGGTAAACTTCCCTCTATTACTAATGTTTTACTTGTTGAAGGGTTAAAGCATAACTTATTGTCCATAAGTCAATTAAGTGACAATGGTTATGATATTACCTTTAATCAAAAATGTTGTAAAGCTATTAGTCAGAAGGATGGCTCTATCTTATTTAGTGGTAAGAGGAAAAACAACATTTATAAAATAGATCTTTCAGAACTTAAAGTTCAAAATGTTAAATGCCTCTTGTCTGTTAATGAAGAGCAATGGGTCTGGCACAGAAGATTGGGTCATATTAATATGAGACGTATATCTCAGATTAATAAACTTAATCTTGTCAGAGGACTCCCTAATCTGAAGTTCACTTCAGATGCTCTTTGTGAAGCATGTCAGAAAGGGAAGTTTTCAAAAACATCTTTCAAATCAAAAAATGTTGTTTCTACTTCTAAACCACTAGAACTACTTCATATTGATCTGTTTGGACCAGTGAAAACTGCATCCATCAGAGGTAAGAAGTATGGATTAGTCATTATTGATGACTTTAGCAGATGGTCATGGGTAAAGTTCTTAAAACACAAGGATGAGTCACATTCTGTGTTCTTTGACTTCTGCAAGCAAGTCCAGAATAAAAAGAATTTCAAAATTATAAAAGTCAGAAGTGATCATGGTGGTGAATTTGAAAATAAGTATTTTGAAAAATATTTTTCTGAAAATGGCATTGCTCATGATTTTTCCTGTCCTAGAACTCCACAACAGAATGGGGTTGTAGAGAGGAAAAACAGAACTTTGCTAAGAAATGGCCAGAACCATGATCAATGAGACAAATCTGGCAAAACATTTTTGGGCAGAAGCAATCAATACAGCCTGTTACATTCAGAACAAAGTGTCTGTTAGACCTCTTCTGAAGAAGACTCCTTATGAATTGTGGAAGAACAAAAAGCCCAACATTTCTTATTTTCATCCTTTTGGATGTATTTGCTTTATGTTAAACACTAAGGAAAATCTGAGCAAGTTTGATTCCAAAGCACAGAAGTGTTTCATGCTTGGATATTCTGAACGCTCTAAAGGCTACAGAGTATACAACACTGAGACACAGATTGTGGAAGAATCCATTCATGTCAGATTTGATGATAAGCTTGGCTCTGAAAAGCCAAAGCAGGTTGATAACTCTGCAGATAGGGAAGTAGTCTTTATTGACTCTGAAGTTCCAGAAGCAGACAAAACTCAAGTAAAGGAACCAGAAGTAACTCCAGATGCTACTCCCTTAACTTCTCAGATGAATAATCTAAACATTTATGAAGAGTCAACTATCAGAGGATCATCATCCAGAATTAAAGCTTCTTATCCAGAGGATGTCATTATTGGAAAGAAGGATGATCCCATCAGAACAAGATCCTTTCTAAGATCATCTGAAGCATCACTATTTGGACTAGTGTCAGAAATTGAACCATCTTCTGTAGAAGAAGCTCTGCAAGACAATGATTGGATTATTTCCATGCAAGAAGAGCTAAATCAATTCAGCAGAAATGATGTATGGGATCTAGTTCAAAGACCTCAAGGATTCAATATTATTGGTACAAAATGGGTTTTCAGAAATAAGCTAAATGAGAAAGGAGAAGTTGAGAGGAATAAGGCAAGGCTGGTTGCTCAAGGGTACAGTCAGCAAGAAGGTATTGATTACACTGAGACATATGCTCCAGTGGCAAGGTTAGAATCTATACGCCTTCTTATTTCCTTTGCTGCATAAAATAACATCACTCTGTACCAGATGGATGTTAAAAGTGCCTTTCTTAATGGTATTATAGAAGAAGAAGTTTATGTCCACCAACCTCCTGGTTTTGAAAATGAAAAATTTCCAGATCATGTTTTCAAATTAAAGAAATCTCTATATGGATTAAAACAAGCTCCCAGAGCTTGGTATGAGAGATTGAGAAATTTTCTTCTGGAGAAGAATTTCATCAGAGGCAAAGTGGATACAACTCTATTCTACAAAACAATTAAGAAAGATCTTCTAATTTGCCAAATTTATGTAGATGATATTATTTTTGGATCAACAAATATTATGCTTGGAAAGGAGTTTGCTACATGTATGCAGGCAGAATTTGAAATGAGCATGATGGGAGAACTCAAATTCTTTCTAGGAATCCAAGTTAATCAAACTCCAAAGTGCACCTACATACATCAGACAAAGTATGTTAAAGAACTTCTGAAGAAATTCAACATGTCTGACAGCAAGCTGGCAAAGACTCCAATGCATCCTACTAGCTCACTTGGCAAAGAAGAGGTAAGTAAGAAAGTAGACCAGAAGCTCTACAGAGGTATGATTGGCTCTCTTCTTTATCTTACAGCTTCTAGACCTGACATATTGTTCAGTGTTTGTCTGTGTGCTAGATTCCAATCAGATCCTAGAGAATCACACTTGACAACTGTCAAGAGGATTCTAAGGTATCTGAAAGGTACTTCTAATGTGGGTTTGTGTTACAGAAAATCTGATGATTTCAAATTAGTTGGATTCTGTGATGCTGACTACGCTGGAGACAGAGTGGAAAGAAAAAGTACTTCTGGAAGTTGTCAATTTCTAGGAAGAAATTTAATCTCCTGGTACAACAAGAAGCAACCCACAATTGCACTTTCAACCACAGAGGCTGAATACATTGCTGCTGCTGGATGTAGCACGCAGATGCTCTGGATGAAGAGTCAACTAGAAGATTATCAAATTTTTGAGAGTAACATTTCTATCTTTTGTGGTAATACTTCTGCTATATGTTTGTCCAAGAATCTCATTTTACATTCTAAGGCAAAACATATAGAAATTAAGCATCATTTCATCAGAGACTATGTTCAGAAGGGAATCATAAATTTAGCCTTTGTTGATACAGATCATCAATGGGTAGATATTTTTACAAAACCCCTTGTTGAAGATAGATTCAATTTTATTCTGAAAAATATTGGTATGGATTTCTGTCCAGAATGATATTTATCAGAAGCAAATTGTTACAGATGCAAAAATGCTTAAATGCTCTGAAGTATTTCTTCTGTTTGTTTATTCTTTTCTGATCAATATTTGTGATGTGAAACTCTGAACTAACCATCTTTAGAAGATCTGAACGTTGGCTAACGTTTCATTTCTTGAGAGAATTCAGAACAGCATGCAAGTAAACACGTGTCACACAAAATCTGAAGAGGTGGCGTGTACATAACTGAAGAGACGTTTGAGGTGAAGTTTGAATAGTAAGAATCTTGGTTTTCCCCCCAAATTGTCAGAAGCATTTAATGTTTTGAAATGATTTTATTCTCTTCATTTAATTCTTGCTCAAACGTGCGTTTTTCTGACTTTTGATGTGCCTAAGTGTTTAGTATAAATACTTGTTTTGTATTCACTTTCACACTTTTCACTCACAGAATTTACATGCATTTTCATCTCCTATTTTCTCTGCATAAAAACTCAAAACCTAAGTGTTTGAAAAAGCATTCTTCAATGGCGTCTTCTTCATCAACAACTGCTCAGTTCCAATCTACTATGGCTGCTGTGACTTCAGAAAACTTGGGTGTTGCTCCATACTCTCCTCCCAAAAGAACACTTCTAACGCCTGTTGATAAACTTGAAGTTCTGTGTGAATCCATGGTTGAGTTTGATTCTCTGGCTGATAATGGATTTGAGTTTCGTTCCATAATTAGAGCTCAAGGATGGGTTAAGTACTTTGATAGGCTGTTTGGACCAGTTTACCCTCTCCTTGTGAAAGAATTCTGGATTCATGCATCAGTTTATCCCAAGTTCATCTTATCTTCTATGCTGGGAAAAGAGATTATCATCACAGAGGATCTGATAAGAAGACTGATAGGTTATGAAGAAACAGATGGTGTTTCCCATTTGCCAGCTGGGCGTGTGGACATGGAAGAGGTTTATGAAGAAGTTATGACTGCTGGTTAAGCTTCTAACAAATTCAAAGATCTGAAGCCTGATTACAAGATCTGGGCCAAGATCTTCATGGGATGCATCCACCACAGGAAATCAACCAACTCTCCAGATTATGTCAATAATGAACAGATATATTTCATGTACTGCCTTAGCCAGAGCACCAAGGTAGATCTTCCTTACATTCTGTTCATGCATCTGTGGAATCATATCAATGCATCTAGAGAATCTGTGAAAGAGAAAGGCCAGAAGATCAGGACTTGGATCCCCTTTGGAAGGTTGATCTCAGATCTTCTCACTGAAAATGGTTTAGTGACTGCTCTGTACGCTGCTGGAGTTACAGAGGAATTAGAGTTTATTATGGGAAAGCCTCTGAACGCTAAAAGTCTTCTGAGACTCAAAATTGTTGATGAGCTCACTACTGCTCCAAAGAGGCTGAATATGTCTGAATTGAATAAGAGGGTTCCTGTAGCTGACTTTCCTCTATTCTTTGCTGAAGAACCCAGACATATAGTGCTTATGTATATAGAAGAATGCAAGAAGGAAGGAATACCTGTTCCAGCCAATGTGTTTCAGCTTGTCAAACAACCACTACCAGATGTAGGAGAAGAAGAAGCACCACTTCAGAGGAAAAGGACTCAGCCTGCAGAAGAATCTGAACCTGTCCAGAAGAAGGTCAAGATTGCTGAGAAGCCAAAGAAGCTGCCTCTGTACCTGCCAAGCGGATTAAAGTAAAAGGTACTAAGTCATCTGTCCCTTCTGCAAATCTTGTTATTAATGATTCTAATATTAAGTCTATTCCAAAACCTCCTGTTACTCAAACCACTTCTGTTACTGCCCCCAGTTCTGTTTCACCTCAAAAACAAACTACTGCTTCTGTATCAAAACCATCTCAACCCAAAATTCACATCAAACACTTTGTTCCACGTCAACAACTATCAAATCCACAACCAACAGATCAGCCACCATCAGAACAACAACCATCTGAAAAACAAAACTCTAATCAACAACAAACCTCAGAACATCCAGAAAACCAACCAAAAGAAGTTCAACCAGAAAAAGACTCTGTCATACCACCATCAAATAATCCACCTTCTGAACCTATTGCACCTGTTACTTCTGAACCTACAAAAGTAACTTCTGCTCCTGTTTCATCAGAACCACCATCCCAACAATCTGATATTCCTTCAGAACCTACTCATATCCCTGAGACAGAAGTTCTTGATGTCACCCCACTAAAAACAGTGTTTCAAGTATCTTCTACCTCTTGTACACCTACAACATCCTCCAATTCATCTGAATCTGAAATCCACCCAGATTTTCTTATCTCTCCATCCAAATACTCTGAGATGAACCAACCTGAACCTGAACCTACCATACCTTCTAATACTCTCATTCCAGATCCTATGCCTCCACCTGCACCAATCTGAGATGTTTATCCCCAATTCCAATCCATCATCATCTGGAATATCTTGTGCCCAAGTTTCTTCTCTTTATCATAATCTATCTTATGGTTTCAAACTGAAAGATTTTTATGATAGAGTTGAACCTTCTGAACCCCTCAATCCTCTGAAACCAAAACTCAGACAGGCTCTTCCATCTGTGATTTTGTCATATATTCAATCAATGAACAATGTAGGATCCTTAGCAACAATATCTGCAACCTCTGGTAAAGCTGTTGTTTCAGCTCTGCAATCTGCATCTGATAACACAGTTGCTTCTGCTGAACCACCAAACTCTGCCTTCATACCATACTCTAATGAACCCTTTGATGATGTTTGCCCAGGCACAAGACCAAAACCTCATATGCTTAATGCTTTAAACAGATCCTTACCTCAAAAACCAGAAATTCCTTTCATTCCATATTATCCCCCTCCTCTGATTTCCATCCAAAAATCACTTCTTCCACCAACTCCCAAACCTAAACCTATCACTCTGGAAACCTTGCTAAAACCTCTGCCCAGACTTAATATTGATAATTTATTTCAAACATTTTTGCAAGAAATACAGATGTCTTTAGGTACTGTTCAGAAGAAATGCTCAGAAGCAATGAATGCAAATGAATCTGACATCATCTGGAAAGGATTCATCAATAGATTCAACACTACAGCTTCAAATCTGAAGAACGTCTGTTCTGATGAGGCAAAGCTCAGAGCTGAAAGGACTCTATTCTGGACTGTCAACAAAACTGAACCTCTGCTTTATCTAGATGCTCCTCCACCTTCAACAGAGTCTACAGCTAATGCATTGACTATGACTCTGGTAGAACCCTCTTCAGGATCTACAGAACCAATGGCAATTGACTCTGTTCAGGCTACAGAACCTCCAACTTCTTCATCTGAGATAAAGACAGAACATCCAGACTTTGGAGACAAGATTGCTGCTCTGGAGGCTGGTCAGTCAGAGATAAAATCCTGGATGGCTAAGCAGGATAAGAAGTCTGAGGATATGACAAAATGGATGTCAAAACAAGATGAGAAGAATGCGACTATGACTAAATGGATGTCCAAGCAAGAGAAATCCTCCTCTGAGATTACAGATCTATTGAAGATGCTTTTGTCCAAACACTCTTAGATTTTTTTTCTCATTCTAGTGTTTCTGCATCTGTTGTTTGCATCTGAACTTTATTGCTATATCTTCTGATGTTTACCTATGTACTCTTGCTCTGTTATTTTGAATGAATCAGTTTTCTCCATTTGAATTATCTTATTTATTGTTCCTTTTATTTGTCTTTTTAAAAGTTTTTACTTTTTGCTTATGACGAAAAAGGGGGAGAAAATAAAGATCTGAATCTGTTTAATATAACTTCACCAGAATGAATCTTCAGACATTTCCTTTTGATCTAATATTTAAATTGACTATTTCAGAACATTTGATAAGAACACTCTATAAAAGAATCTCTGAGTCTCTCAGATCATTTGTCTTTTATCAAACTCTGAATCTTATATCTGCAAGATATTCTGACCCTAAAATGTTATAAGAACAAACAAGATCTAACTCTATTACTCAAGACAAAAGGGAAGTTTCTATTCCTTTTTCATATTTAACTCAGGGGGAGATTCATCATCTCAGGGGGAGTTATAATTCTTTATGTTCAGTTAAATAAAATTTCTGATACTTTTTGTCATCATCAAAAAGGGGGAGATTGTTAGAACAAAGATTGGTTCTTAATAATAACTCTTTGTTTTGATGATAACTGTTAGGAAATTTTATATTTAAGAATTATATACTCTAAAATTTGTTTGAGAGTTTTACTGCAGATTCAAATGAAATTAACTCTCTAGAAGCAAATTTGTTGTATACAAGAAGTTATCCTGACTCTGAAGCGCCAGATGCATCTTACAGAAGAATCTGATTGCTCTTTACAGAAGATCCTGAGCGTAGTCTCCAGAAGGATCTGAAGCAAGAAGCTCCAGAACATTCTGAGTCAGAAGCATCTGAAGGTAATCAGAAGCATCTGAAGATAATCAGAAGCATCTGAAGATAGTCAGAAGCATCTGAAGCTGAAGCATCTGAAGCAAAGAAGAATATTGATTGAAGAGTTTCTCAAAGCATTATTCTACAGAAGTTTTTGAAAGTACCAACGCTGCCAAGTACTACAGTTCTGTGTCAAATATGCTCTGATGATCAACACGCTGAAAGCACACATGCTGCAGAAGACTCTGATACAGCAAAGTTCTAAATATCATTAGAAGACTCTGATCCATTCAGACTCTGAAGAACTTGCTGAAAACTGAAGAAGAAATATTCAAGAATATATCCGTTGGAGTTATTCAACGTCTCTTTCTTCATTTGTGCTAGACACACTTACACAGACAAAAAGGATTTTTCTGTGCTATCCACTTCTAGGAAAGGTCACTTGATGTGAAGACAAAAAGGTTCAGACCTTTTTGGGACTCTCTTTTCAATGCTCAGCATCCTTGGATCAGCTGCCTATAAAAGGAGAACTCCACCATATTCTTCAGTTACACAATTTACTGAAAAGAAATCTTATTATTCTAAGCTCTCATTATTTCATATTCTTCTTAGAATCTTTTGTACTTAAACTTAAGAGAAAAATCACTGTTGTGATAAAAGCTTTATAGAAGCATTAATACTCTTGTATTTAATTTACATTGATTGTAAAGGTTATTCCTTAAGAGGATTCAGTTGGAATCAGTAGCTCTTGAGAAGACTAAGAACAGTTGTTCTTAGGTGTTACTATTGTAATCAGTTTGATTTAATAGTGGATTAAGTCCTTGTTGAGAAAGGCAAATCACTCTAGGAAGGGTGGACTGGAGTAGTTGTTTGAACGAACCAGGATAAAAATAATTGTGTGATTATTTTTAGTCTTAATCTTTCATACTTATTCAACCCCCCCTTATAAGTATTATCTCACCTTCAGTACATGGATGGTTGGTTCACTTGTGGTAAGGTTTGTGACACAAAAAAGGTGATTCATGCATGTGAAAATAAAGACAATGAATTGCTGCATGACATGCTTGAGCTTTGAAAAAGAATGATGCATCAAAACCAAATTCAAATAGCCATCTTTGAAACATTATATATTGGTGAAATTTGATCCATTTGGTGATTTTTTGATATCAAAGGAAAGTATTAAGATCAAGGAACATTTCTCACGTTGAAAATAAATTGTGATGAGGCTTGGAAGGTTGTGAAAATTGTTCTTGAAGAGGTGTCCCAAAAACTGTCTAAAAACACTTAGTGAAATTTCACTAAGTTACCAAAATGAACCTCACAATGTCTTGCCTTTGAAGCATCGCAACTTGAAATCTCTTGGTCCAATGAAAAAGTTCTAGCAAAGGATTTAAATCTTGAAGAATTATCTTCAACTTTCATGTTCAAAGGAAAGTGATTTGGAGTCAAGAACTTAGTGAAAAATGCCTTAGAAAGTTGTCTCAAAAATCTGCCTAAAACTTGTCCCACTTGACATCTTTGAAACCCTAACTTGGAGACTGTTGCACCCCAAAATTTGCCCAACCTTTTCTTAACTTGGTTTATGTTTCATTTCATTTCTTTCTAGCATTTGCATTGCATATCATTTTTCATTGAACAAGGGATCAAGAGTTTGTGCATATCAAGAGGAGTCTACTCAGAGGGTTGAGCCTAAAAAAGGGGTTTTTACTCAAGTTTGGATGGTCATCAAGTCATCAGGAAGTGGGCATTGGTCTTGTGAAAGAAATGATAGATGTATGTGGCTCAGCTCCTAACTTGGAGGCCAGTTCAAGATCATCAGGGGGTTGTGAACTCATGGTTATGGATATAAGATGTTGAGAGAGCTCATTGAGTGCCTTGAGGGTCATTGTCGAGCTCATCCAAGTGTTTGTGTTAAGTGTGAAAGGTTACAGTTGAAGTTGTTGCACCTAGGGTTTTCATCTGGCTAATCTTAAGTCAACTGTGAAATTGAAGGAGATAAAAACTCAATTCAAAGTCTCTATGGTCATGGGATTTTGTGTTAAGATGTATGAGATATCATTTCAAGTTCAATTCATCAAGGATCAAGTGTGTGAGAAGTTACTAAATTAGGGTTCTCAGGGTAAAATCCCCTATTTAGTGCCTAACTTCAACACCACCTATCTCAAGATACAAGTTTCAACTCAACTTTTGACCAACATGGAACTTTTAGAGCATGTTCTTAGCTTTCTTTTGAGTACTAGAAGTCCTTGATTGGATTTATAGAACTCAAGTTATGATCTAGACAAGTTACAGGTCATTAGATAAATGTGATTTTGGTCAACAAAAGTCAACCAACTTCCAAGCCATTTTTGACCTAGAAGGATGTTTCTCCTCAAATTTTGGCCAACATGAAAATTCTAGATCTTGATCTTAACTTTATAAAAGGTACTAGAAGCATTTCATCTGATTTGTAGAACTCATGTTATGAGGTTTGCAAGTCAGGGGTATTTTGGGAAAGTAAGATTATAGGTCATAAAATTATAGGTCCATTTCACCAACTTGCACACTTCAAATGAAGATCTTTCCAACATCAAACTTGCTCCAAGTGGTGTTATTTGCTTATTCAAGCATTGAGAAGTCATGGAATAGGCTTGGAATGAGAAATTGATGTGTGATTTTTCATGGAAGGAAGCTTAAAAGGGCAAAATTGGAATTATTTAATTATTGACCATTTTGGTGCAAATGAGTACATTTTTTGAGTGCAAACCACATTTTAAACACATTGGCATTTTTAGATTTTGAATTTGAGGTGTTTAAGTGAGCCATTGTCAATATTTCTTCATCATGAAGTTACACAACAAATCTCAACCATTAAGATTAAACAAGGCTTTAATCCTAGCCATTCACATCCCATGTGGTACCAGCAAGCATTTTCAACCATTTTGGAGCCAATTTGATGGGATTTTCGTGCACATTAGTGAGCTTCAATTTCAATTCCTTGAATTTTCATTTGGGCTGTTAGAGGCTGAGATTGGGCTCAATTCTTATCAAGATCCATCACATATAAGATTTTCAACCTTCACAAATCATCAAAGTGAGAATTGGAGCCAAATTGATCAAGAACAGTTTTTAAAAAGTGTTGAAAATTCAAATTCCGAATTTGGAGATTGAGGCCATTTCAAGACAAATTGTGAATTGCAAAAGCTCTATTGAAGTTTATTGAATGATTCTGGGCAATTTTCTTCAAGCTTAAGCTCCATTTGAAGGCTCAGTGGAAGTTCTCCACTAGGTAATTGAAAATCAACTTTACACTCTTGATAAGCATTGATTCACTGCCATTTTTGCATATTTTAGACGTAGAAACAATGCAGATCATTAATATGTAAAACGAACTGGCATTGGTGTTGATTGTTGGATGATGCTCAAAAATGTTTGGATCTGTTTTGGCTTGTTTATGCGTGTTCTTGCTTGTTTGATGCTTGATCTGTAATCTACACAACTTCTAGATGAGTTTTAAACCAAATTGGAGAGGTTTTGATGAACTTTGGATTTTGGTGCATAATCTTAATGGCTTTGGGTTGCTTTTATTACGCATGATTAGTGATTTTTGAGATTGGATTTCAGATCCTCATGATCTCTAGATGAATTTTGATATAAAATTCATGCAAATTGGCTAAGTCTGGGTTTGGCCGTGTGTGGTTGTTTCATTCGCGGTGGCCGGAGCTGCGAAGAAGATGACCGGAGTTGCAGTCCAGCCACCTGGTTTCCCTCCTTGTTTCATTGGAGAAGATGATTATGTGGCAGCGTGTGGTGCGTGCGATTTGAATACTTTTGATTCCAATGGCTCTGATTAAGACTCACAGTAGGCCATAGTTGACTGGATCCACTTGATTTTATTTAAACTTTCATTAATCTCCTGGCGTTTTTACAACCTCGTGATTTGATTACTAAGTGATCAAGTGGTTCTGATTGAGTGTCCATGATACGCCTTGTTTGACTCATCACGTGGGATTGCCAGGTTTATTTGGTTTTGTTTGGATTTTTTGATGGGCCTGGGACACGCCTGCTATGCGCACCCCCAGCTTGGGCCCAATCCTATTTTGAACTGCATTTGATTGCTATTTGCCACACAGGTTTCTTATTTTATTTTATTTCTTTTGTTTTTTTATTTTATTTTCTGTTTACAATTAAAATCAAATAAAATAATTCCAATACTCCAAAAATTCACCAAAAATATTTTTTATAAACTCTGAGATGTCTAATTTTTTTGGACATTTTTATTTTATTTTTCAATTTTATTTTCAATTTTAAAAAGAATTAAATATTGGAGTTGTTTTAATTGAATTGAATTGTGACACTGTTTGCTCTTGCATTTATTTCTCTCAATCCTTTTTGATCCAATGATTGAAAATTGATCCTCATCTCAATGATGAGTTGATCAATTTTAGAGGACCATTTTGCCCCTGGTTGTTGACTTTTGGGTTGACTTTTGTGGCTTTTCTTCTTGCCATTGTTTCTCCCATTTCAAAGTGGTACATCTAAATGAATTGATTCTTTTGATGGTGCTTTGAGAGGATATTTGTCTTTATTTCTTGGCCTATGGTTTCCAACTTATGTAGCTTCTTTGTTTATTTTATTTGGTATTTTTTGAGCCCTTTCTCTATTTTTGAAGTGACTTGCAAGTTAGGTCATCTCATAGGACAACTCACACAAGTGCATGACCTAGTTTGGATTAGAAATGACCTTTGTGGATCCAATAAGCTCTCAACTCTTCTTGTTTCATATTTTAGACATGTTGAGCTTGCTGTATATTCATTTTTAGGTCAAAATTATGTTCATTGCTTGTTGATTGATGCTTTTCTTTTTGTGCTTTCAACTTGAACTCCTATATGATGCATGCTTGCTTCCTTTGTGCTATTGCTTGCATTTCTTCTTGTTGTGCTTTTCTATTGCTTTTGAGCTCTCTTCTTTTCATCTCCTTTCTGTCCAATGACCTTGGAGTGTCATTTGAGGTAGCTTTGTCCCTCCTTAGGAGGAACTTGAAGCTTACCTAAAGTGATGAATCCATGAGGACTCTTTCTTTGTGTTTGTCACTTGTTTGTTTGCTTTTAATGCATCTCTCTCCTTCTTCTTCTATTTTATTGCATTTCCATATGCATGCTTGGTTGAGATGAGCTTGTGGAGGCTACTGCCCCACACTATTTTTCTCCCACTATCATTCTACTTGTGCGTTCTATGTGTGCATCCTTTCATTTGCATATGCATTTCTTCTTCTCCTTCTTCTTCTTCTTCTTCTTCTTCTTCTTCTTCTTCTTCTTCTTCTTCTTTTCTTTTCCATGCTCCCCATAAGTTCTCTAACCTCTTGAGGTTATGATAGACATTAGGTAGTTCCCTTTTCAAACTCAACTTTAGGTTCACTTTACATGATAACTTTTAGGATTGATTAGTCTCCCATTAGTGTGCCTTCTTCTCTTCTCATCTTCAAACAATCTTAACATACTTAATAAGGATACTGAATGTTGTGCCACGAGCCTTATACTTGGGAAATGTTGATTAAGGGGCCACCTCTAAATTACCTAGAGTGTTTAGTATACGTCCTAAGGATGATATGCGACGCATTCAATCCTAGGTTTTAGACTTTGTTACAACATACATTATGAACACTCTAATTCAAAACACTTCTTCTCTAAAAAACACAAAAACAATTCAAATCTTTTTCACCCTTTGGGGTTCTTAATCAAGGAAAATCATTTTCATTAACAAGAGTGTCGTTAACTCTTAGTTCTATCGCAAACGGTAACGCCTAAGTCTCTAATGGTCGAGCTGCATACACCAACTGCTAGAACTACTTCTACTCGGGCCTACAAACATTTGAACCAGCCTGTGGTCCTTTTAGCCCGAACTACGTTTGCTCTGATCTTTCATACCAGATGAAAGTACGTAGGCACAAGACGCGATGTCTTGGCGAGCAACTTTCCCCCTTCATTAGCCGTAGTTAGGCGAACTACATTGACTCTGACTTTGCCATTGCACGAGGGAGTACGTAGGCACAGAGCGGCGATGCTCTGCCGAGTCATTTCTCTTTTCTTTTTCTTTTGTCCTTAAGCCTTTAGCTAGCTAGTTTAAACACACCCTTTTAGGATAGACAACAATGCATGGATCCTGTCGAGTACGACGGACGTGAGGGGTGCTAATACCTTCACCTTGCGTAACTGACTCCCGAATCCAGACATGGTTGCGATGACCTTGTCTTTCCCTCTTTCTTTAGGTTTTTGCGATTGTTTCCTTTCCCTCTCTTTGGGATAAATAACGAAAGTGGCGACTCTTCTGTTTTTCCGCCGGTGGTTTTTCGCAGTTGCGACAGCTGGCGACTCTGTTGGGGACTCTGGTTCCCTATGCGAGTCAATCCTAGCGCTTATTTGGTTATCTTTGGGTGTTGCATATATGTGCTTTATTTACTTTCGCATTTTACTTTCCCGCATTTATTTTCCGCATCATATATCATTACTACTGTGCTGTGGGGTGGGAAGTTCCATTGAGCGATAAGCCGGACCCGGGCTTGAGTACAAACCTAGTATTAGAGTGGAGACTAGTGGGGGGCTTGTTTGCTTAACAGATACAGTTCCCCATGAAATTCACACTCAGACGAGATTTTCTTTGATGATTTTCCTTCAGATCCTTAGGATCGGTTGGGATTTTGGATTTGAGAATTGTCGACTCTGGGAACCGATCATTTGTGAGTCAGCTAAGTGAGGCCTCTTTAGGAGATAATGATGCCAAACCAGAAATGGTGAACGTATCATCATTTCTTGAAAGTCTGTGATGCTGATGAACGTATAGGACGCCAAACCTTGTCAGTGGATAGGTCCACACCTCTGAGGGGGATTGGGTTGTACAGGAAACCTTAGCTTTCAGATTACCTGGTTCTTTGCAAGTGTGAATCTGTGTTCATGATATCAGTGGATCCTACTGTCGGTACTTTGTTCTTGCTAAGGCGAAGCTTTAGTTTTCCTCAACCGACAACACAACAGTCTTGATCCCTTGTTTGCATTTGCATTTGAATTTTCATCTGCATTTCATTAACATGTATTTGTGTTGCAAGTGCCTATTTCTCCTTTGATTCTAGTGATATTTGCCCGCATTGTTGTTATGGAGTCTCTGAAGAGTACAGTAGCCTACAAGTTTCCAGTTCTGGATGTTAGTACCTTGTTGAGTCTGATTGCCTTGGGTGAGAAAGCAGTAATGGAGGATTTCAAGAAGTCTTATGGGAGATTATTGAGATATGTTCGCAAGCCTTCTGAATATGAGATTAGTGGTGTCTATGCTCTCTTGCAGTTTTATGATGCCCAGTTGAGATGTTTCGTCTTTCCTGACTATGTCTTGGCTCCTACACTAGAGGAGTATTCTGAGCTGTTAGGGGTACCCATTCGGAGTCGGATGCCGTTTGTTCATGTTGATACTAAGCCTGATCTAGCCGAGCTTGCCGCTATTTTGCACCTTGAGGCTTCAGAGTTAGATGGGAAGATGGTCCAAAGACTTGGGATGTATGGTTTTCCTTTGCCTTGCTTGATTGAGAAAGCTCAGCAGTGCGCTAAGGATGGCTGTTGGATTGTATTTAGCGACATCCTGGCTCTTTGTATATATGGCATCGTTCTGTTTTCTCATCTTCCAGACTTTGTGGATGTTGATGCGTTCTATATCTTAGCCTCAGGCAACCCAGTGCCCACCTTACTTGGAGACGTTTATCATTCTGTGCACTACAAGAATGATAAACGAAGGGGTAAGAACGTAGCCTGTTGTGTTCTGTTGTTGTATGCATGGTTCAGTAGTCATCTACCCCAGACGGGTCTGTTTGTTGCCACTGCCAGTACTTCAGGATGGTCAGAGAGATTGATGGGATTATCTGCAGAGAATATTGTGTGGTTTGATCGAGACTTGCTGGGTAAGGATATTGTTTATAGTTGCGGTGGTTTTCCTAACGTTCCTTTGATCGGAAGGAAAGGTTGCATCAACTATAATCCTGCTTTATTGGTGAGACAGTTCGGGTATGTATTGAGGGAGCCTCCTAGAGAAGAGGAGATACAAGAATCTCTATATCTTACTGGCTTATTGGAGGGTGAGGCTCTGGGAAGACTTGAGCATGCATGGAATAATATTCATCGAAAAGGGAAGTTAGCTTTGGGGAAGAGTAACAGCCGAGCGTATGACCCTTACTTGACTTGGGTTCGTGCTAGGGCTTTGAAGTTTCTGATGCCATATCCTTCAGTTGCACCTCTATATCCTCTTATGATTGAGGAACCCACTACTGTAGATATTCAAAAATACAATCAGGTATTGGCAGAGAAGGAAGAGCTGAGAAAAGCGAATGAAGAATTGGAGAAAGAGATCATCTAGCTCCGAAGCGAGAAGATGGAAGCAGTTCATTCTTTCAGGAGAAAGACCGAGCTTGTCAACAAACTGAGAACAGACTTGACTAAGGAGACTAAGGACAGAGAGCGTACAGGCCAAGATTTGAATGCCTCTTACCGTGTTCTTGCCACGAAGAAGGAAGAGTTGGATAAGGCTTACATGAGGATCTCCAAGTTTGAGTCGATATGGAATGCCACGCTTACTAACAACAAGGAACGTGAAGACAAGTTAAAACTTTAGATCAGCAAGCTGAAGGCTCAGCTTAATGCCAAAGATGGAGAGATTGCAGCAGAATCATCACGTAGACGAGACAGCGAGTGCAGGATGAATGAAGCGATCGCTAACTTGAAGAATCTCAGGTTGAGAGCTGGCTCCAAGAGACGCAGACTGGAGGCATGTTTTAGGGAGATAGCTTTGGAGGATCACGTTGATAGCCTATAGCATACTGTGAGTCAGCAGGATTTGCTTATTCAGAGGCTGCTTGCCAGGCCGGATCATCCTGAGACGTTGAGGCTGTTAGAGGATTTCCGATCACGTCATCCTGCTTGACTTGTTTTGTCTATTTCTGTGGTGTTTTTGCTGTTTATTTGCTGTATTTGACCATCGCCAGGCTTGTTGGCCGAGGTCTTTTCTTTATTTGTACTCAGCTGTAGTTTGTACTTTTCCTGACGGCTTTTTGATCTATATATGAGGAGTTGGTATTCTATGCTTGACCGTAGGGTTCTCCACTGTTATATTTTTCCTGGAAACTAGAATCAAGGGGGAAATATCCCTATTGCATAAATACATGTCTACATTTTAGCATTTTTCTCGCATTCGCAGGTGCACCGGAACGGTTAACCTTATTTTTTCCTATGGTTTACTAGTATTTCAGGATTGTTGACGTGATAACTCACCGTTACGGTACCAGAGGAAACCAGAAAAGACTGATGGATCATATGCAGGTAGAAATGCAAGAGATGAGAGATCGTATGGCACAATTGATGGAGGTCATGAAAGGGGTTGCTAGTGGTCAGGCTCAACTTCAGACTTTGGTGCAACCTCTGATTGCGCGGGTTGATAGTGATGGTGTGTTACACGGTGGGATTGCTTCTAACCCTCCTCACCTTGAAACTTCTCGGGTAGACAATTCTATGCCAACTTTAGTCATCCCTACTGCTGGAGGGGGTGGTCACGCTGCTGGTGCTGGAAATGCGGCAGGTTTTAATCATGCTGGTTTTGCTAATGGTGGTAATGGTAATGAAAATGGCTATGGTTACAGTCTCGACACTACAGGTGTTGTACATGGTAGCCTAGATCACACTTGGAATGAGGATAGGCAAGAAGATGTGTTTTCTCCAAGAATTATAAATGCTAAAATACCTTCTGAGGCTGACAGAAGGATTAAGATGATCGAAGAGAAGATGAAGTCTCTTGAATGCCAAAGCTCGATGGGGATGGATATGTCTAATTTGGGGTTGATTCCAGGCTTGAGGGTGCCTCCAAAGTTTAAGGTCCCGGATTTCGATAAGTACAAGGGTACCACTTGCCCTAGGGTTCATTTGAGGTCTTATTATCGCAAGATGTCAGCACATTCTGATGACGAGAAGCTCCTGATGCACTTTTTCCAGGATAGTTTATCCGGGCCATCGCTGGAATGATATATGAGCTTAGAGCCCGCTAATGTCCGTAGCTGGAGAGACCTAGCCGAAGCTTTTGTAAGGCACTATCAGTACAACAGTGACCTTGCTCCGAATAGAGTTCAGCTGCAGAATCTTTCTCAGAAGAGCAGTGAATGCTTTAAAGAATATGCCCAGAGGTGGCAAGAGCTTGCTGCTAGGGTACAACCACCGATGGTAGAACGTGAACTTGTGGATATGTTTGTTGTTATCTTACCAAGAGTGTATTATGAGAAACTCATCGGCAATATGTTTGGAAGCTTTTCTGATCTGATTATCACCGGTGAAAGGGTGGAGAATGGAATTAAGATAGGAAAGATCAATGCTGGTGAAGGGTCCTCGGTAGGAGGAGGGAATAAGAAAGTGTTTGGAAACAAAAGGCGAGAGGGAGATGCTAACATTGTATCTAGTTCATGGGGAAGAAATAGAGGTCGGAATCGACAGAATCAGCAGATTGCCAGTATCACTATTCCAGTAGTTCAACAACCACAACAACAACAGCGTCAGCAACAAGAACAACCTCAGCAGAATCAGCAGGGGAACAGAAGATACCAAGATAGAGGTCGGGCAGCAGGGAACAGACATTTTGATGCCCTTCCAATGCCTTACTCCCAGTTATTGCAAGTGTTGCTACAACTTCAATTGATTCAAAAAAGGACCATGGCTCCTTTGACCGGACAACCTCCACCTGGGTACGATGCAAATGCCCACTGTGAATTCCATTCAGGTGCTCCAGGACATAATATGGATAATTGTAAAGCCTTCAAACATAAAGTGCAAGATATGATTGACAGTAAGCCTTCCAATGATGTTCCCAACGTGGTGTAGAATCCCATGCCGAATCACGGGCAGGCGGGGGTGAATGCAATTGTCGAGGAAGAGGTTTTGAATTTGGTGACTAATGTTGATGAACTAAAAACACCCTTAAGCTTTGTGAAAGCCAGGTTTCTAAAGGGAGGTGTTTTCCCGGGATGTGTTGAAGGTTGTGTTGAATGTTCTGCTGATCCTGAGAGAGGATGTGGATTGTTGAGAAGCGGTATTCAGAAGATGATGAATGACGAGGTTTTACAATTTGACCGTTCTGTTGGAAGAGATTCTGAGGATTTAGTGGCTGAAGAGAAGGATGAGATCGCGACAATCTCCATCCCGTACAAGACTGTTACTATCTACGCTCCAAAGCCGCCGACGACAACTATCACAAAAGTAGGTCCTATGCCGTTTGAGAGCACTAAGGCCATTCCGTGGAACTACGGAGCCGAAGTGTATTGTAATGGGAAGAAGATAAACTTGAATGATACTCCTGCAAGTTTAGTTGACAATCTCGTGGGTGCAGGAGGTATTACTTGTAGTGGCCGAGTCTTTTCATCGCCTGAAGTGATTGCTGGTAAGGTGGACAAGGGGAAAAGACCGGTAGTGGAGGAGACTTCTCAATCTAGGGAAAGAGAATCTTTGTTGAAAGACACGGAGGAATTCATGAGGCTGATTCGGAAAAGCGACTACAAGATAGTCGATCACTTGCAGCAAACTCCTTCCAAAATATCTATCCTGTCGTTGCTCCTTTGCTCTGAGGCCCATAGGAATGCATTGCTGAGAATATTAAACACTGCTTACGTGCCGCAGGAAATTTCAGTCAATCAACTTGAGGGAGTGGTGGCGCACGTAAATGCAGGAAATGGCTTAGGCTTTACGGACCTAGATTTGACACCCAGAGGCAGAAATCATAATTGTGCGCTGCACATATCTTTAGAATGCCGCGGGGCTGTCATGTCTCACGTGCTTGTGGATACGGGATCTTCTTTAAATGTGCTTCTGAAGAAGGCCCTGATGAAGTTGGATATGAAGGGGTTGATTTGCACGCCAAGTGATTTGGTGGGGCGTGCGTTTGATGGAACCCGAAGATCCGTGTTTGGGGAGGTAACTTTGCCGATTCAGGTTGGACCTGAAGTTTTTGATGCTGTGTTTTACATCATGGATATCCAGCCGGCCTACAGTTGTTTACTAGGTCGCCCTTGGATTCATTCAGTTGGGGCTGTTACATCAACTCTGGATCAGAAACTGAAATACATGGTTGGCGGTAGCGTTGTTACGGTATGCGGAGAGGAGGATATTATGGTCAGCCATTTATCATCCTTTAAGTATGGAAGTGGATGGAGGGATCCATGAAACCCTTTGCCAAGCCTTCGAAGCGGTCAAGATCAAGGACAAGTCTCCTGTTGTGAGTAAAGAACCTGAAGTGGCTATATCCTCGTTTAAAGAAGCCCAAGCGGTGGTGCAAACTGGGGCAGTGTAGGGATGGGGCCAAGTGTTGTAAATTCCCCACAAGCAAGATAAATTTGGTCTAGGGTATCGACCGTCATTCTCCTCTCCTTCAGCCTCACAGAGCGCGCCGCGCTATAAAGGGCTCGTGCAGTTTACCAAAGGGGGAGTCATCTTCGAGAGAATCAATGTTGTATCTGATGAAGACGGAGACAGTGATTGCGACATGGATGCCTGGATCAAGCCATGTATTCCGGAACAGAGTCTACGCAACTGGTCAATTGAAGAATTCGTTCAAGTGACGACCGAACAGTAATGCTTTGTTTTTCCAATTATTGTACTACCCTATGTCCTACCCGGGGCATATTGGTATTTTATTTCAGGGCCTTACTTGTTTATGTCTGAACACTGTTTATCAATTAATCAAAGGGCGTTTTCTCATTCAAATTTTGTGATCTCTGTTTTTCTTATTTTTATTTTTCCCAATAAAATGGAAACGTGGTTCATATTTGTTTGCAAATTGTTTGAAACATTTAACCATTTTCATTGCAGGATTCCTATTGCAGATGACACCGATCCAGAACCTCCTATGACTCACTTCGACTTTGATCAACTGATATATCAAGCTGAAGAAGAGATTGATGAGGATGAAGACCTTCCTGAAGAGTTAGCCATACTTTTGAAATAAGAAGAGAAAATCATTCTGACTCATCAGGAGGAAATTGAGGTCATTAATCTGGGTTTTGAAGAAGTTGTCAGAAATGTTCAGATAGGGGCTGCGCTACAGAGCAACGTCAAGCAAAGACTGATCGAGATGCTTCGAGAGTATAGTGACATATTTGCTTGGTCATATGAGGATATGCATGGGCTTGATATCGACATAGTGGTTCATCACTTACCGTTGCACGAGGAATATCCGCCGGTCAAGCAGAAGCTTAGAAGAACAAGACCAGATATGCCGATAAAAATCAAAGAAGAGGTCCAAAAGCAGTGGGACGCTGGATTTTTAGCCGTGACTACCTACCCTCCGTGGGTCGCTAACATAGTGCCTGTACCGAAGAAGGACGATAAGGTGCGGATGTGTGTTGATTATCGGGATTTGAACAAGGCGAGCCCTAAAGATGACTTCCCGCTCCCTCACATTGACGTATTGGTCGACAATACGGCTCAATTTTCGGTGTTTTCCTTCATGGATGGTTTCTCGGGTTATAATCAGATAAAGATGGCACTGGAGGACATGGAGAAAACTACCTTCATTACATCGTGGGGAACGTTTTTCTACAAGGTGATGCCTTTTGGCTTGAAGAATGCCGGAGCAACATATCAACGCGCTATGACAACGCTCTTTCATGACATGATGCATAAAGAGATTGAGGTTTATGTTGATGATATGATTGCTAAATCCCAAACGGAGGAGGAGCATCTGGTTAACTTGTTGAAGCTATTCGAGAGGCTTAGAAAGTTCAGACTGAGGTTGAATCCAAATAAGTGCACTTTTGGAGTTCAGTCCGGAAATTTATTGGGGTTCATTGTCAGCGAAAAAGGAATCGAGGTAGATCCTGCAAAGATAAAAGCCATACAAGACATGCCAGCGCCAAAAACAGAAAAAGAAGTCTGTGGTTTCCTGGGGAAATTGAACTACATTGCTCGGTTCATATCTCATCTAACAGCCACGTGTGAACCAATGTTTAAATTGTTAAAGAAAGATCAGGCGGTTGTCTGGAATGAAAATTGTCAAAAAGCATTTGATAAAATAAAAGAGTATTTGCAGGAGCCTCCAATTTTGATACCCCCAGTAGCTGGAAGGCCTTTAATCATGTACTTTATGGTTCTTGAGAACAGTATAGGTTATGTTCTCGGTCAACACGATGAGACTGGAAGAAAGGAGCATGCGATTTATTATTTGAGTAAAAAGTTCACAGATTGTGAGTCCCGTTACTCAATGCTCGAAAAGACGTGTTGTGCACTTGCTTGGGCTGCCAAACGTTTGAGACAATATATGCTCAATCACACAACCATGCTGATTTCGAAGATGGATCCGATTAAGTATGTCTTCGAGAAGCAAGCGCTTTCAGGAAGAATTGCTAGGTGGCAGATGGTATTGACAGAGTATGATATACAATATGTTTCTCAGAAAGCCATTAAAGGAAGTGTTTTGTCAGAATACCTTGCTGAGCAGCCAATCGAAGACTATCAACCGATGAAGTTTGAATTTCCTGACGAGGATATCATGTTCCTCAAAGCGAAAGATTGTGAAGAACCATTACACGGTGAAGGTCCAGAGAAGGATTCTCAGTGACAAATGATATTCGATGGTGCTGTCAACTCATATGGTAGTGGAATTAGGGCAATTATTACAACTCTTCATGGCACTCACATCCCGTTCACTGCCAGATTAACATTTCCGGTCACCAACAATGAAGCCGAGTACGAAGCATGTATCATGGGTCTGGAAGAGGCTATTGATTTTAGAATCAAGAATTTGGATGTATATGGTGATTCAGCGCTAGTGGTTAATCAAATCATGGGAGAATGGGAAACTCGTCAATCGAATCTGATTTCGTACAGAGATTATGCAAGGAGGTTGTTACCTTTCTTTGACAGGGTAGAGTTTTACCATGTGCCACGAGCAGAAAATCAGATGGCTGATGCCTTGGCAACGCTATCTTCGATGTACAAAGTGAATTTCTGGAATGAGGCTCCCAGAATAGTCATTTCTCGCTTGGACAGACCCATTTTCGTATTCGCCATTGAAGAGGCTGCTGATGGCAGGCCATGGTTTTACGATATACAGAACTTCCTCAAGAAGCAAGAGTATCCACCAGGGGCTTCGGCTCAGGATAAGAATACGCTGAGGAGATTGTCTGGCAACTTTTACTTAAACCCAGATGGTGTACTATAAAGAAGGAACCACGATTTGGTGCTGTTGAGATGTGTGGATGAGAAAGAAGCAATGCTGCTTATGGAATAAGTCCACAAGGGTGCTTTCGATACACATGCCGGTGGACATGCCATGTCTCGGAAACTGTTACGAGCAGGGTATTATTGGCTAACTATGGAGTCAGATTGTTTCAAATTTGCGAAGAAATGCTATAAATTCCAGATTTATGCAGATAAGATACATGTACCGCCGTGCCCATTGAATGTTATGGCATCCGCGTGGCCTTTCTCCATGTGGGGCATTGATATGATTGGCAAGATTGATCCTACCGCATCCAACGGTCACCGTTTCATCTTGGTTGCCATCGATTACTTCACCAAGTGGGTTGAAGCAGCTTCGTACGCTAATGTGACCAAACAAATGGTAGCAAGATTCATAAAGAAGGACATCATTTGCAGATATGGAATTCCCGAGCGAATCATTACTGATAATGGTTCGAATCTAAACAACAAAATGATGAAGGAGTTATGCCAGAACTTCAAGATTTAACATCATAACTCATCGCCCTATATGCCGAAGATGAATGGCGCTGTTGAAGCGACCAACAAGAATATTAAAAAGATAGTGCAAAAGATGGTTGTCACTTACAAAGATTGGCATGAGATGTTGCCTTTCGCCTTGCACAGTTATCGTACGATGGTACACACATCAACTGGGGCAACTCCTTTCTCACTAGTATATGGTATGGAAGTTGTCCTACCACTAGAGGTCGGGATTCCTTCTTTAAGAGTTTTGGTCGACGTGAAACTTGATGAGGCAGAATGGATAAAGAATCGTTTGAATCAGCTTAGCCTGATGGATGAAAAGAGATTAGCATCAATTGCATATGGTCGTTTGTACCAAAACCAGATGAAGAAAGCTTATGATAAGAAGATGCGCCCTCGAAGCTTTCAGACGGGCGATCTTGTGCTGAAAAAGATTCTCCCACCACAATCAGATCACAGGGGCAAATGGACTCCCAATTATAAAGGTCCATATGTTGTACGAAAGGTCTTCTCTGTAGGAGCCTTGTTGTTAGCCACCATGGATGGTGAAGATTTCTCATCCCTTGTGAACGCAGACGCAGTTAAAAAATACTTTGCTTAAAAGAGACCCGCTGGACACAAAAAGAAACGTCCAAGAAAAATGGGGCATCCCGGCGAACCATAAAAAAGAAAAGAAAAAGGTTCGAGCAAAAATTAGGGATAAAAATGAAAAGCTGTAAACCCGCAAAGTCGAAAATCAAAAAAGGCGACTTTGGCAAAAATGGGTATCCCGGTGAATCGAAAACCCGAAAAGGGCGGTTCAGGCAAAAGTTAGGGATTGAAAAAGAAAATGACTGTGGTCTGCGTACGAACTTCATTACTTTGTGGATTGGGAGAACCTGAGGGCCGTGTTTATCCGAATCAATTTCTTCTAAAGACGAAGCGTCGGGAAAGCGTCAGAGTCAGGCGAGTCATAGAGGGATCAGCTCATGGTGTTTGTCTGTGCCACGTTGCCGACATTTTTTACACTCTTGTATATTTCTGTGCATATCTGTATTTGTTTTGCGCATCTTCCTCTTTTCAGGAGTTGCATCTGTTGTAAAACTTTGCCTATTTACAGGCCATTCATCAATAAATATATATTATTCAGTACTTGATCTGTGTGCTTTGTTTTAACTTTTACTGTTTTGTTTGTGAAAACGCCCAATGTTTTGAGAAACATGCACTAACATAAACTTGCAGGCCTTGGCCAATAATTGTTAAAACTTTGAATTAATTAAACAACGTCACAAATGATGACTAAGATGATTCCGATTGCGTAGGATCTTGTCTGTTTTGTTCAGTTTTTGCAGGGTCGTTACCCTTGGGGCAAAGAGCTGGATAAAGTTCGTCTTATCCCCAGCCAGAGATTTACTCCCTCAATCAGTGATGTTCATACCTCTATCCCCAGTAGAGTTGTATGCAGTTCGAGCTAAGTAGGTAGCGGGTACGCTTCTGGCAGTTGTTGCATTTGATCCCCGCAAGGTGCATGCTTGTAGGTACTCCCCAGCGAGTCGTGTTTGGATTTTCTCCCCACAGAGTAATTTGCAACCTGGTTAGGTTCGTTCCCTGGCAGAGCAATCCCCAGTTTGAAAGGGATGGTTTCCCCAGCGGTGTTGCTCTCTCTTCCCTAGCAGGATAGAAGAATGTTGTCACGTCGGTATTCCTCGCAGGAAGCCAACAAAGGCCCGTTTCGCGGTATAAGTCCAATTGTTATTGGCATGAGCAAGTTTGCGCTCTATCACCGGCAGAATTATGGATTCCCTTAACAGGGTTATTTTGTTATCCTAGCAGGATGATTTATGTATCTCTAGCATTTATATCGCTGATTTAGTTCCGATGCATTTGCATGCGGGCATAACATCTACCCAAACGCGTAGCATTTCCATTTCGTATGGAGCATTACGCCATTTTCAAACATACGCATGTGAAACATAAGCCAGGTTGTTATCTCTTTGTTTCAGGTGAATCTCGCAGGTGATGGGTCTTTACCCGTATGGTGGCTAAACCCCAACTCATGTTATTTCCCTAGTGGAGTTTCTCCGTGATTGTTATCAGTGGATGATCTTAACTTCATGTGTGGTAGTTCATTTTTATTTAGCGAATGTCTGGCGGTGATGTCAGAAGTTTCTCAGAAACGTGGTTATCTGACGGCGATGTTGGATGCTTATCAGATTTATGTTTATCTGGCGGCAATGTCAGATGTTTATTAGCACCATGGCTGTCTGGCGGAAATGTCAGAGTTCTTTATCCCTACAGGTACTTGACGGCGATGTCAGGTGTTCCTCAGAGTTATATTTAGCTGGCGGCGATGTCAGATGTTTATTGGATTTATAGTTGCTGACGGCGAATTCAGATTCTCTTATTAGATTTGTGTGTTTCTGGTGGCGATGCCAGGTGTTTTGTTTACCAGCGGCGATGTTGGAGGTTTGTTTTTGACGGCGATGTTAGGTTCTCTTACTAAATTTGTGTTTTGTCTGGCGGCGATGTCATGTTTTTTTTGGTTTCCCAGCGGCGAGGTTGGATGTTGTTACTGGCGGCGATGTCGGGTAATTTTGGTTCTCCAGCGGCGATGTTGGATGTTTGTTTCTGACGGCGATGTTAGATAATGTTTGTTTCTGGCGGCGATGTCAGATGATACAGTTCTCCCAGCGGCGATGTTGTATGTTCTTTCTGACGGCGATGTTAGGTGTTTTGGTTATTGATGACGATGTCAAGGGTTTAATCAACTTTGTGATGGTCTTACGACGATGTTATAGAATTGTATCTTAGGATTCTATACTTGTTTTATCTAACAGAGGTTTAACGACGATGTTAGCTATTCTACCAACTTGAAGTAGAAGTTTGACGGTGATGTCAAATGTTATTATAGACTTAATGTCTATGACTGGCGGCAAGGTCAGGTGCCTGACGGTGATGTCAGAGGAATTTAATGCAGATAATTGACAACGAGGTCATGTGCTCTTCAGACTGTATGTCATTATTGTTTTCTCAGACTGGTTTTCCCCAAGCAGAGTTACTCGTTAAGTTTCTCTTTTCCCCAGTGGAATGTGTTTGTAATCAGAGCAGTTACCCCAAGAGGGTTTGTAGTTTTATTTCTGCGGTTGGCAAATTTCCGGGTTCTTTAGTATTCAACCGTCTTCTACCTTGATTGTGTGAAAGCCAGCCGCTTTTCACTCGTTCAGGTCCAAGTCGTTTGAATAGGGGCAGCTGTTACACCCCAAAATTTGCCCAACCTTTTCTTAACTTGGTTTATGTTTCATTTCATTTCTTTCTAGCATTTGCATTGCATAGCATTTTTCATTGAACAGGGGATCAAGAGTTTGTGCATATCAAGATGAGTCTACTCAGAGGGTTGAGCCTAAACAATGGGTTTTTACTCAAGTTTGGATGGTCATTAAGTCATCAGGAAGTGGGCATTGGTCTTGTGAAAGAAAGGATAGATGTATGTGGGTCAGCTCCTAACTTGGAAGCCAGTTCAAGATCATAAGGGGGTTGTGAACTCACGGTTATGGATATAAGATGTTGAGAGAGCTCATTGAGTGCCTTGAGGGTCATTTTGGAGCTCATCCAAGTGTTTGTGTTAAGTGTGAAAGGTTACAGTTGAAGTTGTTGCACCTAGGGTTTTCATCTGGCTAATCTTAAGTCAACTGTGAAATTGAAGGAGATTAAAACTTAATTCAAAGTCTCTATGGTCATGGGATGTTGTGTTAAGATGTATGAGATATCATTTCAAGTTCAATTCATCAAGGATCAAGTGTGTGAGAAGTTACAAAATTAGGGTTCTCAGAGTAAAATCCCCTATTTAGTGCCTAACTTCAAGACCACCTATCTCAAGAAACATGTTTCATCTCAACTTTTGACCAACATGGAACTTGTATAGCATGTTCTTAGCTTTCTTTTGAGTACTAGAAGTCCTTGATTGGATTTATAGAACTCAAGTTATGATCCAGACAAGTTACAGGTCATGAGATGAATATGATTTTGGTCAACAAAAGTAAACCAACTTCCAAGCCATTTTTGACCTAGAAGGATGTTTCTCCTCAAATTTTGGCCAACATGAAAGTTGTATATCTTGATCTTAGCTTTCCAAAAAGTACTAGAAGTCTTTCATTTGATTTGTATAACTCCAGTTATGAGGTTTTCAAGTCAGGGGTATTTTGGGAAAGTAAGATTATAGGTCATAAAATTATAGGTCCATTTCACCAACTTTCACACTTCAAATGAAGATCTTTACAACATCAAACTTGCTCCAAATGGTGTTATTTGCTTAGTAAAGCATTGAGAAGTCATTGAATAGGCTTGGAATGAGAAATTGATGTGTGATTTTTCATGGAAGGAAGCTTAAAAGGGAAAAATTGGAATTATTTCATTATTGACCATTTTGGTGCAAATGAGTACATATTTTGAGTGCAAACCACATTTTAAACACATTGGCATTTTTAGATTTTGAATTTGAGGTGTTTAAGTGAGCCATTTTCAAGATTTCTTCATCATGAAGTTACACAACAAATCTCAACCATTAAGATTAAACAAGGCTTTAATCCTAGCCATTCACATCCCATGTGGTACCAGCAAGCATTTTCAACCATTTTGGAGCCAATTTGATGGGATTTTCGTGCACATTAGTGAGTTTCAATTTCAATTCTTTGGATTTTCATTTGGGCTGTTAGAGGCTGAGATTGGGCTCAATTCTTATCAAGCCATCACATATAAGATTTTCAACCTTCACAAATCATCAGAAGTGAGAATTGGAGCCAAATTGATCAAGAAAAGTTTTGAAAAAGTGTTGAAAATTCAAATTTTGAATTTGGAGATTGAGGCCATTTCAAGATAAATTGTGAATTGTAAAAGCTCTATTGAAGTTTAATTAACGATTCTGGGCAATTTTCTTCAAGCTTAAGCTCCATTTGAAGGCTCAGTGGAAGTTCTCCACTAGGTAATTGAAAATCAACTTTATACTCTTGATAAGCATTGATTCACCGCCATTTTTGCATATTTGAGACGTAGAAACAATGTAGATCATTAATATGTAAAACGAACTGGCATTGGTGTTGATTGTTGGATGATGCTCAAAAATGTTTGGATCTGTTTTGGCTTGTTTATGCGTGTTCTTGCTTGTTTGATGCTTGATCTGTAATCTACATAACTTCTAGATGAGTTTTAAACCAAATTGGAGAGGTTTTGATGAACTTTGGATTTTGGTGCATAATCTTGATGGCTTCGGGTTGCTTTTATTACGCATGATTAGTAATTTTGAGACTGTATTTGAGATCCTCATGATCTCTAGATGAATTTTGACATAAAATTCATGCAAATTGGTTGAGTCCGGGTTTGGCCGTGTGTGGTTGTTTCATTCGCGGTGGCCGGAGCTGCGAAGAAGATAACCGAAGTTGCAGTCCGGCCACCTGGTTTCCCTCCTTGTTTCATTGGAGAAGATGATTATGTGGCAGCGTGTGGTGCGTGCGATTTGAATACTTTTGATTCCAATGGCTCTGATTAAGACTCACAGTAGGCCATAGTTGACTGGATCCACTTAATTTCATTTAAACTTTCATTAATGTGCTGGCGTTTTTACAACCTCATGATTTGATTACTAAGTGATCAAGTGGTTTTGATTGAGTGTCCATGATACGCCTTGTTTGACTCATCACGTGGGATTGCCAGGTTTATTTGGTTTTGTTTGGATTTTATGATGGGCCTGGGACGCGCCTGCTATGTGTCGCTACTGCGAAAATCGGCGCCGGCTATGACAGAAGAGTCGCCACCGTGCGTTATTTATCCCAAAGGAGGGAAAGGAAACACTCAGAGTAAACCTAACGCAAAGAGGGAAAGGAATGGTCGTCGTAACCAAATCCTGGATTCGGGAGTCGATTACGCGAGAGGAAGGTATTAGCACCCCTCACGTCCGTCGTACTCGACGGGATCCACGCTTGTTTTCTGGTACGGATTGTTATTCTATCTACTCTACAGGTCTGGGTTAAAAAGAAAAGAAAATGACTCGGCAAAGTATCGCACTTTATGCCTACGTATTCCCGTCTGAAACGAGAAATCAGAGTCAACATAGTTCGCCTACCTACGGGAAAGGAGGGGAAGGTTGCTCGCTAGGATACGACATCCTATGCCTACGTACTTTCATACAGCATGAAAGATCAGAGCAAATGTAGTTCGGGCTACGGAAGACACAAGCTTGTCTGACTGTTTTTTATTACCTTATGAAATGGTTTTTTCTTGATTAAGAGTCCAAGCGGACAAAAATGACACTTTGATGTTTGTTTTGAAGCTTTTACGAAAGAAGTGTTTTTTGGTTTGTTTGCAATCTCTGACGCACTAAAGACTATGATTTGAGAGTGACTACGTCGCGTGTCACCCAAAGGGTGCCACACTAAGCAGGAAGACTACTGGAAAGAAGCTCTCCAGCAACCCTTTCTAAAACAGCTTAAGGCTCGTAACGTACGACATCGATTAACCTTATTACTGTGTTTTTGAGTTGTTTTGAGATAAGAAGAGAAAGAAGCTCTAAAAAGCCTAGGGTTGAAAAGGGAATAAAAACTAACCTAATGTTGTCATGCATGGATAAGAATCCTAATGTCTGTCATAATTCCCTCCTGCACAGAGGAAATCAGAGATCCTAGGGGATAAACGGAAGAGAAGCAAGCAAATACAGTAAAATGCATGCAATGCAGCAATACAAGCGAGGCAAGGGAGTCCTGCTCAACCTCGAACCTGGGAAAACAACAGGTAAAATGAATCAACATTCACTTCAAACCTAGGGGGTAAGCTATACAAGCCAACAAACAATACAGAGAAACAAAACCCAAAGCAGAGGAGGCAACCCAAGCAGCAGCACCAAACTCCTACAGCAAACAGCACAAGCAGCAGCTCTGACAGCAACAATTGATTAACCAGCAAAAAGTTGACAACAACAACTCCTATCTTCATGAATAACCCCTATCCTCAAGCTTCAATAAACTTTCAATCTTCAACAAGCACCAAGCTTCAACAAACTTCAAACTTCAACAAGCAACCAGCTTAAACCAGCAAACTTCAACCAGTAAACAGCTTCAACAAGCTCCTAACCTCATCTTCAACAAGCAGACAACTTCAACTTCATCAAGCTTCAACAAGCAGCAAAACCCTAGCAGCCTTCAATCAGTAAACAGCTTCAACAAGCTCCTGACTTCATTTTCAACAAGCAGCAAAACCCTAGCTTCAACAAGCAACCAACTTCAACAAGCAATACTCCTAGCTTCAACAAGCACTAAACCTTCTCTTTACCAAGCTTCAACAAGCACCTCCAAGGGAGAATCATTCAACAAGATCAGTTTGAAATGTTAAGTGACTTAATGGCAACCAAAGGAAGCCACTGAGAACTTAACATTATAGTAGAAAAGTACCCTCAAAGTTCTACTCCTAAAGCATGCCACTCATCCATCCAAAGGAGATATGTGACTTCTTTAAGAGGACTTTATGTCATTGGATTGAATGGAGATGAACAATATACTCCATGTTTGAAGAAACAAGCAAACCTGATCTAATGCTCTTCCTAAAACCCTAGTTTCCCTAAGCTCCCGACAAGCATCCCACAAAAGGACAAGGCTTCATCTCCAAGCTCCTTCAAGCTATCCATATCAACATCAACATGTCTTCATCTTCATCCAAGCACAAGAGCACCACCACCCTAGTCTAAGGGGAACTATTGAATGAACTAGTCAAGTTAGTGCATTAGAAACACCTAAAAGTTAGTCCTAAAACTAATTCTAATTAAAATACCAAAAATGATTGTAAAATACTATAAAAAATTATAAGGGTTCCTAAGCGTCTTAAGAATCTCTCATACAAAAACCAGTGGGTTAACCAATCATTAAGTCCTAAAACTATGCCCTAAACCTAAGGGAACTATCCTAAAACCCTAAATCTACACCACCTAATGTTCAATGTTCAAAACAACCTAATATTATCTCACAAAAATATGAGAAAATTTCTATAGGTACATGAATATCTATTCTAAATAACCCAAAAAGAATCACCTCAAAAATCAACTCCAATTATCCATACTAAAATCAACAAAATAGCACACCAACCATATTCAAAATAAAAGCAATTAAAATGAAAAATATGTAATTAAAATATAAAATGCATAAATTAATTAAATTTTAACCCTATTAAATTCTAGGCTCTTTAAGGAGTCAGGGGAAAAAAATCTCACCTAAATTGCTTAATTTTCCTATTTATTATGAATTAATTTCTAACCTATATGAAAATATGAAATAAAAAGAAAATAAATGAAAATTAATAAATGCGCGTGACAAATAGCAATAAAATCCAGTTGTAAACCAAGTATGGGCCTAAGGGGGTGGGGGTGCGCGTATCAAATCCTAACTAAGCCCAAACCATACTAAAATGAATCAGGAAAATAAAATGGAAATGGAAAAATGTTTGTGGCAAATAGCAATTATTTCTAGTGTAAATCCTCATTGGGCCTCAATGCAGGGTGTTGATAGTAAGTGTTGACTAAGCCCATCCAACTTGAATAAATGAAATGATGCGTTTCATCTAAACTCAACTCCTCAGAACGCGAAACAAAATCGTGGCCGTTGGTTGGTGTTTTCAGTCAAGGTCAATGCATGATCCAACGCCTAAAACTTCATCTTCTCCAAATATTTGAACCTGGGAGGGAAAGTAGGGACGGTGGCCTGAGCTACAGCGCCACCGTCGTCTCCGGTGAAGGTTACCCCAAAGTGCATCAAACACAACAACTAAACATCCAAACTCACTCGTTTTTTGATCCTGAGTCCAATTATGACCTCCAAAATCAATGATTCTCACTCCAACTCAAAACACGAGCCAATGTTCAGAAAATCACCCAAAACTCAAATGTCATGATTCTTGAAATTAAAGGCACTAATGTGAACTACACTCTTCACTGATCAAAACTAACTATCCAAATGCCATTGAATCACTCAATTCTTGCACTGAAATCCATCCTAGCATCAATACTAACCTATCCTCATGTCAAAACCTAAGCAATTCACTACCAATTATGCTGAAACTTGAAGAATGCAAACCTGGTATAAAGTGATGAACATAGTAGGTTTTCCTACGAATCAAGCTCCAATTCTTTCCAGAATCACTCAAGAACCACTCCCCAAGCTTCAGAAACACTCAATTTGCAATGAAACCTCACCAATCTTCAAAGTCGATTCTTGATGCAGCTATGCAATTTCAACTTGCTCCTTCTTATTTCTCTCTAATTCTTGCCCAAAAAATCATTTGAACCAGTTGCAATGCATATATAGAGTGTGTTAGAACACTCTAGAACTTTCTGTAACTGCCATAATGAGAATTTCAATTTCTCATTCTCCTTCAAAATCTCATGTGCACAGTTGGTGATTTGCCATGTTCTAGCTCCCAATTTCACTTGAATTTCTCATCTCATGCCATTTAGAATTGAATGGGATGTGTATCTTCGTTGTTTCTGATCCAAAGGCAATGGATTGATATGTTGCTTCCACCTTAAGTCACAAAATGAAAGTGTGTGAAAATGGACTCAATTCAAAAATGTTACAATGCCATCATTCTTATAATGGTTTTTATGATCAATTTGACATATAACATGAGCTTGTTTGACCCTAAATCAAGAAATTCCATTTTTTGGCCTTTTAATGACTTTAATTTCTTCCCTTTTAAGCCATTTCAAGCAACTTTGTGTTCCAAGCCAAAACAAACTCTCATGACCACTTGGTTACACTAAAAACATAATTTTGAACAAGTTTCATGTTGAACAAGTTTCCATTTGAAGCTTGCAAGTTGGAGTTATGGACCTATGATCACAAATGACCTATAATCACCAATACCCAAAATACCCCTGGCTTGCAAAGATCATAACTTGAGCTCTAAAAATCCTATCAAGGACTTATAGTACTCTATGGAAAGATAAGATCACGATCTACAACTCTCATGTTGGCCAAAAATCCATTTGAAAATTCCTTGAAGGGCAAAGGTTGCTTAGAAGTCAAGTGACTTTCACAGATAAATTTCATAGTCATCTGATGACCTGTAACTTGCAAGAACCATAACTTGAGTTCTATAAATCCCCTTGAGGACTTCTAGTACTCAAATTAAAGGTATTGAGATGCTCTACAAGTTTAGTGTTGGACAAAGATCCATTTGAAACTTGTATCTTGACTTATGTGGCTTTGAAGTTAGGCACTAAACAGGGTGATTTGCACTAAAACCCTAATTTAGCAACTCCCCACCTTCTTGATTCTTCTTTGCTTAATCTTGGCACAACACCACACATGTATCAACATACCAATCCATAAATCCCATGACCTCAAAGTAGGCTTTGATGCTCTTCAATTACTCAATTGACCCAGATGAAACCCTAGTTGACTGCACCTCAACTGTGGCTCTTGCACTTGAATCAATGACTTGATTTAGCTTCAATAGGGCCCTCTAGGAATTCTATGAGATCCATACACACCTCAAATTCACATTCCATGTTTCACATCCCACTGATGACTCTCAATATTTCTCAAGATAGGAGCAAAACCCACATGCAGGCACTCAAACTTCTCAAGACTTCAAATCACTTCTTGATGGCTTGGATGATCTCTCAAGCTTGGATAAGACCTCTTGCTAGGCTTCTTCTGATAAGAATCACACTTGGACCCCTGTTGGATGAGTGATATGCTATGATATGCTAATGATTGAACTATGTACATGATGTAACTATGCAAATGAAATGCAATGAAACATAAATCAGGCAAGAAAAGGTTGAGCAAATTTTGGGGTGCAACAGTTGCCCCTATTCAAACGGCTTGGACCCGACTGGGTGAAGAGCGAACGACCTTCAAAAAATCGAGGTACGAGACGGTTGAATACCAAGGAACCTGGAAATTTGCCAACCGCAGAAATAAACTGCACCACTTGGGGAACAACATCCCCTACCTGAACCCGGTTGTTACGGCAACAACTGATCCAACGTCTGATAATAATTCTGATTTCAACTTCAACCACCTATGTAACGCCACAGGTACTGAACAATTTTTGCAAAAACACCTCCGTCCACAACTGGACTAACCTTGTCAACACAAGAAGAGAAACAAATTCGTCAACACGAATAGAGATTCTGTCGTCACAGGAGTAACCTTGTCCACATCTGGACCCAAATTTCGTCAAATCACGAATAAATACAAATCTGTCCACGTCAGGACTCACACTTCGTCAAATCGAAGAAATCTCAACAACACGGGAATAGAACTTTGTCCATGTTAGGACGCTTGTTTCGTCAACACGAAGAAATCCCCTCAACAAGAGCAAAACTTTGTCCACGTTAGGACGCACACTTTGTTAACACGAAGAAATCCCATCATAAACTTGTCCATGTTAGGACTCAAATTTCGTCAATCTGAAGAAATCCTATCGTCATAGGAATAAAACTTTGTCCATGTTAGGACGCCACATTCCGTCAACACGGAGAAATCCCGGCGACTTCGCGGGGGATGAGTTGTCCGCATTTCGCCAACCCGAGGAGATCCTATCAACATAGGCAATAAAATCTTATTTGTGCATCGTCAACACGAGGAACTCCTATCAACATAGGAATACATTGTCCACGTTAGGACCCACATCTCATCAACACGAGGAAATAAACCCGTCACCATGAAGAGAAATAAATTTGTCCACGTCAGGACTCCATCTCGTCAACACGAAGAACGGTAAACTTGTCCACGTCAGGACTTGCATCTCGTCAACACGAGGGAAGGTAACTTGATTTGTCCATGTCAGGACTCACATCTCGTCAACACGAGGAAATCCTATCACCATAGGAGTACATTTTCCACGTCAGGACACCATTTCGGCAACACGAAGAAAGATAAATTTGTCCACGTCAAGACTCGCGCATCTCGTCAACACGAGGAACTATAAACTTGTCCACGTCAGGACGCACATTTCGCCAATACGAAGAAAGATATCTGCTGGGGATAAATGGTCCACATCAGGACACCATTTCGTCAACACGAAGAGTAATCAATTTGTCCACGTCAGGACTTCCCATTTCGTCAACACGGAGAAATCAAATTTGCCCACGTTAGGACTAGCACATCTCGTCAACATGAGGAAATACCTTCTCGTCCACGTTAGGACGCACACTTCGCCAACACGAAGAAATCCCATCAATACAGGAATAAATTGTCCACGTCAGGACTCATATCTCGTCAACATGAGGAACTCCTATCAACATAGGCAATAAGATTTTGGCGACTTCCGGGGAAATAATTCTGTCAACCAGTAGGAAATATACATCCGTTTATCCATACGGAAGATACTCTGAATACAGTTTCTCTGCTTATCTCTGCAGTAGCTAACTCCATTGGTCCCAACCCATAACCTTCTTAGCACTGACGTGACAATGACTTTGAGGATGACTCTACTGGGGATATTTGGAGACCAAACTGTCGGACGCCTGTTTCGATAACCGACGGCAGCTTCCGCAATTTTGATTCATGAAACCCTTCGACGCTGACGTAATAGCAAATTTGAAGAAAATAATCCGCTGGCCGGATAAGAGAAACTTCAACAAGCAACTCTGTGGGAAAAATAGTAAGGTGAACCGTATCATCACACGTCTCACGGCGAGACCTCGCATTCATGGCAATAGATCTGAGCTAGAACTCCATACTCCTGCTGAGAAAACACACCTGAAAGCAAAAGGTTAACCAACCTGATTCATGTTTCAAAATGCGTATGTTTGAAAATGGCGTAATGCTCCGTACGGCACGAAAATGCTATGCGTTTGAGTAGATGCAAATATGACGATATATGCAAATGCAAATGTAGGCTCAAGCTGCCGGGGCCACTCTGATAATGATGTCTCAATAACATGAATGCTGAGGATAAAGCCAACTCCGCTGGGGAGAACAAGTATCATAAGGTATTCCGGTAAAATAAATGTCGGAAATACAGTCAACTTTGTCGGGGAGAGATTAAACATCAATTTCCACTGGGAGGAAAGAACAAACACCCTGCTGGTGAACAAACTTAGCTGGGGAAGAAGCGCCACTTCTGGGCAAAGCACACTGTCTGGGCACAGTTTACACATTCAGAGTTACCACTTCGCTGGGGACAATCATCCCGACGGAGGTAAGACGACCTGTGGGGAGCAGGAAAACCATCCTTCGCAGATATAAACCATTCCAAACCAACAACTTGGTTAACTATTGCGGGAATCTCCCATGCTGGAGATTGAACGTGCACATCTTCGATTCGCTGAGGAGCGCAACCTCTGCAGGGGACATTGATTTTGACTTGCTGGGGTTAATCCTATGGACGGCTTTCCATGAGGACACTCTCCTGGGGAAAATAATTCCCTCCTTCGGGAAGGGATAAATGTCATTTCAACTCTCTGGGGATAAGCTGCGACTAGCTGAGGAATGACATCAACTGGAGTCAGGTCTTACGTCAAGCGACCTTGGCTGGGGAATACAATTCCTGACCGTTTGCTCCAAAGGTAAGAACCCTGCAAAACACAAACGAGACAAAACAGGCCTATACAACAGAATCTACCCGGGTTAGCATCTGTGACATTACTTCAGTCAATTCGAAGTTTTAGCAATTATTGGTAAGGGCCAGCAAGATTATGTAAGTGCAAGTTTATCAAAAACATCAGCGTCTTTCACAAACAAAACAGTAAAGAACAAGCATCAAGTACTGAATAACATGTTTTATTGATAACGGGCCTCTGAATAGGCAAAGTTTTGTACATTGGATGCAACTCCTAAAAAGAGGAAGCTACGCACAAATACACATAAATATATGCACAAGAAGCATAAAGAAAATACAAAACAATATTAGTATACATGTCGGCAACGTGGTACAGACAAACACCATGAGCTGATCCTCCTATGACTCGCCTGACTCTGCGCTTTCCTGGTACTCGATCTTCAGAAGAGATTGTTTTTGGATAGACGGCCCCCAGGTACTCCCAAGCCACTAAGCAATGCCGTATCAAATCCGGACCGCAGTCATTTGCTTTTTCAATCCCTAACTTTTGCGTGAACCGCCCTTTGCGGGTTTTCAATTCATCGGGATACCCTTTTTTGCTGAAGTCGCCCTTTTCAGGTTTTCGACTTCGCGGGTGTACATCTTTTCCATTTTATCCCTAACTTTTGCCCGAACCCTTTTATTCATTTTTTATGGTTCGCCGGGATGCCCCATTTTTTCCTGGACTCTCTTTTTACTGTCTAGCGGGTCACTTTCAAGAAAAGTATTTTTTAACTGCGTCCGAATTCACAAGAGACGTAAAGTCCTCACCATCCATGGTGGATAATAACAAGGCTCCTCCAGAGAAGACTTTTCTGACAATGTAGGGACCTTCATAATTGGGATTCCACTTGCCCCTGTGATCTGTCTGTGGTGGGAGAATCTTTTTCAACACAAGATCGCCTGTCTGAAAGCTTCGAGGGCACACCTTCTTGTCGTAAGCTTTCTTCATCCGGCTCTGATACAGCCGACCATATGCTAGAGAAGCCAGTCTCTTCTCATCCATTAAGCTGAGCTGATTCAGTCTATCTTTAATCCATTCTGCCTCGTCGAGTTGGACATCTCGTAAAACCCTCAGGGAAGGAATCTCGACCTCCAACGGTAACACCGCCTCCATCCCGTATACCAATGAGAAAGGGGTTGCCCCGATTGATGTGCGTACCGTCGTACGATAACCGTGCAAAGCGAAAGGTAACATCTCGTGCCAGTCCTTATACGTCACAACCATCTTCTGAACAATCTTCTTTATGTTCTTATTGGCCGCTTCGACAACGCCATTCATCTTGGGCCGGTAAGGAGAAGAGTTGTGATGCTCAATCTTAAAATTCTGACACAGCTCTTTCATCATCTTATTATTCAAATTCAAACCGTTGTCGGTGATAATCCGCTCAGGGATTCCATATCTGCAGATAATATCTCGTTTGATAAATCTGGCTACCACTTGTTTGGTCACATTGGCGTATGACGCCGCTTCCACCCATTTGGTGAAGTAATCAATTGCTACCAAAATGAACCGGTGTCCGTTTGATGCCGTAGGCTCGATCTTACCAATCATATCAATCCCCCACATCGAGAAAGGGCACGGTGATGACATCACATTCAGAGGGCTCGGAGGCACATGGATTTTGTCCGCATAAATATGGCATTCATGACACCTCTTTGCAAACTTGAAACAATCTGTTTCCATAGTCAACCAATAATAACCTGCCCGCAGCAGTTTTCTCGTCATAGCATGCCCACCAGCATGTGTACCAAATGTACCCTCATGTATATCTTCCATGAGCAACTTCGCCTCTTTCTCATCTACACAGCGTAGCAACACCAAGTCGTGGTTTCTTTTGTATAGGACACCGTCCGGGTTCAGATAGAAATTGCCAGCCAATCTCCTGAGAGTCTTCTGATCTCGACTGGATGCCCCAGCCGGATACTCCTTGTTCTTCAGGAAATTCTGGATGTCAAAGTACCAGGGTTTACCATCGGGAGCCTCGTCAATGGCAAATATGAAGGCAGGCCTATCGAGCCGAGAGATAACAATCCTGGGAGCCTCATTCCAGAAGTTAACTTTATACATTGAAGACAATGTCGCAAGGGCGTCAGCCATTTGATTTTCTGCCCGTGGCACGTGATGCAATTCCACCTTGTCAAAGAAAGGCAACAATCTCCTTGCATAGTTCATATAGGGTATCAAATTGGGCTGACGTGTCTCCCATTCTCCTTTAATCTGATTCACCATTAGAGCTGAGTCTCCGTATACATCCAGGTTCTTGATTCGCAAATCAATGGCTTCTTCCAGACCCATGATGCAAGCCTCATATTCCGCCTCGTTATTGGTAACGGGAAAAGTCAATCGGGCAGTAAATGGGATGTGCGACCCATGAGGAGTAGTGATAATTGCCCCTATTCCGCTACCATAGGAATTTATAGCTCCGTCGAATATCAGCTGCCATTTGGAACCCAACTCTGGTCCTTCGTCCGACAACGGTTCTTCACAATCCTTCATTTTCAGGTATATGATATCCTCGTCAGGAAAATCAAACCTCATCGATTAGTAGTCCTCAACCGGCTGCTCAGCAAGGTACTCTGACAGAACCCTACCTTTAATAGCCTTTTGCGAGACATATTGGATATCGTATTCTGTTAACACCATCTGCCATCGGGCAATTCTTCCAGAGAGTGCTTGCTTCTCAAACACATATTTGGTTGGATCCATCTTTGAAATTAGCATGGTTGTATGATTCAGCATGTATTGCCTCAAACGTTTGGCGGCCCAGGCTAGCGCTCAACACGTCTTCTTAAGCATTGAGTATCTGGACTCACAGTCGGTAAACTTCTTACTCAAATAGTAGATCACATGCTCTTTACGTCCGGTCTCATCGTGTTGACCGAGAACACAACCCATACTTTCCTCAAGAACCGTCAAATACATAATCAAAGGTCTCCCGACCACTGGGGGTATCAAAACAGGAGGTTCCTGCAAATATTCTTTTATCTTGTCGAACGCCTTTTGACAATTTTCATCCCAGGTCAACACCTGATCCTTTTTCAACAACTTGAATAACGGCTCACATGTCGCAGTTAGGTGAGCTATGAACCGAGCAATGTAGTTCAACCTCCCTAAAAACCCACGCACTTCTTTTTCTATTTTAGGCGTCGGCATTTCTTGTATAGCTTTTATCTTTGCATGATCAACCTCTATTCCCTTTTCGCTCACAATAAATCCCAGCAGTTTACCCGATCTCACCCCAAAGGTGAACTTGTTAGGGTTCAGTCTCAACCTGAACTTCCTAAGTCTTTTGAACAGTTTTAGCAGATTAACCAAATGCTCCTCTTCTGTCTGAGATTTGGCAATCATATCATCAACATAAACCTCGATCTCTTTGTACATCATGTCATGAAAGAGAGTCGTCGTAGCACGTTGATATGTTGCCCCAGCGTTCTTCAGTCCGAAGGGCATCACTTTGTAGAAAAATGTTCCCCAGGGAGTAATGAAGGTAGTCTTCTCCATGTCTTCTGGTGCCATTTTGATCTGATTATATCCTGAGAAGCCGTCCATGAAGGAGAATACGGAGAACTGAGCAGTCTTATCAACCAACACATCAATGTGAGGAAGTGGAAAGTCGTCTTTCGGGCTCGCCCTATTCAAATCACGGTAGTCTACACACATTCGCACTTTACTGTCTTTCTTTGGCACTGGTACTATATTAGCGACCCATGACAGATAAGTTGTAACGGCTAAGAAACCAACATCCCACTGTTTTTGAACTTCCTCTTTGATTTTCACAGCCATGTCTGGTCTGGTTCTTCTGAGTTTCTGCTTAACAGGCGGACATTCCTCTCGCAACGGCAGACGGTGCACAACCATGTCCGTATCCAACCCAGGCATATCCTTGTACGACCAAGCAAATATATCACTATACTCTCGCAGTATCTCAATCAGCCTTAGCTTAATGTCACTCTACAACGCAGCCCCTATACAGATATTTCTCACAACTTCTTCCGACCCCAAGTTGATAATCTCAATTTCCTCCTGATGAGGCAGAATGATTCTCTCTTCCTGTTTCAACAAACGAGTCAGCTCCTCTGGCAAGTCACTATCCTCAACAATCTCTTCCTCTGCTTGGAATACCGGGTGCTCGAAGTCGAAACGAGTCATAGGCGGTTCGTAGAAGATGTCATCTGAAATATTAGTCCTGCAAAGGAAATGGTTAAATGTTTCAAAATGTAAACAAAGCAAATAACCACGTTGCCATTTATTGTTAAAGTAAAAACAAGAAAAACAGGGATCACAATATTTGTATATGAAAAACGCCTTTATTTCATGATTAAAACAATGCAATACACATAATCAAGTAGCCCTAAGGTAAAATCACTATGCCCCGAGTAGGACATAGGATTATTCAACAATTGACAAAACAAATCATTACTGTTTAAGAGTCACTGGGACAGTTTCCCGGATGGACCAGTTGCAGAGACTTTGTCCTGGCACGCTTGGCTTGATCCACGCGTCCATATCGCAGTCACTATCTCCGTCTTCAGCATCGGGAATAGCGTTGATTGTCTCAAAGCACCCCCCGCTTGGCGTAATCGTTATCGGCCCCTTGAACCTGGGCGCTCCTGAAGATGATGCTGACGACGTCGGTCGATACCCTAGCCCAAACTTGTCGTTCTTCACGGGAATCTCCAGTACCTGCCCCCAACCTTTAGTCTCACCAGTCTGTACTAAAGCCTGAGCTTCTTTGTAGGATGACACTGCCACCTCTGGCATTTTACTGGGACCCTGAGCTTTGTCTTTAATTCGCAACCCTTCGAAGGCTTGACAAGGTGTCTCGTGTATTTCTCCGTCGACCTCAACATATCTAAACGATGACAGGTGACTGACCAAAATGTCTTCCTCCCTGCAAACGGTAACAACACTATCACCCACCATGTACTTCAACTTCTGATGCAATGTGGATGTTACGGCCCCTGCAACGTGGATCCATGGGCGCCCAAGAAGGCAACTATGAGCCGGATGGATATCCATGATGTAGAATTCGGTATCAAAAATTTCTGGCCCCACCTGAAGCGGTAATGTTATTGACCCAAACACTGATCTTTTCGTCCCGTCAAACACCCTCACAACCAAATCGCTGGGCGTGCAAATAATTCCCCGTATGTCCAATTTCATCATGGCTTTCTTTGGCAATACGTTCAACGATGATCCGGTATCCACCAATACACGCGACATTACGGTGCCCTGGCATTCCACCGATATATGCAAAGCCATGTTGTGCTCTCGACCCCTGGGCGTTAGATCAAAATCTGTGAAACCCAGGCTATGTCCAGCATTAACATGTGCCATTATCCCCTCTTACTGATTTACAGAAGCTTCTTGAGGCACAAATGACGTATCCAGAATCTTTAGCAAGGCGTTCTGGTGGGCCTCGGAACATAACAACAACGACAAGATAGAAATCTTCGACGACGTCTGCTGTAGGTGTTAAACAATTTTGTAGTCGCTTTTGCGAATCAGTCTCATGAACTCCTTTACGTCCTTGAGTGTGTATCCTTTTCTTTCAACTGAGTAGGCCCGCTCTCATTTACTTTGGCTTTGCCTTTGGCCAATCTCTCTGCTTCTATTTTAGGTGAGGTAAAGATCCTTCCGCTACGGGTCATGCCCCCCGTTCCAACGACATTATCGACAACCCCAGTTGGCTGGCTATTCACCACAATCTTTTCACCGTTGCAATACGCTTCTAATCCGTATGTCCACGGGACAACTTTCGTACTCTCAAAGGGAACAGGCCCTGCTTTGGTAATTGTAATAGTTGGCCGCTGGGCAAGCGCCGTTATCGTTATAGTCTTCCTCGGGATCGTCACCGTTGCAATATCATTCTGCTTATCACATAATGCCTCCACAGGCTTCTCAACCGCAGTTCGATCAAATTGCAAGGTCCCTTCGTCGATCATGGCCTGAATGCCCTGCATCAAATCAGTACAACCCTCAGGCTGGGTCCCACACTCTAAACAGTATTCATCACAACCAGGGAATACTCCCCCTCTGAGCAACCTGCTTTTCACCTCACTCAATGGTGTCTTCAGTTCGTTAACATCCATCACCAAGTTCAAATCTTCTTCTGTCAAGATGGCATTTGCCCCATGGTTAGGCATAGGCTGTTGTACAATATTGGGCCCCACCTGGCCAAAGTTGATGGCTTTACTGTCCAACAAGTCTTGAACTTTATGCTTGAAAGCATGACAAGATTCTACATCATGTCCGGGCGCCCCGGAATGGAATTCGCAATGTTTATCAGCATCATACCCATAAGGAAGTACCGGTCCTGTAGGCGGTTCCAATGTTCTTTTCTCGACCAAATTCAACCCCAGCAGTGTCTGAAGAAGCTCTGCATATGTCGACGGAGGCTTATCAAATACCCTCTTCGGCTTTGCATTCTGAAACCTTCTCTGACCCTGATTCTGCCTTTGTTGCTGCTGTGGTTGTTGTTGCTGTTGTTGTGGTTGGATTGGAATAGTAACACTGGCTATTTGTTGAGGTTGAAAGTACTGATTTCTACCTCTACCCCGGCCTCTGCCACCAAATACAGCGCTTGTATCACCCTGTCGTCTTCCGCCGAACGCTTTTCTCACACCCCCAGCCGAAGTAGATTCGCCTGCCTGAATCTTTCCAATTTTAATTCCATTTTCGATCCTTTCTCCCATAAGGATCATATCGGAGAAGCTTCCCATCGAAACATTGAGTAACTTGTCATAGTACATTCCTGTAAATGTCCCCACAAACATGTCATTCATCTCCCTTTCAACCTAAGGAGGGTGCACCTGAGCTGCCATATCGCGCCACTGCTGCGCGTACTCTTTGAAACTTTCACCACTTTTCTGCGACAGACTCTGCAACTGAACTCTGTTTGGCACCAAATCGCTGTTATATTTGTAGTGCATAACGAAAGCATCAGCCAACTGCTTCCAGCTTCTAATCTGAGTGGGCTCCAGTCCCATGTACCATTCCAATGATGGTCCCGATAAGCTATCCTGAAAGAAATGCATGAGCATCCTTTCATCATTGGAATATGCAGACATCGTTCTGTAATAAGAACGTACATGGACCTTTGGGCAGGTATCCCCTTTGTATTTGTCGAATGTTGGAGCCTTGAATTTTAATGGCACCCTCAGCCCTGGCACCAACCCCATAGTAGTCATATCTAACCCAGCGGAGTTCTGATTGACCACACCTTTCATCTGCTCTTCTAGCATTCTGATCCTCTGAACAGGGTCAATGGGGCCCTCGGGTCCCATACCTCTTCCCGAAAAAGCGTCGTCCTGGTGATCCATGTTCCAGTCATTGCCATACCCATCGTAACCCATGTTACGGCCAAATCCTTGCTGATTGAACATAGGACCCGGTCCTCGGTTGTCGAACCCTTGATTGACCCCAACAGGTCCAAAACCATTGTTGAAAGGAAATGCCCCAGCGCCGTTGTTATTCACATCACCGAATCCACCATCACCGTGGCCATACCCCTGATTGTTGCCGTAACCGTCATTACCAAAGCCTTGATTGTTGAACCCGAAGTTCCCATCCTGATTGACATTGCCATACCCATTGTTTCCAAAGCCAACATTGTCACCGAATCCTTGATCGACATCCCCAGTGTTGCCTTTGTTGTTAACAACATGCCCATCACCACCATTTCCAGTATTGCCATTACCAGCGCCAGCACCTGCACCAGTACCAGTGTTTCCGATGACAGTTGCAATAGGTGGGGTAACTACCGGTATCTCATCCTCCCGACGAGGAGTTCCAACAGAATTGTGGTCAATATTGCCATTTCCGTTTGTCCGCGTCAGCAGCGGCTGCACCAAGGTCTGAAGGCTCTCCTGGCCCTTGGCTATGCTCTCCATAGCTTGCATGAACAAAGTCAGCTTCTCACGGATTTCCTGCATCTCGACTTGAACTTGATCCATTGCTTTCTTACAGTTGTTTCTGGTTGAGTAGCGATGGATTCTTTGGTCGTCAATCCTGAAAAACCTGTGAGATGCAGGAAATAAGATACAAATTCAACAAGTAACTGGCAATGCAAAACTGAATATGCAGATGCAATATGTGTCTGTGCGTTAGGGAGATCAACCCTTGATTCTAGTGCCAAAGTGCCAATGTAGTGACAGTGCTAAGAAGCTTGGATTCATCCACGGAGAAAACATCTCATATATTGTTGCAAAGAGCCCAACAAGGCATAAATACAATATCTCTGAGTGTACACAATAACAAGAAGGCATGACCTCAACCAACAAGCCTGGTGATGGTCAGCACAATGCAAATAAAGCATATACAACAGTCAAGTGTTACAACGAGCACGATACTCTTCTAACAACTTCTTGGTCTCTGGATGATCTGGCTGAGTGAGCAACCCTTCGACGAGCAACCCTAACTGCCGTATAGTGAACTGGAGGCCTTCGTTGGAGTTTTTCCAAGCTCCCTTGCCAAAACAGTCTTCCAACTTCCTCTTCTTGGCTTCAAAGTTCTGTCTGTGCTCCTTCAGGTTTTTGACAGCTTTGTTCAACGAGGCTTGAATGGAAAAACTACGCACAACTTCTTCCTCAAACTTCCTCTGGCTAGCTTTCAACTGATCCTCTAACTTGGAGATTTGCAACTTCAGCTTATCTTCTCTCTCCTTGTTGTTGGTCAATGTAACGTTCCACGTTTTGTTGAACATAGAGATCTCCAAGTAAGCTATATCAAGTGCTTTCTTCTTAGAATCCAGCATGTCATGAGAGCTCTTGAAATCTATCCCTAAACGTTCACGCTTCTTTCGTTGTTCAGTCAGTTCTGTACCTAACTGGTTCACCAACTTTGTTTGCTGCTTGAAGGAATATACGGCTTCATTTCTTTCGCTTCTGAGCTGAACTAGCTCTTCTTCCAACTTCTCGTTGGCTTTCATTAAAAGCTTCCTTCTCCTTCACAACCTGTTCATATCTCTCAATAGACACAGTAGTTGGCTCCTCAACCATGAGGGGAGCAGGAGGTAATACGGCAGGAAACGGCATCAGCGCCTGCTTTGCCCTATCTTGGATCCAGACTTGGTACGGAGGATAGGCTTGACTATCATTCTTACCCAACAACGACTTCCCTTTCTTGTATATGTTATTCCAAGCATGCTGAAGCTTAGATAACAATTCTCCACTCAGATCACCTATGAAGTACAGAGATTCCTGCACTTCCTCCTCTTTTGGCGGGCTTCTCAAAGCATAACCGAATTGCCTGATCAACAATGACAGATTGTAGTTAATGCACCCTTTCCTCCCAATCAGAGGAACGTTAGGATATCCTGTGCAGCTGTAGATAATCTCAGATCCCAGTAAATCCTTATCGAACCAGACAACATCTTCTGAAGAAAGCCCCATCAGACGCTCAGACCATTCCACCGTAGCTGCAGACTCAGCAAAGATACCCTTCTTGGGCAGGTGACTATCAAACCACATATGCAACAAAGGCACACAACAAGAGACGTTCTTGCCCCTCCTATTCTCGTTCTTATAATGCAGAGAGTGATAGAAGTCTCCAATCAGCGTAGGCACAGGATTGCCTGTAGCAAATATATGGAATGCATCCAAATCAACAAAGTCAGGCATATTAGGGAACAGTACAATGCCATAGATACACAAAGCAAGGATAGCATTAAACACAATCCAACAGCCACTCTTGGCATACTCTTGTGCTTTCCCAACCAAGAACTTGAGAGAAAAACCAGAAACTCCATTCTACAAGGTTAACAGCAACTCTGAGGAGTCTAAATGCAAAGCAACAGCCAAATCCTCCAGCTTGGGCTCAACACCCATGTGAACAAAAGGCACCCTGTTCTGAATGGTTAACTCCAAGATCTCAGCATATTCCTCCATGGTCGAAGCCAGAATGAAGTCAGGGAAAGTAAAACACCTCAGTGGGGGATCATAGAACTGCATCAGCGCGTACAATCCGTTCAGCTCATACGTGGATGGTTTGCAAACCAACCTAAGCAGTTTCCCATAACTCTTCCTGAAGATTCTCTTCACATCATCATCAGCCAAAGATATCAAACCAAGCAAAGAAGAAACATCTGGAGTAGGCAACTTGTATGCCACAGTCTTCTTCAAAGCATCCATAATAGCAGCAGACAGAAATCCGGGCAACTAGAATCAGAGGGTATGAAATGCTCCTACAGACACACGTTAATGATATACAAAATGAGTATGCAACAATGCAATATGCAAGCAATGCAACAGGGATCAAGTGATATATTGCTGAAGAGAACCATCCACAATATCTGTCTCAACAGACCCACAATACTGCTCAAACCTGGTTTCAACAGACCCATAACAATGCTCCAACCTGGTCTCAACAGACCTACAACAAAGCTACAACCTAGTCTCAACAGACCCATAACACTGTCCTGATGAAGAACCCCAAGTAACCACACATATTGATCCAATATCAAGAAAACCGGGTAGTCTGGAGGTCAAGTTTCCTACATGTCCCAATCCCTCTCACAGGTAGGTGTCCTATCAACTGATACAAGGTATGGCATCCTATGCGGTCGTCGGCGTCACAGACTTTCAGGACTGATAATACGATACCCATAAGGTGTGGCATCATCATGTCCTGAAGAGGCCTCACTTAGCCAACTTCCAATTGATCGGTCCCCGGAGTCGACAATCCAACTAACCAACAACCCCTTCAACCCAAAGGGTTGAAAAAGAAGTCAACCAGAAGAACCTCGTCCGAGCGTGGATTTTGCGGGACACTAGTACATGCAAAGCATGCACACGCCTACTACTTTCCACAACTAATTCTAGTTGCACTCAAGCCCAGGTCCGGCTTATCTCTCAATCTGACCCCCTACCCAGCATAACAACAATAATATAATGCTGAAAGTAAGTACAGAAAGGTAAATCCATACAAAACCCACGACGGGAAAAAAAGCGCTAGGATTGACTCGCGTAGGGAACCGTTGGAGTCCCCAGCAGAGTCGCCAGCTGTCGCTACTGCGAAAATCAGCGCCGGCTATGACAGAAGAGTCTCCACCATGCGTTATTTATCCCAAAGGAGGGAAAGGAAACGCTCAGAGTAAACCTAACACAAAGAGGGAAAGGAATGGTCATCGCAACCAAATCCTGGATTCGGGAGTCGATTACGCGAGGGGAAGGTATTAGCACCCCTCACGTCCGTCGTACTCGACGGGATCCACACTTGTTTTCTGGTACGGATTGTTATTCTATCTACTCTACAGGTCTGGGTTAAAAAGAAAAGAAAATGACTCGGCAAAGTATCGCACTTTATGCCTACGTATTCCCGTCTGAAACGAGAAATCAGAGTTAATGTAGTTCGCCTACCTACGGGAAAGGAGGGGAAGGTTGTTCGCTAGGATACGACATCCTATGCCTACGTACTTTCATACAGCATGAAAGATCAGAGCAAACATAGTTCGGGCTACGGAAGACACAAGCTTGTCTGACTGTTTTTTATTACCTTATGAAAGGGTTTTTTCTTGATTAAGAGTCCAAGCGGACAAAAATGACACTTTGATGTTTGTTTTGAAGCTTTTACGAAAGAAGTGTTTTTTGGTTTGTTTGCAATCTCTGACGCACTAGAGACTATGATTTGAGAGTGACTACGTCGCGTGTCACCCAAAGGGTGCCACACTAAGCAGGCAGACTACTGGAAAGAAGCTCTCCAGCAACCCTTTCTCAAACAGCTCAAGGCTCGTAACGTACGACATCGATTAACCTTATTACTGTGTTTTTGAGTTGTTTTGAGATAAGAAGAGAAAGAAGCTCTAAAAAGCCTAGGGTTGAAAAGGGAATAAAAACTAACCTAATGTTGTCATGCATGGATAAGAATCCTAATGTCTGTCATAATTCCCTCCTGCACGGAGGAAATCAGAGATCCTAGGAGATAAACAGAAGAGAAGCAAGCAAATACAGTAAAATGCATGCAATGCAGCAATACAAGCGAGGCAAGGGAGTCCTGCTCAACCTCGAACCTGGGAAAACAACAGGTAAAATGAATCAACATTAACTTAAAACCTAGGGGGAAAGCTATACAAGCCAACAAACAATACAGAGAAACAAAACCCAAAGCAGAAGAGGCAGCCCAAGCAGCAGCACCAAACTCCTACAACAAACAGCACAAGCAGCAGCTCTGACAACAACAGTTGATTAACCAGCAAAAAGTTGACAGCAACAGCTCCTATCTTCATGAATAACCCCTATCCTCAAGCTTCAATAAACTTTCAATCTTCAACAAGCACCAAGCTTCAACAAGCTTCAAACTTCAACAAGCAACCAGCTTAAACTAGCAAACTTCAACCAGTAAACAGCTTCAACAAGCTCCTAACCTCATCTTCAACAAGCAGACAACTTCAACTTCATCAAGCTTCAACAAGCAGCAAAACCCTAGCAGCCTTCAATCAGTAAACAACTTCAACAAGCTCCTGACTTCATTTTCAACAAGCAGCAAAACCATAGCTTCAACAAGCAACCAACTTCAACAAGCAATACTCCTAGCTTCAACAAGCCCCTAGCTTCAACAAGCACTAAACCTTCTCTTTACCAAGCTTTAACAAGCACCTCCAAGGGAGAATCATTCAACAAGATCAGTTTGAAATGTTAAGTGACTTAATGGCAACCAAAGGAAGCCACTGAGAACTTAACATTATAGTAGAAAAGTACCCTCAAAGTTCTACTCCTAAAGCATGCCACTCATCCCTCCAAAGGAGAGATGTGACTTCTTTAAGAGGACTTTATGTCATTGGATTGAATGGAGATGAACAATATACTCCATGATTTAAGAAACAAGCAAAACTGATCTAATGCTCTTCCTAAAACCCTAGTTTCTCTAAGCTCCTGACAAGCATCCCACAAAAGGACAAGGCTTCATCTCCAAGCTCCTTCAAGCTATCCATATCAACATCAACATGTCTTCATCTTCATCCAAGCACAAGAGCACCACCACCCTAGTCTAAGGGGAACTATTGAATGAACTAGTCAAGTTAGTGCATTAGAAACACCTAAAAGTTAGTCCTAAAACTAATTCTAATTAAAATACCAAAAATGATTGTAAAATCCTATAAAAAATTCTAAGGGTTCCTAAGCCTCTTAAGAATATCTCATACAAAAACCAGTGGGTTAACCAATCATTAAGTCCTAAAACTATGCCCTAAACCTAAGGGAACTATCCTAAAACCCTAAATCTACACCACCTAATGTTCAATGTTCAAAACAACCTAATATTATCTCACAAAAATATGAGAAAATTTCTAGAGGTACATGAATATCTATGCTAAATAACCCAAAAAGAATCACCTCAAAAATCAACACCAATTATCCATACTAAAATCAACAAAATAGCACACCAACCATATTCAAAATAAAAGCAATTAAAATGCAAAATATGTAATTAAAATATAAAATGCATAAATTAATTAAATTTTAACCCTATTAAATTCTAGGCTCTTTAAGGAGTCAGGGGAAAAAAATCTCACCTAAATTGATTAATTTTCCTATTTATTATGAATTAATTTTTAACCTATATGAAAATATGAAATAAAAAGAAAATAAATGAAAATTAATAAATGCGCGTGACAAATAGCAATGAAATCCAGTTGTAAACCAAGTATGGGCCTAAGGGGGGGGGGTGCGCGTATCAAATCCTAACTAAGCCCAAACCATACTAAAATGAATCAGGAAAATAAAATGGAAATGGAAAAATGTTTGTGGCAAATAGCAATTATTTCTAGTGTAAATCCTCATTGGGCCTCAATGCAGGGTGTTGATAGTAAGTGTTGACTAAGCCCATCCAACTTGAATAAATGAAACGATGTGTTTCATCTAAACTCAACTCCTCAGAACGCGAAACAAAATCGTGGCCGTTGGTTGGTGTTTTCAGTCAAGGTCAATGCATGATCCAACGCCTAAAACTTCATCTTCTCCAAATATTTGAACCTGGGAGGGAAAGTAGGGACGGTGGCCTGAGCTACAGCGCCACCGTCGTCTCCGGTGAAGGTTACCCCAAAGTGCATCAAATGCAACAACTAAACATCCAAAACCACTCGTTTTTTCATCCTGAGTCCAAGTATGTCCTCCAAAATCAATGATTCTCACTCCAACTCAAAACACGAGCCAATGTTCAAAAAATCACCCAAAACTCAAATGTCATGATTCTTGAAATTAAAGGCACTAATGTGAACTACACTCTTCACTGATCAAAACTAACTATCTAAATGCCATTGAATCCTCAAGAATCAAGAGAACTAAGCTCCAACAGAAATTTGCATCACACCTAAAGTGTCTCTAATCACTCAATTCTTGCACTGAAATCCATCCTAGCATCAATACTAACCTATCCTCATGTCAAAACCTAAGCAATTCACTACCAATTATGCTGAAATTTGAAGAATGCAAACCTGGTATAAAGTGATGAACAAAGTAGGTTTTCCTTCGAATCAAGCTCCAATTCTTTCCAGAATCACTCAAGAACCACTCCCCAAGCTTCAGAAACACTCAATTTGCAATGAAACCTCACCAATCTTCAAAGCCGATTCTTGATGCAGCTATGAAATTTCAACTTGCTCCTTCTTGTATCTCTCCAATTCTTGCCCAAAAAATCATCTGAACCAGTTGCAATGCATATATAGAGTGTGTTAGAACACTCTAGAACTTTCTGTAACTGCCAGAATGAGAATTTCAATTTCTCATTCTCCTTCAAAATCTCATGTGCACAGTTGGTGATTTGCCCTGTTCTAGCTCCCAATTTCACTTTAATTTCTCATCTCATGCCATTTAGAATTGAATGGGATGTGTATCTTCCTTGTTTCTGATCCAAAGGCAATGGATTGATAAGTTGCTTCCACCTTAAGTCACAAAATGAAAGTGTGTGAAAATGGCCTCAATTCAAAAATGTGACAATTCCATCATTATTAGAATGGTTTTTCTGATCAATTTGACATATAACATGAGCTTGTTTGATCCTAAATCAAGAAATTCCATTTTTTGGCCTTTTAATGACTTTAATTTCTTCCCTTTTAAGCCATTTCAAGCAACTTTGTGTTCCAAGCCAAACCAAACTCTCATGACCACTTGGTTACACCTAAAACATCATTTTGAACAAGTTTCATGTTGAACAATTTTCCATTTGAAGCTTGCAAGTTGGAGTTATGGACCTATGATCACAAATGACCTATAATCACCAATACCCAAAATACCCCTGGCTTGCAAAGATCATAACTTGAGCTCTACAAATCCTATCAAGGACTTCTAGTACTATATGGAAATCTAAGATCAAGATATACAACTCTCATTTTGGCCAAAAATCCATTTGAAAACTCCTTGAAGGGAAAAAGTTGCTTGGAAGTCAAGTGACTTTCACAGATAAATTTCATAGTCATCTGATGACCTGTAACTTGCAAGAACCATAACTTGAGTTCTATAAATCCCCTTGAGGAATTCTAGTACTCAAATTAAAGTTATTGATATTCTCTACAAGTTTCGTGTTGGCCAAAGATCCATTTGAAACTTGTATCTTGACTTATGTGGCTTTGAAGTTAGGCACTAAACAGGGTGATTTGCACTGAAACCCTAATTTAGCAACTCCCCACCTTCTTGATTCTTCTTTGCTTAATCTTGGAACAACACCACACATGTATCAACATACCAATCCATAAATCCCATGACCTCAAAGTAGGCTTTGATGCTCTTCAATTACTTAATTGACCTAGGATTGACCCAGATGAAACCCTAGTTGACTGCACCTCAACTGTGGCTCTTGCACTTGAATCAATGACTTGATTTAGCTTCAATAGGGCCCTCTAGGAATTCTATGAGATCCATACACACCTCAAATTCACATTCCATGTTTCACATCCCACTGATGATTCTCAATATTTCTCAAGATAGGAGCAAAACCCACATGCAGGCATTCAAACTTCTCAAGACTTCAAATCACTTCTTGATGGCTTGGATGATCTCTCAAGCTTGGATAAGACCTCTTGCTAGGATTCTTCTGATAAGAATCACACTTGGACCCCTGTTGGATGAGTGATATGCTATGATATGCCAATGATTGAACTATGTACATGATGTAACTATGCAAATGAAATGCAATGAAACATAAATCAGGCAAGAAAATGTTGAGCAAATTTTGAGGTGCAACACTATGCGCACCCCAGCTTGGACCCAGTCCTATTTTGAACTGCATTTGATTGCTATTTGCCACGTAGGTTTCTTATTTTCTATTTATTTCTTTTGTTTTTTTATTTTATTTTCTGTTTACAATTTAAATCAAATAAAATAATTCCAATACTCCAAAAATTCACCAAAAATATTTTTTATATACTCTGAGATGTCTAATATTTTCTGGACATTTTTATTTTATTTTTTGAATTTATTTTGAATTTTAAAAAGAATTAAATATTGGAGTTGTTTTAATTGAATTGAATTGTGACATTGTTTGCTCTTGCATTTATTTCTCTCAATCCTTTTTGATCCAATGATTGAAAATTGATCCTCATCTCAATGGTGCATTGATCAATTTTAGAGGACCATTTTGCCTCTAGTTGTTGACTTTTGGGTTGACTTTTGTGGCTTTTCTTCTTGCCTTTGTTTCTCCTATTTCAAAGTGTTACATCTAAATGAATTGATTCTTTTGATGGTGCTTTGAGAGGATATTTGTATTGATTTCTTGGCCTCTAGTTGCCAACTTGTGTAGCTTGTTTGTTTATTTTATTTGGTATTTTTTGAGCTCTTTCCCTATTTTTGAAGTGACTTGCAAGTTACGTCATCTCATAGGACAGCTCACACAAGTGCATGACCTAGTTTGGATTGGAAATGACCTTTGTGGATCCAATAAGCTCTCAACTATTGTTTCATATTTTAGACATGTTAAGCTTGCTGTATTTTCATTTTTAGGTCAAAATTATGTTCATTGCTTGTTGATTGATGCTTTTCTTTTTGTGCTTTCAACTTGAACTCCTATGTGATGCATGCTTGCTTCCTTTGTGCTATTGCTTGCATTTCTTCTTGTTGTGCTTTGCTATTGCTTTTGAGCTCTCTTCTTTTCATCTCCTTTCTGTCCAATGACCTTGGAGTGTAATTTAAGGTAGCTTTGTCCCTCCTTAGGAGGAACTTGAAGCTTACCTAAAGTGATGAATCCATGAGGACTCTTTCTTTGTGTTTATCACTTGTTTGTTTGCTTTTAATGCATCTCTCTCCTTCTTCTTCTCTTTTCTTGCATTTCCATATGCATGCTTGGTTGAGATGAGCTTGTGGAGGCTACTTCCCCACACTATTTTTCTTCCACTATCATTCTACTTGTGCATTCTATGTGTGCATCCTTTCATTTGCATATGCATTTCTTCTTCTCCTTCTTCTTCTTCTTCTTTTTCTTTTCTTTTCCATGCTCCCGATAAGTTCTCTAACCTCTTGAGGTTATGATAGACATTAGGTGCCAAACCATGCATGATAAAATTAGGTATTTCCCTTTTCAAACTCAACTTTAGGTTCACTTTACATGATAACTTTTAGGATTGATTAGTCTCGCATTAGTGTGCCTTCTTCTCTTCTCATCTTCAAACAATCTTAACATACTTAATAAGGATAATGAATGTTGTGCCATGAGCCTTATACTTTGGAAATGGTGATTGAGGGCCCACCTCTCAATTACCTAGAGTGTTTAGTATACGTCCTTAGGACGATATGCGACACATTCAATCCTAGGTTTTAGACTTTGTTACAACATACATTATGAACACTCTAATTCAAAACACTTATTCTCTAAAAAACACAAAAAAATTCAAATCTTTTTCACCCTTTGGGGTTCTTAATCAAGGAAAATCATTTTCATAAACAAGAGTGTCGTTAACTCTTAGTTCTACCGCAAACGGTAATGCCTAAGTCTCCAATGGTCGAGCTGCATACACCAACTGCTAGAACTACATGTTAACCCTACTCGGGCCTAAAAACTTTTGAACCAGCCTGTGGTCCTTTTAGCCCGAACTACGTTTGCTCTGATCTTTCATACCAGATGAAAGTACGTAGGCACAAGACGCGATGTCTTGGCGAGCAATTTTCCCCCTTCTTTAGCCGTAGTTAGGAGAACTACGTTGACTCTGACTTTCCCATTGCACGAGCGAGTATGTAGGCACAGAGCGGCGATGCTCTGCCGAGTCATTTCTCTTTTCTTTTTCTTTTGTCCTTAAGCCTTTAGCTAGATAGTTTAAACACACCCTTTTAGGATAGACAACAATGCGTGGATCCCGTCGAGTACGACGGACGTGAGGGGTGCTAATACCTTCCCCTTGTGTAACCGACTCCCGAATCTAGACATGGTTGCGATGACCTTGTCTTTCCCTTTTTCTTTAGGTTTTTTTCGATCGTTTCCTTTCCCTCTCTTTGGGATAAATAACGAAAGTGACGACTCTTTTGTTTTTCCGCTGGTGGTTTTTCGCAGTTGCGACAGAGACATCATAACTTGATTTCTATATATACAATGGAGGAGTTATAGTACTTAAAATAAATCTTGGATGATTCTCTACAACTTTCATGTTATAGGAAAATTCATTTGAAGCTTGTATCACTATGAAAGATAAGCTTGAAAACATGTACCTCCATTTTCTCAATTTTAGCTCTCCATATCTCTCAAACTATGAATTTTTTGAACTTGCTTTCTTCAACAAACTTTTAGTTCATGATGACCTCTTTAATTTGATAACAAATTTTCTCCCATTGGATCAAGGATGAGAAATTTATGAATGTTGTAAAATGGCTAGAATTAAGGTTTTCTACACTTAGAAAATATTTCAACAAAACCCTAATCCATCCAAACTCCTGATTTTCTCCTTGACTTTTCTTGTTCCAAACACATTAAAACACTTGATAACACATAGCATACCCTTGGTTGACCCTGAAATCTAATACCTTGACCTCATGAAGCCATAATTGATTTTTCTTGATCAGATGAAACCCTAACACTTTTTCATTGATTGAAGCTATTGTCATGACTTGTGATGATACATAATACATGTAGGGAACCCTCAATATTTTTATTAAGCCATGGAATGATGTCTTGCCCAAGAAGATAGCCACAAGTGCCCTTTGACCAAAACCCTAATCCACTTGTTCACAAGATAAGAGGAGGTGATCAATGCTTGTAACCTTGATTCAAATGGCTGTGAGATATGCCTTGATGATGGGAGGACCTCGGGGCTTGAGATGACCATAAGGTTGAGAATAAACCCTTTCTTGAGCTTTGAGAATCATACACTTCCTCTTGAAAATTAAACCAAGATACCTTGATCCCCTTCTTAGAACCAATGCTATTCACAAACGGAGATGCAAATGAAATAAAACATAAGTTAAGAGATTAAGAAAAAGATAAGGCAAATTTTAGGGTGTTACAATACCAAATAAATGTAGAGAAAAACTCAAGAAAGGCGGGTCGAATTGGGTTTTTGGCAAAGCTTTAGTTATTTAAATTTTTTAACACAAAGGGTTAACAAGAAAGAATGAACAGATAGACATAAATATTTTTATCCTGGTTCATTGTTAACGAAGTTACTCCAGTCCACCCCCAAGGTGATTTTTCCTTTAACAAGGACTTAATCCAATAATCTAGATAGATTACATTAAGTTCGTTTAAGTGTTTAGAAAAACACCTCAACCCTATCAAGTCTACAGACTAACACTTAGTCACTTGAGGAAATCAATATCAATGAAGATACAAACAATTTATTTACAATGTTGCTTCTACAAAGCAGATGAAACAAAAGTTTAAGAACAAAGGACTACACAAATATGAGCAACAACTCTTGTGTATATAGAATAAAATTAAGCGCGTTTCACTTCTTTTTGTATATATGTTTGTTGATGTTTTGCAAGAAGGAGTGATCTCTTTATATAGCTATACATAGTAGCCTTTAGAGGTATAAGCGTAACTAAAAATCTCAATTGTTGCAACGATAACTTTTGTCCTATAAGAGATAATAGCAACAAAGTCTCACCATTTCCCATGTAGTAGTACTGATTAAAAATCAGTTTATATTAATATAGGTAAGTTTACATGTATGGATACTTCCATCACACGTTTATGTCTTGTCCATCTTTTCTGAATATTTTATCTTTGTGAAACTAGAGAATAAAATAATAATTGATATTTGAGTCTTCAAGGTCTTTCAGAATACGTTCAACAGAACTTAGTATTCAAAGTCATCAGAGTTTGATCTTCAAAAATGATGCCTTTTGAATCTTTGGAACTTTGTTCAATAGAACCTTGTCTTCAGAAACTTCATAACTTGATCTTTAGAAATATTTTATCAGAGCTGGAAGTGAAACTTATTCTTAGAAGCACATATTACTTTCTTTATCAGAGATTCTTATTTGAAATTCTTGTCAGTTATCTAGAATCAATTTTCACTAAACAACTGCATACTTTAAGAAAATTCATTAGAGTACATAATTGTTACATAAGAAATATATGTATTGTTATCATCAAAACTAAAGATTGTATGCAGAACCAAAATCTTGTTCTAAAAGATAAAATCTCAACACAGAGGATAAAAAGATACAGTGAATGAAGGTATCCTTGTATTATACCCCTAGTAGGCTTAAACTAATTAGAACAATTATTATTTATAATTATAGACAATGAGACAAGAAGGATACATTTCATAACAAGGTCAATAATATTATTAGGGAATCCAATGTTTTTAAGGGTTTTTAAGGTCAAAACTAAAGATTGTATGCAGAACCAAAATCTTGTTCTAAAAGATAAAATCTCAACACAGAGGATAAAAAGATACAGAGAAAGAAGGTATCCTTGTATTATACCCCTAGTAGGCTTAAACTAATTAGAACAATTATTGTTTATAATTATAGACAATGAGACAAGAATGATACACTTCATAACAAGGTCAATAATATTATTAGGGAATCCAATGTTTTTAAGGGTTTTATCAATGAAATTCCACTATATCCTATCATATGCCTTAGTTGTATCCATATTGATGCCTATATTCCTTTTTCTGATATTATTATTTATATTAAGAGTGTGGAGAGCCTCAAAGGTTAGAATAATGTTTTCATGTATGAGCCTGTTGCAGCACCCCAAAATTTTCCCATCTTTTCTCTTGGGTTTTGGCTTTTGTTTCATCGCATTTTCATATTTATATTTTCATAGCATTATTCTAGACAAGTGATCAAGGTATCATGGCTTGTTTCTCAAGATAGGAGGGGCATGTTTCTTCAACCTCAAGCAAGGTTTTCTTCTTGACTTTATGGCATTCTCAAGCTCCAAAGCCCCTCATCCAAAAGTGTGATTCAAGGAAACATCATTTCAATATCATATGTGGTTCACCATGTCTTATTTTGCAAGAAATAATCAAGAGATTCAAGTTTGATTCAAGGTGGTTGACCTAATTTAGCAAATTGTGAATGCTATGATCAAATGGGCTTAACTTCTTCATTTTTCAACATCTCGAGGTGGTTTTTTTCTCTAATTAACTCTTCTCATCATCCCCAACAAGTTCTCTTTACAAAGAAAGATCCAATTATGCTTGGAAGGTCATCAAACTTTTGAAGACATTATAGGTCATTTTGAGTTTTGGAAGGATTTTCTAGTCAACTTCAAAAGGTCATAACTTGGTAAGTTTTCATCATTTAGAGCCCATTCTTTTTCTAAAATGAACTTGAAGATGTACTCTATGACTTTGATTCAAGGTGTAAGTGCTCAATGTTAGACGATGACGCAGATCTAGAAGGGGGGTTGAATAGATCGCTTGCTTAAAAGAGTCGGCGCTACCAATAAAATTGGTTTTTAAAATTGGTTTAATTTGCAGAAGCGGCCGAAGAACTATACCGTCTAAAACGAACTGTTCCTAGAAAACCGAATATGCGTTAAGCCTATGGAATCCGATAACGAGATATGAGAATTACTACGTTAATCACACTATCAATTTGATTCAGCTCACTATATGGTGTGACTAGTTCCAATGTCTTAAAAATATTAACACTATAAAAATACAGCACACAAGGCTTTTAGTTCAGACAATTTATAAAACACTTGGAGTGCAGAGCACTACAAGTGAGTTTTGTTTTCAGAGTGAATTGCTCAAGTTTACTCTTACAATCAATGATTGTACTAGGTTCAAAAATTAGTTTAACACTACTCAAACCAGACCTAGATTGATATAATTGTTTGCACTAAAACACAAATATTAAGCAATATAAACGTAAAGCAAACGACACAATGATTTATTGAGGCAGTTCCCCCATCGTCTTCACTCGGGGTATGTCTATCCTCAATTCTAATAATAGAAATGAGACCTGTTAATATATAGATATAACCTATTGTTGAAAGTTTATACAAGAAGCTAATAGCTATCAAACAAACAAACACTATTGTTATTGTAGATCCTATTTCTTCTTGCCCCTTGATTCAAGTCGAATCAAGCACTTCGATAGTTGTGAATAAACCTCTGATTGCGGCACTATCTTTAAACAACCTTTAGTCTTCAAAATCTGGCCCGACTGATTTCAATCACCCGCGTGTCGAACCGGAAACTCCCACTCACAATCCTCTGTTTACCGTTACTAAATCGACGGAACCTTCAGCTCCTCGATTACTTTCACTCGGCTGAATATGTGATGAGACAAATCATGCAAAAACCCCCATATTCAGAGAATCTTGGAGGAAAAAACCCTAGAGGTTTTATTCAAGAAAAACCTGTCGACTCCTCAAACCGAATTGGATAACCAAATCTTCGGCTTTGAACGTTATTACCTCTAACAATGCATATTGCACAACAAAGATGATTATATGTAATTGTTGCGATATGCTATGAAGAGAATGAAGATGATGAGAACCAAATCAACACCTATTTCACTTTTCTTGTTTTTGTCAATGTTGTGAAGTGAAAATAGCAACTGAGCTTATATACCAAACATAACTGTCATAACAACCAAAACCACTTCACAAAGACAGTTGACATAACAAAAAATTGACATAAAACAGCGAGCGGTCGACCTATGTAGAAGAGAGGGCCAACCTGAGCTGACCCGATTGTAAAATTATGCAAGTCACAGAACCATGCATCAACCGGAACAAAGTATGCGTTGACGCATAACATGCATTTTTAGACAGATTAAAATTCTTACAGTATAAGTCGACCGGTGGGTCCACGCAAGCCCAGCTGAAGCAAATTCACAAAACTGACTTACAATGTGAGTCGACCGGAACAGATCTTTGGTCGACTCAAAGCCCTGAAATTGTCAAAAATACCTATTTTCATATTTTTTGACACTTTTGATGACATCTATGATATGGCAAACGACACCAATAAAGTCTAACTCATATGACACATATTTTTGATAATCTATATGCAACAACCGAGATATTTTATGCGAGCATTTGAATTATGAGAAACAAGACATGCAAATGCAACATGGTGATAACGCCCAACATATATTCTTCTGTGGAATGGAGTTTTGACATCATCGAAAAAAACACATCTATATATGAGGCTTTGACCTCACATACTCCCCCTTTTTAATGATGGAAAAACACATAGAACCTGACTGTATGATATGTGACATTATCCTCCCCCTTGATTGATGCCTTCATCCCTACTCACTCGTTTGTGTTAATGCTAAGTCTTCACCTTTGGTCTTTCTGGTTCTACTGCAATGCTTGACACTTTCTCCCCCTTTGACAACATCAAAAAGAAAGAAACCCCTGTCAATAAATGGTATAAACGTAACAACAAATGCACATCTCAAAACATGCATAACAGACTATACATTAACATACATCCACACATAACATAGTTAATGATCAAATAACAGAGAGATAAATAGAGCCACGCACAGACAAAAACAATAAGTATTGCTAGGTTAGACAAACAAGTGACCACATATAAGTTCATAATCCATGACATTAATAAATTATAAGTGCAATAATACATAGAAATATTGAAAACTGAATGGTGAGATGCAATATGTAGTATGCAGAGCAACTTCAAGGTCTCTTCCCCCTGAAATGGTGGCCTCGCCCTCGAGAGGGATACTCCAGAGGTAATTGGGCATCAACTCTTTCAATGAACTCCAAAACCACTTTGTTTAGGGTATTGAAGCTGGTGGCAAGAGCCCTGTGTTGATTGACGGCTATTTCAACAAAACCATCGAACCGTCGCATGACACCGGAGGAAAACGCATTGAAATTTTCAGTATGAGTCTCAAATTGACTTTGGAGTTGCGAGATACGCTCATCTTAAGCAGTCATGAAGGAGCGCTGTTCCAGTTGCATAGTTCTCATCATCTTGAGAGTTCATCAGAGTTTTGTTGTGGCGGATTCGTGAATAATGGAGGCTCATAGCTCTAGTTCGGAGTTTCTTGATACTCCAAATGCTGTTGAGGCCGATGATTGTCGCCCAACGATGTCCAACTAGTATGTTGCCATTCGCCTCACCCTTGGTTATTCTCATAATCCGCGGGAGGAGATTGGCAAGCCAACTTACATCATCTTGGTCTTCAACCTCCATGGGTTGTCTGCCACCCTGTTCATCTTGGTCTTCTTCCTGGGCCTCTTCATTTTAATCATCACTCTCGTATGATTCTTCCAGCCGAGAGGTAGTTGCCTTAACAATGAACCTGTAATGACGTTCATCCTTATCCCAGAGATATCCCATCATTGTAAGAGTCTTTTGACATAACTCTTAATCCGAGGCGAGAGATCTATACGGAATACCTGGAACTGTGATTTTGGCATGACTCAGAACTTCTTGAATGAAAGAACCATACGAGAGAGCAGTCCCTCCCGAGTCTCTGAGTGCATAAATCTGACTTGCTATATAATGAGGCCAACTGATTTTGATCTGTTTCTTCAAAATGTAGATCAAATGTACCTCAGCTTGATCGACTCGCGAATACCCACCTTTCTTTGGCCGTAAAATGCGCGCTACAATCCACTGTAAAATTTAATCCATGGGTTTCAATTTTCCTGTAGTGACAGTTTTGGGAAAAGGATCACTTGCCACAATGTCATATGCATAAGGTTTCTTCAGCATTGAGATCAAAGCCTCTTTGAACTTGTAGCCAATGACAGTTTTAGTGTTCGTGGCCTTAATGATAGGCTCAGCGGATACAGGAGACATATTAAACAATGTTTTCCAAACGGAGTCGTTAACAAATACCTTTGTAGTTCCGACTTTCGTTTTGAACTCAAAATCTTCAAACTTTCCTTGAAGGCCGGTGTAGAATACCCTTACCAGGTCTTCATTGTATTTTGTGTTGCACTCCAAGAAGTTGTGAAACCCTTGAGCATTAAGAAGGTTGATAATTTGTGGGATGTGCATACGTTCAGCAGACAACCGGTAGTACGCATGCTGCTTTACGAAAAAACGCTTAATGATGTTTTTGTCATAGATCTCAGCAAATTCTGGTGGGACAAGTGACACAACTGTTGCCGGAAGAGCTGCGGTTGATGAACCTGCATGAGATGAAGAAGCTCTAATGGATCGTTTGCCTATAACTGCGGGTGGACATGTTTACTTTCAAAGTTGGATAAGAGGAATGGGTGATGAAGATTGCAAAGTTGGAGAGAGTTCTTGAAGATAAAGAAATGAGGATGACTTTACCCCCTTTGTAGTAGATACTAGGTGTTGGGAATAGAGGAAGAGGAGAATAGCCTTGATGTAGGTTTCAAGTTACAATGCAAAATGTCTTAATTCAAATAAATTTGAATGAACAAAGTAATTAAATGAGAAATGAACAGTTTCAGCAGAAAAATTTGACCAAATTTGTGTGATGCGTCGGCAGGAAGGTCTATGCATCGACGCATACTATGCATAAAACAAAATGTTCAAAATATGAGGGGTATGCGTCGACCGGTTGGTCGACCTGAGCATACCCGAATCTAATGCAACGAAACATTCATCTTTGTGAGTCGACCGCTACCTTGCATAGGTCGACTCATGCACATAAAACCAGCAATTTTGACATTTTTGACTATATTGGCATACATTAAGACATAGATACAAAGCTAAAGCATATTTTAAGCATTCAACAGAGTGAAATACATACAACACGATATATACGACACAAATTACACATAATTTGATACATTTCATTTTTATGAACATGAAGATTGTGAGAGATGTTAGTTAAGGAAGGATATTACCTCAACTCCAAAAGTAGCTAGATTCACACACATATGGCTTTCAACATCTTCATTTGTTAGATATCATATGAACGAAGTACATATAGACATAGACATATATAATATGCGAGAGATATTACTAAACACGATCCGAAATATCAAGAACACCTAGTTCCTGTCGGATATGAAAGAAATGCTCAATAGCAAGAGGTTTTGTAAATATATCAACTATTTGATTTTTAGTATCAACATGCTCAAAAACCACATCGCCTTTCTCCACATGATCCCTAAGGAAGTGGTGCCAAATTTTGATATGTTTGGTGCGTGAATGCAGCACAGGATTCTTGGTGAGATTGATGGCACTCGTGTTGTCACAGAAAATTGGAATACGCTCGAGTTTGAGATTAAAGTCGAGCAATTGTTGCTTAAGCCATAAGACTTGAGCGCAACAACTGCTGGATGCGACGTATTCCACTTTGGCGGTTGACAAAGCCACAGAAACCTGCTTTTTGCTATGCCAACTTACCAAAGAGTTTGAAAATAGATGACACGTGCCACTCATACTTTTCCTATCTGATTTGCACCCCGCAAAATCAGAATCAGAGAAGCCAACCAAGGAACAATTGTTTCCCTTAGAATACCATAGCCCATACTTTGGAGTACCCGAAAGGTATCTAAGTATGCGCTTAAATGCTTTTAGATGGGATTCTTTAGGAGAGGATTGATACCTAGCACACATACATACACTAAACATAATGTCGGGTCTAGAGGCAGTAAGATAGAGGAGAGATCTGATCATACCTCGATATTTTTTTCACCTCTACATCCTTACCACTTTTATCTCGAATGAGATTCGCACATGTTGGCATTAGTGTATCAATAGCTTTGGAGTTTTCCATGTCAAACCGCTTGAGAAGCTCAAGACAGTATTTCGTCTGGCTCACAAAAGCACCCTCCTCAAGTTTCTTGATTTGTAATATGAGAAAATATGTGAGCTCCCCTTTCATACACATCTCAAATTCTCCCTGCATTAGATTAGAAAACTCCCTTACAAGATTCATGTTAGTTGATCCAAAAATGATATCATCAACATAAATTTGCACCAAAAGTAAGTGTTTTTCTTGAAGCTTAATGAAGAGGGATGTGTCGACCTTGCCTCTTGAATACCCTTGATCAAGTAGAAACTTGCTTAGACGTTCATACTAAGCCCTAGGGGCTTGCTTGAGTCCATACAAGGCATGTTTTAATTTGTATACGTGATCAGGATACTCATGGGATTCAAAACCCGGAGGTTGGGCAACATAAACTTCTTCATTTATATAACCGTTAAGGAATGCACTTTTCACATCCATTTGAAATAGCTTAAAATTTTTCTCACAAGCGAAGGCAAGTAAAAGACGTATAGCCTCGAGTCGGGCAACCGGCGCATAAGTCTCCTCATAGTCGATGCCTTCCTCTTGGTTATAACCTTACGTGACTAAACACACCTTGTTACGAGTTATTGCTCTATTTTCGTCCAGTTTATTCCTAAACACCCATCGGGTGCCAATTACTCGATGACCTCACGGAGGGGGGACAAGGTCCCAAACCTCATTTCTCTTAAGCTGGTTAAGTTCCTCTTGCATTCATAGGAACCAATGTCCATCGAGTCAAGCTTCTTTTGGGTTTTTAGGTTCTACCTAAGAAATGAAACCGAAATGATAACAGAAATTACTTAGCTTTGATCGAGTCGTTACTCCCTTTGAGATATCACTGAGGGTATTATCGATGAGATGGTCTTTGGAAGACTTCCAAGCTGGAGGAAGATCATCTTTTTCAGACGGATGAACTCCCTCAGTTTCTTCATGACGGTCATCTTTTCCCTCCTCAATTTTGGCTAGGTAAGGTTGATCAATTCCCGACTCAGCACTTTTGAGTATGTCTTCCGAAGATACACCTGAACCATGAGCAAAACTACCTTTTCCGACATTTCTCAGATAAGATTCATCAAATGTTACATGAACGGACTCTTCGACAGTAAGTAATCTCTTGTTGTATATTCTATAGGATTTACTTGACTGAGAGTATCCGAGGAAGATACCTTCGTCGGCCTTGGAATCAAATTTACCTAAACTTTCTTTTCCATTATTTAACATGAAACACTTACAACCGAAGACATGTAGATGGGATACATTTGGCTTGCACCCTTTTAAAAGTTCATACGATGTTTTGTTTAGAATAGGGCGAATAAGCACCCTATTCAATACATAACATGCCATACATATGGCGTCAGCCTAGAAATACTTAGGTAATGCACTTTCATTGATCATAGTTCTTCCTAACTCTTCAAAAATTCGATTTTTGCGCTCCACAACCCTGTTTTGTTAAGGGGTACGTGGAGTGGAGAAGTTATGATCAATTTCGTGTCTACCACAATATTCCTCAAAAAGATAATTCTCAAACTCACCTCCATGATCACTTCTAATTGATATGATGTTTCTGTTTAACTTGTTTTGAGAAAGCTTATCAAATTTTTCAAAGGTTGCGAATGTATCACTCTTGCTAGCCATAATAGTTGCCACCTAGACTTTTAATTCTAGATGGCCCAAATAGATCCATATGGAGAAGTTCAAGAGGTCTCGTAGTTGAAACAATATTTTTAGACTTAAATTAGATCCTTGTTTGCTTCCCCATTTGGCATGCATCACATAGGTGATCCTTGGTGAACTTGATTTTGGGCAAGTCTATGACTAGATCTTTTGAAACTATCTTGTTTAGCAAGTCAAAATTGACATGCGCTAAACGTCAATGCCATAACCATGAGTCCTTACTCATTGTCATGAGACATTTATCGCTATTCAATGATACTTCATTCAAATCCAGCATATAGACATTATTTACTCTTATACCATTAAACACATCCTTCATTTTATCATTATGCTCAATTAGGCAACAATCTTTTGAAAATGATACTTTGTATCCTTTGTTTCATAATTGACTAATGCTAATGAGATTATGTTTAAGGCCATCGACTAGTAACACATCGGAGATAGTAGTGGGTGAGGGATTACCTATACTACTTTTTCCAAGTATTGCACCCCAGTTGTTGTCTCCATAGGTTACAAATCCCTTCCTCTTTGCCACTAAGTCAATGAAGAGAGATATGTCTCCTATCATATGTCTTGAGCAACCACTGTCGAGAACCCATCTTCTCTCGGTAGTCTCAAGACGTTGTACCTATGAACACAATTAGCAAGAATAGGTACCCAACTGTTTACTGGGTCCTAGGTTGTGAGTGAAAACATGGTCGCATTTAGGCAATCATTGATAAACCCTTTTAGGAACCAAAAATCTCCTAAAGCAACATTTAGAAATGGTGTGACCCTTGCAACAATTCAAACAAGAAAAGTTAACTTTTGAATCACTTTTGCTATCATGATTTTTTACAAAATATGTGTATTTTTTATATGGATTAACCATACTCTTTCTAAAATGAGCTTTATCAATGGCAAAAGTAATTTTGGGCTCTAGAGCCTTGTTAAGTTTGGTATTTAGATTTCTAACTTCATTTTGCCAAATGTAACAAGTATCACACCCGAAGTTAACAACTCTCTTTCTTATTTCCTCACAATCTCCTTTTGTACTTTCCACTATAGAAGCTTTTAATGTCTCTAGTTTCTTTTCAGAATCACGAGTCTTTTGCTCTAGGTGAGCAAAGATTTGTCTATTTGATGCATGCCTTTTAAAAGCTTCTTTTGCTTCATAATGTAAAGTATTAAAAGCAGTTTGCAATTCAAAATGAAACAATTTAGAGGAATTTTCATACTACGCATGTCATACCTTTTTCTTTTTGTTCTTTTGATGGGCGGAAAGGCAAAATTGATGGATTTGTCTTCGTCACTAGAGCTGTCATCCCCGGATGGCTTGCTATCACTTTCCCAAGCGATATACGCTCTCCTTGGATTAGGTTGCTTCTTATGTGACCGACTTGTTTCCTTCCCTTTGTCCTTTTTCATCAAGGGACAATCCAGTTTGTAGTGTCTGGTCTTTTCGGAATTATAACACGACCCTTTTATTTTTTCCCCTTTATTATCGTCATTTCTGGAGTATCTTGATTATTTTCGAAAGTTGACAAGATTTTTCTCAGAATGTTGGATACCGTTCTTTTTGACATATCGATTGTATCGTTTCACAAACAGCCCCATATTCTCACTCTTGTCATCATCTTCGTCATCACTCGTGGTGTAATCACTATGCTCTTTTGTTTGGGACTTTGAGCAAGAAGTCTTGAGAGCGATAGACTTCTTTTCAATATTTTTCGTTTTCTCCTTCTTTTCCTTTTTCTCATATTACTCTAGACTAAGAAGCACCTGTTCATGCTCTTGCAGCTTTCCAAACAATGTTGTGAGATCCAAAATCATGAGATCGTTAGCTTCTTTTATGGCGGTTACCTTCGGTTGCCATTCCCTGTTAAGACATATCAAACTTTTGTTAGTAGCAACATCATTGGCAACTGGCCTACCTAGTGAGTATAGTCTATTGATGAGATGAGTGAATCTCTTTTGCATGTCAGCAATGGTTTTCTCTTGCTCCATGTGAAAGAGATCAAACTCTTGCGTTAATGTATTGATTCTCGCTAGTTTAACATCATTAGTTCCCTCATGGGAAACTTGCAATGAGTCCCCCATAGCCTTTGCAGTTAAACAATGAGAAACCCTATAATATTCGTCAACTCCCAAAGAGGATATCAGAACATTTTTGGCTTTCCAATTGTAATTATACTTCTTCTCGTCATCATCATTCCATTGTGCTTCAGGCTTAGGCACAATCATGTTATTTTCATCAGTCATGGTTATTTCCATGGGACCGTTTAGAATAACATTCCACACCTTCCTGTCAATGGAATTTATATGCACACGCATACAGTCTTTCCAGTAACAATAGTTTTCTCCATTAAAAACAGGTGCTCTATTATAAGCCCCTTTAGGTTCGTTAGCCATTTTCTACTAAGTTATACTTAAAGCACAGAATGAACCGGTGCTCCTGATACCACTTGTTAGACGATGGCGCAGATCTAGAAGGGAGGTTGAATAGATCGCTTGCTTAAAAGAGTCGGCGCTACCAATAAAATTGATTTTTAAAAATTGTTTAATTTGCGGAAGCGGCCGAGAAACTATACTGTCTAAAACGAACAATCCTAGAAAACCAGATATGCATTAAGCCTATGGAATCCGATAACGAGATATGATAATTACTATGTTAATCACACTATCAATTTGATTCAGCTCACTATGTGGTTTGACTAGTTCCAATGTCTTAAAAATATTAACACTATGAAAATATAGCACACAAGGCTTTTAATTCAGACAATTTATCAAACACTTGGAGTGCAGAGCACTACAAGTGAGTTTTGTTTTGAGAGTGAATTACTAAAGTTTCCACTTACAATCAATGATTGTACTAGGTTCAAAAATTTGTTTAGCACTACTCAAACCAGACCTAGATTGATATAATTGTTTGCACTAAAACACAAATATTAAGCAATATAAACGTAAAACAAAAGACACAACGATTTGTTGAGGCAGTTCCCTCGTCGTCCTCGCTCGGGGTACGTCTACCCTCAATTCTAATAATAGAATTGAGACCTGTTAATATATAGATATAACCTATAGTTGAAAGTTTATACAAGAAGCAAATAACTATCAAACAAACTAACACTATTATTGTTGTAGATCTTATTTCTTCTTGCCCCTTGATTCGAGTTGAATCAAGTACTTCGACAGCTGTGAATAAACCTCCGATTGCGGCACTATCTTTGAGCAACCTTTAGTCTTCAAAATCTGGCCCGACTGATTTCAATCCCCCCCGTGTCGAACCCGAAACTCCCACTCACAATCCTCTGTTTATCGTTACTAAATCGACAGAATCTTCAGATCCTCGATTACCTTCACTCGGCTGAATATATGATGAGACAAATCGTGTAAAAACCCTCAAATTTAGAGAATCTTGGAGGATAAAACCCTAGAGGTTTTATTCAAGAAAAACCCGTTGATTCCTAAACCCGAACCGGATAACCAAATCTTTGGCTTTGAACGTTATCACCTCTAACAATGCACAATGCACAACAAAGAAGATTATATGTAATTGTTGTGATATTCTATGACGAGAATGAAGATGATGAGAACCAAATCGACACCTATTTAACTTTTCTTGTTTTTCTCAATGTTGTGAAGTGAAAATAGCAAATGAGATTATATACCAAACATAACTGTCATAACAACCAAAACCACTTCACAAAGACAGTTGACATAACAAAAAAATTGACATAAAACAGTGAGCAGTCGACCTATGTAGAAGAGAGGGTCAACCTGAGTTGACCCGATTGTAAAATTGTGCAAGTCACAGAACCATGCGTCGATCGGAACAAAGTACGTGTCGACGCATAGCATGCATTTTTAGACAGATTAAAATGCTTACAGTATGAGTCGACCAGTGGGTCGACGCGAGCCCACCTGAAGCAAATTCATAATACTAACTTACAGTGTGAGTCGACTGGAACAGATCTTTGGTCGACTCAAAGCCATGAAACTGTCAAAAATGCCTATTTTCATATTTTTCGACACTTTTAATGACATCTTTGATATGGCGAACGAAACCAATAAAGTATAACTTATATGACACATATTTTTGACAATCCATATGCAACAACCGGGGTATTTTATGCGAGCATTTGAATTATGAGAAACAAAACTACCTTTTCCGACATTTCTCAGATAAGATTCATCAAATGTTACATGAACGGACTCTTCGACAATAAGTAATCTCTTGTTGTATATTCTATAGGATTTAATTGACTGAGAGTATCCGAGGAAGATACCTTCGTCGGCCTTGGAATCAAATTTACCTAAACTTTCTTTTCCATTATTTAACATGAAACACTTACAACCGAAGACATGTAGATGGGATACATTTGGCTTTCACCCTTTTAAAAGTTCATATGATGTTTTGTTTAGAATAGGGCGAATGAGCACCCTATTCAATACATAACATGCCGTACTTATGGCGTCAGCCCAAAAATACTTAGGTAATGCACTTTCGTTGATCATAATTCTTCCCAACTCTTCAAAAATTTGATTTTTGCGCTCCACAACCCCGTTTTGTTAAGGGGTACGTGGAGTTGAGAAGTTAAGATCAATTTCGTGTCTACCACAATATTTCTCAAACAGATAATTCTCAAACTCACCTCCATGATCACTTCTAATTGATATGATGTTTCTGTTTAACTTGTTTTGAGAAAGCTTAGCAAATTTTTCAAAGGCTGCGAATGTATCACTCTTGCTAGCCAAGAAGATAGTCCAACAAAATCTAGAGAAAGCATCGACTATTACAAAACCATAATAGTTGCCACCTAGACTTTTAATTCTAGATGGCCCAAATAGATCCATATGGAGAAGTTCAAGAGGTCTCGTAGTTGAAACAATATTTTTAGACTTAAATGAGATCCTTGTTTGCTTCCCCATTTGGCATGCATCACATAGGTGATCCTTGGTGAACTTGATTTTGGGCAAGTCTATGACTAGATCTTTTGAAACTATCTTGTTTAGCAAGTCAAAATTGACATGCGCTAAACGTCAATGCCATAACCATGAGTCCTTACTCATTGTCATGAGACATTTATCGCTATTCAATGATACTTCATTCAAATCCAGCATATAGACATTATTTACTCTTATACCATTAAACACATCCTTCATTTTATCATTATGCTCAATTAGGCAACAATCTTTTGAAATAGATACTTTGTATCCTTTGTCGCATAATTGACTAATGCTAATGAGATTATGTTTAAGGCCATCGACTAGTAACACATCGGAGATAGTAGTGGGTGAGGGATTACCTATACTGCTTTTTCCAAGTATTGCACCCCGATTGTTGTCTCCATAGGTTACAAATCCCTTCCTCTTTGCCACAAAGTCAATGAAGAGAGATATATCTCCTATCATATGTCTTGAGCAGCCACTGTCGAGAACCCATCTTCTCTCGGTAGTCTCAAGACGTTGTACCTATGAACACAATTAGCAAGAATGGGTACCCAACTGTTTACTGGGTCCTAGGTTGTGAGTGAAAACATGGTCGCATTTAGCCAATCATTGATAAACCCTTTTAGGAACCAAAAATCTCCTAAAGCGACATTTAGAAATGGTGTGACCCTTGCAACAATTCAAACAAGAAAAGTTAACTTTTGAATCACTTTTGCTATCGTGATTTTTTACAACATATGTGTATTTTTGATATGGATTAACCATACTCTTTCTAAAATGAGATTTATCAGTGGCAAAAGTAATTTTGGGCTCTAGAGCCTTGTTAAGTTTGGTATTTAGATTTCTAACTTCATTTTGCCAAATGTAACAAGTATCACACCCGAAGTTAACAACTCTCTTTCTTATTTCCTCACAATCTACTTTTGTACTTTCCACTATAGAAGCTTTTAATGTCTCTAGTTTCTTTTCAGAATCACGAGTCTTTTGCTCTAGGTGAGCAAAGATTTGTTTATTTGAGGCATGCCTTTTAAAAGCTTCTTTTGCTTCATAATGTAAAGTATTAAAAGCAGTTTGCAATTCAAAATGAAACAATTTAGAGGAATTTTCATACTACGCATGTCATACCTTTTTCTTTTTGTTCTTTTGATGGGCGGAAAGGCAAAATTGACGGATTTGTCTTCGTCACTAGAGCTGTCATCCCCGGATGACTTGTGTAATACCCCAAATTTTACCCTTATATTTAGTCAGTCATTTCGCATAGCATCTCATCTGTGCATTTGCTAACCACTAACAAGTCATGGAGGTATTTGTTTTGCAGGGTTGGTTCCAGGGGTATTTTGGTCATTTTACGTGGATTCCGCTAATTCCTTGAAGACAGGCTGTTACTAAATTTTGAGGCATTTGAGGCATTTACCTATCACCAGGTCTGATTATATCAAGGTGCCAATTCAATGTGGTCGGTATTAAAATTTGTCGAGCACAACTGGATTTAAGATCCATTTCATCGCTCATGGTTTATTTCCAAAGCGCTTCCGTTTCTATTAATAAGGCACAATTTAATTGGGTATTATCGGATTGTTGCTCACAGTATTTGGTCAGTGGAATTCAATTACGACCAAGGTTATCATCGTTGAATCTGTTGTGATTACGGCACACATCTGTGTTTGGTTATAAAGTTGTTGGCTAGAATCTAAGTTGGAATGTAGTCAGGTGATGAGATTGGGAATACAAATGGGACAAATACATGGACAAGAACATCGCTCATGAATATTTATGGTTTATGACTATGTTAATGAATTTAAACATTTGTGGATTTATTCACAAATATTTATAATTTATAACTAGAAATAAAATAAGTAAATTCAAAACTGAGCAGGTCATGAATATATAAAGGAAGGTCTGACATTTTATTTCATAAAAGAGATCATCATACAAAAAAGGAGTAAATTGTTTCACATTCTTAATTGCGGTAAAATTACAATTACAGATATTACATCCTAAGTCCTAAAGATTCATTGGAGTCTTCATGAGATTCATCCATTGGACCGTATTCCATGTTCGTATCCGATTAACCTGCACAAAGAAAAACAAATACAAAACAGAACAAATAGAATAGAAAAAAATGTTAGAAATTGATTTTGACACTCTCAGAACAGTGTCATCATCGAGTGCCGGGAGTGGCACAACCGAAGCTGCGTCCTACCCCCGTTACCGATCCGCGCCGTTGGCGTCAGATCAGGTAACACCTGTTCTTATCATTACGGGACATCCGAGAGATAGAAGGGATGAAAGAAGCGGGACTGATTCGCTTTTGCCGCAATTGGAGTTCCAAACTGATACGAGAGTAAGGCAACATAGTCAATTTGGATTCAAACCCAGATGCCGGCAGGTCTGAATCACTTTGCCTTCAAGGTTATCCAACACCTGAAATTCACAAAGCAGCATTAGAATTTTCCAAAGTTCCTAACCAAACTCAAAGCCAAAAAGGATTTACAAGCTGCATGGAATTCATAAGGAATAACAGACAAAAGAAAAGAGTTCATCCAGTTCAATAAAATTCAGAAACTGCATCAAACTCAGGTAGGAAAAGAGGGACCAATAAGTCATGAGTGGCAATTTCATGCGCAAGAGCAAGAAGAAAATATCCTACAAATCTGTCACGGGGAATGTAAATCACAAAGTTCAGAAAGTATCCAACAGGTTCCAAAGAAAAGCATAACAGCATTAATTCAAGAACAGGTTCGGCAGAAAAAACCAGAAGTATGGTGCAGTTCAGTAATATGTCAAGAATCAAGTTCAGAATACAAACCACACCGAATCAAGCCAACAAAGCAGTAGGCTAGGGGCATCGTGGAACCGAATGCAAGGGCATCAGTTATCGCACATCATGGCCTCACAATCAATCTGAAAGCCAATAATCAATAGCATCCCAGAACTCGTGTTCTGAACCCAACCAATCTCGAAGGCAACCGCGGCCTCATCGAAGAGGTTCCCTCATCAGGCTCAGACAAGCTGTCATCATCGCCGCATACCATCCTCGGCGGCGTTTAACTCAACCAAAGCGTAGTACTGATTCTGAAAAAAGAAGAAGAAAAGTCGTAAAGATGGATATCCAAAACGAATTCGATATTAGACAGATAGCCAAATGAATCCACGATCAAGGAACGCGTTCTGATAAATCACAAAACAAAATCTCATCAGAAAGGAACCAAATCGTATCAGAAATAGGTATCCAAGTTCCCCAAAGGCAATCCAATCCGCATCTGCAAAAATCCAATCAGTGTATCATGATCAAACAAAATCGGATCAGATAAAGTGAACAAACCCAAATCATATCTGTCAACAAAAAGGAAAGTGCGAATCAGTATCAGATAAGATCAAATCCATATATGAAAATCCCAATCAAATCCTAAAAAAGGAAACAAGATATATCAGTATCAGAAAAATCCAATCAGGGTATCAGAAATTCGATCAAGCAAGAGTGAATCCGAAAAGTGTTCAAATCATATCAAAAATCACAGCAAATCAGATCAAAGGCCCAAAAGAAAGATCGAAAAGGATATATAAAAGGGAAGATACCACCTGATGAAAACCCTAACGAAAATCGCGAAAGCCCCAAAGGAACGGACAAAGTCACATGCAAAACCCTAGGCGGCGCAAATAAGGAGAACGACCGCGAACTCAGACGAAGAACAATCGTCATCATCGTTCAGAGCATCACCAAACATCAATATCATCACAGACGGCCGCGAATCACCGAACAGAGAGGATCGCCTTCGCCGTTCACTACGAACGTCGGGCAATCGACTCTCAGCCTCAGCTTTACATCATCGGCTAGGATCAAACGTATACCCTCACGTTAACTCATCTCTTTTTTTCATTTTCCATATTTTGTAGATGCAGAGCATACGAGAGAGGGAGAATACAACGAAGGAGAGAAGAAGAACGAAGTGTAGACGGCGCCGCGGGGATGTAGGGTTCTGGGAACCCTAAATGGTCTCGTGATTGTGATTTACCCTCTCTGGGTTGGGTCCGGAGGTAATGACCGGCCCAACCCTTTTTATTTTTTACTTTCTTTTTCTTTTTTAATTAAATTATCACATTTTTAAAAAAAATATTTAAGTTGTTTTTTATAATATTAAAATTAAAAACATTTTTTTATAATATTAAAATTAAAAACATTTTTTTTTATAATATTAAAATTAAAAACATTTTTTTTATAATATTAAAATTAAAAACACTTTTAAAATATTAAAATTAAAACACTTTTAAAAAGATTAAAATTTAAACATTTTTTTAATAATTAGAATCAAATTTTTTTTCTTTTAAAATTAAGACCCCTTTTTTTAAAAAACCAAGAGAAAATATTTTTAAAAATTAAAATCTTCCCTTTTTTATTTATTTATTATCAAGTTAAATAATTAAGCTTAGATTCATGTTTTAAAGTTCTCCTAAAATAAAAAAACCAAAAAAAGAGGTCCCTTAGCTTCATGCTTCTGTTTTCCTAAATTTTTGTTTACTAACCTAGTTCGTTCACTGTGCAGCTTACTATGTTGTTTCCTTATGTTTGCGTTCTTAAAATTGAATTGTATCATATTATTGTAACTGTCCCTCCATTGTAACCTCGCGAATCTTAATAATCGCGCTTACGTTTCTGCATTTAAAATTCTGCTGATGTATGATTTCAATTATCTCACACCTTCATCAATATTCCTGTCACATTACACACACTGCCGAAGGAATTAGGTCTAGCTTTTGGTCGCCGCGCCAATAGTCCTCAACTTCAAACCCTTACAAACCCTAATTTTCACAAATGCCTCGCCGCAGGCAAGATTACAATTTTACCCCTAGCGTTAGGTCAAAGAGCCGCCGCGCTCATTTTAGGGTTTCCCGCCGTGGAATCCCTAATTTAACCCTAATTCACTTAACAATTCAACGTAGAGATTTAGAGTTTCTACACTCCGCGTAAGCGTGTCCTTAAGACATGTTTATTCCCCTCGAGACCTTGACCACAATCAAGAAGTCTCTAACCTCCCTTTTGAGGGGAACTATAGTTACTCTGATTCCATTCCCGTAAGGATATGTAGGCACAAGATGCGATGTCTTGCCGAGTAAACTTAGAATTAACCCCTTAGGTTTATTTTCTCGTTTTTAATCCCTTTGTACATATACCTTAAGCAAATAAATAAAGCAAATAGTAAACATTTGAACAAAAGGTTCCTGTAGAGTACTACAGAAGTTTAGGGTGCTAATACCTTCCCTAAATTTAACCAACCCCGAACCCTAGATCTTTCCCCGCATTGTGTTTACGATGCAAAATAGGTTTTCCCTTTTTGACCTTTTCCTTCGGATAAATCAAAGAGCGGTTGTGAATTGAATTGTGATTCAAACTAATTAATAGTTTGTGATCCTATTTCCACCGCAACAGAAAATGGCGACTTCACTGGGGAGTCTTCTAAACTTTTGAGGGTTATCCCTAACTTGTTCATATTTATTACTATCTGTGTTATTATTCATTTGCATGTATATATTTGTGCTTTGATTGTGGGACTGTTCCTTGTGCTGTGAGATAAGTCCTACGCCCGGACTAGTGACATTATTATAGGATGGGGATATATTCGATGAGGCTTATAGGGAGTTGAATCCCGATTAAGCCGATTCGAGAATCACCGCTCAGTTGAGACCTTTTCGAAAATGGTTCGGTTGAACGAGTAATCGCGAAAACTTTTTCCATGGTCGATTGGAGTCTGTGATATTGGGGACCGTAGTACCTTAACACCACCTTGGCCTTATTTAGGACGTAGTGCGGGAGCTATGTGGGAGTAATCCTACAACGGTTGCTACGCGATACTACACTCAAAAGAGGTTCTCTTGAGAATATTATTAACCCTCGAGTCAGTCGGAAGGTTGATAATATCCGAAAGATGGGCTGATGACTTTGGGCACTTTTTAGAACCTTGTTCTGCAGGTACAATTAACCTATAGTACACTCCTTTTGGGGATGGGTAGACCTTAACTCCACTCACGTTCCTTTAACCTAGGACTTTGTGTGTTTTCATGCATTGCATTCATAAAACATCATATCGCATTAAGATTTCATGGAATTCAAACTCTATTTATGAACATTGTAGGATACCATGGATCACCATAGAAGGCATACTTTGAAATTTACTTTTAAGGGTTTTAATTTGGAAGTCCTAGAGAAGCTAAGGGATTTGGTTCAAGATCAAGAAAAGTTCCAAAACAGATATGGAAGGCTATTGTCTTTGTTGAAGATTCAAGTAAACGAAGGACTTCTTGCGACTTTGCTACAGTTTTATGATCCAGATTATCATTGCTTCACCTTTCCAGATTATCAGCTTTTACCTACCTTAGAAGAGTACTCTCAGTTGGTGGGATTGCTGATCTTGGATAAGTCTCCATTCCCTTTCTTGGAGGAAGACCCTAAAGAACGAGATATTGCTAAAGCCATTTGTCTAAGGATATCCGATGTCAAAAACAATATGATCACCAAAGGGGGGACCTCCGGTTTTCTCAGGGACTTCCTAATTAAGAAGGCCCAATGTTATGCCGATCATAAAGACATGTTTGCCTTTGAGACAATATTTGCTCTACTTATTTATGGGTTGCTGCTTTTTCCTAGTTTTGAGGGGTTTGTGGACCTTAATGCAATCAAGACCTTCATGAGGAGAAATCCAGTTCCAACGCTATTGGGTAATACTTATCATTCAGTACATCTTCGAAACTCTCATGGTGGAGGAATGATTACATGTTGTGTGACATTACTATACAAGTGGTTTATTTCTCACTTACCCAAGTCCGGTCCGTTCTGGAACCCTAATCAAGAGCGTTGGTCGCAAAAAGTTATGGCTTTAACTCACTCTGATATTGATTGGTATAATCGCATGTACGATGGGATATCGATCATTGATAGTTGTGGAAACTTCAACAATGTGCCTTTGCTCAGTTTCAATGGAGGAATTAGCTACAATCCAGTCTTAGCTCGCCGACAGTTGGGATACCCCTTGAAGGAACCGCCTAAAGGTATTCATGTGGAGAAAATCTTTTTCAAAGACGACAAAAAGCTTCAAGATCAGATCCTATCCTCTTGGAATCATCTGCATAGGAAAGGCAAAGAAAGTTTGGGAAGGCCTAATTGTGCGTCCATGGAACCATACCTTCAATGGGTCCGAGGAAGAGCTATTGAGTTGAAGATGCCCTACTCTCGCCAGGATCCTTCACCTCAAAGAGAGGAACCTGTCCAGTATTTCATGACTGAAGTTGAGACTTTGAAGACCACTTTGAAGAGATCACAACGCGAAACAGAATCATGGAAGAACAAATACCATGTGATGGTCAGCGAGTACGAAGAACTTCAAAAGCAGATTCAATTGAAGAATGATGAGATACAATCCTACAAGAAGAGAAGGCTCTACGAATATTTATTTTCCTCCGACTCTCCGTCTGCTCACTGAAGTTGTGGAAGATGCTTCTCTAGGATTTTCTAGGCTTTTATTTAGCTATTTTGGTTGCAAGAATATTATTTGTAATTTGTCTTCAATGAATTAAAGGTTTCCTTGGTATTCCGCAATATTCGTAAATATTTGAATTCCATGAAATCTTCATTTGCATTCACATTTTAGCATCATACTTTTGCATTGCATGTGTCTTCCATTTTCTCATACGCGGTTTTCTCACCCTCCAGTTTTGTCACCCTGAGTTCTCTGCATCAATACGACCTTTCAAAAGGATGGAAGATCAAAACCAAGAGATCAACCGTATCAGCCATGAACTCGAAGATCTTCGAGGAAGTGTAGGACAGATTATGGAGATGCTACGAGCTCTTAGTGTGAAGGTGGATGCTCAGTCTACTGTTGTTTCTGAGACTACTAATACCGTTATGGAATCTCAACCAGCTGTTACTGTCGAGAATGTACCTCCTCACGGTCTTCAATCCGGTTTGGTGCATCCTAGTGCTCGACCAGTTCGACGAGCTACCCCTCCAAAGTGCAAAACCCCTAACTCCGACCATGGTAAAGGACCTGCACGTTCGAGGAACCGCAAAATGGCTACTCCTCAACCCTGGCAACATCAGCAGAGTTATGTTCAAGGTTATCCGTTTCCATATGTCCAACAACCCTATGTAGCTACTGTTGCACCTCCTTTCGATCAGCAGTTTCCTACATACCAGCCTGTGCAGTCCGCTCTGGTATATCAAGCACCGGTTTATCAACAACCTTCCGGTTATCCGCCTATGCAAGTTCCTGTCAACAGTCAACGAGTGCCCAATGCTCCTGTTCACCAACAATCACGGGATCAGGTTCCTTATCTCCGTAAGAGTCAGTATAAGCCTTGTCTTCCAATTCCGATGGCTTTCACTGAGTTATACTCCCATTTGGTACAACAAGGTCTGATTACCACCCGTGCTTTGGGTCCTCCGCCTAATCCGTTACCTGCAGGATACAATGCTGCCGCTCATTGTTTATTTCATGAGGGTGCGCTCGGCCATGATCTAGAGAATTGCTATGCTCTTAAGAAAGTTGTCAGAAATTTGCTAGAAACGAAGAAGTTGTCTTTTAGCGATGCTCAGATGAATATCGAGACTCCTCTCGGGGTCCCTCACTTGTCAAGTTCGAATTCTGCAAAGCATGCTACTCCTGTGGCAAATCATCCGAATCCAGTAATTATTCAAAGGCCTAGCTCGCTTCATTTCAGTAACCCTCAAGACGATATAACCGGGATCAGCAAAGAATCTAGGAAATTTATTTTGAAACAACGACTGAAAACTGTTGAAGATGTGACCAGCGTAACTGGGGCAAGCCATGACAACTCGCAGTGATCAGGAATCAGACGTTCTTTCCATTGAGGCTCCGCCAAAGGAAACTGTTGCTCTTGAATTTCATAAACCATTTAGAAGGATTTTTCCGACAGTTCATTTGTTTATTTATATGTATTTCTCTTTGATTAAGCATATTTAGCATGTACGAACTTGTTTATCTTTGATTAATGCAACGCATATGTTTGTCTTGAATAAGTCCATTCGTTTCACTCATTCAAAATATATTTTTCATAAATTATAATGCCAACTTTACCCGATCTCTTGTTCTGATAGAAAATTGGGAGGAGGATGACGAACCTAAAACGTCAGATTTCTTGTCGTATGCTTTCAACTAAAACCTGCTGATGATGTAAGGCATTGTTTCAAATCCCAAACACTGGAGATATAAGGATGTTAATCCCTCGTTAACCTCTTTGAGCCTTGAATTAGGAGTTTTTTTTAAGAACCCTCATCTTAACCTGGGGCAGGGTAGGTTTCAGTTAAACCGATCGAGCACTTAGACTCTAAGAAGGGGAAGAGCAAACCTTCGAGAATTTATCCTTAGCATCTTAAGAAGTCCAATACAATGACTACCCATCAGTTACCTAAGGAGTGGGGCAGTCACGAGCCTTCCAAAAGATTTACATGACTTGTGCATAAAAGAATATTAAAAAACAAAATAAGAGCCCGCTAAGTCAAAACCTACGAAGGAGACTTAGGCAAAACTGGGGCATCCCGCTGGACTCTAAAGTCAGATCAAAAGACGTTGTCCAGGCAAAAATTAGGGAATAAGAGCAACCAACCAGTAGTTTTTAGGATCCCTATAAAGAACAAGGTCGTGTGATCGAATTGCCATTAGAAATAGGTGAGTGACTGCCATGTCCAAAGCCTTGATAAGTTCTCGACCATAGCAAATCCGCTTGAGATATGAGTGTTCGTATCCGGTTAACTGACATAGGATTGGAGAACATCACGAAGAAGGGGTGGGTACAAATATAACCTTGAGCCTTTATCCTTTTGTTTCTTAAACCGTGAACCAAGCCACGATACAACCTTTAAAAGACCTAATTGAAGTAGGACTTCGGTTGAAAGCATACTCGACAATACCACGTTTCCTGACTCCTACGAGCCATGCTCAGAAAAAATTCATGTTGGCATTATAATTAAAACTTATATCCCGATTAGTGATTTCGGTCACGAGTTATTGCGATATCTTTTTCAAAACAAAAATTCAAGACAAATATATGTGTGCATTGACAAGCTCAGGATAGGCATTTCAGGCATGACGATTTTGCTTGATATCTTAGAGGGTTACATATGGATATAGCCCGTGAAACTTGAAGATCCTGCTAAACAGGGGCAGGCAGTTTCCCAATTCGCTTACCAACGCGAGGCTGACGTTCTTAAGAGCTGTTTCTCAAAGATTTCGTCGTAACATTTGTGCCAGACCTGACGAATCTCTCAAAGAGTTTGAAAACAATGGGGCAACCAGACTCTGTGTTCTCTATAAAATCCTCTTGAGATGACCCTACCTCACAACGCAAATATTCTGGGTCACCGTGTTTTTTAAAAAAGGGAACCAAATGGCGACTACTATAAGGTCCTTCAAGATCAAAACCATGGGGTTTCACAACTTTTCTTCGTGCACCCGAGGGATTTTACTCACAGCGGCCTTCATTCCCCAGTAAATCTCAGTGTTGCGACGGGCTCCCAAACTATTGCCTCATCATAGTCCCCAGAGAGACTATAAGCTGACAACCCTTTCTTGGGCAACTCAAAAGTATCCCTCAGGTTTTCCTCTCCCCATGAGAAGACGTGATACTGTGCACCCAAGCAAATTACTTTCTCCCCAGAGAATTCAGAATTCTGGAACCAGATGTGGTCCTACCATTTCTTCCCATGATTGACGTATTGGTTGCAGAGAACGCAGGGTATCTCCGTCGAGATGTTTATTTCATCTCTCGTCCTGTCTCTAGTCTGTTTCGTCAGCATATGCAAGGGAATAAGCATCACATGCCTGTTTCAGTACATATTCATCACATATTCATTACATATTCATTACATATTCATTACATACTCATTACATACTCATAACATCCTGCATATTTACATACATAGACATTAACATATGCAGCGACATATGCGTTAGCATTCACAGGTTCATTGTGTTTCGCCATCATTGTTTATTACCACCGAGTAACTGGGTTTGTCCATTCTCTTCAAATAGATTGTCAGCCCTAAGCATAAAATACATATGTATTTCCAGTTTCCCCACAGAGCTCGATCCTCGTGGATGACGGTTACTTCAGCTATCTTTCCTCGCCAGGATAAGATATTTACCCTTCGAGTTCATTCCCTCGATGGAGTCTTGATTACCAGTCTTCTTTCTAGCTCGATCCTAGATTGAATCTCAGTCTTGTCGGTCGTCGAGCCCACCCGGACGTGCATTTATTTTGCACTATCTTTCAACCACAATCCTTTACAGATACACGCCAGTTCACGCCTGGAAAATCTATCATTACAACACTACAACACTTTAAAATCCTACATCTTACAGCATCGGTATGCAACATTTCTCACCTAAGAAGCCAATCCTATCTTCGTTATGACTCGCAGCAAATGGCCATCTCCATGGAGCAGTTGGGCTTCCATTTTCCCTGTTGTCTTGAGGTATAGGGAGGTTTTGAACCAAATCATATTCAGGAGAGCACGATCTTGAAATACGGGGAGGTTTGAGCGGAATCATATTCAGGAGAGCACGATCTTGAATTATGAGGATGTTCATTTACCCTTTAGTAAAAGAAGGAGCGGAATCATATTCAGGAGAGCACGATCTTGAAGTATGAGGAAGTTCAGTTTACCCTTTTCATATTCAGGAGAGCACGATCTTGAAGTATGAATAATTTCATTTACCCTTTAGTAAAAGAAGGAGCCGAATCATATTCAGGAGAGCACGATCTTGAAGTATGAGGAAGTTCAGTTTACCCTTTTCATATTCAGGAGAGCACGATCTTGAAGTATGAAGAATTTCATTTATCCTTTAGTAAAAGAAAAATCAGAATCGTATTCCAAGCGCCGACCTTAAATATGAGAAGATTTATATATCAGATAAGCAGCAGCCTCTTTATTTGAGTGCTTATCCATTTTGGCATGTAAGTCCCTTCCAACGATAAGTGACAGTTCTCCCTCGAGAAGCTTATCAGGGCAGTTCCCATCAAGTCCATTTATTTTGGCATACAACCGGTCTTTACCCTGTATATATGATATGGATTTCTGAAAAGTCCATTCGATCCCATCACGAAGGATAGTTTATTAGAAGCTTGGATGTTATTCTTTGCTCAATGCTCCAGCATTCTATAATCGATCTTGCAACCGTGTAGATCCAATTTTATTATTAGACATTCCCCAGTGGAGGTCATCTCATAGGTGCCATCTCCATTTAAGGATCTTATTCCTAAAGTCCATTTATTTTGGCGTACAGCCGGTTTTTACCCTATATATTTGCTACGGATTCCCGAACAATCCGTTTGATCTTGTCACGAGAGATAGTTTACAAAAGCTTGGATGTTATTCTTTGCTCAATGCTCCAGCGTTCTGTGATCAATCTTGCAGTCGTACATGATCCAGATTTACCTTTAGATTCCCCGGTGGAGGCCATCTCACAGGTGCCATCTCCATTTGAGAATCTCGTTTCTAAAATGACAATTGGTCGTGTTCGCACCAGTTGACCATCATTTTAGAATTCCCCAGTGTTGTACTGTGTCCCAGCGCGTCGTTTTCCCCAGTGTGTTTCTTCTCGTAGCGTCTGTCCCTGTGCCGTCATATTCATCATTCCAGCATACGCATCATATCATATTCATGGCATCATCTACATTAATCTGTCCTCGTTTTGTCCATAGCATTGCATATCGTCGCATATAAGGGCAAAATTTTCGGTTATCTATATTTAAATCTCTCCACCACGATTTCTCGAGTCTCTGTCACTCAAATCGTCCGGTGTAGCTATTTAAATAGGGGCAACAGTAATACCCCAAATTTTACCCTTATATTTAGTCAGTCATTTCGCATAGCATCTCATTTGTGCATTTGCTAACCACTAACAAGTCATGGAGGTATTTGTTTTGCAGGGTTGGTTCCAGGGGTATTTTGGTCATTTTACGTGGATTCCGCTAATTCCTTGAAGACAGGCTGTTACTAAATTTTGAGGCATTTGAGGCATTTACCTATCACCAGGTCTGATTATATCAAGGTGCCAATTCGATGTGGTCGGTATTAAAATTTGTCGAGCACAACTGGATTTAAGATCCATTTCATCGCTCATGGTTTATTTCCAAAGCGCTTCCGTTTCTGTTAATAAGGCACAATTTAATTGGGTATTATCGGATTGTTGCTCACAGTATTTGGTCAGTGGAATTCAATTACGACCAAGGTTATCATCGTTGAATCTGTTGTGATTACGGCACACATCTGTGCTTGGTTATAAAGTTGTTGGCTAGAATCTAAGTTGGAATGTAGTCAGGTGATGAGATTGGGAATACAAATGGGACAAATACATGGACAAGAACATCGCTCATGAATATTTATGGTTTATGACTATGTTAATGAATTTAAACATTTGTGGATTTATTCACAAATATTTATAATTTATAACTAGAAATAAAATAAGTAAATTCAAAACTGAGCAGGTCATGAATATATAAAGGAAGGTCTGACATTTTATTTCATAAAAGAGATCATCATACAAAAAAGGAGTAAATTGTTTCACATTCTTAATTGCGGTAAAATTATAATTACAGATATTACATCCTAAGTCCTAAAGATTCATTGGAGTCTTCATGAGATTCATCCATTGGACCGTATTCCATGTTCGTATCCGATTAACCTGCACAAAGAAAAACAAATACAAAACAGAACAAATAGAATAGAAAAAAATGTTAGAAATTGATTTTGACACTCTCAGAACAGTGTCATCATCGAGTGCCGGGAGTGGCACAACCGAAGCTGCGTCCTACCCCCGTTACCGATCCGCGCCGTTGGCGTCAGATCAGGTAACACCTGTTCTTATCATTACGGGACATCCGAGAGATATAAGGGATGAAAGAAGCGGGACTGATTCGCTTTTGCCGCAATTGGAGTTCCAAACTGATACGAGAGTAAGGCAACATAGTCAATTTGGATTCAGACCCAGATGCCGGCAGGTCTGAATCACTTTGCCTTCAAGGTTATCCAACACCTGAAATTCACAAAGCAGCATTAGAATTTTCCAAAGTTCCTAACCAAACTCAAAGCCAAAAAGGATTTACAAGCTGCATGGAATTCATAAGGAATAACAGACAAAAGAAAAGAGTTCAGCCAGTTCAATAAAATTCAGAAACTGCATCAAACTCAGGTAGGAAAAGAGGGACCAATAAGTCATGAGTGGCAATTTCATGCGCAAGAGCAAGAAGAAAATATCCTACAAATCTGTCACGGGGAATGTAAATCACAAAGTTCAGAAAGTATCCAACAGGTTCCAAAGAAAAGCATAACAGCATTAATTCAAGAACAGGTTCGGCAGAAAAAACCAGAAGTATGGTGCAGTTCAGTAATATGTCAAGAATCAAGTTCAGAATACAAACCACACCGAATCAAGCCAACAAAGCAGTAGGCTAGGGGCATCGTGGAACCGAATGCAAGGGCATCAGTTATCGCACATCATGGCCTCACAATCAATCTGAAAGCCAATAATCAATAGCATCCCAGAACTCGTGTTCTGAACCCAACCAATCTCGAAGGCAACCGCGGCCTCATCGAAGAGGTTCCCTCATCAGGCTCAGACAAGCTGTCATCATCGCCGCATACCATCCTCGGCGGCGTTTAACTCAACCAAAGCGTAGTACTGATTCTGAAAAAAGAAGAAGAAAAGTCGTAAAGATGGATATCCAAAACGAATTCGATATTAGACAGATAGCCAAATGAATCCACGATCAAGGAACGCGTTCTGATAAATCACAAAACAAAATCTCATCAGAAAGGAACCAAATCGTATCAGAAATAGGTATCCAAGTTCCCCAAAGGCAATCCAATCCGCATCTGCAAAAATCCAATCAGTGTATCATGATCAAACAAAATCGGATCAGATAAAGTGAACAAACCCAAATCATATCTGTCAACAAAAAGGAAAGTGCGAATCAGTATCAGATAAGATCAAATCCATATCTGAAAATCCCAATCAAATCCTAAAAAAGGAAACAAGATATATCAGTATCAGAAAAATCCAATCAGGGTATCAGAAATTCGATCAAGCAAGAGTGAATCCGAAAAGTGTTCAAATCATATCAAAAATCACAGCAAATCAGATCAAAGGCCCAAAAGAAAGATCGAAAAGGATATATAAAAGGGAAGATACCACCTGATGAAAACCCTAACGAAAATCGCGAAAGCCCCAGAGGAACGGACAAAGTCACATGCAAAACCCTAGGCGGCGCAAATAAGGAGAACGGCCGCGAACTCAGACGAAGAACAATCGTCATCATCGTTCAGAGCATCACCAAACATCAATATCATCACAGACGGCCGCGAATCACCGAACGGAGAGGATCGCCTTCGCCGTTCACTACGAACGCCGGGCAATCGACTCTCAGCCTCAGCTTTACATCATCGGCTAGGATCAAACGTATACCCTCACGTTAACTCATCTCTTTTTTTTCATTTTCCATGTTTTGTAGATGCAGAGCATACGAGAGAGGGAGAATACAACGAAGGAGAGAAGAAGAACGAAGTGTAGACGGCGCCGCGGGGATGTAGGGTTCTGGGAACCCTAAATGGTCTCGTGATTGTGATTTACCCTCTCTGGGTTGGGTCCGGAGGTAATGACCGGCCCAACCCTTTTTATTTTTTACTTTCTTTTTCTTTTTTAATTAAATTATCAAATTTTTAAAAAAAATATTTAAGTTGTTTTTTATAATATTAAAATTAAAAACATTTTTTTATAATATTAAAATTAAAAACATTTTTTTTATAATATTAAAATTAAAAACATTTTTTTTATAATATTAAAATTAAAAACACTTTTAAAATATTAAAATTAAAACACTTTTAAAAAGATTAAAATTTAAACATTTTTTTAATAATTAGAATCAAATTTTTTTTCTTTTAAAATTAAGACCCCTTTTTTTAAAAAACCAAGAGAAAATATTTTTAAAAATTAAAATCTTCCCTTTTTTATTTATTTATTATCAAGTTAAATAATTAAGCTTAGATTCATGTTTTAAAGTTCTCCTAAAATAAAAAAACCAAAAAAAGAGGTCCCTTAGCTTCATGCTTCTGTTTTCCTAAATTTTTGTTTACTAACCTAGTTCGTTCACTGTGCAGCTTACTATGTTGTTTCCTTATGTTTGCGTTCTTAAAATTGAATTGTATCATATTATTGTAACTGTCCCTCCATTGTAACCTCGCGAATCTTAATAATCGCGCTTACGTTTCTGCATTTAAAATTCTGCTGATGTATGATTTCAATTATCTCACACCTTCATCAATATTCCTGTCACATTACACACACTGCCGAAGGAATTAGGTCTAGCTTTTGGTCGCCGCGCCAATAGTCCTCAACTTCAAACCCTTACAAACCCTAATTTTCACAAATGCCTCGCCGCAGGCAAGATTACAATTTTACCCCTAGCGTTAGGTCAAAGAGCCGTCGCGCTCATTTTAGGGTTTCCCGCCGTGGAATCCCTAATTTAACCCTAATTCACTTAACAATTCAACGTAGAGATTTGGAGTTTCTACACTCCGCGTAAGCGTGTCCTTAAGACATGTTTATTCCCCTCGAGACCTTGACCACAGTCAAGAAGTCTCTAACCTCCCTTTTGAGGGGAACTACAGTTACTCTGATTCCATTCCCGTAAGGATATGTAGGCACAAGATGCGATGTCTTGCCGAGTAAACTTAGAATTAACCCCTTAGGTTTATTTTCTCGTTTTTAATCCCTTTGTACATATACCTTAAGCAAATAAATAAAGCAAATAGTAAACATTTGAACAAAAGGTTCCTGTAGAGTACTACAGAAGTTTAGGGTGCTAATACCTTCCCTAAATTTAACCAACCCCCGAACCCTAGATCTTTCCCCGCATTGTGTTTACGATGCAAAATAGGTTTTCCCTTTTTGACCTTTTCCTTCGGATAAATCAAAGAGCGGTTGTGAATTGAATTGTGATTCAAACTAATTAATAGTTTGTGATCCTATTTCCACCGCAACAACTTGCTATCACTTTCCCAAGCGATATACGCTCTCCTTGGCTTAGGTTGCTTCTTATGTGACCGACTTGTTTCCTTCCCTTTGTCCTTTTTCATCAAGGGACAATCCGGTTTGTAGTGTCTGGTCTTTTCGCAATTATAACACGACCCTTTTATTTTTTTCCCTTTATTATCGTCATTTTTGGAGTATCTTGATTATTTTCGAAAGTTGACAAGATTTTTCTCAGAATGTTGGATACCGTTCTTTTTGACATATCGATTGTATCATTTCACAAACAGCCCCATATTCTCACTCTTGTCATCATCTTCGTCATCACTCGTGGTGTAATCACTATGCTCTTTTGTTTGGGACTTTGAGCAAGAAGTCTTGAGAGCGATAGACTTCTTTTCAATATTTTTCGTTTTCTCCTTCTTTTCCTTTTTCTCATATTACTCTAGACTAAGAAGCACTTGTTCATGCTCTTGCAGCTTTCCAAACAATGTTGTGAGATCCAAAATCATGAGATCGTTAGCTTCTTTTATGGCGGTTACCTTCGGTTGCCATTCCCTGTTAAGACATATCAAACTTTTGTTAGTAGCAACATCATTGGCAACTGGCCTACCTAGTGAGTATAGTCTATTGATGAGATGAGTGAATCTCTTTTGCATGTCAGCAATGGTTTTCTCTAGCTCCATGTGAAAGAGATCAAACTCTTGCGTTAATGTATTGATTCTCACTAGTTTAACATCATTAGTTCCCTCATGGGAAACTTGCAATGAGTCCCCCATAGCCTTTGCAGTTAAACAATGAGAAACCCTATAATATTCGTCAACTCCCAAAGAGGATATCAGAACATTTTTGGCTTTCCAATCGTAATTATACTTCTTCTCGTCATCATCATTCCATTGTGCTTCAGGCTTAGGCACAATCATGTTATTTTCATCAGTCATGGTTATTTCCATGGGACCGTTTAGAATAACATTCCACACCTTCCTGTCAATGGAATTTATATGCACACGCATACAGTCTTTCCAGTAACAATAGTTTTCTCCATTAAAAACAGGTGCTCTATTATAAGCCCCTTTAGGTTCGTTAGCCATTTTCTACTAAGTTATACTTAAAGCACAGAATGAACTGGTGCTCCTGATACCACTTGTTAGACGATGGCACAGATCTAGAAGGGAGGTTGAATAGATCACTTGCTTAAAAGAGTCGGCGCTACCAATAAAATTGGTTTTTAAAAATTGTTTAATTTGCGGAAGCGGTCGAGAAACTATACTGTCTAAAACGAACAATACTAGAAAACCAGATATGCGTTAAGCCTATGGAATCCGATAACGAGATATGAGAATTACTATGTTAATCACACTATCAATTTGATTCAGCTCACTATGTGGTTTGACTAGTTCCAATGTCTTAAAAATATTAACACTATGAAAATATAGCACACAAGGCTTTTAATTCAGACAATTTATCAAACACTTGGAGTGCAGAGCACTGCAAGTGAGTTTTGTTTTGAGAGTGAATTACTTAAGTTTCCACTTACAATCAATGATTGTACTAGGTTCAAAAATTAGTTTAGCACTACTCAAACCAGACCTAGATTGATATAATTGTTTGCACTAAAACACAAATATTAAGCAATATAAATGTAAAGCAAAAGACACAATGATTTGTTGAGGCAGTTCCCCCGTCGTCCTCGCTCGGGGTACGTCTACCCCCAATTCTAATAATAGAATTGAGACCTGTTAATATATAGATATAACCTGTAGTTGAAAGTTTATACAAGAAGCAAATAACTATCAAACAAACGAACACTATTATTGTTGTAGATCTTATTTCTTCTTGCCCCTTGATTCGAGTTGAATTAAGTACTTCGACAGCTGTGAATAAACCTCCGATTGCGGAACTATCTTTGAGCAACCTTTAGTCTTCAAAATCTGGCCCGACTGATTTCAATCACCCGCGTGTCGAACCCGAAACTCCCAATCACAATCCTCTGTTTACCGTTACTAAATCGACGGAATCTTCAGATCCTCGATTACCTTCACTCGGCTGAATATATGATGAGACAAATCGTGTAAAAACCCTCAAATTCAGAGAATCTTGGAGGATAAAACCCTAGAGGTTTTATTCAAGAAAAACCTGTTGATTCCTAAACCCGAACCGGATAACCAAATCTTCGGCTTTGAACGTTATCACCTATAACAATGCACAATGCAAAACAAAGATGATTATATGTAATTGTTGTGATATTCTATGACGAGAATGAAGATGATGCGAACCAAATCGACACCTATTTCACTTTTCTTGTTTTTCTCAATGTTGTGAAGTGAAAATAGCAAATGAGCTTATATACCAAACATAACTGCCATAACAACCAAAACCACTTCACAAAGACAATTTACATAACAAAAAAATTGACATAAAACAGTGAGTAGTCGACCTATGTAGAAGAGAGGGTCAACCTGAGTTGACCCGATTGTAAAATTGTGCAAGTCACAGAACCATGCGTCGATCGGAACAAAGTACGTGTTGACGCATAACATGCATTTTTAGACAGATTAAAATGCTTACAGTATGATTCGACCAGTGGGTCGACGCGAGCCCACCTGAAGCAAATTCATAATACTGACTTACAGTGTGAGTCGACTGGAACAGATCTTCTGTCGACTCAAAGCCATGAAACTGTCAAAAATGCCTATTTTCATATTTTTTGACACTTTTAATGACATCTTTGATATGGAGAACGAAACCAATAAAGTATAACTCATATGACACATAATTTTGACAATCCATATGCAACAACCGAGGTATTTTATGCGAGCATTTGAATTATGAGAAACAAGACATGCAAATGCAACATGGTGATAACACCCAACATATATTCTTCTGTGGAACAGAGTTTTGACATCATCGAAACGAACACATCTATATATGAGGCTTTTCCCTCACACTTAAAACTATGGAAGGTCTTGGTTTTTATCAAAATATTATAGGTCATTTTTTGTGCCTAAAAAGACTTGAAATTTTTCTAAGTGTTTTGCAATTTTGAACCTTTTCATACAAGCTACTTTGAAGGATCATATCTCTCAATTCAGATATCCAAATCAATACTTTCTTTTAACATTTCAAAGATTGTATCATCCTCTATCCAATGCAAGAAGAATCATCTCATAAATCCTCCTACATTGTGAGAACCATGGTGGCAAAAATTGAATTTCTAAGCTGAAATTTCTTTTCAAGTCATAATTGATTTTGTTTGAATTGGCCTCTGATCACCAAATTTAGCAACAAATTTAATCTAACATGATTAAAAAACTTTCCTGGGTTAGTTAGATCCTTGAAATGCAAGGTTTGAGTGAGTTTTGACAGTTTTCAAGTCACACTTTGCTCATACTGCAGGTGTGCACGACTTTGTTGAAGTTGGCATCATTCACCCTCCCTCAACATTCAAAACACTTCTCCTATAAATAAGGGACTCATTCCACTCATTTCCATAAGCTTTGCTAGCCAGAATAACCCTGCTGAGATCCCATTTGAACTCTTAAGCTTGGACTTTGAGTTTTCATTTCCACACCTTAATCACTCAAAATCTCCATTCAGTTAGCTTCACCTACATTTAGTGAAGCTAACCAACTCAAGAACTTGAAGGATCGTAGCCTGAGTCAAGCTTGAGGACTCCATTTTCAGAGCTCTGAAGTTGAACTTCAACATGTACAATTCTTAACCATTTCAACTCAAATCTATTGCTAAGATGTAGTCCTTCATGTGTTGATGTTATTAGGATTTTTAGATTCTGGTGTTGGTTGAGTTTTGATATTCAATTTTCAAATCCGTGTTTGCTTTTCTTTCTGGGTTTTTTTCAAATCGAGTGAGCTACAGTTTAAAGAAATATGACGCGATGATATGGTTGAGATCATCTTGAAAAGACGCATCAAATGAAACCACCATGAGCTCCAATGGTTATGGTTTGAAGGACCTTCAAATTTCTGCAATTCTTTAAGATTTTTCAGTGGCTGGAGGTTGTAGATGATGATCTCACCGTCCATCGTGCCACTTGTTCTAATCTTGTGTGTTTGACTTTCGCTGGTTAGAAATGAGGAGATTGATTCAGATCCACCGTAGATGCGCGCTTTCTGGCCTTTGGATTAGCCACGTCATTTAATGAGCTCAGATCCGACACATCTTATTTTTTTTGTTTTACTTTCTTTTTCTATTTTTTTAAAATTCATTTTATTTTTAGAAATTCATAGAAAATTCATTTTTAATCAGAAAAATACCAAAATATTTTCTAAAATTTCCTTTTATTTTTCTCTTTCTGATTTTTATTTTTGTGAGGAAATTAGTGTATGATCCCATGATGGTTTCTGACCTATGGTGATGTTCTTGGATTTTTGTTTGTAAGGAAATTCATAAGTGGTTTATAGATCATCTTCCTCGTACAAGAGCTTTCTTTGACATGAGGAGTACACATGAGTGGTCTCAGAGGCTTATGGGTTTGACTGCTAAAGACATTAGTTGGTTCAACAGGGATTTGCTTGGTGTGGAGATTGTTTCTAGCTGTGGTGGTTTTCCCAATGTACCTCTAATGGGGAGAAAAGGGTGAGTTAACTATAACCCTTTCTCGTTGTTAGGCAATTTAGGTATACGATGAGAGGACCTTCGAAGGATGAAGAAGTACATGAATATATGTACTACACCTGTGTAGCTAGTCCTGACGTTTTGGCCAAGGTTGTTGAAGCATGGGGAAGGATTCATAAGAAGGGGAAGATTTCTTTAGGAAAGTGTGTCTGCAAAGTTTATGACCCTTACTTAGAGTGGATTCAGAGAAGGGTTGAGAAGATATTATTTTTGTTTCCTGTTGAAGAACCCTTGTATCCCCTAATGATTGAGGAGCCTATGAAAGTTGATATTTTGAGATATCATAAGCTTCGGAACAAGAAGAGCTGAAAGGAACCTTGGATAGAGCAGGAAGAGTTGCGTAAGGAAAATGAAGAGCTGAAAGGAGAGATCAGTCAATTGAAACACGAAAAAAATGAAGCTTTTTACCTAGCTAGGGTAAAGACAGAAGCTTTGGATAAGATGGAAAAGGAGTTAGCTGAAGAGATCCAGGTCCGAGAGCGAGTTGCCCAAGATTTGAAGAGTATTGATAGCGTCCTAAAGCATAAGAAGAAAGAACTAGATAGAGTTTATTTAGAGATACCTAAGTTCAATGATCAATGGAATGCTACATTGACTGCTAACAAAGGAAGAGAGGATGAACTTCATAGACAAATTGATAGTTTGAAGGCACAACTCAAAGTCAAAGGAAAAGAAGTTTCAGCAGAATCATCCCGTAGGTATGCAAGTGAATAGAAGCTACAAGAAACTTTGTCAGTATTTAAGGAACTCAAGGTGAGAGCAAAACTAAAGAGACAAAGAATTGAAGATGCCTTTGGAGAGGATGCTAAGGAGGACTATGCTCAGAGCTTGAAAGATGTTATTTGCAGAAGGGATCTCCTCGTCCAGGAGCTGATTGTAATGCCTAAACATCCAGATACAAAGGAGCTGTTCAAGGAAGCTCAGACTTAGTATAGGGCCTACAGTAGTTGAAGGTTGTCTGATGTTGTCTCTTCTCTTTTCTTGTCTTGTATTTTGACCATCACCAGATATGTTGGATCATATGCTTGTATACAGTTGTATTTCCTATTGGTGATTTGTATACATTGACTTTTGTTCTCAAGTTATTTATGAGATGGTTTTCTAGTTCTTCCGTTTACCTCTGCTATTGCGTTATTATTTGTGAAACTAGAATCGAGGGGGAGATCTCCTCAAAACATATACATATGAGTGCATTTTTCATTATCATTTTCATTTACATAACAGGTGTTCCAGGAGCTCTCAATCTTATATCTCTGCCTGGTTTTCTTCGACAGTTAACAGGATTGAAGATTCAGTTTTCCATAGATATTCTACAAGAGGAAATCAATGAATAATTATGAATCAAGTGCAGCACGAGCTACAAGAGGTTAGAGACAAAATGGAAAAATTTATAGAAATGATGCAAAGTGTGGCCAATGGGCAAGAACAACTGAGAACCTTGGTTTAACCGCTAATAGCATCGGTCAATGGTAATGGTATTCTGCATGGAGGGACTGCTGCTATTCATCCTTCATTTGATGGCAATATTCCTCATAGAACGATGTTTCAACAATTATTAATCCTCTGGGCAAAGGTAATCAGGGTGGAGTTCATGCAGGAGGCGTTGGGACTAGCGTATGTGCTGATCAGGAAGCTGTTGGTTCCTAATGGGAAGACGACAACCAAGATGATGTATTTTCAATGAGAGACTTGGATGTGAGGCTCCCCACAGAAGCTGATAGGAGATTTAGATTGATTGAAGAAAAGATGAAAGCCTTCGAGAACCAAAATTCTTTGGGACTCGATATGTCATATCTGGGACTAGTGCCAAGGGTCAGGATCCCTCCAAAGTTTAAAGTACCAGATTTTGATAAGTACAAAGGGACTAATTGTCCTAGAGTACACCTCAGGACTTATTTCAGGAAGATGTCGGCCTATTCAGATGATGAAAAGTTATTAATGCATTTCTTTTAGGACAGTCTGTCAGATCCTTCTCTTGAGTGGTATATGGGTCTGGAAAGGACACACATAAAAAGTTGGAGAGAACTGGGGGAAGCATTTGTTTGTCACTATCAGTATAACAGTGACTTGGCACTGAATAGAGTGCAATTGCAAAATATATCACAGAGAAACAACGAGGGGTTCAAAGAGTACGCCCAGAGTTGGCGAGAGTTAGCAGCTAGAGTGGAGCCTCCGATGGTGGAACGTGTGCTGATTGATATGTTCATGGCTACCTTTCCAGGAACATATTATGAAAAATTAATTGGATGTATGTCCGGGAGCTTTTCAGATTTGGTGATGGCAGGAGAAAGGATAGAGAACAATATTAAGACAGGAAAAATACAGAGCGGATCAGGATCTTCAGCAAGAGGTTTGAAAAAGCCATATAATGGAAACCCAAAGAAGAGAGAGGGAGATATAAATGCAATATCATCCTATAGAGGTAAAGGTCAGGCACAACCTCAGCATTATCAGCAGGTTGCTAGTATAGCCATTCCGGCTGTACCGCAACAATAAGCTAATGCGCCACGTCGGTACTAGGACAGGGGAAGGATGGCCAACAGGAAATTTGAGACACCGCCTATGCCTTATTCTCAGCTTTTTCCGCATTTATTACAGTTATAGCTTATCCAGAAGAGAACCTTGGCGCCACTCACTGGTGCGCCTCCTCTAGGTTATGATGCAAACGCTAGGTGTGAGTTCCACTTTGGAGCTCCAAGCCACAATATTGACAATTGCAAAGCATTTAAGCATAAGGTTCATGATTTAATCGACTCAAAAGCAATCAATTTCAATAATGGAACCCCTAACATAAATCAGAACCCGATGCCAAACCATGGGATGGCCAGGGCCAATGCTGTTATTGAAGAAGAAAGGCTAAACTTGATAACTGATGTTGCAGAGTTGAAGACCCCTTTGAGCTTCATGAAAGATAAATTGTTAAAGGAAGGTGTATACCCAGGGTGTTCAGAAGATTGTTCAGAATGTGTTACGCAGCCATAGGGTTGCAGTTCCTTGAAAATCGTATTCAGAGTTTGATTAGTGAAGGCAGTCTACAATTTGACATGATTGTAGTAGAAAAGGTGATTAATGAGGTCAATAATGAACGGGATGAAGTCGCAACGATTTTAATTTTGTACCGGACGATTAATATCTCAGCACCACCAAGGCCAACTCCGGTCATTATTACCACTCTAGGACCTGTACCTTATGAAAGCACCAAGGCCATTCCCTAGAATTATGAGGCAGAGGTGTTTTGCAATGGACAAAAACAGGAGTTGATAGGGTCATCATATAGAGGTATTTCATTTGAAAACATCGTCGGAACAGGAGGAGTTACTAGGAGTGGAAGGATTTCCTCTCCGCTGGGGACTAATGTTGATAAAGGTGATAAGGGTAAAGGAAAGGTTGTGGTAGAAGAAGATGTTCAGCCACATGTTGATAAAGATTCTTTTGTAAAGGATACTGAAGAGTTCATGAGGCTTATCCATAAAAGTGATTACAAGATTATAGATCATTTGCACCAGACGCCATCAAAAATTTCTATTCTATTATTGTTATTATGCTTTGAGGCACACCGAAACACGCTGTTGAAAATTCTGAATTCGGCATTTATGCCGCAAGAGATTTTGGTGAACCAGCTAGAAGGATTGGTAGCTCATGTGAATGCAGGTAATGGTCTGGGTTTTACAGATTTGGATTTGAATCCCACCCAGAGGAACCATAATCATGCTCTACATATATCTATGGAGTGCAGAGGGTCTCTTTTGTCTCATGTCCTGGTAGAAACAGGATCATCCCTTAATGTACTGCCAAAGAAAGCTTTGATGAAACTGGATACTCAAGAGCTGATATGCATGCCAAGTGACTTAGTTATGGGAGCTTTTGATGACTCTAAGAGATCAGTGTTTGGTGAGATCACTATGCCCATACAGGTGGGGCTGGAAACTCTTGATGTAATGTTTTATATTATGGATATCCAGCCAGCTTACAGTTGTCTGCTCGGTTGACCTTAGATACACTCTGCTAGGGCAGTTACTTTAACGTTGCATCAGAAATTGAAATATATGATGGAAGGGAAAATGGTTACTGTCTGTGGAGAGGAAGACATCATGGTGAGTTAGTTATCATCTTTTAAGCATGTGGAAATGGATGGTAAAATCCACGAGACACTTTTCCAAGCTTTCGAAACTATGCAAATTCAGGAGAAACCTCTTGTAGAAGCTAAAGGTCCAGAGGTCTTAATGTCGTAATTTAAGGAAGCTCGTGCTATAGTGGATCTCGGTCTTCCCAGAGATGGGGCCAGGTACTTGATGTTCCTGCTAAGCATGACAAGTTCGGTCTGGGGTATACTCCCTCTTCTTCTTCAAAGGACCCTCCAAAGTACAAAGGACCTATTCAGTTTACCAGCGGTGGAGTTATATTCGACAGGGTAAATGATGTTGGCGAGGACGAAGGAGATAACGACTATGATATGAATGCTTGGATTGGTCCGTGTGTCCCTGAGCAGAAGCTTTGCAACTGGACTGTGAAGGAAATCATCCACGTCACATCAAAAGAGTAATTTCCGCTTTTGTTTTTTATTATGACTGGTCCTACGTTCTGCCCGAGGCGTAGTAACTTATTTTATAGGGACCTGTTTTAACATTTTAACGTTGTCATGAATAAAAGATGTCCCCTTTTTTTTGCATTAAAATATTTTGATCCATGTTTTTCCTTCTTGTTTTCACATTAAAAAATAAAAATGGCATTGTGCTTTGTGTTTATTTGCAGATCATAATCAGCATAAAACATCAAGCATGCAGGTTTTACATCTCAGATACCATCATTCTGATTCGGCTATGGCTCGGTATGATTTTGATAATCCCATTTATCAAGCTGAAGAAGAGGCTGGTGAAGATTGGGACCTACCTGAGGAATTGGCCATGCTTTTGAAGCAAGAGAAAAGGGTTATTATTCCTCATCAGGAGGATATTGAAGTTACCAATCTGGGTACCAAAGAGGAGAAAAAGGAAGTCAGAATAGGGGATGCATTGGAAGATGATGTTAATAGAAGAATGGTTGAAATGCTCCATGAGTATAAAGATATCTTCGCTTGGTCCTATCAGGATATGCCAGAGTTTGATACTGATATAGTGGTGCACCGTCTATCTCTTAGAGAAGAATGTCCGCCCGTGAAGCAGAAGTTGAGAAGGATCAGACTAGATATGGCAATCAAGATCAAAGAGGAAGTCCAAAAGCAGTTGGATGTTGGTTTTCTTGCTGTTACTAATTATCCTCAGTGGGTCGCTAATATTGTTCTTGTACCTAAGAAGGATGGAAAGGTCAGGATGTGTGTTGATTATCGAGATTTGAATAGAGCGAGCCCGAAAGACGATTTCTCGCTCCCCCACATTGATGTGTTGGTTGATAACATTGCTTAGTATTCAATGTTTTCCTTCATGGATGGCTTCTCTAGGTATAACCAAATCAAAATGGCCCTAGAGGACATGGAGAAAACTACTTTTATCACACCGTGGGGGACGTTTTGCTACAAAGTGATGCCTTTTGGATTGAAAAATGCAGGGGCAACTTATCAGCGGGCAATAGTGACTCTCTTTCATGATATGATTCATCATGAGATTGAAGTATATGTTAATGATATGATTTCTAAGTCACAAACGGAGGAAGAAAATTTGGTCAATCTTTTGAAATTGTTTGAAAGGTTAAGGAAGTTCAAGCCAAGTTTAAATCCTAACAAATGCACCTTCAGGGTGAGATCGAGGAAGTTGCTGGGTTTCATTGTCAGTGAAAGTGGTATTGAGGTGGATCCTGCCAAAATAAAAGCTATACAAGAAATGCCTGAGCCGAGAACAGAGAAAGAGGTTTGTGGTTTCCTTGGGAGATTGAACTATATTGCAAGGTTCATTTCTCACCGTACAACCACTTGTGAGCCAATATTAAAATTGCTGAGAAAAGACCAGGAAATTGTTTGGAATGAGAATTGTCAAAAGGCTTTCGAACAAATAAAAGAGTATTTCCAGGATCTTCTGATATTAATGCCTCAAGTTGCTGGAAGACCTTTGGTTATGTATTTAACGGTTCTAGATAATTCGATGGGTTGTATGCTCAATCAACACGACGAGACGTGTAGGAAGGAGCATGTTATTTACTATCTGAGTAAAAGATTCACTAATTGCGAGTCAAGGTACTCAATGCTAGAAAAAACATGTTATACACTTGTTTGGGCAGCTACACGCTTAAGGCAATACATGTTAAACCACACAACCATGTTGATTTTGAATATAGATCCGATTAAATATGTGTTTGAGAAACAGGCGCTTTCCGGAAGAATTGTTAGATGGAAGATGGTGCTGACAGAGTACGACATTCAACATGTTTCCTAAAAGGCCATTAAAGGGAGTGTCTTTTCAGAATACCTTGCCGAACAGCCGATTGAGGATTATCAACCAATGAAGTTTGAGTTTCCTAATAAAGATATAATGTTTTTGAATATGAAGGACTGTGACGAGCCTTTACTTGAAGAGGGCCCAAAGATTGGGTCTTAGTGGAAGTTGATTTTTGACGATGCTGTTAATTCATACGGCAGTGGAATTGGGGGAAATTATTATAACTCCTCATGGTTCTCATATATCGTTTAATGCCCAGTTGATGTTTGCCTGTACAAATAATGAAGCTGAATATGAAGCATGCATCATGGGTCTAGAAGAAGCTATTGATTTGAGAATCAAGAATCTAGATATGTATGGTGATTCAACCTTAGTCGTCAATCAAATCAAAGGAGAGTCGAAGACTCGTCAGGCCAACCTGGTGCCTTATAAGAACTACGCAAGAAGATTGCTGCCATTATTTTATAGAGTCGAGTTTCATCATGTACCGAGGGATGAAAATCAGATGGCGGACGCTTTGGCAATGCTTGCATCAATGTATAAAGTGAATTTCTGGAATGAATCTCCAACAATCACTATCATGCGCCTTGACAGGTCGAACATCGTATTTGCAATTGAAAAGGCATCAGATGGAAAGCCCTGGTATTTTGACATCAGACATTTCCTCAAGACTCAAGAGTATCCGTTTGGGGCATCAAGTAAAGACAAGAATACTCTAAGGAGGCTGTCGAGCAATTTCTACTTGGACAAGGATGATGTGTTGTACAAAAGAAACTTATACATGGTGTTTCTACATTATGTGGATAAGCATGAAGCATGCTTGCTGATGGAAGAAATACACGAAGGTTCTTTTGGTACTCATGCCGGTGGGCATGCAATGTCTAGAAAACTATTGAGAGCAGGGTATTACTGGATGACCAAGGGGTCCGATTGTTTTAAATATGCCAGAAAATGCCATAAATTCTAGATTTATGCTAATAAAATGCATGTGACACCGAGCCCTCTAAATGTATTGACATCTCCTTAGTCCTTTGCTATGTGGGGCATTGATATGATTGGGAAAATTGAGCCGACTGCCTCCAATGGGCATCACTTTATCTTGGTAGCAATTAATTATTTCACCAAGTGGGTAGATGCAGTTTCCTTTACCAATGTCACCAAGCAAGCGGTTGCTCGTTTTATGAAGAAGGACATCATCTGCCGCTATGGGATACCAGAACGAATCATTACTGACAATGGTTAGAATTTGAATAATAAGATGATGAAGGAGTTGTGCTAGATTTTTAAAATTGAAAACCATAATTCCTCTCCATACCATCCAAAGATGAATGGCGTTGTTGAGGTAGCGAATAAGAACATCAAGAGGACCGTGCAGAAGATGGTGGTGACTTATAGATATTGGCATGCGATGTTTCCCTTTGCTTTACATGGTTATCGTACTTCGATGCGTACATCAACTAGGGCAACACCTTTCTCGCTGGTATATGGTACAGAAGTTGTCCTACCATTAGAAGTCGAGATTCCTTCTTTAAGGGTATTGTCTGATGTGAAGCTTGAGGAAGCATAATGGGTGAAGGCTAGGTTGAATCAACTTAGTCCGATTAATGAAAAGAGATTGGAAGCTATCGCCCATGGCCGGGTATACCAGAGCAGAATGAAGAAGGCTTTTAATCAGAAGGTGTGCCCTCGGTATTTCCAGATTGGTGACTTGGTGTTGAAGAGGATCCTCCCTCCATAAATAGATCACAGGGGCAAGTGAACTCCTAATTATGAAGGTCCATATGTAGTAAGAATGGTTTTCTCTGGTGGAGCCTTGTTACTATCAACCATTGACGGTGAAGATTTTACGTCCCCTGTGAATGCAGACGCAGTAAAAAAATACTTTGCTTAAAATAGGCCCGCTGGACATAAAAGAAAGTCCAGGCAAAAATAGGGCATCTCGGCAAACAATAAAAAGGAAAGGTTTGGGAAAAAAATTAGGGATAAAACGGAAAAAAGAATAAACCTGCAAAGTTGAAAGCCTGAAAAGGCGATTTTGGAAATAATGGGTATCCTGGTGGATTGAAAACCCGCAAGGGCGATCCAGGCAAAAGTTAGGGATTTAAAAGCAAACGACTACGGTTTGCGTTCGATCTGTGAATGAATTTTGACTCATGGAAGTCCCAAAGGGTAAAAATCATTCCAATCAGTCTCTTTAGAAGGCAGAATATTGGTGAAACATCAAAGACATACGAGTCATAGTCGAATCAACACATGGTGGTTGTCTGTTTCCATATTGTCGACATTTGTATACTTCTTGTTGTACTTTTTGCGCAATTACCTCTTTTCAGGAATTGCATCCGTTGTAAATTGCCTATTTACATGCCTTTTTCAATCAATAAAGTATTATTCACTCAAAGATCTTTCCATTTCCTGTTTTTATTTTTATTGTTTTGTTTGCAAAAAAGGGCGTCTGATATTTTTGTTAAACTTTACATGTGAAAAGATTGGGGCATTACAGGTCATATTGAAAAGAATGAATTTACTTGATTGATGTCATGGATGGTAACCAAAACAACCATTTACATATAGGCCTCTTGTTGTTTGTTGTTTGTTGTTTGTTTGCAGGGTGACGTGATCTTTTTCCCCAGTAGAGCTTATCTCCCCGAGGAGTTTTCAAGGTTGATTACATCAGTCAGGGTTTGATATGTAGTCAGGCGTTCGCATCAGAGGTTTTTGTTACCCTTACAGGGTTTGGTTTTCAGAAATGGTTGGCTTTTATCCCATCAAGTTAGAATGAAAGGTTATCTCCCAGAGCAGAGGTTGGTGTTGATTTCCTTGACAGGTATCTCAGTGATGGCTGATTTCCTCAGCAAAGCCCAATGATCATTGATTTTCTTCAAAGTCAGATTTTTGGAACAACTCCCTAGAAGATGATATTCTTAATTCCCTTCATAGTGGATCCCTCTCAAAAAGAGTTTATTCAGGAAGGTCATTCAGGGTGTGTTCCTCAGTAAAAAGCCATTCAGGGCATTTTCTCCTCAACAGAGTTGGTTTGTTGGTTTTCTTTCCAACACTCTTTTCGGAAGGGTTTCTTTTGCATATCATTTGCATATACATCCTCCTAAGCGCGTAGCATTGCCATTTCGTATGGAGCATTACGCCATTTTCAAACATATGCATCCGAAGCATATGCCAAGTTTGATATCACTATTGCTAGACATCTCTCCAGCAGATAATGGCATGACTTAAGATTTCATTATCTTTACCCCAGCAAAAATCATTGGTCATGTTCTCTTTATTCCCCGACAGAGTTTGTTTATTTAAACCTCTTTTTCCCCAGCAGAGTTTCTATTTTAGGTCAGAAGTCGTTTGATTCTACTTCTTGTATACCTGGTTTATCCCAACTTTTGGTTGGTACCTTTCGTTGGACATTATACAAAATTTTGGTTGGTAGTCTTCTTTAGATCCCCGCGGAGATGTTATCCCAACTTTTGGTTAGTAGTGTTCATTTTTGGCAAGTTCGCCTTCAGTCGGTGTCTCGGTGATTCCAACTTTTGGTTGGTAGCCATCTGCTTGTTTGTTGGATGTTATCCCAACTTTTGGTTGGTAGTCTGTTATTTCTCGGATGTTATCCCAACTTTTGGTTGGTAGTCCGTTGTTTCTCGGATGTTATCCCAACTTTTCGTTTGTAGTCTGTTGTTTCTCGGATGTTATCCTAACTTTTGGTTGGTAGTCCGTCGTTTGTTGGATGTTATCCCAACTTTTGATTGGTAGTCCGTTATTTGTTTAGATGTTATCCAAACTTTTGGTTGGTAGTCCTCAATTGAACTCCTTTGCAAAGTCGTTATTGTAACACCCCAAATTTATTGGAATATTTATTTAATTTATTTAAATATGAATATTCGCATTTTTGGTGATTTTCAGTGGTTGGTATGAAATATTGAGAATTATAGATTTTGGGTTATTTATTTAATAATAGTATATAATATGAATATATTGGTATTATTATTAATTTAAATAAATATAAGTGAATTAAGGGCAAAGTGGACATTTGAGGAGGAGCTAGTGAGGGTGAAGTTGGAAAGCCCAATTTTAAGGCCCAAAGTTAGGTTTAACAAAAAGGAATTTTGAGGGAATTAGGATTCATTCTTGTTAGACCGTGAAAAGGAAAGAAATATAGGCCAGAGCTCTGAGGAAGCTGATTGAGGCAAAGCTTCGCGAGTTTTCCAAGAATCAAGGAGAAAGGCTTAGAGTCGGCAATTAAGGTATGAGGAGTATTACCTTCATTGTTTTCAATATAAGATTCAATCTATTTAAAGCTGATTTAAGGATTTAGGAGGTTTTTTGAGTTTGAGAAAAATTAGGCCTTCGTGGCCAAACCTGTATTTAAAGTTGTTTAAGTATAGGGAGTATTGCCTTCATTGTTTTCAATATGTGATTCAATGTGTTTAAAGCTGATTTAAGGGTTTAGGGATTTTTTATTGAATTGTTGTTGCCTTTCTGATGGTGAGTTCAACAAGTTTGAGGGATTTGAACTGATGGTCTTATAGGTTTGAGGCTGATTTGAGATAAGGGGAATTAGGCCTTCTTGGCCAAAATCTGTTTTTGAGGTTTTAACCGTATAGGGTAATTGGATTGTGAGAAATCTAATGACTGTGGGGTAGTTGCAAGAAATTATAGGAATTTGAGGCGTGAATATGATACGGGATTGGCCTAATAAGTCATAGATTTTGTGCCTTTATCGTCATAATACCTTAGGAATGATTTAGGGATATTTTTAAGGCATTGGGGAAGGAAATCGTATAGGTTTTTGGTCTGGTTTTGGTGCTGGTGTGTAACTGTGATTTGCTGTAATCGTGAGTTTGCATAGCAAAGAATGCTTTGCTTTGCGAACATTCGCCCCAGACTCGCACAACGAACTTGCTAGCAAATGTAGCAGAGTTTTGCGAATTCTGATCTTGTGCAGTGATGTCTTGATGTTTTGATGCTGTGATTTCTCTTATGAATTATCATGAGTATAATTGTGATTTTTATGAGATTAAAACATAATTGTATGATGAATTCCCATGAGTAATTGTGATGATTTATGATGTTTATTCCATGATTTTTGATGATTATATGATGACATGATTATTATGATGATTTTGATGAATGATGATGCACCTGATGAGTTTTATTATGAGGATGGTATTAACGTGTGCATCATGCATTCATATGCATTTCGGACTTCGATTCAGGACCTTTCAGTCCCATTGTGCAGATGTGAGGTATTTTGTTGTGCTCCGACTCTCGTGTAGAATCGATCTTATTGTTGTGGATCTATGGAAGGTTGATGGCCTAGTATCCATCGAATTTTGTTGATTGGTACCACATGCATGAGTCTTGTTGCATTTATGTTATAATTGGGTGTAATTTATAATGTTGTGGCCTTTGATATTCCTTGATTTTTATGAATCTTTTTACTCACACTGCCTGTTTGAATGTGGCCTCCATGTGGGTAACATGCAGATGACCAGGTTTAGCCGTGGATGCTATCGAGGACTTTTTGAAGTTTTTGGGTCATTGGCCTTTGTGGTTGACTTAGAGGGTATTGCCCTGATAGCGTAACATCGGGTTGGGGTCTTTGAGTCAAACCATGTTTTATTGGTTATTGTTATTTTGATTATGTTGCTACGCAAGGAAAACTTTGGATTTTGCCTTTCTGAGTTTCGCTGCCTTTTGAGCAATTTTATTTGAGTAATTTTGGAAAAACCTGTTGTTTAAGAAACATTGACTTTTATTTGAGTTATTGAGAAATGTACGCCCTTTGAGGTGATTTTTATTGTGTTTAATATTTTACTCAGATATATGTGATTGATTTGCCATTATATTTTTGGGGTAGAAAAGGGTGTTACAATAGTGGTATCAGAGTAGGTCGGTCAGTCTGGCCAAGTTGTTTAATGTTATTAGTTCCATAGTATACGACATGTGTGTGAAAACACTGTCGGTAAAGATGGGATTAATTAAGTGGGGGAGAGGCTCGTGCTTCTCCAAGATGCTTCAAGTGTGGAGTGGTGGCTCAGTGTGTTGTTGAACGCTCTTACAGTTTGGTAAAGATGGTTTATGCCCCATCATGATTTTCAGCTGTTTATTGACAAATTGAGGAACTGATCACCCTTAATCTCTTGTTGATAGTAGACGGAGTCATGTTGGATGGGATAGACATATTTTGCAAGTTTAGATAGCGTGTGCAGTGACTTGTTTTGAGTTAAGCTAAGTGCTTATAGATTGTTTTGGTGAGTCGGTGCAAGATGGTTCTGAGATGTTTATTTTGTTGGAAACTTTGAGTGTTAATAGAGTGGGGAAGTTGGTGGTGTGCCAATTATTTGTGATTATCTGGAAGTTTTTCCTGATGAGATAAGTGATTTATCGCCGGAACGTGAAGTGGAGTTTACGATCGACCTAGTTCCTGAAACTAGTTTGGTAGCGATGGCTACATATGGTATGTCCACACCGAAATCGAAGAAGTTGAAGAATCAACTTGAAGATCTGCTTGAGGAGAGGTTCTTTTGTCCGAGTGTGTCACTGTGGGGTGCACCAATTTTGTTAGTTAAGAAGAAAGAAGGTTCTGTGAGGCTTTGTATGGATTATAGACAATTGAACAAGGTGGCTATCAAGAATAAGTGTCCACTTCCAAGGATTGATGATTTGATGGATCAGTTGGTTGTTGCAAGTAAGTCCAATAAGATAGATTTGAGATCTGGGTATCATCAGTTTCGTGTGAAGCCTGAGGATATTCCGAAGACATCTTTTAGGACGGGGTATGGACATTATGAGTATTCTGTGATGCCATTGGGTGTGACTCATGCACCATGTGTATTTATGGAATACACAAACAAGATTTTCCATCCTTATTTGGACAAGTTTGTGGTTGTGTTCATTGATGATATTTTGATATATTCGAAGAGTAAAGAGGATCATGCTGAGCATTTGAAAATTGTGTTATAAGCATTGAAAGAGAAGCAGTTGTATGCAAAATTACCAAAGTGTGAGTTTTGGTTGAAGGAAGTGAGTTTCCTTAGTCATGTGATCTCGAGTAGAGTTATTGTGGTTGATATGTCAAAGGTTGAAGCTGTATCGCAATGGGAAGCTCCAAAACCTGTTTTTGAGATTAGAAGTTTTCTTGGGTTGGCAGATTATTATCGAAAGTTCATTGAAGGATTTTTCCAAGTTATCTTTGGCATTGATGCCGTGCACTAGGAAGGTTCAAGCTTTTTTTTTGATGCAAAGTGTGAAGAAAGTTTCAAGAGCTTTTGAGAAGGCTGACAGCAACTCATGTTTTGATTTTGCCGAATCCGGCAGAACCATTGTTGTATATTGTGATGCTTCGTTGATGGGATGGGGGAGGTGTGTTAATGCAACATTAGGAAGTTTTAACTTATGCTTCAAGGAAACTTAAAGTTCATTAGAGGAATTATCTAACGCATGATTTAGAGTTAGTTGTTGTTGTGTTTGTGTCGAAGCTTTGGAGGCATTATTTGTTTAGTTTGAGATTTGAGATGTTTAGTGATCATAAGAGTTTGAAGTATTTCTTTGATCAGAAAGAATTGAATGCGAGGCAAAGGGGATGATTGAAACTTCTGAAGGATTATGGTTTTGGTTTGAATTACCATTCGGATAAAGCAAGTGTGGTAGCTGATGCATTGAGTAAGAAATCTTTGCATATACCGATGATGATGGTAAAAGAGTTAGAACTGATTGAGCAATTTCGTGATATAAGTTTGGTTTGTGAAGAGACTTCTTATGGAGTTAAGCTTGGTATGTTGAAGCTTACTAGTGGTATTCTTGATGAGATTCGAGAAGGTCAGAAATCTGATTTGAGTTGGTAGATCGGTTGAATTTGATGAATCAGAGTCGAAGAATTGATTTTTGGATTAATGAAAATGGTATCATGAGATGTCATGATAGAGTTTTGTTCCAGATATTATTGAGTTGAAAAAGAGTATTCTTGAGGAAGGACATCAAATTAGATTGAGTATCCATCCCGGTGCTACGAAGAGGTACCAGGATTTGAGGAAATTTTTTTGGTGGCCAAGGATGAAGAAAGAAGTGGTTGAGTTTGTGTATGCTGGTTAGACTTGTCAGAAGTCGAAGATTGAACATCAAATACCGTTGGTTCTGATGCAACCGTTGAATATTCCAGAGTGGAAATGAGATAGTATTTCCATGGATTTTGTGTCGGGTTTGCCGAAGGTTATGAGGGGGAATGATTCTAATTGGGTGATTGTGGATAAATTTACTAAATCAACTCATTTCTTACCAATAAGGATTAATCGTTCTATGCTGAAGCTAGTTAAGATGTATATTGAGGAAATTGTGAAGTTGTATGGGATACCGTTGAGTATTGTGTCAGATGGAGATCCAAGATTTACATTGAGATTCTGGAAGAGTTTGCAAGACGCTTTGGGTACCATGTTGAGATTGAGTTCTGCCTATCATCTGCAGACGGATGGACAGACAGAGAAAACTATCCAGTCTTTAGAGAATTTGCTGTGAACTTGTGTGTTGGATCAAGGTGGATCATGGGATATTCATTTGTCGTTGATTGATTTTACCTACAACAACAATTATCATTCTATTATTGGAATGGCACCATATGAGGCATTGTATGGTAGGAGATGTAGGACTCCTTTGTGTTGGTATGATTCAGGAGAGAGTGTTATGCTCGGACCTGAGATTATTCACCAGACGACTAAAAAGATCAAGAGGATCCAAGAAAAGATGAAAGTTTTGCAGAGTCGTCAGAAGAGTTACCATGACAAGAGGAGGAAAACACTTGAGTTTCAAGAGGGAGATCACGTGTTTTTGAAAGTTATGCCAGTAACCGGTGTTGGTCGAGCTTTGAAGTCTTGAAAGCTCACACCGTGTTTTGTTGGTCTGTATCATATTTCGCAGAAGGTGGGAGGAGTAGTATACCAGATTGCTTTACCGCCGTCGCTTGCGAATTTGTATGATGTGTTTCATGTGTCTCAGTTGGGGAAGTACATTCCAGATCTGTCACATGTGATTCAGATGGATGATGTACAAGTGAGAGATGATTTGACTGTTGAGGCATTGCTAGTTTGGATTGATGAACAAGAAGTGAAGCAACTGCGAGGTAAAGAGATTTCCATGGTAAAGGTCGTTTGGGGAGGACCAACTGGAGGAAGTATGACTTGGGAGCGTGAGGATCAGATGAGGGAGTCGTATCCGACTTTGTTTCCTTGAGGTAATTTTTGAGGGCGAAAATTCTTTTAAGTGGGGGAGAGTTGTAATACCCTAAATTTATTGGAATATTTATTTAAATATGAATATTCGCTTTTTTGGTGATTTTCAGTGGTTGGTATGAAATATTGGGAATTACGGATTTTGGGTTATTTATTAAAATAATAGTATATAATATGAATATATTGGTATTATTATTAATTTAAATAAATATAAGTGAAGTAAGGGCAAAGTGGACATTTGAGGAGGAGTTAGTGAGAGTGAAGTTGGAAAGCCCAATTTTAAGGCCCAAAGTTAGGCTTAACAAAAAGGAATTTTGAGAGAATTAGGATTCATTCTTGTTAGACCGTGAAAAAGGAAGAAATAGAGGCCAGAGCAATAAGGAAGAGGATTGAGGCAAAGCTTCGCGAGGTTTCCAAGAATCAAAGAGAAAGGCTTAGAGTAGGCAATTAAGGTATGGGGAGTATTACCTTTATTATTTTCAATATATTATTCAATGTATTTAAAGCTGATTTAAGGATTTAGGAGGTTTTTTGAGTTTGACGAAAATTAGGCCTTCGTGGCCAAACCTGTTTTTGAGGTTGTTTAAGTATGAGGAGTATTTCCTTCATTGTTTTTAATATGTGATTCAATGTGTTTAAAGCTGATTTAAGGGATTATGGATTTTTGATTGAATTGTTGTTGCCTTTCTGATGGCGAGTTTACGTGTTTGAGGGATTTGAACTGATGGTCTGATAGGTTTGATACTAATTTGAGATAAGGGGAATTAGGCCTTCGTGGCCAAAATCTATTTTTGAGGTTTTACTGTATAGGGTAATTTGATTGTGAGAACTCTAATGATTGTGGGGTAGTTGTAAGAAAATATAGGAATTGGAGGCGTAAATATGATACAGGATTGGCCTAATAAGTCATAGATTTTGTGCCTTTAACGCTGTAATACCTTAGGAATGATTTAGGGATGTTTTTAGGGCATTAGGAAGGAAATCGTATAGGTTTTTGGTCTAGTTTTGGTGCTAGTGCGTAACTGCGATTTGCTGTAATCGCGAGTTCGGACGGCAAACATTCGCCCCAAACTCACATAGCGAACTTGCTAGCAAACGTAGCAGAGTTTTGTGAATTCTGATCTTGTGCAGTGATGTCTTGATGTTTTGTTGTTGTTATTTCTCTGATGAATTACCATGAGTATAGTTATGATTTTTATGATATTAATACATGACTGTATGATGAATTCCCATGAGTAATTGTGATGATTTATGATGTTGATTCCATGATTTTTGATGATTATATGATGACATGATTATTAGGATGATTTTGATGAATGATGATGCACCTGATGAGTTTTATTATGAGAATGATATTGACATGTGTGCCATGCATTCATATGCATTCCGAACTTCGGTTTAGGACCTTGATTCTTGTGGATTCAGTCCCATTTTGCGGATGTGAGGTATTTTGTTGTGCTCCGGTTCTCGTGTAGAATCGATCCTACTGTTGTGGATCTATGGAGGGTATATGGCCCAGTGTCCATCGAATGTTGTTGATTGGTACCACATGTATGAGTCTTATTGCATTTGCATTTATGTGACAATTTGGTGTAATTTATAATGTTGTGGCCTTTGATGTTCCTTGATGATTATGATGATGTTGAATACGAAAATGACGCTATTTTATATATTGATTCTTATATTGATTATTACGAATCGTTTTACTCACCCTGCCTGTTGGAATGTTGCCTCCACATGGGTAACGTGCAGATGACCAGGTTTAGCCGTGGATGATATCGAGGACTTTTTGAAGTTTTTGGGTTCTTGGCCATTGTGGTTGACTTAGAGGGTCTTGCTCTGATAATGTAACATCAGGTTGGGGTCTTTGAGTCAAACCATGTTTTATTGATTATTGTTATTTTGATTATGTTGCTGCGCAAGGAAAACTTTGGATTTTGCCTTTTTGAGTTCCGCTGCCTTTTGAGCAATTTTATTTGAGTAATTTTGGGAAAACCCATTTTTTACGGAGCATTGACTTTTATTCGAGTTATTGAGAAACGTACGCCCTTTGAGGTGATTTTTATTGTGTTTAATATTTTACTCTGATATATGTGATTAATTTGCCATTATATTTGTGGGGTAGAAAATGGTGTTACAGTTATCCCAACTTTTGGTTAGTAGTCTTCCTTTTTGTATGTTTGCCCTCAGTCGGTGTTCTGGCGATCCTAACTTTTAGTTAGTAGCCTTTATTCCAACTTTTGGTTGGTAATCTTTTGGATGATCCCAACTTTCGGTTGGTAGTGTTTATTGTTTGTGTATTTGCCTTCGGAGGATGTCTGGGTGATCCTAACTTTTGGTTAGTAGCCTCTGTCTCACAACTTTTGGGTATTACTCTCTGGCGATCCTAACTTTTGGTTAGTAGTCGTTGTTACCTTCTCTATCAGTTTCCTTTTCGGTTATCCCAACTTTTGTGAAATTCTGGCAATCACACAGTGGATCTTATCACTGATGTTATGATATCCACTATAACACAGACTACTGAACTTACTAATAAGCTGTAAATGGAAAGCAGTATATAACACAAGTAATTGTTCATCCAGTTCAGTGTCAACCACACCTACATCTGGGGGCTACCAAGCCAGGGAGGAAATTCACTATTAGTAGAATTAATTCAGAGTCAAACAAACTGTTTGCACTCTTCACTTAAGACCTACCCAATGACACTTCAGCCTAGAAACCACTAGACCTGAGTTTCCCACTCTCTCCCCCTCAATCACCTCAGTGATATAAAATAATACACAATTACAATGGAGATATGAAGACACACTTCAAACACACCTTGATCTTTCTTGACAGCTTTGATCAAGAGACACAACACTCTTTCTTAAAAACTTTGAGTGACACAATGAACACAACAGTTCATACACACTGAACTAGAGCAATCATACAGCAGATAATTGCTTGGTTCACAAGGAATCCTAAGACTCCTAAACACGCGTGAAGAACAAAGTTCTTCACTCACAAATCACACTCTCCAATCTCTCTCCAGAAGCTCTTCCTTAAAGCTCTGCCCTATTTGGAATGATCCTTCTGTTATTTATAGCAGTAGACTTGCTTTGGGCCTTGATGGAGAAATTAGGTTTACCCAAGATAAACCTCTCTTCATGAAGTTGCGCCCTTATCATTAAGCCAGGAGTCTTCTATGTTATCCTCAGCAATGCCTGTTATGTCGCCTAAGATAACTAGGCTTCCTAAATTGTTTCCTGAAGTATAGCCTGAGCTAATAACAGAAAAACTAACCCTGCGCCCCCTGATGTCATACGCTTGATGTCATAACATCCAGCATGACATTCAACTTCACTTACTCTTAGCTCTCCCTGCAGAACACTCTTCATGTATGTCATAACATCAGTTATGACATTCATACATACATTAATGTTTTGCCATAAAATGCAGCCAATCAAAAGCATCTACAAGCTCCATCTTTGGAAATTTTTTGGCTAAAACACTCTGTTACAGTATCAGAGATTACAAGCAGCAGAAGTCATATAATTTATCATGCAGGAAAGCTAGCTAAAACACTATCAGAGTTGTCTACACTCACACTGTTAGCTCTTAGCTTCTCAGGATCAACCTGTTCATACAATTATCTGTTAGTCAGCACTACAGATGTCACAATGTTTTGAGTAACATTCTGGGTTACTCCCCCTCAACTGATGCATACCACATCAGCTGTACACAACCTGCAGACACCCTGCAGTCACACAAATTCATCCAGCCTACTCTAGATTATGGATTTCATGACATTCAGGATGACATCCTGAAGAACACAATCACCTGTTAAATCCTGTGCTACTCCCCCTAAAACAATGCACAACCACACACACATTCTGCAAACACCCTACAGATACACACAATACTAGAAGCTTATGCAACTAAGTTCCATCAAGGAAAACACACACATCTAACATACATTCCTACACTCATTAGGAACTCACACATCACTAACAGCATCAGCTGTTATCACACATGCACATTAGCAACAACACCTGCAACACACTTGTAGTAGTAACTCAGCCAAGTCTTCCACCTGTGAGAGATACACTTCTCTAACCTGCTGTTACTACCTGATGTTATTGTCGCATTGCTGTGAATAGGGGCCGGCAAGGACAGAAGATTCGCCATCATTTGTTATTTATCCCAAAAGAGAGAAAGGAAACGATCAGAGAAAACCTAACGAAAAGGGGATAAGACAGGTCATCGCAACCATATCTCGGGTTCGGGAGTCGGTTACGCAAGGGGAAGGTTTTAGCACCTCTCACGTCTGTTGTACTCAACGGGATCCATGCTTTGTTGTCTATCTAAAAAGGGTGTTTACTATCTAAGCTACGGCTTAGGGACAAAAGAAAAGAAAAGATACTCGATAGAGCATCGATGCTCCATGCCTACGTATTCCCTCGTGCAATGGGAAAGTCAGAGTCAACGTAGTTTGGCTAACTACGGGTGAAAGTGGGGAAGGTTGCTCCCCAAGACATCGTCGTCTTGTGCCTATGTATCCTCGTCTGGTACGAGAAATCAGAGCAAACATAGTTCGGGCTAACGAGAACACTGGTTGGTTCAAATGTTTTTAGACCCGAGTAGGGTTAAAACTTAGTTCTAGTAGTTAGGTTTATGCAGCTCGACCATTGGAGACTTAGGCGTTACCCGTTTGCGGTAGAACCAAGAGTTAACAAAACTCTCCTTATGAAAAAGGTTTTCTAGATTAAGATCCCAAAGGATAAAAAGGTTTGAAGTTTTTTTTTGTGTTTTTTAGAGAAAAAGTGCATTGATTATTGTTTGTAATTCATGTTGCACTAAAGACTATGACTTAGGAGCGAATGCGTCGCATATCGTCCTAAGGACGTACACTAAACACTCTAAGAAATTGAGAGGAAGCCCCCCAATCACCATTCTCCAAGTACTTAAGGCTCGTAACGTACACCATTCATTAACCTTTATTAAGTATTTTAAGAGAATTTGAAGGTGAGAAGAGAGAGACACTCTAAAGGGAGACTAAGACTCAACCTAATGTTCTCATGCAAAGTGTACCTATAATTGGGATGAAAGGGAATGCTATCTAATGTTATCATGCATGGGTTCAAGCCTAAGGTCTATCATAATCAACCTTGAACAAGGAAGATTAGAGGTCCTAAGGGAACATGGCAAAGAGGAAAGAAAAAGAAGAAGGAAGCATGAAATAAGGAAGATGCAAGTATGCAAACATGTAATGCACAATTAGAATGAAAGTGAGGGAGGAAGAAAGTGTGGGGCAGTAGCCTCCACAAGAACATCTCAACCTCAAGCAATGCATATGAGAGATGCAAAGAAGAAGGGTAAAAGAATGCACACAAAAGAGAGCAAACAAGTGCACAAAAATGGGATGAAATGGGAGAATAAATCCTACAACCATTTGTCATCAACCACAATGCCCAAAGGCAAACCAAAAGAAAGGGAAGAAGGCATGATCAAATGAGAGAATTGGAGGCAATGTGAGGACAGCAAGGAACTCAAATGGGCAACTCAACCATAAACAAACTCAATGATCATGCAAGAACATACAAGAGAAGTCCTTAAAGAATCACCATTCATGATATGCTTCAAGCACCTCCAAAGGAGAGATTAAACCATCTCAAATGGGACTCTAAGGTCATGGGACATAGGCAAATATGAGAGGAGAAAGTATATAAACCAAATAAATAAAATCACAAAAGAGAATGCAAGCATAGACATGGAAGAAGACCTAAGTCTTAAGCACATTCAACACTTGAACTTCAAGTGGAAAGCCTAAAAAGAAATGCAAATCTCAATAAGCAATGAACAAGTTTATGACCTAAAAATGACCATTCAAATACCTCAACATGTTAGAAGTATGAATCAACAAGAATTGAGACTCAAGGGATCCATAGAAGTCATTTCCCATTCAAACTAGGTCAAGTGTTTGTATGAACCTCTCTTAGAAGTAACTTGACTTGCAAGTTACCTCAAAAGTAGGAAAAAGGCTAAAAAAATAACCAAATAAAATCTCAAATGAACATCAAAGAGTTGGCAACCAGAGGCTAAAATATTATAATCAAAGTCACTTCAAAGAATCATCAAAGAATTTGATTCACACGGATGCTCCACTTTGAAGGAGGATTGTCGAGGGTCAAAAGAAATGACTTAAAAGTCAAACCAAAAGAAGTCAAACCAGGGAAAAAGTGTCCTAAAAAATCATTCAACTCATTATTAAAATGAGGAATGATTTTCATTCATTGGAGTAAAATATTAGATCAAGAACAAAGCATGAAACCAAAAGAACAATTAAAAGATCATTTAAAAACACCTTCAAACATTAATTCCCATTTTAATTGAAAAATAAAACAAAAATGAAAATAAAAATTTCCAAAAATTAAATGACACATTAAAGTGTCTAAGAATATTTTTTAGGGGAATTTATCATGTTTGAAGCTATTTTTAAATATCAAAAATGAAAACAGAAACTAAAATAAATTGAAAATAAAAGAAATAAACAGGGTGTGGCAAATAGCAATTATCCAAGGCAAAATAGTTAGGCTAGATCCCAGGGGGTGCCAAAAGCACGTTGAGTTTCACTTATGACTTGGAAGTAAACCAAAACACGCAAGCAAGTCAGCTCTCATCTGAGTCGTTCATCAAGTGAATGCAATCACACGTTGGATCGCATGAGACTGAACCAGATGACGGAGCTACAATCTCCGGTCATCTTCTTTGACGCACCTGGCCGGAGCTAGGATCTGAAACCTAACCAAACAGCATGAAATCTTATACCAATCTCAAGGGGAACTCACATACATCATAGATCCACTGTCCAAATTCAATTATCGCGCAAAAATGAAGAGAATCGAACGATACAAATTTCAAGCATCAAACTGAAATAATCATAAACACAACAAGAAACCATCCAGAATTTGCCTACACATGTAGAACTTCAGTTTACAACAGAAATGGCATGGAATTGATGCATATTTTGAGTGAATTTTGGAAAATAAGAATACCTAACGGAGTCTCTCCGTTGGAACTTCTAATGATGCTTAAGCTTGCTCAAAACTATCCAGATCCACTCAATGAATTTCAGGGAAGATGTTGCTAACTTTGAATTGCCTGGAAATTGCTTCAATCTGGATTCACAATTTTGAAAATGCTCTTCACTCTTCCAACTGTGCTTAAGCTCTTCTTCCACAAAAATGGCTGAATGAATGTTCAAAGTTCATCTGGAACTTTTATATGTTGGATCTAGAGGCAATTGGAGGCCCAATTTGGCCTGATTAGAGTGCAATTAAAAAAATGCCCAAATTGGAAATTCAAGCTTCATGCACACGTAAATTGGATCCAATTTCCTTTGAAAATGATTCAAACCAGTTGCTGGGAGCTTGTAGTGATCATGTGGATGAGAATTGATCCTTAATTTGATCCAAGGGTGGATATTGGATGTGAAACTTCTTCTTGAAGTAAGCTTGAATTTGCTCATGTATTTGCTTGCATACCTCAAATCCAATTTGTGCATTCTCCTTGTTATGATATTGTGACTCAAAATAAGCACAAACATGACATGAAAATGAATTAAAACCAATTCAATTTAATTCATGACTTTAAGTTCAAATTTCCATTGAATTTCTTCACCAATCTTCATATCCATGCCAAATCCATGATAATTTGATGTTCCATGATGGAATTGAGATCATTTGAAGCAACTCTCATGTTGGCAAAGGTTTCATTTAAAGTGCATAAGATCATGAACAAGACCTATAATCAAAATGACCTATAATCTCACTTTCCCAAAATACCCCTACCTTGCAAGCTTCATAACTTGAGTTCTACAAATGAGATGAAAGACTTGTAGGACTTTTTGGAAAGCTAAGATCATGAGGAACAACTTTCATGTTAATCCAAAGTTGAGGAGAAACATGATTCTAGGTCAAAAGTGCCTTAGAAGTTGGATGACTTTTGTTGACTGAAAATATGGTTCATCTGAGACCCATAACTTGCCAGCATCATAACTTGAGTTCTAAAACCCAATGGATGAGTTCTAGTACTCAAAATAAATATAGGAACATGCTCTACAAGTTTCATGTTTATGTCAAAGTGTGATTACACTTGTGTCTTGAGATATGTGGTCTTGAAGTTAGGCACTAAACATGGGATTTTACACTGACAAACATCTGAAACCCTAATTTAGTAACTTCTCACACTCTTGATTCTTCTTGAATTGATCTTGAAATAACATCTTAGATGCCTCAATATAACTTTCCATGACTCCAAAGACTTAGAACTAAGTCTTAATCTTCTTCAAATCCTCAATGGATCTTGCACTAGGCAAATGAAACCCTAGGTGTACAATCCTTTGACTGCAACCTCTTGCACATGATATAACAATTTGCATAAGCTCCACAATGGCTCTCAAAGCACTCAATGATCTTCACAACATCTCATATCCATATCCATGAACTTGTGATCCTCAGATGATCCTCAATTGGCCTCCAAGATAAGAGATAAGCAATATACATCCATTCACTTTCTCAAAGAGCTCTGACCAGCTTCTGATGACTTGATGAGCACTTAAACCTGTTAGGAACCCTTGAAAAACCTTCTCTTGCTATACACACCTCTTGTTCCCCTACAAATGAACAATGATATGCAATGCAAATGCTAGAACAATGCAATGAAAACATAAGCCAAGTAAAGAAAAGGTTGGGCAAATTTTGGGGTACAACAGCTGCCCTTATTCAAGCGACTTGGACCTGACTGAGTGAAAAGAGAACGACTTTCAAACAATTAAGGTAAAAGACGGTTGAATACCAAAGAACCCAGAAATTTTCCAACCGTAGAAATAAACTGCAAACTCTGATTGGGGATAAAAATCTCCAGAAATAACTGAACTGATAGTTGCAACGACAACAAGCTGATTGATTAACAACCTTCAACACGCAGTCGGAAGAGACATCTGCTAACACGCAGGCATTTGCTAAATAAAAGCGAGCATCAAACCCTAAGGCCGGATCAACCGAAGCTGATAAACATCTTGCAAATGCTCCACTGGGGAAGAGAGAAACTTAACCAAGCAACTCTGGCAGGGAGAAAGAGAGAAATTTAACCGAATAACTCTGCTTTGGGAGCGCGAAGAAACTTAACCAAGTAACTCTGCTGAGGAACAAAAAGAAACTTAACCAAGTAACTCTGTTGAGGAACAAAGAGAAACTTAACCAAGTAACTCTGTTGAGGAACAACATAATAAGATGAACGCGTCCATCAAAGATTGCACCATGGTCTGGATACCCTACAAGCTTAAAACATACTACTTCAAATTGTCAGAATCTGGATATTCAACGAACAAAATGAGTCAACGGGCTATGCCGGAGTCTAAACACTCGACGTAATAACCGGAGTCTGGATACTCAACGAAAATAACCAGAGCCTGAACACTCAATGTAATAACCGGAGTCTGGATACTCAACGAAAATGAACGGAGCCTAAACACTCAACGTAATAACCGGAGTCTGGGTACTCAACAAAGATGACCGGAGCCTGAACATTCAACGTAATAACCGGAGTCTGGGTACTCAATAAAATAACTGGAGTCTAGATACTCAACGAAATAATCGGAGTCTGGATACTCAACGAAATATCCGGAGTCTGGATACTCAACGAAATAACCGGAGCCTGAATGCTCAACGTAATAACCAGAGTCTGGATACTTGGCGGACAAAGGGATACACCATAAATGTACTCATCAGGGTCTGAATACCACATGGGTTTATAACAACAGTTGAGGTCCGGCAACACCGCTGGGGAAAATGTAAGTCGGGGTCTAGATACCATGCGGGCTAACTGAAATAGCCATGGTTTGGATACCATACGAGCAGAAGAAGAAACCTTTCAAATGGTCGGAGTCTGAATACTCAACAAAAATATACCGAAGCCTGAATACTCAACAGAATAGTCGGAGTCTGGATACTCAACGTAATAGCCGGAGTCTGGATACTCAACATAATGACCGGAGTCTAGATACTCAACAGAAATAAGCCGAAGTCTGTATACTCAACGGACAGAACAAATCTGAAATCACCATGGTCTGGATACCATTTGGGCAGAAACAACCTTTGTCGGGGTATGGATACCATGTGAGCAAAGTAAACCACCGTCATACTCATCAAGGTCTGGATACCACAGAGCTTATGACAACCCCATCGACTGAAGTCAGGCGACGTTGCTGGTGTAACACCCCGTTCCCAAAAACAAAAATAATTGCAATAAAATAAACGAATATCAGAGTATTCACATACACAATGGGATGTCACAGAAAATACACATCAAGAAAACATCTTCATTAACGATTTTCAATAATTAAACAGCGGAATTATATACATAGATTCACTTCATATACATAAATGTCATAATCATCATGTACAACAGGTACGGCCACTGCCCAAAATATACAACATACTAATCCAACATCATCGCCAGCCCACAAAATAAGATATGCCACTAGGGCACACATAATCATTAACAAACAAGAAAAACTCCCAAAAGCCCCAGTGTTACGTATCAGAGCAATCCTATGACACTGCCACATCCAAGCTAGCTAAACACCTGGATTGTTTGTACTTCTGAAGAAGCACAGACCACAACAACAACAAAGGGGTGAGAATTCACAGTCAAATATTAACAGTATAAATGTACATGAAATAAAGGTAGAGACATATAAATATCATTTCATACACAACACATCTAAACATATTGTCCCACCATCGACATTCACTACACACAACAATGCAACACATGCCACTCACACAAATGATATGCGGTACCGACTCACAACAACGATGGACACTGGGCCATCAACCCTCCACAAAGGAGCACACATCACCGATGGACACTGGGCCATCAACCCTCCTCACAGGGAGCATATCACCGATGGACACTAGGCCATCAACCCTCCTCACAGGGAGCACCGGATGAATAGCATACACTCCACCCTGAGCAACGATTCATCCCCTGATGGACACCTGGCCATCACCTCTCCTCATAGGGAGCACCGGATGAATCGCATACACTCCACCCTGAGTAACGATTCATCCCCTGATGGACACCTGGCCATCACCCCTCCATAAAGGGAGCACAACATCACAATCGATGGACACCTAGACATCACCCCTCCACTAAGGGAGCACCACAACACAACATGCCATGCATAACCCCAATGCACGCGCACAACAATAATCTCATACATAAACAGCACACACGGTCCCCTGACCATATCTCATTATGCATCGTACATACATATATCTCACACCACACACGTCTAGCACACATTGTGCAATTTGATCCTACCGATCCACAACCACACACAGCATATAAACACAACACGCACAGGCGTATCGATCCTACGGATCCAACTCAACACATAACGCACAAAGCCACATTCATGTATCACAACATACGTCAATTCATTCGAATTAAACGAGTATTCAGGCATCCACGCTCTATATCACCCATACACTCTCAATCGATCCACATTAACCATATACTCGCTCATGACCAGCAATGTCCAACTACGCGAGGGAACAAAACAGCACAGCATAGGGATCACAAAATGCTGTCACGCTCGCTAGCACACTCGCTAGGCGAAGCATCGGCGAGCATTCGCTACTCACTCGCTCAGCGAGCACCCTCGCGAGCCCAAACAGAAGCTACTGGGAGCACTTGCTACCCAGTTCGCTCAGCGAACACCCAACGAAGGGTTCGCCACCAGCTCGCCCAGCGAAGCAGCTGGCGAGCGTCTGCGAATCCAGAAAAAAAATACAGCTACTGTTCAGAATTCAGCAGCCCCCATTCTCACCGATTCTCGCCGAATCAACACTATCAACGTCGGCTCAAAATTCCGCATGCATTCTACCCGACTAAATCCTATACCACCCGATAAACATCCAATTCATGCCGATTAATCCACTTCCTACTTAAAACGGTATTCCTACTCTGAAACCCTCAAGTTTCCCCCAAAACATCATCAATCACCACATGTAATGGGTTCCAACAATCAAACATCAAAATAAAACAGAATCGAACACATAATCATCATACAATTCATCATCGATTCATGGGGTTAGGGAAGTCCCCCTCTACCGATTACTCATGCATACCGAAATTTAACCGTTAGTCCCCCCCCCCTTACCTCAATAATCCGAACTGATGATGAAATTCTTGCTCCAAAGATGATCTTCGGCTTCTTCTTGCTCCAATTCCTCTTCTCTTGACCGTGATCCTCCTACTTCTCACTTTCACCGTGTTCTTGCTCTTTCTCTTCCTCCAAGCGTGTTCTCCTCTTGTTCTATTTTTCCAAAAATGCCAACACTACCCTTAATCCCAAATAATTCACCTTTTAATTCTAATAATACTATTTCCACAATTTCTTTTATTTCCAAAACAATATTAATTCTCAAAATATTAATATTAAAAAATAATAATAATAATAATAATAATAATATAAATATTAATATTAGTTATTATCATTATCAATTATATAATATTAATATTATGTTCCTCATTCCTCAACAATTTCCACACAAAACACGCCGAAAACGAAATAACACTGGAAACTAAAAATAATTAAAATGGGTGTTACAACTCTCCCCCACTTTAATTATTTTTGTCCTCGAAAATACCTGATGGAAATAACTCTAGATACGCTTCCCACATCCTGCTTTCCAATTCCCAGGTCACACTGCCTCCTGTAGCACCTCCCCAAGCCACTCTCACCAAAGGTATCTCTTTCCCTTGGAATCGCTTCATCTTGCGATCCTTGATCCTTAATGGCAACGTCTCCACAGTTAGATTCTCTCTAACTTGGACTTCATCCCTCTGAATCACATGTGACAGATCGGGTACATACTTCCGAAGTTGCGACACATGGAACACGTCATGCAAGTTCAAAAGCTCCGGTGGCAACGCCACCCTATACGCCACAGCACCAACCCTCTGCAAAATCTGATACGGCCCGATAAACTTCGGATCCAACTTCTTGGACTTTAATGCACGTCCTACACCAGTCATTGGATTAACCCTCAAAAATACATGGTCACCTTCACTGAATTCCAATTCTTTCCTTCGGTTGTCATAATAACTCTTCTGCCGATCCTGAGATGCTTTCATCTTGTCACGGATCATCTGCACTGTCTCAGTAGTCTGTTGCACCAACTCTGGTCCCAAAACAACACTCTCACCCGACTCATACCAACACAGAGGAGTCCTACACCTCCTACCATAAAGAGCTTCAAACGGTGCCATCCTGATACTGGAATGGTAACTATTATTGTACGTCAACTCAATCAATGGCAAATGAGTATCCCACGTACCACCTTTCTCTAAAACACAAGCCCGCAACAAATCCTCTAAAGTCTGAATAGTCCTTTCCGACTGACCATCCGTCTGCGGATGATAAGCCGAACTCAGCTTCAACTCGGTACCCAAAACTTCCTGCAAACTCTTCTAAAATACTGAAGTGAACCTCGGATCTCTATCCGACACAATAATCAAAGGCACACCATGCAGCTTCACAATTACCCGAATATAGATCTCTGCAAGCTTCTTCAACGGAAAGCTGATACTAATCGGCACAATGTGTGCAGACTTCGTAAGCCGATCCATGATCACCCAAATCGCATCGAATCCTCTCGCCGTATTTGGAAATACCATAACAAAATCCATGGTGATACAATCCCACTTCCAAACTGGAATCTCTAACGGTTGCATCATCCCAGAAGGTCTCTGATGCTCCACCTTTGATTTCTGACATACCAAACAAGCATAAACATAATGAGCAATATCCTTCTTCATACCTGACAACCAAAACAACTTCTTCAAATCCTGATACATCTTCGTAGCTCCTGGATGAACACTCAGGCTACTACGATGTCCTTCATCCAAAATCCACACAAATTCTGCCCCGAAACCTCAACACACCGGCATCATCTAACTTGAAATCACCACCGGAGTCACTTTCGGCTTCACGCCTCAAATCCACAAGTTTCATGTCCAACTTTTGATGTTCTCTTATCATATCCAAGAAATCATTCTTTACTTGCAATTTACCCAACATCACCCCATCAGCCGTAAATTCAAAAACCATGCTCAAATCTCAAAACTGCTCAATAAGCTCCATCTCTTTCACCATCAAAGCTGACATATGAATGGTCTTCCTTCTCAACGCGTCTGCAACAACATTCGCTTTTCCTGGATGATAGCTCAAACTGAAATCATAATCTTTCAGGAATTCCAACCATCTTCTCTGCCTCATATTCAGCTCTTTCTGATCAAACAGATACCTCAAACTCTTGTGATCGCTGAACACCACAAATCTTGAACCATATAAATAGTGTCTCCAGATCTTCAAAACAAAAACCACCGCAGCCAATTCAAGGTCATGGGTAGGATAATTCCGCTCATGCACCCTCAATTGCCGTGAAGCATAAGCTACCACTTTTCCATTCTGCATAAGAACTCCGCCTAATCCCATCTTAGACGCATCACAATATACCACAAAAGGCTCACTCGGATTAGGTAACACCAACACCGGCGCTGAAGTCAATCTCTTTTTCAGCTCCTCAAAACTCTCTTCACAAGCAGCATCCCACACAAACACTTGATCTTTCCTCGTCAACTGAGTCAACGGCAAAGCCAAACTGGAAAAGCCTTCAATAAATCTTTGGTAATAACCTGCTAAGCCCCAAAAGCTTCTAACCTCTGTTACCGTCTTCGGTGGTTCCCACTGTAACACCGCACTCACCTTAGATGGATCTACCGAAACACCATCACCAGAAATAACATGCCCCAAGAAACTCACTGTCTTCAACCAGAACTCACACTTCGATAACTTAGCAAACAACTTGTTATCCTTCAATACTTGCAAAGCAATCCTCATATGTTCCGCATGCTCTTCCTCGGACTTAGAATAAATCAGTATATCATCAATGAACACGACAATAAACTGATCCAAATAAGAGTGGAAGATACAGTTCATGTACTCCATGAACACTCCCGACGCATTAGACACTCCGAAAGGCATCACTGCATACTCATAATGTCCATATCGAGTCCTAAACACCGTCTTCTGAATATCACCTTCTCTCACTCTGATCTGATGATAACCCGACCTCAAATCGATCTTACTGAACACACGAGCTCCCACAAATTGATCCATCAAATCATCAATCCTTGGAAGGGGATACTTGTTCTTGATGGTCACTTTGTTCAACTGACGGTAATCAATGCACAACCGCATGCTACCATCCTTCTTCTTCACTAACAACACTGGAGCTCCCCACGGCGACACACTTGGCCTGATAAACTTTCTATCCAACAACTCTCCAATCTGAGACTTCATCTCGGCCAACTCCGCTGCCGATATCTTGTACGGCGCCATAGAAATAGGCCTCTTACCAGGAATAAGAACAATGTTAAACTCAACTTCTCTTTTCGGAGGCAACTCTGAAATATCATCCGGGAACACCTCCGAAAATTCATTCACCACAGCCAACTCATCCAATAACGCCTTGCTGTCAACCGACAACGATACAAATAAAGCAAACACCTTAGCTTCATCTTCAAACAAAGTTCTCAATTCCTTACTAGACAAGGAGTCTGCCAAAGCTTCCTCTTCTGGAGTCAAAAACAATAACACCTTCCGAAAAAAATTGATGTACACTCGGTTGAACTCCAACCAGTTCATACCCAATATAACATCCAAACCACCAAGTGGCAAATAAATCAAATCCACCCCGAAGTCTCAGCCAAAAATAGTCAGTGGACACTTCAAACACACCAAAGAAGTAGTCACTGAACCAGTCGAAGGAGTTTCGATAGTCATCCGCCGCTCAAGAGCAGATGGCACCAAACCTAACCTCTTCACACAATCAACAGAGATAAACGAGTGGGTCGCACCCGTGTCAATCATAGCAGTCAAAGGAACATTATTGATAAAACATGTACCTTTGATCGAACGCTCCTCGTCCGCCGACTGATTCCCCACAACAACAAACACTTTACCGCTGACCTGAGGCGCTTGAGCCCTCCTCGGCTTCTCACAATGAGTACTAATGCGGCCTTTCTCACCACAGTTATAGGAAGTAGGCATATTAGTCTTGCATTCCGCCACCACATGGCCTGTCTTCCCACACTTAAAGCACTTCTTCACTTCATGCGGACAATCGTTGGCACGATGACCCATGCCACCGCACCGGAAACACTTCATACCAACAAATTCCCTCCCCTCGTTGGGTTTCCTATCAACAGCACCCTTAGACTTCCTCTTATCAGTCGGAACACTGTAAGGAGTACCACCGAATCTTTGCTTACCCTTACCGTCATTCATCGCCTTGTAGTGCGCAATCCTTGCCCGGTTGTCATTGTCATAAATCCGACTTCTACTCACCAACTCAGGATAACTCCTGATCTTCTGACACGCGATCCCCATCTTGATCTCTGGCCTAAGCCCATTCTCAAATTTCAAGCACTTAGAAGTCATAGCCTCCTCAGTATTGTAATGGGGACAATACTGAGCCAATTCCTCAAACTTAGCCGCATACTCAGCTACTGACATACTGCCTTGCTTCAACTCTAAAAATTCAACTTCTTTGGCACTTCTGATGTCTTCTGGAAAATACTTCTCCAGAAATCCAGACCGAACGACCTCCCAAGTAATCAGAGTCCCCGAAGCCTCCATCCTCTGACGGCAATTGTCCCACCAAGCCTCGGCCTCTCCCTCAAACATGTGAGTACCGGACCTCACCTTCTGCTCGTCACTACACCGCATGGTCCTGAAGGTCTTCTCTATCGCCTTTAGCCACTTCTGTGCAGCTTCCGGATCCAGAATCCCACCTTCAAACTTCGGTGGCTTGTTGCTCTAGAACTGCGTCAAGTCTCTGAACTGAGAACCCGCAGCCAGTTTCTAATTGGCCACCACTTGCGCCATTGCTTGCATAGCAGCAGCCAACACCGCATCATTCCTACCAGCCATACTGCTCAACTACAACAATCCAGGTTAACAAAAAAAAACAACCAACTCTATCCTACGGACAGACTCAAAACAATACACTATCCGGACAGACTGACCTGCTCTAATACCAACTTGTAACACCCCGTTCCAAAAACACAAATAATTGCAATAAAATAAACGAATATCAGAGTATTCACATACGCAATGGGATGTCACAGAAAATAAACATCAAGAAAAAATCTTCATTAACGATTTTCGATAATTAAACAGCGGAATTATATACATAGATTCACTTCATATACATAAATGTCATAATCATCATGTACAACAGGTACGGCCACTGCCCAAAATATACAACATACTAATCCAACATCATCGCCAGCCCACAAAATAAGATACGCCACTGGGGCACACATAATCATTAACAAACAAGAAAAACTCCCAAAAGCCTCTGTGTTACGTAACAGAGCAATCCTATGACACTGCCACATCCAAGCTAGCTAAACACCTGAATTGTCTGTACTTCCGAAGAAGCACAGACCACAACAACAACAAAGGGGTGAGAATTCACAGTCAAATATTAACGGTATAAATGTACATGAAATAAAGGTAGAGACATATAAATATCATTTCATACACAACACATCTAAACATACTGTCCCACCATCGATATTCACTACACACAACAATACAACACATGCCACTCACACAAATGATATGCGGTACCGACTCACAACAATGATGGACACTGGGCCATCAACCCTCCACAAAGGAGCACACATCACCGATGGACACTGGGCTATCAACCCTCCTCACAGGGAGCACATCACCGATGTACAATGGGCCATCAACCATCCTCACAGGGAGCACCGGATGAATCGCATACACTCCACCCTAAGCAACGATTCATCCCCTGATGGACACCTGGCCATCACCTCTCCTCACAGGGAGCACCGGATAAATCGCATACACTCCACCCTGAACAACGATTCATCCCCTGATGGACACCTGGCCATCACCCCTCCACAAAGGGAGCACAACATCACAATCGATGGACACCTGGCCATCACCCCTCCACTAAGGGAGCACCACAACATAACATGCCATGCATAACCCCAATGCACGCACACAACAACAATCCCATACATAAACAGCACACACGGTCCCCTGACCATATCTCATCATGCATCGTACTGTTGCACCCCAAAATTTTACCAACATTAATTTATCCATCAAGTGTTTGAAAGTTGATATCTTCATCAGAAAGTTCAAGAGATCCTCAGAGAAACTGTTTGAGACTAGAGTTATGTGCCTCCTAACTTGAGAGTTATGAGAGCTCCTCAGATGATTCTGAGACTTTGAGAATAAACTTGATGTTTTGAGAAAGCCTATGAGATGTCTTGAGAGCCATCATGAAGCCCAGAGAAGTCATTGTGCAAGAATTCAAAAGATTCAACCATGAATGGTAGAATTAGGGTTTTGACTGGGTCAACCCTAGGATAACTGAAGATTTGGAGAAGGTTGAGACCTAATCCAAGGGCCATGAGATCATGGAATGATGTATGGAGATGTTATAAAGATGATTCCTAGACCAACTCATCATGATTGAGGAGTTTGAGAAGTTTTGAGTTAGGGTTTCTGAGGATTGTCAGTGAAAAAACCCTAGTTTGATCCCTATCTTCCAGACAGTTTTAGCTCTAGATGTGATTGATATCTCATCTTTCCCACAACATGAATGTTGTAGAGCTTGTTCTTATATTTAATTTGAGTGGTGGAAGTCCTTGATAGGAGTTGCAGAGCTCAAGTTATGGTTTTGACAAATTACAGGTCAACTGAGGTGTGTGAATCTGGGTCCTTGAAAGTCACCCTACTTGCAGACAACGTTTTCCCTAGTAGGATGATTCCTATGATTTCTTGGTCAACATGAATGTTGAAGGGCATCTTCTTAGCTTTCTAGAGAGTACTAGAAGTCCTTGATAGGATTTGTGGAACTCAACTTATGGTTTGAACAAGACAGGGGTATTTTGGTCATTTGGCAGTTATAGGTCATTTTAAGCAAAGGCCACATCTCCTATTTCCAAGCCTCAAATGGAAAAACTCAAAACATTAAAGTTGTTCAAAATGTAATTTTAAGCCTAGAAAGAAGGTCATGAATTGTGGGAAAAGCTCATAGCATGGAATGACAAAGTTTGGTAAATTTGAACTAAAAAAGGCATATAAGTTAATTCAAGTGAATTTGAAAATTGGTTTGGAAGATCTAGGAATCCAAAATAGGTCATCCAATATATCATTTTGATTGGAAACATCATTTTGAAGACAATGGTTTTAACACATTTTTCATTTGAGGTTCAAAAATGGGATATGCTTTGTAATATTGAAACTTGCATTATAAGGCACCTTTGGAAATTTTAACACAAGGCAAGAAAAAGGCTTGTAATTGCTCATATCTTCTCAATATCTCTTATGATGAGATTTTAAAGCCAATTTGCAAGGCATAAGGCATGATATGAGATTTACCACTTATCATCACATGAGATTTTCAAGCACTTTCTAGCTCATTCTAGATGAATCTAGAAGTTTCCATGGATTATTATAAAAAGGGTGGATCAAAGTGTGATTGGAGGTTGGTCAAGAAGAGAGTTTTCAGAGGAGAGAGAGAGAGAGAGAGAGAGACATTGCCATTGAAGAGCTTCCTTCAAGATCAAGCAACACACGATTTCTTCCACCACAAGGCTTCTCATTCAAGATCAGTGCAAACAGAAGTTTATTCATCTTCAAAGGATCACATTGAAGCCCTTGCAAGCTCTGAATCAAGCCCTAGCTACCCTCACCATTGAACTTTGACAGGTTTCTTTCTTTCCACGAATCTCTTTAATTATTTAGTTTCTATTAGTTCTTTAGGTGTAGAGTTAGTGTACTAGGCTAGTTGATCTTACCCCGTGAGTTTGAGAGCTCTGTATGAGATTTCATGGCAGGTGCATGAATCTTTAACCTGCAAGAATTGGCTGGATCTTGAGTGTTAGTTAGTCTAGACTAGGTTAGAATGTTTAGTATAGAGCCAAGAACATGTTTACACCATTAGATTGAAGTTTTATTAGGACTGATCTCAGAGAAATGTTTTCGAACCAAGATCTTCTAGCTTTCTGTTAGGATGATCCAGGAAGAATTAATAAAAATCACATGTGCAGTTTTGTTCCTTGTAATGAGTAGGCCATTTTCCTTTTTAGAATTTTTGAATTTCATCTAGAGATGAGAGAGCAAGAGATGATGGAAGTTTCGTGCATGGGAGGAGGAAAACTGAAACCCTAGGAATCGTGTGAGGACGATGGCCAACAGCCGTCAGATCGTCCCTAAAATTTGACTAAATCATCTCATCCGACGGTCCTTGTTTAAATGAAAACGGAGGGAAATCTCTAAGCCAAAACGTCACCGTTTGGTTTAATGAATAAATCTGGGCTTAGTAAATTTTCTTCTATCCGCACCCCCCTGATTCAGCCCATCTAGTAATTGAACTGGGGCGCTCTTCTATTCACACCCCCTCCCCTTTTTTTCAATTCTTTTATTTTTTAATTCCTTTAATATTTCTTGCATTTATAAAATTCATAAAAAATCCAAAAATGAATATTTTTTAATTCTTGTTTTTTCTATAGGTTAGTGAATTTGTCTAGAAAAATATAAATAAATAAAATTTCCCTTTTATTTTCTTCTCATATTTTTAGTATATTTTTCATTTAAATAGGTTTTTAATATGTTTAGTTTGATATCCAATTTTGTAGAATTTCTTTTAGGACCTTCCCTTAGTCTTTTTAATTCATTCTTTCTGGTGTGATTAGATATTGAATCATAGTTCCCCATAGGATTTAATTCTTGATTTTTAGATTAAAATTTGATTAGTTTAACTAGGTTAGCATTAGGGTATCATAATTAGGGTTTATGTTATGCATAGGTAAGGAAATTCATTTTCTTTAGATAGTTTTGTCTTGATTTTTGGGTATGGGCATATGTAGATGTTATGGGTAGGTGTTATAGACCCTTGTGAATAATTGTTAGAATTTTCCCCCTTGTTTTAGTATTTTTAGGTATTTTCTGAAGTTGACTGATGATTTTGTCTGTTCTGTGGTTATCTGTTCATCTCTGGGGTTTATTTTGGGGAATTTGTTGTGGGGCTTAGTTTGTTTTGAAGATCTTGTTGGAGAGCATGATGAAGAGAGAAGATCAAGACTCAGAGACCCAGAGCTTGGAGCTTATTCCCTGTCTGTGAGGTTTGAGATCCTGAAGTTTGAAGGAAGTTCGTGGTACTTTCCTGAGGAAGGCACTATGAATGACTTTCATTCTTTCTTCTCACCTCTTTATTAAGTATCCAATGATGTTGGAGCCAACATGTGAGTTTAATTTCTCCTGAGGAGGAATGTAAACTGATCACATGTTGTTGAGCCACATGGGATACAATTCCTAAGTGGAAGCCTCCTAGTACTTTCCTGAGGAAGGTCCTATGGGTCTATTCACTTAGTTCCATTAGTTTATCTAGGACTTCTCAAGTATCCAATGATGTTGGAGCCAACTTGTGAGTTTAATTTCTCCTGAGGAGGAATGTAAACTGATCACATGTTGTTGAGCCACATGGGATACAATTCCTAAGTGGAAGCCTCCTAGTACTTTCCTGAGGAAGGTCCTATGGGTCTATTCACTTAGTTCCATTAGTTTATCTAGGACTTCTCAAGTATCCAATGATGTTGGAGCCAACTTGTGAGTTTAATTTCTCCTGAGGAGGAATGTAAACTGATCACATGTTGTTGAGCCACATGGGATACAATTCCTAAGTGGAAGCCTCCTAGTACTTTCCTAAGGAAGGTCCTATGGGTCTATTCACTTAGTTCCATTAGTTCATGTAAGATTTCTCAAATATCCAGTGATGTTGGAGCCTGCTTGTGAGTTTAATTTCTCCTAAGGAGGAATGTAAACTGATCACAGTGGTTGAGCCACATAGGATATGATTCCTGAGTATACACCTCCTAGTGCTTTCCTAAGGAAGACACTATGAGTCTGCCTACTTAGCTCCCTTTCTTTGGTAAGCTTGTTCTGAAGCTTGAAGACTGGGATTGTTTTCTTTTGGTTAGGTTTTGCTCTAGGGCTTTGCTTAGATTTGATCAAGATTCTGTTTTAGGATTAGAGAGTAGAGGTAGATGATTCTTTCTCAAGCATGTGTTTTGTTGGCCTGATGGCACTTCATTTCTTTTACTGTTTGTTGCTTGATAGCATGTTGTTTATATTTCAGTATGATTACTGTTATTTCATGACTGGCTTGAGGTCGAGACGAGCTTGTGGAGGCTGAAGCCCCACACACATTTCCTCCCTCACTTGCATTGCATGCATTTTACTGTAAAGCTGATGCTTTTGTCTGTTTTGGTGTATCATTGACATGATCCCTTAGGACCCTCATTTCCTCTGATGAGGATTTGATGATAGACTTTTAGGTTGAAACCTATGCATGACAACATCTAGGAGTTCCCTGTTCAAACCTCAACCATAGGATGAATCCATGGCATGACAACAGTAGGACTTGATAGTCTCCCTCCTAGTTGGGCCTGCTCTCTTCTCATCTCAAAGCAGTTTAAAATACAGTAATCATGAATGATTTCTTTCGTACGTTACGAGCCTTAAGCTATCTGAGAAAGGACGCATTCCCTCTCAGGTCATAGTCTCTAGTGCGGTTGAGATCGCAAACACAATAAAAAACACTTCTTTTAAAGCAGGAAATAAACCGTAGTTTCCCGAACTACGTTTGCTCTGATCTTTCATGCCGTGTGGAAGTACGTAGGCATAGGATGCGACGTCCTAGCGAGCAACCTTTCCCCCATAATCCTTCGTAGGCCGAACTACGTTGACTCTGATTTCTCATTCTCTGATGAGAATACGTAGGCATAAAGTGCGACGCTTTGCCGAGTCATTTTTCTTTTCTTTTTCAGCCAGCCTTGATAGGTAGATAGATTATAACCAACCCGTCCAAGTAAACAAACAAGCGAGGATCCCGTCGAGTACGACGGACGTGAGGGGTGCTAATACCTTCCCCTTGCGTAACCGACTCCCGAACCTAGACAATGGTTGCGATGACCTTGTCTTACCCTTTTTCGTCAGGTTTTTCCGATTGTTTCCTTTCCCGCTCTGAGGGATAAATAACGAAAGGTGGCGACTCTTCTATCATGCCGGCACCTTATTTTCGCGAAAGCGACAGCTGGCGACTCTGCTGGGGATCGAACCCAGAATCTCTGGTTCTTCGGTTCCCTATGAGAGTCAATCCTACCGCGTGTGTGTTTGCTTGTTGGGTTGTGTTTATTTATCGCATTTTATTTCCCGCATTTTATTTCCAGTTTGATATGATTATCTGTGCTGCTGTGGGAGAGGGATGTTACTATGAGTGAGAAGCCGGACCTGGGCTTGAGTGTACACCTAGATGTAGTTGCGGAGAAGTAGTAGACGAACCTGTCTGCTGAGCAGGCACAGTTCCCTACGAAAATCTGCGCTCAGACGAGATTCTTGCAGAGGTGCTCCATTCCGGTCCTGAGGATCTGAAGGGAGTCCAGATGTGAGGATTGTCGACTCTGGGGACCGATCATTTGGAAGTCAGCTAAGTGAGGCCTCTTCATGACTTGATGATACCACTCCTTCTGGGAATCGTATCATCACTCGTGAAAGTCTGTGACGCTGATGACCGCATAGGATGCCGTACCTTTGTCCGTGGATTAGGTCCATACCTGTGAGTGGGGTTGGGATATTGCAGGAAACTTCGACCTCCAGACTACCTGGTTTTCTTGACAGTGGATCAGTTATGTCGGTATCAGGGTTCTCAGTTGCAGATTTGACTGTTCTTGACAGAGCGAGTTTTTGATCAGAGGATTTTATCATCGGGTGTAGGTTTGTTCCTGGTAAAGCAGGTTTCGATCAGAGTATTGTTATCAGAGGTTTGTCCTAGATGGAGCAGATTTTTGAGTGGGGTCTGAAGATCTCATCAACAGTTGTTGTTTGTTCTTGATAGGGCAGATTTTGAGTGGGGTCTGAAGATATCATCAGCAGCTGTGTGGTTGTTCTTGATAGGGCAGATTTTTGATTTGGGGTCTGAAGAATTCATCAGCGGACGTTTTCTGATCATACATCCCGGTTCCTTATTATCAGGCACTTACTCTTGGCAGAGCAGAATTTTGATCTCGATCCTATCAGATGGTTATTCTCAGCGAATCGGATTAGTGGTCTTGCACCGGGGTTTCCTTCTCATCAGTGACTGTCGATACCGAATCTCCACAGCAGCCACCTGGATATATTATTGCATGCCTGCATTTTGCATTAGTTTGCATAATCATTCGCATTCCATTGGCGTGTGTCTGTGACAGGTACCGTTTCCCCGATCCAGGATCTCTCGCCTCTTATTGTATTACTATAGCCTCTCTCAGAAAGACTGTTGCGTACGAGTTCTCGGTCCTTGATGTGTCGAATCTGACTATTGCTGATACTATGTGTGAGATTGCTGTTTCCATGATTGGGCCCAGATTCCCCTCCTTATTATTGTCAGCACCGGTACTAAGGTGCCAGGATCGGGGGAAATCTCTCAAGCACACAGACACACGCATACATCTGCATAAAGCATTTTGCATGACATATATTTTATTGCTTTTCCTAACCTTTAATGTTAACAGGTTTTTCAGGTTCCGAGTTGTCTCCGGTCTCCAGGATTGATCAAAGACTCATCCACCGCTACTCAACTCGCGCTAATCAGACAAGGATAATGGACCAGGTGCAGTCAGATGTTCAAGAGCTCCGTGAACGGATGGATCGTTTTATGGAGCTGATGCAGGTGGTCGCCAATGGTCAAGACCAGCTTCGTACTTTGGTTCAACCTCTAATCTCCAGGGTTGACAGTAATGGCATACTTCACGGCGGGGCCGTGCCCACTCCTCCTCCAGTGGATGCTCCACAGAATGTTGTTCCTGTTGCCGGGGGCAACGGCAGTGCTAACGGCAATCTAATGACTAATCTCGGACTCAATGCGGCAGGCGTCGGCAATGGTAGTTTGGGAGCCAATGTTAACATAGGGCCGGTCAACGGCAATGCTGGTGCAGGAAATCTGTTGGTGCCTCAACCGTGGCTGGAGGACCATCAGGATGACATATTCTCTCAGAGAGGTGCAGAAGCAGAGTTGAATGCTGAAGCTCGACTCAGGTTCAAGGCGCTGGAAGACAAGATGAGAGACTTTGAAAATCAGAACACATTGGGCGTCGATATGTCCAAGCTCGGGTTGATTGCTGACTTTAAAGTACCTCACAAGTTCAAGGTGCCTACCTTTGAGAAGTATAAGGGTACTACTTGCCCCCGGGTCCACCTCTGATCTTATTATAGAAAGATGTCCGCCTATTCTGACGATGAGAAGCTGCTGATGCACTTCTTTCAGGATAGCCTTTCTGGTCCATCACTCGAATGGTATATGGTTTTGGAGCCCGCTACTGTGCGCACCTGGAAAGACCTCGCAGAAGCGTTCGTCCTCCACTATCAATACAATAGCGACTTGGCCCCCAACCGAGTTCAGCTTCAGAATCTCTCACAGCGGAACAATGAAAGCTTTAAAGAGTATGCCCAGCGGTGGCGTGAATTGGCTGCTCGGGTTCAACCGCCGATGGTTGAGCGTGAGCTAGTGCAAATGTTCGTGGCTACCCTTCCTGGAATCTACTATGAAAAGCTGGTCAGTGGCATGTCTGGAACATTCTCGGCTCTCATCACTATGGGCGAGCATGTTGAGAACGGTATAAAGATCGGAAAAATTCAGGGCGAATCATCCTCAGCTGGAGGAGCTAGCAAGAAACCTTACGCTGGCAAGCGTCGAGAGGGAGATGCCAGTGCTGTCACTAATGCTCGGAGAAAGGGCAAGGGCCCTCAGCCTCAGATTGCTAGTATAAATATCCCAGCTGCTCCGCCGCAGCAGCAGCAGCAACAGCCTCAGCAGCAGAATCAGCCGGGGTATAGAAGATATCAGAATCGGGCTCCTCTGACAAATCGTCATTTTGAAACTCCACCTATGTCATATGCACAGCTCCTGCAAACGTTGCTTCAGCTCCAATTAGTTCAAAAGAGGACAATGGCTCCCTTAACAGGGGCACCACCACCGGGGTATGACGCCAATGCTACTTGTGACTTCCATACTGGGGCACCAGGCCATACGATTGAGAATTGTAAAGCTTTTAAGCACAAAGTCCAGGACTTGGTGGACGCCAAGGTTATTAATTTTTCTGACAATGTGCCCAACGTTACCAAAAACCCGATGCCTCATCATAAGGGAGGCGGAGTGAATGCTGTTATCACTGAGGAGGGTGCGGACTTGCTGACTGATGTCAAAGATTTGAAGACGCCGCTGAGTTTTGTCAAGGCTAAGTTGCTGAAGAAGGGTTTCTTTCCTGGATGCGGAGAATTATGTATGGCTTGTGCTACACTTCCTGACGGGTGTGAGCAGCTGATCGAAGGTATCCAAAGTCTGATGTCCGAGGGTATTTTGCAGTTCAGCCGGAGCGTTGAAAGTGCATCAGGGGAAGTCGTACTGAAGCAGGCAGATGAAGTTGCTACCATTACTATTCCTCGTCACCCTATTACTATTTCAGCACCCCGACCGCCTACCATTACTATCACCAGGGCCGGGCCAATCCCATTCGAGAGTACTAATGTTGTTCCATGGCATTATGGCGCCGAAGTCTATTGCAATGGTCAGAAGTTAGAGCTCGAGCCGTTCGGATCAACTGTGCAGAATCTTACCGGAGTCAGTGGTATCACTCGAAGCGGTAGAGTGTTCGCACCAGCAGAGGTTGCAGCAGAGAAAGTGGTCAGGGCTGACGCTGCTGATAAGGGTAAAGGTAAAGCTGTCGAAGAGATCCCCTCTGGGGCAGAGAAAGACTTGCTGGTTAAAGATGCTGAAGAGTTCATGCGATTAATCAAGAAGAGCGACTACAAGATTGTAGATCATCTTCATCAGACTCCGTCAAAGATCTCTATTCTTAACCTGTTGCTGTGTTCTGAAGCGCACCGCAACGCCTTGCTGAAGGTATTGAGCGCTGCATACGTGCCGCAAGAGATATCAGTAAATCAGCTGGAAGAAGTGGTGGCCCATGTTAATGCTGGTAATGGGCTGGGTTTTACAGATCTAGAGCTGACTCCTAAAGGAAGAGATCACAACAGCGCCTTGCACGTCTCAATAGAGTGCAGAGGCACTATCATGTCGCATGTCCTGGTGGATACGGGTTCCTCGCTTAATGTGCTTCCGAAGAAGGCACTGATGAAGTTGGATACCCGTGGATTGCTTTGCACGCCCAGTGATCTGGTCGTGAAAGCCTTTGATGGAACCAAGCGCCACGTCTTTGGAGAATTAACCCTGCCAATTCAAGTTGGTCCAGAGACGTTCAATACGGTCTTCTATATCATGGATATCATGCCTGCCTACAGTTGCCTCTTAGGTCGGCCATGGATCCATGCTGCTGGTGTCGTAACGTCCACGCTGCATCAAAAGCTTAAATATGCTGTCGGGGGCAGCATAGTAACCGTCTGTGGTGAGGAGGACATTATGGTGAGCCACCTGTCGTCCTTTAAATATGTTGAAATGGATGGCGAGATCCACGAAACCCTCTACCAAGCATTTGAAACCGTCAGGGTGAAGGAGGTAGCTCCTGTTGTCGCAGAAAAGCAAGAGATGAATCTCTCCTCGTTTAAAGAAGCTCGGGCCGTCGTCGAAGCCGGTTCCACCCCAGGCTGGGGGCATGTTTTGGATATACCAATCAAGCAGGATAAGTTTGGATTGGGGTATTCTCCTGAAGCTGAAGCTTCATCTTCTTCTGGCAGTTCGTCTCGTGGGAAGGGGCCGATCCTATTCACCAAGGGCGGAGTCATTTTCGAGAGCATCAACGCAGCGTCTGAGGACAGCGGGGATAGCGATTGCGATCTTGACGCCTGGATGCAGCCAAGCAAGCCGGGCAAACGCCTCAACAATTGGACCATCAAGGAGATTATCGAGCTGACAAGTGAAGAGTAATGATTTGATTTTTACAATCTTTGTACAACCCTATGTCCTGCCCGGGGCATAGTGGTTTTACTGTCAGGGCCTTGTTGGATTATGTACATGCATTTTGTTAATAAATAAAAGGCGTTTTCTTCGCACTCAAATATTGTGTTCTCTGTTATTTCTGTTTTATGTTTATTTCGAAAAAACAGCAAAATGACAACGAGGTTTGTGCTAACCTGCATATTCTTGCTTTAAACTTAACCCTTGTTATTGCAGGATCCACATGACAGACGACATCGACTCTGGACCCTCTACGGCTCACTACGACTTTGATTGCCCGATCTATCAAGCCGAGGATGAGATTGATGAAGACGAGGACCTTCCGGAAGAGTTGGCCCGCTTGTTGAGACAAGAAGAAAAGGTTATTCTGCCTCACGATGAGGATATTGAGATTGTAAATCTGGGTTCTGAGGAGCTCGTCAGAAATGTCAGAGTAGGGGCTGCGCTGCAGAGTGATGTCAAGCATAGACTGGTCGAGATGCTTCGAGAGTATAGTGACGTCTTTGCTTGGTCATATGAGGATATGCCCGGACTTGACACTGACATCGTGGTTCATCGCTTGCCGTTGCGAGAAGATTGCCCTCCAATCAAGCAGAAGCTTAGGAGGACGAGACCAGACATGGCTGTAAAAATCAAAGAAGAGGTCCAGAAGCAGTTGGACGCAGGATTTCTAGCCGTTACCACTTACCCTCCGTGGGTCGCCAACATAGTGCCTGTACCGAGGAAGGACGGTAAGGTACGCATGTGCGTCGATTATCGGTATTTGAATAGGGCGAGCCCTAAAGATGATTTCCCGTTGCCTCATATCGATGTGTTGGTCGACAACACAACCCAGTTTTCCGTGTTTTCATTCATGGATGGCTTCTCCGGTTACAATCAGATTAAGATGGCACCGGAGGACATGGAGAAAACGACGTTCATTACCCCCTGGGGAACATTCTGTTATAAGGTAATGCCCTTCGGTCTGAAGAACGCAGGGGCCACTTACCAGCGAGCAATGGTAACTTTGTTTCATGATATGATTCATCATGAGATCGAGGTCTATGTTGATGACATGATTGCAAAGTCCCAAACGGAGGAAGAGCATCTGGTCAATTTATTGAAGCTGTTTGAGAGGCTTAGGAAGTTCAGGCTGAGGCTGAATCCTAACAAGTGCACTTTCGGAGTGCGGTCCGGCAAGTTATTGGGGTTTATCGTTAGTGAACGAGGGATTGAAGTTGATCCTGCGAAAATAAAAGCTATCCAAGAAATGCCAGCGCCGAAAACAGAGAAAGAAGTTTGTGGTTTCCTGGGCCGAATAAACTACATTGCAAGGTTTATCTCTCAGCTCACGGCCACTTGTGAACCGATGTTCAAGCTTTTAAAGAAAGATCAGGCGATTACTTGGAATGAGGATTGCCAGAAGGCATTCGACAAAATAAAGCAGTATCTTCAAGAACCCCCAATCTTGATACCCCCAGTGGCTGGACGACCATTAATCATGTACCTGACGGTTCTGGAGAATAGTATGGGGTGTGTTCTCGGTCAGCACGACGAGACGGGCAGAAAGGAGCATGCCATTTATTATTTGAGTAAAAAGTTCACTGAGTGTGAATCTCGATACTCGATGCTGGAGAAGACGTGTTGTGCATTAGCTTGGGCCGCCAAACGTCTACGACAGTATATGCTCAACCATACCACTATGCTAATTTCGAAGATGGATCCGATCAAGTACGTCTTCGAGAAGCAGGCTCTTTCGGGCAGGATTTCCAGGTGGCAAATGGTGCTAACGGAATATGATATTCAGTACGTCTCTCAGAAAGCCATTAAGGGAAGCGTATTGTCTGATTACCTTGCCGAACAGCCAATCGAAGACTACCAGCCGATGAAGTTCGAATTCCCTGACGAGGATATTATGTTTCTCAAAGCGAAGGACTGCGATGAGCCATTGCCCGATGAGGGGCCAGATAGGAAGTCTCAGTGGAAGTTGATATTCGACGGAGTGGTTAATTCCTATGGAAGTGGTATCGGGGCTATCATCACGACTCCTCACGGATCCCACATCCCGTTTACTGCGAGACTGACGTTTCCAGTTACCAACAATGAAGCAGAGTATGAAGCATGTATTATGGGTCTAGAAGAGGCAATTGATTTGAGAATCAAGAATCTAGACATATATGGTGACTCAGCGCTTGTAATCAATCAGATTAAAGGGGAGTGGGAAACTCGTCAAGCGAATTTAGTGCCGTACATGAATTATGCCAGGAGGCTGCTTCCGTTCTTCGATCGAGTGGAACTTCATCATGTACCCAGGGCTGAAAATCAAATGGTTGATGCCTTAGCCACGTTGGCTTCAATGTATAAGGTCAATTATTGGAATGAGGCTCCAAGAATTGTGCTTTCGCGTCTTGACAGACCAGCATTTGTCTTTGCAATCGAGGATGCCGCCGACGGCAAGCCATGGTTCCACGACATCCAGACCTTCCTTATGACTAAGGAGTATCCTGCGGGTGCGTCAACCCAGGATAAGAAGACTCTAAGGAGGTTATCTGGAAACTTTTATCTCAATCCTGATGGAGTGCTGTATAAGAGAAACCACGATCTCGTGCTACTCAGATGTGTAGATGAGAAAGAGGCAAGTGTGCTCATGGAAGAAGTCCATGAGGGCACATTTGGTACGCACGCCGGCGGGCATGCCATGACGAAAAAGATCCTGAGAGCAGGGTATTACTGGCTGACTATGGAGTCGGATTGCTTCAGATTCGCGAAGAAATGTCATAAATGCCAGATTTATGCTGATAAAGTTCATGTGTCGCCGTGCCCATTGAATGTCATGTCCTCCCCTTGGTCGTTCTCCATGTGGGGCATCGACATGATACACAAGATCGAGCCCACTGCATCTAATGGTCATCGTTTTATTCTGGTAGCTATCGACTACTTCACCAAATGGGTGGAGGCAGCCTCGTACGCTAATGTGACCAAGCAGGTGGTAGCTAAATTCATAAAGAGGGACATCATCTGTCGCTATGGAATTCCCGAGCGGATCATTACTGATAATGGTTCGAATTTGAATAACAAGATGATGAAGGAGTTGTGCCAGAGCTTCAAGATTGAACACCACAACTCATCTCCTTACCGGCCGAAGATGAATGGCGCCGTTGAAGCGGCCAACAAGAATATCAAGAAGATTGTTCAGAAGATGGTTGTGACGTACAAAGATTGGCACGAGATGCTGCCGTTTGCCTTGCACGGTTATCGTACGACGGTGCGTACGTCGACCGGGGCAACTCCTTTCTCCTTGGTGTACGGTATGGAAGTTGTCCTACCGTTAGAAGTGGAGATTCCTTCTTTGCGAGTTTTGGTTGACGTGAAACTCGATGAGGCAGAATGGATTACGAATCGTTTGAACCAACTCAGCCTGATGGACGAGAAGAGGTTAGCATTGATTGCATTTGGTCGCCTGTACCAAAGCCGAATGAAGAAAGCTTATGATAAGAAGGTGCGTCCTCGAAGCTTTCAGACGGGTGATCTCGTCCTGAAGAAGATTCTTCCACCACACTCCGATCACCGGGGCAAATGGACTCCGAATTACGAAGGGCCGTATGTCGTCAGCAAGGTCTTCTCAGGAGGAGCTTTGTTGTTATCCACGATGGATGGTGAAGATTTTGCATCCCCGGTGAACGCGGACGCAGTTAAAAAATACTTTGCTTGAAAGAGACCCGCTGGACAAAAAAGAAAGAGTCCAGGCAAAAAAGGGGCATCCCGGCGAACCAAAAACATAATAAAAGGTTCGGGCAAAAGTTAGGGATATATTGAAAAAATGTACACCCGCGAAGTCGAAAACCTACACTGGGCGGCTTCGGCAAAAAAGGGTATCCCGGTGAACTGAAAACCCGTAAAGGGCGGTTCACGCAAAAGTTAGGGATTTGAATAAGCAAATGACTGCGTTCCGCGTGTGGACTTTCATTGTTTAGTGGTTTGGAAGACCTGGGGGCCGTTTATCTGAACCAACCTCTTCCGAAGCTGAAGCGTCGGAGAAGTATCGAAGTCGAGTGGGTCTTAGAGGGATCAACTCATGGTGTTCGTCTACGCCTCGTTGCCGACATTTGTACATACCGATGTATATTTTATTTTTGCGCGGCTTCCTCATTCCAGGAGCTTGCCTCTGTTGTAAAACATTTTTTTACCCATTCAGGGGTTCACCATCAATAAAATGCATGTTATTCAGCAATTCTGCTTGTCTGTTTAGCATTTATCTGTTTTGTTTGCGAATGAAAACGCCGAGGTTTTTTTGATAAAATGCGCATACATAAACTTACGGGCCTAGGCCCATTGATTGCTGAAACAATTGATTACCTGAATATTGTCTCGAGATAATAACCTGGATAGGCCCCTTTGAGGAGGGTATCTTGTCTGTTTGCTTGTGTTGTTGCAGGTGTAGGCAATATGCAGTGCGCATCCCCGAAGCAGGGCGAGTCCTCCTTCTCCAGCAGAGTTCAGTGGTCTCTCCTCCGCAACGGTTGAACGCAGAGTAGTGAGCATCGACATGTCTCCCCAGGTAGAGGTGATTCCCTTCCCCAAGCAGACGCCTCCTGAAGGAACGTCATTTTCTCAGCTGAGTCGCGCGCCGAAGCTCATATGCCCCTAGCACCGGGTCGCAAGTGCAGGTTTCATAGAAGTATTCGGGTACCGAAGCTCGTGTTTTCCCCAATAAAGTCGCCGAAGCAGGTGTCTCCCCAGCACCGGGTCACAAGTGCAGGTTTCGCAGGAAGCTATTCTTACGCCGAAGTATGCCTTAACTGATAGTGCCAGACTGAAGTCTCCAGCGGAATTAAAATTCCCCACCAGAGTCGTATTCTCTCCCGAAGTCGGATGATTCCCTCTTCCCCAGTAGAGTGTTGGAACAGCTGATGTTGTATTCCCCTACAGAGTTGTACTCTCCCCCAAAGTCGGATGATTCCTTCTTCCCCATCGGAATTGAAATTCCTCATCAGAGTCGTACTCTCCAGTGAAGGGGAATGATTTTTCTTTCCCCGGCTGAGTATGCAAACCCCCAAGAGAGCCGAATCCTTGGAAGCAGTTGGGACCATGAGTGGTTTTCCCTAGCAGAGCGTTGAACAGCCGATGCGGTATTCCCCCAGAGTCGCACTCTCTCCAGCGAAGCAGAATGACTTCTCCTTCCTCAGCCGAGTTTGCAGATGTCCAAGAGAGCCGAGTCCTTGGAAGTCGATCAGATCATGTTTAGTTGTTCCCCCAGTGGAGTGTTAAGCAGCTGAAGTTGTTTCCCCACAGAGTTATTATCCCCAGAAGAGTATCCGAGACGGCCGCGCAGTTCATTCTCGCGATTGATATCAGCAAGTCTGGTTTCTCGTAGAGCTTCGTCCCCTGCAGTAATCAACTGAAGTTGTTTTCCATGCAGCAGTCCGCGGAAGATCAGTTCCCCAGATAGAGTCCGATTGATGTTGGTGTGTCCACGTTCTCCTCAGCAGGATGATTCCTCTACCTGAGTAGTTCTTTTCTCCTTGACAGAAGGATTTCCTCCCCCCAGCATTTATTTTGCGGACGGGATCGCATCATTGTGCATGATTGCATAGCATTGCGCACGACTGCATAGCATTTAACACTGCATAGCATTTAACGTTGCATAGCATTGTGCATGATTGCACAACATTTAGCATAAACGCATAGCATTCCCATCGCGTGGGGCATGGCGCAGAAGCATACGCATCATAAGCATGATCTAGGTTATTATCATTCTTGTTTACAGGTGTTCCACCAAAAGACCAGTTGCTCAGGATGATTCCTGACGTTCTCCCCAACGAGGTCGTTTTCTTAAGAGGATTCTTAAGACCCCGGTGTAATCCCCACAGTCGCTCGCTCAAGATGATTTTTGAGATCCCCAGCGAAGTCTTCAGGTCAAGATGATTCTTGAATTCCTCAGCAGGGCCATTTGCTTAAGATGTTCTTAAGACCTCAGCGCAGCTTCCCGAGTTGTTTGCTGAAGATGATTCTCAAGCTCCCCAGTAGCGTCCCTAGCAAGAGTTGCCCAGGAAGATTCCTGGAATACCCAGCAGAATAAAGTCTCCAGAATGGTTATCGGTTCAGGATGATTCTTGAAGGTGCCCGATGGAACTGTTTGTTCAGGATGATTCTTGAAGTCCTTAGCAGCGTGATATGTCTGCTCCAACAGTGATGTCTAATCTGAAGATGGACTTCGTAAACGCCTGAAGGCGGTATCAGAAGGTTCCTGTGGATTCAGGTTTCCGTACTGATGAATCAGCGCTTGTCTGAAGACAAAGTTCAAAAATTTGTATATACAGCTTTTTGTTTGCAAAGTGATCCGTGTTGGCCTAAAGACCAAGTCAGTTGTCCTGAGGTGATGAGTGATTGAGATCAAGTGGATAGTGTTTCTTCTGACTGAAGTCGAAGATGTTTCTCCAGCTGAAGCGGAGTGTTGCCTAAAGGCAAAGTGTTTGAATCCCCGAAGAGTCATGAATGGCTCAGGATACCATTTCTTTGACTGAAGTCACAGATTTCCCAAGCTGAAGTGAAGGTGCCTAAAGGCAAGGTTACCCCCAAGGTCATGAATGACCTAGGATTCATTTTTCGGACTGAAGGCCGAAGTATATCCCTGACAGAAGTCTTGGATGCTCTATAGCAGAGGTGGAGTTGCCTGAAGGCAGATTCATGTATCCTTGAAGGCCAAGGACCATTTCTTCAGACTGAAGTCGAAGATACCGCCTGCAGAGTTGCCGACAGGCAAAAGTTTACATCCTTGAAGGCCAAGGATGCTTATCTGCAGGAGTACTTGAAGATCTTTTCTAGCTGAAGCTGGAAGTGGCCAGGGGCCAGGGTTTCATATAGCTTTGACGTTAAAGTTCTACGGTGGGCAGTGTGCAGCAGTATTCCGATGTTCGTTATGGTTCTGAGGGTGAACCCCAGATCAGAGTGTGCTTGGTTGAGTCTCTCATCCAGCGGAGTAGTTTCAAATACGCAAGTGTACCTTTTGTTCCATTTACCAGGGGTGAACCCCAGGTCAGATCAGGTTTGCGTTTGACGGCGAGGTCAGATTATGTTCGTTTCCGACGGCGAGGTTGGATGTTTGTTCAACGGCGAAGTTGAATGTTTGGATTTGACGGCGAGGTCAGATTATGATGTGTTCGACGGCGAGGTTGAATGTTTGGATTTGACGGTGAGGTCAGATTATGATGTGTTCGATGGAGAGGTTGAATGTTTGGATTTGACGGCGAGGTCAGATTATGATGTGTTCGACGGCGAGGTTGAATGTTTGGATTTGACGGCGAGGTCAGATTATGATGTGTTCGACGGAGAGGTTGAATGTTTGGATTTGACGGCGAGCTCAGATTATGATGTGTTCAACGGCGAGGTTGAATGTTTGGATTTGACGGCGAGGTCAGATTATGTTTGTTTGACGGCGAGGTCAGATTATGATGTGTTCGACGGCGAGGTTGAATGTTTGTTTGACGGCGAGGTCAGATTATGATTGGTTCGACGACGATGTTGGATCTGTTCGATGGCGAGGTTGAATGTTTGTTTGACGGCGATGTCAGACTCTTTAAATCCCCAGCGGAGATGATGATGGCACGACGACGATGTCGAGTGTCTCTCAGAGTGATGTTTGTTTCCGACGGCGATGTCAGATTCAGTTTTCCAGCGGCGATGTTGGGCATGTCAAGTTGATCCAGTCTTCTGACGGCGATGTTAGGTGATGCAGATCCTTTAGTTCTCCAGCGGCGATGCGGAGTGTTTTGATTGTCCGACGGCGATGTCAGACGTGGTTCTCCAGCGGCGATGCGGGGTATTTTGTTCAGAGATGTAGTTTCTCCAGCGGCGATGCGGGGTATTTTGACAGATTTAGTTCTCCAGCGGCGATGCGGGGTATTTTGTCAGATTTAGTTCTCCAACGGTGATGCGGGGTATGTTGATTGTCCGACGGCAATGTCAGATGTAGTTCTCCAGCGGCGATGCGGGGTATTTTGTTCAGTATTGTATTTTCTCCAGCGGCGATGCGGGGTATTTCGGTTGATCGACGACGATGTCAGACTCAGTTTTCCAGCGGCGATGTTGGGTGTGTCCGTTAACTCAGTTCTCCAGCGGTGATGTTGGGATGGTTCGTTCTCCAGCGGCGATGTTGGGTATTTTGGTGATTCAGGTTCTTTAGTTCTCCAGCGGCGATGTTGGATGTATTGTTTGTTTCCGACGGCGATGTCAGATCAGTATTTCTCCAGCTAGTTGCCGTGCAGCTTGTATTGCAGTATTCAAAGGTTTGTTCCCCGCAGAGTATCGTGTGCTCGTGCAGTTGGCAAATTTTCGGGTTTACCGGTATTCAACCGTCTCGCACCTTGATTGGCTGAGAGTCGTTCGCTTCTCACCCAGTCAGGTTCAAGCCGTTTGAATAGGGGCAGCTGTTGCACCCCAAAATTTGACCAACATTAATTTATCCATCAAGTGTTTGAAAGTTGATATCTTCATCAGAAAGTTCAAGAGATCCTCAGAGAAACTGTTTGAGACTAGAGTTATGTGCCTCCTAACTTGAGAGTTATGAGAGCTCCTCAGATGATTCTGAGACTTTGAGAATGAACTTGATGTTTTGAGAAAGCCTATGAGATGTCTTGAGAGCCATCATGAAGCCCAGAGAAGTCATTGTGCAAGAATTCAAAAGATTCAACCATGAATGGTAGAATTAGGGTTTTGACTGGGTCAACCCTAGGATAACTGAAGATTTGGAGAAGGTTGAGACCTAATCCAAGGGCCATGAGATCATGGAATGATGTATGGAGATGTTATAAAGATGATTCCTAGACCAACTCATCATGATTGAGGAGTTTGAGAAGTTTTGAGTTAGGGTTTCTGAGGATTGTCAGTGAAAAAACCCTAGTTTGATCCCTATCTTCCAGACAGTTTTAGCTCTAGATGTGATTGATATCTCATCTTCCCCACAACATGAATGTTGTATAGCTTGTTCTTAGCTTTAATTTGAGTGGTGGAAGTCCTTGATAGGAGTTGCAGAGCTCAAGTTATGGTTTTGACAAATTACAGGTCAGCTGAGGTGTGTGAATCTGGGTCCTTGAAAGTCACCCTACTTGCAGACAACGTTTGCCCTAGTAGGATGATTCCTATGATTTCTTGGTCAACATGAATGTTAAAGGGAATCTTCTTAGCTTTATATATAGTACTAGAAGTCCTTGATAGGATTTGTGGAACTCAACTTATGGTTTGAACAAGACAGGGGTATTTTGGTCATTTGGCAGTTATAGGTCATTTTAAGCAAAGGCCATATCTCCTATTTCCAAGCCTCAAATGGAAAAACTCAAAACATGAAAGTTGTTCAAAATGGCATTTTAAGCCTAGAAAGAAGGTCATGAATTGTGGGAAAAGCTCATAGCATGGAATGACAAAGTTTGGTAAATTTGAACTAAAAAAGGCATATAAGTTAATTCAAGTGAATTTGAAAATTGGTTTGGAAGATCTAGGAATCCAAAATAGGTCATCCAATATATCATTTTGATTGGAAACATCATTTTGAAGACAATGGTTTTAACACATTTTTCATTTGAGGTTCAAAAATGGGATATGCTTTGTAATATTGAAACTTGCATTATAAGGCACCTTTGGAAATTTTAACACAAGGCAAGAAAAAGGCTTGTAATTGCTCATATCTTCTCAATATCTCTTATGATGAGATTTTAAAGCCAATTTGCAAGGCATAAGGCATGATATGAGATTTACCACTTATCATCACATGAGATTTTCAAGCACTTTCTAGCTCATTCTAGATGAATCTAGAAGTTTCCATGGATTATTATAAAAAGGGTGGATCAAAGTGTGATTGGAGGTTGGTCAAGAAGAGAGTTTTCAGAGGAGAGAGAGAGAGAGAGACATTGCCATTGAAGAGCTTCCTTCAAGATCAAGCAACACACTATTTCTTCCACCACAAGGCTTCTCATTCAAGATCAGTGCAAACAGAAGTTTATTCATCTTCAAAGGATCACATTGAAGCCCTTGCAAGCTCTGAATCAAGCCCTAGCTACCCTCACCATTGAACTTTGACAGGTTTCTTTCTTTCCACGAATCTCTTTAATTATTTAGTTTCTATTAGTTCTTTAGGTGTAGAGTTAGTGTACTAGGCTAGTTGATCTTACCCCGTGAGTTTGAGAGCTCTGTATGAGATTTCATGGCTGGTGCATGAATCTTTAACCTGCAAGAATTGGCTGGATCTTGAGTGTTAGTTAGTCTAGACTAGGTTAGAATGTTTAGTATAGAGCCAAGAACATGTTTACACCATTAGATTGAAGTTTTATTAGGACTGATCTCAGAGAAATGTTTTCGAACCAAGATCTTCTAGCTTTCTGTTAGGATGATCCAGGAAGAATTAATAAAAATCACATGTGCAGTTTTGTTCCTTGTAATGAGTAGGCCATTTTCCTTTTTAGAATTTTTGAATTTCATCTAGAGATGAGAGAGCAAGAGATGATGGAAGTTTCGTGCATGGGAGGAGGAAAACTGAAACCCTAGGAATCGTGTGAGGACGATGGCCAACAGCCGTCAGATCGTCCCTAAAATTTGACTAAATCATCTCATCCGACGGTCCTTGTTTAAATGAAAACGGAGGGAAATCTCTAAGCCAAAACGTCACCGTTTGGTTTAATGAATAAATCTGGGCTTAGTAAATTTTCTTCTATCCGCACCCCCCTGATTCAGCCCATCTAGTAATTGAACTGGGGCGCTCTTCTATTCACACCCCCCTCCCCTTTTTTTCAATTCTTTTATTTTTTAATTCCTTTAATATTTCTTGCATTTATAAAATTCATAAAAAATCCAAAAATGAATATTTTTTAATTCTTGTTTTTTCTATAGGTTAGTGAATTTGTCTAGAAAAATATAAATAAATAAAATTTCCCTTTTATTTTCTTCTCATATTTTTAGTATATTTTTCATTTAAATAGGTTTTTAATATGTTTAGTTTGATATCCAATTTTGTAGAATTTCTTTTAGGACCTTCCCTTAGTCTTTTTAATTCATTCTTTTTGGTGTGATTAGATATTGAATCATAGTTCCCCATAGGATTTAATTCTTGATTTTTAGATTAAAATTTGATTAGTTTAACCAGGTTAGCATTAGGGTATCATAATTAGGGTTTATGTTATGCATAGGTAAGGAAATTCATTTTCTTTAGATAGTTTTGTCTTGATTTTTGGGTATGGGCATATGTAGATGTTATGGGTAGGTGTTATAGACCCTTGTGAATAATTGTTAGAATTTTCCCCCTTGTTTTAGTATTTTTAGGTATTTTCTGAAGTTGACTGATGATTTTGTCTGTTCTGTGGTTATCTGTTCATCTCTGGGGTTTATTTTGGGGAATTTGTTGTGGGGCTTAGTTTGTTTTGAAGATCTTGTTGGAGAGCATGATGAAGAGAGAAGATCAAGACTCAGAGACCCAGAGCTTGGAGCTTATTCCCTGTCTGTGAGGTTTGAGATCCTGAAGTTTGAAGGAAGTTCATGGTACTTTCCTGAGGAAGGCACTATGAATGACTTTCATTCTTTCTTCTCACCTCTTTCTTAAGTATCCAATGATGTTGGAGCCAACATGTGAGTTTAATTTCTCCTGAGGAGGAATGTAAACTGATCACATGTTGTTGAGCCACATGGGATACAATTCCTAAGTGGAAGCCTCCTAGTACTTTCCTGAGGAAGGTCCTATGGGTCTATTCACTTAGTTCCATTAGTTTATCTAGGACTTCTCAAGTATCCAATGATGTTGGAGCCAACTTGTGAGTTTAATTTCTCCTGAGGAGGAATGTAAACTGATCACATGTTGTTGAGCCACATGGGATACAATTCCTAAGTGGAAGCCTCCTAGTACTTTCTTGAGGAAGGTCCTATGGGTCTATTCACTTAGTTCCATTAGTTTATCTAGGACTTCTCAAGTATCCAATGATGTTGGAGCCAACTTGTGAGTTTAATTTCTCCTGAGGAGGAATGTAAACTGATCACATGTTGTTGAGCCACATGGGATACAATTCCTAAGTGGAAGCCTCCTAGTACTTTCCTGAGGAAGGTCCTATGGGTCTATTCACTTAGTTCCATTAGTTCATGTAAGATTTCTCAAATATCCAGTGATGTTGGAGCCTGCTTGTGAGTTTAATTTCTCCTGAGGAGGAATGTAAACTGATCACAGTGGTTGAGCCACATAGGATATGATTCCTGAGTATACACCTCCTAGTGCTTTCCTGAGGAAGACACTATGAGTCTGCCTACTTAGCTCCCTTTCTTTGGTAAGCTTGTTCTGAAGCTTGAAGACTGGGATTGTTTTCTTTTGGTTAGGTTTTGCTCTAGGGCTTTGCTTAGATTTGATCAAGATTCTGTTTTAGGATTAGAGAGTAGAGGTAGATGATTCTTTCTCAAGCATGTGTTTTGTTGGCCTGATGGCACTTCATTTCTTTTACTGTTTGTTGCTTGATAGCATGTTGTTTATATTTCAGTATGATTACTGTTATTTCATGACTGGCTTGAGGTCGAGACGAGCTTGTGGAGGCTGAAGCCCCACACACATTTCCTCCCTCACTTGCATTGCATGCATTTTACTGTAAAGCTGATGCTTTTGTCTGTTTTGGTGTATCATTGACATGATCCCTTAGGACCCTCATTTCCTCTGATGAGGATTTGATGATAGACTTTTAGGTTGAAACCTATGCATGACAACATCTAGGAGTTCCCTGTTCAAACCTCAACCATAGGATGAATCCATGGCATGACAACAGTAGGACTTGATAGTCTCCCTCCTAGTTGGGCCTGCTCTCTTCTCATCTCAAAGCAGTTTAAAATACAGTAATCATGAATGATTTCTTTCGTACGTTACGAGCCTTAAGCTATCTGAGAAAGGACGCATTCCCTCTCAGGTCATAGTCTCTAGTGCGGTTGAGATCGCAAACACAATAAAAAACACTTCTTTTAAAGCAGGAAATAAACCGTAGTTTCCCGAACTACGTTTGCTCTGATCTTTCATGCCGTGTGGAAGTACGTAGGCATAGGATGCGACGTCCTAGCGAGCAACCTTTCCCCCATAATCCTTCGTAGGCCGAACTACATTGACTCTGATTTCTCATTCTCTGATGAGAATACGTAGGCATAAAGTGCGACGCTTTGCCGAGTCATTTTTCTTTTCTTTTTCAGCCAGCCTTGATAGGTAGATAGATTATAACCAACCCGTCCAAGTAAACAAACAAGCGAGGATCCCGTCGAGTACGACGGACGTGAGGGGTGCTAATACCTTCCCCTTGCGTAACTGACTCCCGAACCTAGACAATGGTTGCGATGACCTTGTCTTACCCTTTTTCGTCAGGTTTTTCCGATCGTTTCCTTTCCCGCTCTGAGGGATAAATAACGAAAGGTGGCGACTCTCCTGTCATGCCGGCACCTTATTTTCGCGAAAGCGACACGTACATACATATATCTCACACCACACACGTCTAGCACACATCGTGCAATTCGATCCTACCGATCCACTCCCACACACAGCATATAAACACAATACGCACAGGCGTATCGATCCTACAGATCCAACTCAACACATATCGCACAAAGCCATATTCATGTATCACAACATACGTCAATTCATTCGAATTAAACGAGTATTCAGGCATCCACGCTCTATATCACCCATACACTCTCAATCAATCCACATTAACCATAGACTTGCTCACGACCAGCAATGCCCAACCACGCGAGGGAACAGAACATCACAGCATAGGGATCACAAAATGCTGTCACGCTCGCTAGCACACTCACTAGGCGAAGCATGAGCGAGCAGTCGCTACTCACTCGCTCAACGAGCACCCTCGCGAGCCCAAACAGAAGCTACTGGGAGCACTTGCTACCCAATTCGCTCAGTAAACACCCAGCGAAGGGTTCGCCACCAACTCACCCAGCGAAGCAGTTGGCGAGCGTCTGCGAATCCAAAAAAAAAATACAGTTGTTGTTCAGAATTCAGCAGCCCCCATTCTCACTGATTCTCGCCGAATCAATACTAGCAACGTCGGCTCAACATTCTGCATGCATTCTACCCGACTAAATCCTACACCACCCGATAAACATCCAATTCATGCCGATTAATCCACTTCTGGCTTAAAACGGTATTCCTACTCTGAAACCCTCAAGTTTCCCACAAAACATCATCAATCACCGCATGCAATGGGTTCCAACAATCAAACATCAAAATAAAACAGAATCGAACACATAATTATCATACAATTCATCATCAATTCATGGGGTTAGGGAAGTCCCCCTCTTCCGATTACTCATGCATACCAAAATTTAACCGTTAGTTCCCCCCCTCCCTCCCCTTACCTCAATAATCTGAACTGATGATGAAATTCTTGCTCCAAAGATGATCTTCGGCTTCTTCTTGCTTCAATTCCTCTTCTTTTGACTGTGATCCTCCTACTTCTCACTTTCATCGTGTTCTTGCTCTTTCTCTTCCTCCAAGCGTGTTCTCCTCTTGTTCTATTTTTCCAAAAATGCTAACACTACCCTTAATCCCAAATAATTCACCTTTTAATTCTAATAATACTATTTCCACAATTTCTTTTAATTCCAAAACAATATTAATTCTCACAATATTAATATTAAAAATAATAATAATAATAATAATAATAATAATAATAATAATAATATCAATATTAATATTAGTTATCATCATTATCAATTATATAATATTAATATTATGCTCCTCATTCGTCAACAATTTCCACACAAAACACGCCGAAAACGAAATAACACTGGAAACTAAAAATAATTAAAATGGGCGTTACAGCTGGAAAAAGCGTAAGCCAGGGTCTGGATACCACGCGGGCTAACGGAAATTTCCATGGTCTGGATACCATTCGGGCAACAAGATATCAGTCAAAACTTGCCAGGTCTGAACACCAAGCGGGCAAAGTAAATCAACCATCTGTTGGAAATACACCTGAGAACAGAGAGGCAACACCCTGGCTTATGTTTCAAATGCACATGTTTGAAAATGGTGTAATACTCCATACGAAATGGAAATGCTACGCGTTTGGAGGATGCTATGCACAGAATGCAAAATGCAACGGAACCAAACCAGCAAAATAAATGCTGAAAAGAAACCCAAGATCCACCCTGTCGGGGAAAAGGTTAACACATGCTAATCACAATTGGACTTTAGCTGGGACAAAAGCCTTGGACGACTGCTTTACTGGGGAGCGAAGTTCTTACGAGAACAAGAAGTTCAAACTCACCTGGGGATCGCCCAATGAGGGAACAACCTCGACCTCTTGGGGATGATTCAACAAACTGAACTCCAAGGGGATACAAAATCACCTGTTCAGAATCTGTGGGCAGAAATCCCATCTCAACTCGCTGGGGAGTATAGGTGCACCTGCAAGGGAACAAAGGTACATATCTGACCTACGAGAGGGATATCAATTTTCCGGAGACCTCGGTCTAAACTGCTGAGGAATGAGTGCATACAAACTTAATCTGATCTGCATGAGGGATATCAAACTTGACCCTCTAGGAATAGCCTTACTCTGCTAGAGACTTCGTTCTCGAACTGCGAAGAGCTAAATGAGTACCGACCAACTTCTGGGGATAAGCGTACACACTTAACTGCTTGGTCCACCTGCATACAACTCTACCGGGGATAGAGATGTTCAAACTTCAATAACTGAGGGGAAAAATGGTGATCGTACCGAAGATACACCTTTGACGAATTTCCCCAAGGATAACGACCCTGCAAAAATGAACAAACAGATAAGATATCCTGTACAAAGGAACTATCTTAGTCATCATTCATGACGTTGTTCAAATAACTCAAAGTTTTAACGATTATTGGCAAAGCCTACAAGTTTATGTATGCACAGTTTATCAAAAACATCAGGCGTTTATTTTGCAAACAAAACAGTAAGGCTAAAGCAAAAAAACAATTACTGAATAGTATATGTTTTATTGACAGATGGGCCTGTAAATAGGCAAGATTTTACAATATATGCAACCCCTGAAAAGAGGAAGCTGCGCAAAAATATACAGAAATGCATAGAAAATATACAGAATGTCGGCAATGTGGCACATACGAACACCATAAGTTGATCCATCTATGACCTGCATGACTCTGATGCTTCACCAACGCTTCATCTTCAGAAGAGATTGATTCAGATAAACGGCCCTCAGGTCCTCCCTCAATCCACTAAGCTCTGAAGATCACACACAGATTGCAGTCGTTTGCTTTTTTAAATCCCTAACTTTTGCCTGAATCGCCCTTGCGGGTTTTCAATTCACCGGGATACCCATTTTTGCCAAAGTCTCCTTTTCAGGTTTTCAACTTTGCGGGTTTACATGTTTTTTCTTTATATCCCTAACTTTTACCCGAATCCATTCTTTTTATGGTTCGCCGGGATGCCCCATTTTTGCATGGATATTCTTTTTCTTTCCAGCGGGTCTCTTTAAGCAAAGTATTTTTTAACTATGTCTGAGTTCACAGAGGATGTAAAATCCTCACCATCCATGGTGGAGAACAACAAGGCTCCTCCGGAGAAGACCTTTCGCACGATGTATGGACCTTCATAGTTGGGAGTCCATTTTCCTCTATGATCTGTTTGTGGAGGGAGAATCTTTTTCAGCACAAGATCGCCTGTCTGAAAGCTTTTAGGGCGTACCTTCTTGTCGAAAGCTTTCTTTATCCGGATCTGATACAACCAACCGTATGCAATAGACGCTAGCCTTTTCTCGAACATCAGGCTAAGCTGATTCAATCTATTCTTTATCCATTCTGCCTCATCGAGCTTGACGTCAACCAGAACTCTCAAAGAAGGAATCTCGACTTCTAATGGTAGGACAGCTTCCATACCATACACCAGTGAGAAAGGAGTTGCCTCATTTGAAGTGCATACCATAGTATGATATCCGTGCAAAGCGAAGGGCAACATCTCATGCCAAATTTTATAGGTTACAACCATCTTCTGCACTATATTTTTGATATTCTTGTTGGCCACTTCAACAGCGCCGTTCATCTTCGGACGATAGGGTGATGATTTGTGGTGCTCGATTTTGAAACTCTGGCACAGTTCCTTCATCATCTTATTGTTCAAGTTCAAACCATTATCAGTAATGATTCTTTCAGGCACTCCGTATCTACAGATGATGTCCTTCTTGATAAATCGGGCTACAACTTGCTTCGTGACATTTGCATAGGAGGCTGCTTCCACCCACTTGGTAAAGTAGTCAATGGCTACCAAGATGAAGTGATGTCCATTAGATGCGGTTGGCTTGATCTTGCCAATCATGTCAATTCCCCACATGGAAAAGGGCCAAGGAGATGCCATGACATTTAGAGGACACGGAGGCACATGAATCTTGTCTGCATAAATCTGGCATTTATGGCATTTCTTCGCATATTTGAAATAATCAAATTTCATCGTCAGCCAATAATACCCTGCTCGTAACAGCTTTCGATACATGGCGTTCCCGCCGGCATGCGTACCAAAGGCTCCTTCGTGGGCCTCTTCCATAAGCAAGCTTGCTTCTTTTTCGTCCACGTATCTGAGTAACACCAAATCATAATTCCTCTTGTAGAGTACGCCATCTTGGTTCAAATAAAAGTTTCCAGACAACCTTCTCAGAGTCTTCTTATCCCAGGTCGACGCCCCTGGCGGATGCTTTTGCTTCTTAAGAAAGTTCTGGATGTCATAAAACCATGGCTTGCCATCAGAGGCTTCCTCAATGGTGAACACAAACTCCAACCTATTAAGGTGCGAGATGACTATTCTTGGAGCATCATTCCAATAGTTCACCTTGTACATCGAGGATAACATCGCTAAAGCGTATGCCATCTGGTTCTCTGTTCTCGGCACGTGATGCAACTCTACATGATCAAAGAATGGCAACAACCTCCTTGCATACTCCTTTGATTTGATTTACAACTAGCGCTGAATCTCCGTACACATCTAGGTTCTTGATCCTCAGATCAATGGCTTCTTCCAACCTCATTATGCACGCTTCATACTCCCTTCATTGTTGGTGCAGGGAAATGTCAATCTGGCAGTGAATGGTATATGAGAACCATGGGGAGTCGTTATGATTTCCCCAATTCCACTACCGTACGAGTTAACAGCACCATCAAATATCATCTGCCATTGGGAGCCAAGCTCAGGACCTTCGTTAGGCAACAGTTCATCACAATCTTTCGTCTTCAGATACATGATGTCTTCGTCAGGAAACTCAAATTTCATAGGTTGATAATCTTCAATCGGCTGCTCGGCGAGATACTCTGACAGAGCACTCCCTTTGATAGCTTTCTGGGAAACATATTGGATGTCGTACTCTGTCAGTACCATCTGCCACCTGGCAATTCTTCCGGAAAGTGCTTGCTTTTCGAAGACGTATTTAATCGGATCCATCTTCCAAATTAGCATGGTTGTATGGTTAAGCATATACTGTCTCAAACGTTTGGCAGCCCACGCGAGTGCGCAACACGTTTTCTCCAACATCGAGCACTAAGACTCATAATCTGTCCAACATCGAGTACTGAGTACTCAGATAATATATTGCATGCTCTTTTCTTCCAGTCTCGTCGTGTTGACCGAGAACAAAACTCATACTGTTCTCAAGAACCGTTAGATACATTATCAAAGGTCTTCCAGCGACTGGGGGTATCAGTATCGGAGGTTCCTGCAAATATTCTTTTATCTTATCAAATGCCCTTTGGCAATTTTCATTCTAGACGACCGCCTGATCTTTCTTTAGCAATTTGAACATTGGTTCGCACGTGGCTGTGAGATGAGATATGAACCGAGAAATGTAGTTCAATCTCCCCAAGAAACCACGAACCTCTTTTTCCGTTTTCGGAGCTGGCATATTTTGTATAGCTTTTATCTTTGCAGGATTGACCTTGATTCTTTTTTCACTGACAATGAACCCCATCAACTTTCCTGACCTGACCCCGAAAGTACACTTGTTAGGATTCAACCTCAACCTGAATTTCCTGAGCCTCTCAAACAGCTTCAACAAATTGACCAGATGTTCTTCCTCTATTTGCGACTTTGCTATCATGTCATCAACATAGACCTCAATCTCATGATGAATCATATCATGAAACAAAGTGACCATAGCCCGCTGATAGGTTTCCCCTGCATTTTTCAACCCAAAAGGCATTACCTTATAACAGAAAGTCCCCCATGACATGATAAACGTCATTTTCTCCATATCCTCCTGTGCCATCTTGATCTGGTTATAACCGGAAAAACCGTCCATGAAGGAAAACACGGAATATTGAGCAGTATTATCAACCAATAGGTCAATGTGGGGGAGCGGGAAATCATCCTTTGGGCTCGCCTTATTCAAATCTCTATAATCGACACACATCCGTACCTTACCGTCCTTCTTAGGCACAAGCACGATGTTGGTGACCCACGGAGAGTAAGTTATAACGGCTAAAAATACTGCGTCCAACTGCTTCTGGACTTCTTCCTTGATTTTCACAGCCATATCTGGTCTCGTACGCCTGAGCTTCTACTTGACTGGAGGACACTCTTCATGCAACGACAAGCGATGAACCATAATGTATGTGTCCAGCCCGCGCATGTCTTCATATGACCAAGCAAAGATATCACTGTTGCACCCCAAAATTTGCCCAACCTTTTCTTACCGGGTTTATGTTTCATTGCATTATCATCTAAATAGTTGTATCATTTGCATATCATGTTATCATTCATATAGCAGGGGATCAAATGTGATTCTTATCAAGAGAAGCCTAGCAAGAGGTCTCATTCAAGAATGAGAAGTTATCAAAGTCAACAGAAGGTGGTTTGAGTGCCTAAGGGTTTAGATGTTTGAGTGTGAATCTTCTCCTAACTTTAGGATCAACTGAAGACCATCAGAGGGTTGTGAAGTGTTGAATGTGAGAAGAGGATGTGTATGGAGCTCATAGAATGTCTATAGGGCTATGAGAGAGCTCAATCAAGTCATTGTGTCAAATGCAAGAGCCATAGTTGATGTGCAAGCAATTAGGGTTTCATCTGGGTCAATTCTAGGTCAACTGTGCAATTGAAGAGTATCAAAGCCTACTTTAGGGTTATGGAGTTCATGAAATGATGTGATAAGACATTTGTGGTGTTGTGCCAAGATCAAATCAAGAAGAATCAAGAGTGTGGGAAGTTGCTAAATTAGGGTTTCAGTGTAAAATCCCTAGTTTAGTGCCTAACTTCAAGACCACATAAGTCAAGATACAAGTTTCAAATGGATCTTTGGCCAACATAAAACTTGTAGAGAATCTCAATACATTTAATTTGAGTACTAAAAGTCCTTAAGGGGATTTATGGAACTCAAGTTATGACCCAGACAAGTTACAAGTCCCCAGATGCCACTGAAATTTGTCTGTGAAAATCATATGACTTCAAAGCTATTTTTGACCTAGAAGGAGGTTTCACATGAACTTTTGGCCAACATGAAAGTTGTTCCTCATGATCTTAGATTTCTAAATTGTACTAGAAGTCTTCCATCAGATTTGTAGAACTCAAGTTTTGAGGTTTACAAGTCAGGGGTATTTTGGGAAAGTGAGATTATAGGCCATTTTCAATCATAGGTCAAAATCTCCAACTTGCACTCTTCAAATGGAGATTTGTTCAACATGGAACTTGCTCAAAACATGATTTTAAGTGAAACCAAGTGGTCATGTGGAATTGGTTTGGCTCATAGCAAAATGTCAGTTAAAATGGCTTAAAAAAGGGAATTTTTCAAATGGATTAAGGAGGGAAAATTGACTTTTTGAGTTAGAGGACCAAAACATGTCATGTGAGTACATTTTTTGAATGGAAATCACATTCTAAGCACATTGGAATTGGCAGAATTTTGAGCATAGGCCATGTTTTGGGAGTTGTTATTTAGATTACTTCACCATAAAGTTACATAATCAAAAATAGCCATTGGATCAAATACAAGGATCAAATCCCAGCCATTCACACTCCACATGCTGCTATTAGTTGAATTGAACTAGTTTGGAGCCAAAACATTGCCATTTTCGTGTACACTCAAGAGCAAAAAGTGGTGAAATTTTGAAAATTCATTTTGGGCTTAGAGGCAAGGATTGGGCTTTCTCTTGATCAATATCCATTGTATATAACATTTCTAACCTTCACAAATCATTAGTTTTCAAAATTGGAGTAGAATTGATCAAGAACAAGCTTGAAAAAGTGAAGAAAACTCAAAAAGTGAATTCTAAGATCTAGATCGTTTCAAGCCAAATTGTGAGTTGAGAAAGCTTTATTGAAGATCATTGAACGATTCTGGAGAGTTTTACGAAGCTTCATCAAGGATTAAAGGCTCAGTGGAAGTTCTCCACTAGGTACTTGAATTTCAACATATCTCTCTTAATACTTGATGATTCTTTGCCATTTTTGTTTCTTTGCACTCCTTGAAGCATGTAGATCATTTCTGGATGATAATTGTTGATGTTTATGACGTTCGAAATTTGGAGCTCCAAACTTGTGAGATTTTGTATGGACTGTTATTGCATGATTTTGCTTAGTTTTTTCTTGATCTATAACCTCCATGACATAACTTTGAGTTTAGAATTAATTTGGAGAGGTTTTGATGAACTTGAGTTTTTGGTACCAAACTTTATTTGCTTCGTTTTTCTCTCATGTTGCATTATAAATAATTTTGGATGATATATTTGGAATCCTTGCGAAAAATCCTTCAATTTCGGTCCAAAAAACGTGCAAAACGGTCAAGAATTAAGAGAGTTGTGGTTGATTAAAGTCGTCGGAAATGCTTACCGCCGGTATCACTATGCACGCGGGAGGTTTTGCTTCAGAAAATTCAAATCGGAGAAGATGATACAGCTACCGTCAGATCATGCTGACCGAGTCCGCGCATCCGAAGGCCTACAGCGCGCCATCTCATCCCTGGGCGAAACTACGTCGTTTTGAGGCACGGAGAGGACCGGTTGCACGCGAGTTCGAATCCTACCCTGGAACTTCCATTTAATTCACCTTATTCCTTTGTTTTCTTTATTTCTTTTCTTTTCTTTTCTTTTTCTGTTTTGATAGCTGTTTGAATTAATTACGTAAAAAATAGTAAAACTAATCAAAAAGTTATGAGATTTTTCTCTATAGATCTTGATTGTCCTAGGAAATTTTAGGCGTTGATTTTATATTTTTAGGATTTAATCTGAATTAGTTATGATTTTTCTTTTGTGCTAATATTCATTGTGTTACATATTTGACCATCTGTTTTGTTGAATTTTGTTCTTCCAATTGGTGATGAATTTGGCTTTGATTTTTTAGTATGTTTTAGGGTAGATGTTCATGTTCGCTTAGGATTTTTTTTGAAATTTTAGAACAACTTTAGGTTCTGTTTTAGGTGTTGAGATTAGAGCCTTCCCAAACTTGTGGATTACCTTGATACATTTCATTCATTCTAGAAATTATTTAGGTGGCTTAGAAGTTGAATTAGGCTTTAATATTTTAACCCTAGGTTGTTCAAACATGTATGTTTCCCTAGGAATTTAATTAGAATTTTACAATTTTGTTTTCTATTTTAGTTGAATTTTTCAAGTTGCTTGTGTTTGTGTTGTTCTCTCTTGAGTGCCTTTGCTTGTTTGGCTTGGTTGGTGACCTTAGAGCTTGAAGTGCTTGGATTCCTTTTTGGAAGGTCTTCTAGACTTGGTGTATCTGCTGTGGATTGAAGATTGGAGCTTGGAGTTGAAGTTTCCTTTTTCTTTTAGGGGTTGTTTTCGGAGCTTAGGAAATTAGGGTTTTAGGAAGAGTTATTAGAGCTAGTTTTGGTTTTGTTTCATCAAACATAGAATGCATTGTATGCTTCTATTCCATCCAATGATGAAAAGTCCTCCTAGGGAAACTCCATCTCTCCTTTGGAGGGATGTGTGGTATGCCCATAGTTGAGTAGAACTTTGAGGATATCTTTCCATTTCAATGTTGGTACTTGATGATTTCCTTTGGTTTTCATTAAGTTTTCAACATTACAACTTTGATCTTGATGATTAATCCTTTGCTTGGAAGGTGTTTGCTAGAGCTTGAAGATGAAGTTTGATGAAGCTTGAAGATAGAAGCTAGCTTGAGGATGAAGTCTCTTTGTTGTCAACTTTGCTGTCTTTTTTAACTGTGATGTTTAGAGCTTGCTGTTGCTGTCTGCTGTAGGAGTTTGTTGCTGCTGCTTGGGCTGCCTCCTTTGTATCTTTTGTTTTTCTCTGTATTGTCTGTTTGCTTGTGCTGATTACCTCTAGGTTTGAGGTGGAGCTTGTCTCCTCTTGCTTGGTGTTTTCTCCCTTGCCTTTCTTACACTGTTGCATAGCATGTATTTTATTGTTTACTGTTTACTGCTTGCTTTCTTTTGCTGTTTCCCCTAGGATCTCTGATTTCCTCTGTGCAAGAGGGAATTATGACAGACATTAGGTTTTGACCCATGCATGATAATTGTAGGTAGATTCCCCTTTCAACCATAGTTTTAGGGTGTTTCTCTCCTCCTCTCAAAATAAATTCAAAAACACGGTAATAAGGTTAATTGAAGTCGTGCATTACGAGCATTAAGCTATCTGGGAAAAGGTTGGTGGAGGGTCTCTCTCCAATAATCTGGATGTTAGTGTGGTACCCTTTAGGTGACATATGAAACATTCACTCCTGGGTCATAGTCTCTAGTGCGACTGAGATTGCAAACATCCTAAAAAACAGTTATTTTCGTAAAAAAACTCAAACAAACATTCAAACTTTGTTTTTGTCCTCTTGGACCCTTAATCAGGAAACCCTTTTCAGAAGGAGATAAAAAACTGTCAAACAAACTTGTGTATTCCATAGCCCGAACTACGTTTGCTCTGATCTTTCATGCCGTATGAAAGTACGTAGGCACGAGATGCGATATCTCGGCGAGCAACCTTCCCCCCCTTAACCCGTAGTTAGGAGAACTACGTTGACTCTGATTTCTCGTTCCAGACGGGAATACGTAGGCATAAAGTGCGATACTTTTTCGAGTCATTTTCTTTTCTTTTTAACCCAGACCTGTAGAGTAGATAGAATAACACACCCTTAGATAGAAAACAAGCGTGGATCCCGTCGAGTACGATGGACGTGAGGGATGCTAATACCTTCCCCTTGCGTAACCGACTCCCGAATCCAGGATTTGGTTGCGATGACCACTCCTTTGCCTCTTTGCGTTAGGTTTACTCTGAGCGTTTCCTTTCCCTCCTTTGGGATAAATAACGCACGGTGGCGACCCTTCTGTCATAGCTGGCGTCGATTTTTGCAGTAGCGACAGCTGGCAACTCTGTTGGGGTCTCCGGTTCCCTATGCGAGTCAATCCTAGCGCTTGCTTTCTCGTCTGGGGTTTTGTATGTATTTATCTTTTTGTCTTTACTTTCAGTACTGTATATTATTGTTGTTGTGCTGTGGGTAGAGGGTTAGTTTGAGAGATAAGCCGGACCTGGGCTTGAGTGCACATAGACTTAGAAGTAGAGAGTAATGGTTAGCCTGCTTGCTTTTCTTGCACCAGCTAACTATGAAATTTACACTCAGACGAGATTCTCTTTGATGGCATCTTGCCTGGCCCTTTGGGCTCGACAGGTTGTTGGATTTGAGGGTTGTCGACTCTGGGAACCTATCATTTGGGATTCGGCTAAGTGAGGTCTCTTCAAGGGATGATGATGCCACACCTTCTGGGTATCGTATCATCACTCTTGAAAGTCTGTGACGCTGATGACCGCATAGGATGTCGTACCTCGTCTGCGAGTTAAGTACATACCTGTGAGAGGGTATGTGGGTCTTTTTGCAGGAAAACTCTGGCCTCAGAACACCTGGTTTGTCTTTGTCAGTGAGAATTGGTTATGAGGGTTCTTTTGTGGTTGGTTTGGTTTGAGGAGAAGATTTGATGGTTCCAAGTGGCAGTACAGCACAGCATAGTTCTTCATCATTGCACTTGATCCCCTGTTTGCATATGCATCTGCATTTTCATGTTTGCATTTCATTAACGTGTATTTATGTTGCAGGTGTGTTTTTCCCCTCAGATTCTAGTGTTCTTCTTGCCAGACATGAAGTCCATGAAGAGGACAGTTGCTTACAGGTTGCCTTCTCCAGATATCAGTTCCTTATTGCAGTTGGTTGCTATAGTAGATCAGAGAGTGAGGGCTGAGTTCAGAGAGTCTTATGGGAAACTGCTCAGTTTGTTGTGCAGACCTTCTGTGTTTGAGATGACTGGATTGTATACCTTGATGCAGTTTTATGAGCCTCAGTTGAGATGCTTCTTGTTCCCTGATTTTATCATGGCTCCTACTTTGGAGGAGTATTCTGATATGCTGGGAGTTCCTGTGTTAGATCAGATGCCCTTTGTTCACGAGGATACTGAGGCTGAGTTGGCTAGGCTTGCTGAGATTGTCAATTTGGATATCTCTGAGTTCCCCGGAGGTTTGGTCAAGCTGAATGGAGCTTATGGTTTTCATCTTTCTTGCTTGGTTAAGAAGGCTACGCGGTGTGCGAAGGATGGATGTTGGATTGCTTTCAGTGCTATTCTGGCTGTTTGCATTTATGGGATTATCTTGTTCCCTAACTTACCTGATTTTGTTGATTCAGATGCTTTCTTTATTCTTGCCTCGAAGAATCTGGTGCCTACTCTCTTGGGTGACGTTTATCATTCTATTCACTATAAGAATGAGAAGTGTCGGGGAAAGAATGTTTCTTGCTGTGTACCTCTTCTATACAGGTGGTTTCAGGGACATCTTCCTAAGAAGGGACCTTTTGTTGATACTGTCGATACTTTAGATTGGTCTTCCAGATTGATGGGATTGTGCGCTGAGAGCATTGTTTGGTTTGATCGGAGCTTGCTCGGAGTGGATATTATATATAGTTGCAGTAGCTTTCCGAACGTTCCTTTGATTGGACGGAAAGGTTGTATTAACTATAACCCTTCTCTGCTTGTGAGACAATTTGGCTATGCTTTGAGGGACTCTCCGGTTGAAGACGAGATACATGAATCTCTGTATCTCACGGGTTTATTAGATGGAGATGTTTTGGTCAGATTGAGGCGTGCTTGGGGTAATATCCACAGAAGAGGAAAAACATTGCTTGGTAAGAGCGATAGTCGAGCTTATAATCCTTATCGGCTCTGGATTCATGAGAGAGTTAGGACTTCTTTGATGCCATATCCTGCTGCAGAGCCTTTGTATCTTCCAGTGATTGAGGAACCTACTTCAGTAGAGATTGAGAAGTATAAAAAGCTATTGGCTGAGAAGGAAGAGTTGCAAAGAGCGAATGAAGAGCTAGAGAAAGAGATTTTTCAGCTTCGGCATGAGAAGAATAAGGCAACTTTCACTTTGAAGAAGCAGACTGAGATGATTAATAGGTTGGGTTCAGATTTGACCGAAGAGACCAGCAAGAGAGAGAAAGTAGGAGTAGCCCTGAATGGTGTTAGTAGTGTACTTGCTACTAAGAAAGAACATCTGAACAAGGCTTATTCTCGACTTTCCAAATGGGAATCTTTGTGGAATACAATGCTTACCAAACGGAAGGAGCATGAAGATGAGTTGAAGCTTCAGATTTCCCAGTTAGAGGAGCAGATCAATGCTAAGGATGCGAAGATTGCTGAAGAGGTATCTCTTAGACGTGACGCTGAGTCTAGAATGAGTAGTATGGTCAAAGAGACTAGGGGTGGTGAATTGAAGGTTGGCTCCAAGAGATGCAGGGTTGATGAGTATTCTGGCAGAGGAACTTGTGAAGAGGACGCCAAAAAGCTGAGATCCACTGTTGAGCGGCATGCATTACTGATACAGGAGCTAATCTCCAAACTAGGTCATTCGGAGACGTTGAGGATATTGGAAGATGTCAGGGCACGCCAATTGGCCTGATTTATCTTTGCTTTGCTCTTGTTATTCTCACTTGTATTTTGACCATCACCAGGCTTGTTGGCCGAGGTCTTTTTTCAGTTGTATTCAGTTGTACCGTTGTACTTTGCTTCTTAGCATTTGTTTATGTATGAGGTTTCTGTTTCTGCGCTTGCTCATTTGGGACTCCATTGTCGTTACGGCTTAGTTTCTGGAACTAGAATTGGGGGGAAATTAACCTGTTGCATATTTACACGTGTGCATTTGCATATTCATATTGCATGGCAGGTACCTTTTTGAGCTCGAATCTTATGTCCTGCATCTTACAGGTTGTTTCAATATTGACGAACAGAGAACTCATCGGTATGCTACAAGAAGCAACAGTAAGAAGATCATGGATCAAGTACAGTCTGAGATGCAAGAGATCCGGGATAGGTTGGCTCAATTCATGCAGACTATGGAGGCTGTGGCTAAAGGCCAGGAACATCTTCAAACTCTGGTGCAACCGCTGCTGGCGCGAGCAGCTGGTAATACTGAATACAACTCTGTTCATGTTGAGACTCCTCGCAGGGAGGAAGTGATACCAAATGCTGGTGAGATTGGTACTGGCAACGGCAACGGCAACGCTGGTAACAGAAATACTGATAATGTTAACGGGAACGTGGAAATCAACAGGAATGTTGGTATCAATACTGGTTTCGGTGACAACAATCAGGGTCTTGGCTTTGGAAATAGGGATGGCAATGATGGTTTCAATAATCAGGGCCTCAGCAACAGAGGGTTTGGTGATAACAATCAAGGTTATGGTAATAATGGCTACGGCAATGCTGGGTTTGGCAATGTGAATACCAATGGTGCTGGGATGGGTCCTTTCAATACTGGTTTTGGGACAGTGGCTGCTAATCAAGAGCTTGGCAATCTGAGGTATGATCCTAGGTTTTTCCAAAGTGGTCATGGTCATGGTCGTAATGCTGCTTATGACGGATATGGTAATGAGGGTCCGTACTGTAACAGCCTAAATTTCATTAAATAATTAATTGTAGTAATTAATTGATTTAGTGGGATTTTATGTTAATATTGGAATTAATTTTTATTAATTGGAATTAATAGAGAATTGAAAGGAAATTGGAAGGAAAGAAAATAAAAGGGATATATAAGTGAGAAAGAAGAGAAAGGAAATTAGAGAAAACATTTGGAGAGAAAGAGGAAAGAAAGAAGAAAGAAGAGAAAGAGAGGAGAAGAAGAGGAAAAGTGGAAAAATCATCAAGAACCAACATCAAAGCTCCGATTAATCGAGGTAAGGGTGAGAAATGTTTCTATATGATTATTGCATGATGTTATGTATGTTGGGTTGGGGTTTTGGTAGAGTTTTCATCACTTTCCAATTAGGGCAAATGTTGGATTAATCGGTAGATTGATTATTTAATCGGTTAGAACTGAGTAATAACGTCGTAGAATAGTCGGGTAACATGTATTGATGCTATTTGTACTGATTTGGATGTTCAAGAGTTGGTGGATGGTGGAATGGTGAAGGAGGGACAGAGTGTGGTTCTGTTCTGCGCAGGTTCGCTGGCTCTCGCCAGGCGAGCGAAGGCGAAGCTTCGCCAGGCGAAGCCCAGCGAATGCTGGCAAATAATTAAGTTTAAGTTCCAGTGGACTTCGCTGGCGAGTTCGCCAGGCGAAGTTGGATAGCGAAGGTTCGCCCAGCGAAGGTGCTGGCGAATGGTGGCGAATGAAGTCAGTAGCTACTGACTTGGGCTCGCTGGGAAGTGTTGCACCCCAAAATTTGCCCTCACAATACAAGACTTTGTGTTCCAAGAAGGTTCACAAGGTTCACAAAATTCACAATTGGTCAGTGGAGTTTAATTACGATTAGTTTTGCTATTGATGCTGAAAATGTTGTGACCATGGCGCACATCCGTGTTTGGTTATGAAATTGCTGTCTAGAATTTAAGTTGGAATGCAAGTGAATTTAATCAGTGGATGAGATTAGGATTACGGGCGAGACAAGTACACAGACAAGAATATCATTCGTGAATATTTATGGTTTATGACTAAGTTAATGATTTTAAATATTTGTGGATTTATTCGCAAACGTTTATAATTTATAACTAAGAAATAAATATAAATTCAAAGCTGAACAGTCATGGATATATAAATGAAGTTCTGACATTTTCATTTCATAAAAGATATCATGATACAAAAAGGAATAAATTGTTTCACATTCTGAATTGCTGTAAAATTTCAACTACAGATGTTACTTCTATCCTAAAAAGCCCTAAGTCCTAAAGAATTCTAAGTCTTCATGATGTCCCTCGATCTTCACCGCAAATCTCTGATTAACCTGCACAAAGAGAAACAGAACAAAACAGAAGCAGAGAAGGGTTAGAAGTTTGTTTTCGACACTCTCAGAACATCGTCATCATCGAGTGCCGGGAGTGGCACAACCGAAGCTGCATCCTACTCCCGTTCCCAATCCGCGCCATCGGTGTCAGACCGGTAGGGTTTGTTCTTATTTCGAGGGACAGCCGAGAAAGATGAAGAGTAAAATGAAGTTTGGGGCCGATAAAAGGTTTTGCCGAAATGCTTGTTTAAGCCAATGGATTGTACTATCAAGTAAATATCTCAGAATTTATCCAGTGGATATCCAAAATCCAAGTCAGTATATTAGACAAAACAGAAATCCATGGATATCGAACCAAATTTGCAATCAAATACGAATATCCAACAAATCCGTCACCTGAAATTCATTGACAAAGTCAGGTTGTAGCAGTAAAAACCAATTCAATCCAGAAAACAAGAGAATAAGCTCAAACAACAAGATCGGTTCGATTCACAGACTGCCTCAAAAGAAAATTGCATCAAACAAGTTCGAAAGCATCACGGAAAAATCGAATGCCATTTTGACAAAGTGCAGATAGGCAAATTCGATGACAGACTAGATACCACAGCTGAAATATACCAGTCATAGCAGGAAAATTAAGTCCAAAACCGAACCGTTCCTGAAAATCCATTACCCAAACTCATAGCCACAGATCAGTTCAGGAAAAAAGAGAAGTGAGTTCAGTTTAGAGAAAGAGGAACCAAGTTTCGGTTCAGAAGTAGAATCGAGTAGGCATCACTTTTACACCAAAACTGAGCATCAAAACTGCACAAGTTCATCACAGAAAATTCATTAAACTCCATGTTCGAAAAAGGCATCAAGTAAACAACAATAATTCTATCAGAAAAAACAACAGAAAGTGACATGAACTGCAACCGAGTGTCAATAGCAAACACATCTAAGCAACAGAGAACCTAACTCAACTGCACCAGAAATTGGATGTTAGAACAGGTCAAACGAGCCAAGAGGGTCAATGTCAAGAAAATAAATCCACCAAAGCAACAATGGATATCAGAAAAAGACCAGTTCAAGATCAAAGGGGCATCGAAATAAAGTCCACATCTGCAAAAGAGTAAGCAATCCAAATCAGTTCGAAACAGATATCCAAACCCTATCAGAAAAAATAACAAAATCAAATCAGTAATAATGCGAACCACATCCGAAAGAGGAATGTTTCCAAATCAAATCCCAATCAGAAATTAATATCAGTAAAAATAACGTAAAAAAGATATTATCCAGGCCCATTCGAAAATCAAGAAAAAGTATATAAGGAACCACAGCACCTGATCAAACCCGAGCGAGAACGGCCGCAAACAAGAAACCCTAAACGAATCAAAAGACGGCTGCGAACTCAGACGAAAGCATAATCGTCATCATCGTTCAAAGAATCACCCAACATAAATCGTGAATCATCAAAGCCGAACCATCGATCGTACTCATCAACACAAACAAACCGAAGGAAGTCTACCGACGCCGCCTCCATCCACGACGAGCAAACCCCTTCTCAAAGCTCAGAGAGATCTCATCATCGCCTCACCACTCGTTAATCGTCGTTACCACCAACAAAATGTAAGCGAGGAACACACAATATCGTCACCTTTAATGTTGTTGTATCTAATTTCAGGTTTTCAACGCAAGAGATGAAGAGAGGTTGGAACGATGGGAAACGAGAGAACGAAAGACGAAGAAGAATAAAAGCGGCACAGCGAAAATGAGAAGGGTCTGAAACCCTAGATAGAAGTTTTTTTGTTGTTTGGATTTTGAGTCTAACCGGGTTGGGTCCGGATGTAACTACCGGCCCAACCCCTTTCTTTTTATTTATTTCTGCATTTTTTTTGTTATTTTAATTATTATAGTTTATTTGTTAAAACCTTTTTCTAAAACAATAAAAATCTGTTTTTTTAAAAAAAAAATAAAATAATAATGAAGTTTTTAATAGTTAAAACCTGAGTTTTTTCTTTAAAATATTTTTTTAGAAATAAACATTAAACCTTTTAAAAAAAATAAAACTTTTTTATAATTAAATTAAAACACTTTTTGAAAATTAAACTTAGTTTCTTCTTTTTTTAAAAAAAAAAAAACTTCTATTAAGACCTTTCTTTTTTTTTATATAAATATCACAAATAAACAACAAAACGTCTACAATGTTTCACCCTCGCTTCATAACTTGTCTAACTCTGTCTACTAACATTGATCGTTTGTTTTGCAGCTTTGTTACGTTGCCCGTAACTATTTTAGTGTATTTGCAATTCAAAATATCCTCGTTATTGTATCTACTTTTCATTTGTAACCTCGCGAACCAATAATCGCGTTTACTTTCCCGCATTTAAATTTCTGCTGATGTATGGTTTAAATTCTCGCATCTTTTTACCATTAACTTGTCACATTACTGAAGGAATTAGGTCTAGCATTTGACCGCCGTGTCAATAGTTCTCACCTTCAACCCTTACAACTTTTACAAACCCTAATTTTCACAAATGCCTCGCCGTAGGCAAAATTACAATTTTACCCTTAGCATTAGGTCAAAGAGCCGCCGCGCTCATTTTAGGGTTTCCCGCCGTGGAATCCCTAATTTAACCCTAATTACAACTTAACATTTCAACGTAGAGATTTGGAGTTTCTACACTCCACGTAAGCGTGTCCTTAAGATGCGTTTATTCCCCTTGAGACCTTGACCACAGTCAAGAAGTTTCTAACCTCCCTATTGAGGGGAACTACGATTACTCTGATTCCACTCCCGTAAGGATACGTAGGCACAAGATGCGATGTCTTGCCGAGTAAACTTAGAATTAACCCCCTTTATTATTTATTATTGCTTATTTATATTTTATTTATCTTTGCTATTTAATTATTTTGCTTATTATTTTGTAATTGTTTCTTGGATGTAAAGTTGTTTAATTATTTAATTATTATTATGGTTAGTAATTAGGGAGTGTAATAACATGTATGTAATATTAAAATAAATTTAGATCACTTTTAAATAAAGATAATTAAAATAAACACGTCACACACGTAAGTCGATTTTAATCGCCGTCTCACTTCCTAAGGATATCCCTCAAGTTGCCTACGAATAATGGTTAAGTGGGGTGTATAAAGCAAGTCCCTCAAATAAAAAAATCATCAAAGTCCCTTATGGTTGCCTTTACGAATCAAGTCCCTTTCGAAAAATGATGATGGTCCCTTATATGTGCTTATTACATCCCACAATGGCCTTCAAAGTCAAATTGTCCCTCACATACCCCTTAACATCCAAAGTAAGGACTACCTACTCCATTATAGTAGGGATAGTCTTACTAAAGGAAAGAATGAAGAATAAGAAAGACCTTTAAACATTAGGGTAGGTTACTCCTAGGTGCTTGCTCACTTCAAAATTGTTTCGCACTTAAACAAATTTTCAACAAGTTTTCAAACAAGTTCTTAACACATCCTTACATGGATTATTTATTAACTATTCTGAAAATTTTCTATTCACACACTACAATTTCAAAACAATTCAAAAGTGAGCTTGAGTACCTAAGAGCCCATGGATAACCATGGATGAAAAGGATGCTAATACCTTCCCTTTTCATAACCTACCCCCCGGACCCAAAATATTCTCTAAGGTCTTTCCTGTTCTTTTATAACCTTTCCTTATGGATAAAATAAAAGTCGGTGGCGACTCTTGCTATCCGCAACATTGTTTAAAGTCAGTTCACCGGGTTACAGAACTGGCGACTCTGCTGGGGATCTATTTAAGAGGGGTACTCTTAGGAATTAAGATCACTTTAAATTGTTTGCCTTGTTTGCTTTATTATTATATTGTTGGGGTGCTCTTATGTGTGAAAGGTCCTAACCCGGATCTAGTGTACCTTAGGTAAATGGCAATAGACCAAGGAAACTGTACGACGTATATCGATACGGTTGATCTGGTGGCCATAGTTAGTGCGACTTCTTGGTTGGTGCTTATATTCCTTAAGTCAAGTTGAGGATAATATTGAGGCTGCCATATGTTGTCAATGCACTAACTGACTTTTAGAACCCTAGTTAACTCATCTTGGCCTTTAGAAAGTAGTGAGGTAACCGGCTTTGGTGCAGACTGAAGTTGGTTGACACTCGATACTACGCTCATTGAGATCTTAAACTTGGAGGGTTTTGGTTGGCAAGTAAGTTGCCTTCTGAACAACCACCCTTGTGAAGGATCAATGATATTGAGATCCCTTAGAACCTGGTTACTTTTGTAGGACAGGATGAACCATCTAACTTCAGGGGAGGGTACTTGCCTTTGAACCTCATGCAAGCCTTTAAACCTAGGGCTATGGTGTGACTTGTTTGTGTGTGCCACATGTTTGTGATTGAGCATGACATCATGACATCATCATGCATCATAAGCATATCATTTTCCCTAACCATTTCAAGGACCAAGGGATTTATTTTTGTTCTTTGTTGCAGGTCATGGCTTCTGCTCGTAGAAACACCATCAGGATCAACTTTGTAGGGATACCTGCTAAGCTCAAGGAGTTGGTTTCCCTAGTGCCTGATCATTCCCAGTTCAACAAGAGACATGGTCACTTATTGGATCTAGTTACTTCAGGGTTCAGTGAAGACATGATGAGTGTGCTGTTTCAGTTCTTTGACCCTAAGCACCATTGCTTTACATTTCCTGATTATCAGCTGGTTCCAACCATGGAGGAGTTCTCTAAACTTCTGGGTATACCTGTTCTTGATCAGAAGCCATTCACAGGCTTAGAGAAGGAGCTTAAACCAGAAGTTATTGATGCAGCTCTACATCTGAAGAAGTCTGACATTGTTCTAGAGACGAGAAGTGGAGTTAAAGGTATTCTTGCCAAGGTATTAGTGGATAAAGCTCAAATGTTCTTGAAGGCTATGAGCTACGATGCTTTTGAGGAGATCTTAGCCTTATTGATTTATGGCTTAGTGTTGTTCCCCAATCCTGATCAGTTCATAGACGTTCATGCCATCAACATATTCCTGAGTCACAATCCAGTGCCTACCTTACTTGGAGACATCCTACATTCTCTTCACACCCGTACTACAAGGGCAAGAGGAACTTTGATGTGCTGCATACCTTTACTTTCTAGGTGGTTTATTTCTCACCTTCCTCGCTCAGTAATGAAGAATGAGCAAGGGTTCAGATGGTCCAAGAGGATCATGTCACTTTCTCACTCAGACATCCATTGGTGCTCCAGATCTATGGAGAATGTCACCATCATTGACCGTTGTGGGGAGTTTCCTAATGTGCCACTTCTAGGCATAAGAGGAGGCATGACCTACAACCCATCTCTAGCTTTACGACAGTTTGGTTACGCCCGGAGCGATGGTCCACCTGACATGTTGATTCAGGGCATTGTGTTTGACTACGACAACGATCTTCAGGGTTACCGTCAGAGATTCATACGAGCTTGGGGAAAGGTAAACAGGATTGACAGCAAGACACTGGAGCCTAAGTACACCATTCCTATGGAGGCTTATCTCAGATGGGTACGATTTCGTGCTCAGACACTCATGATGCCATATCCTGCCATCCTACCAGTTACCATGGAACCTGTTGCTGAAGGAGACACAGCTTATACCATCCTTCACCCAGACATGCCTACTGATATGGAAGACTTGCAGAGATCATGGATCCAACTGAAAGAGCAAAGGGATACTTTCGAGGCTCATTACAAAGCAAGCCAAGCAAGGATCCTAGAGCTAACAAAGCTACTTCATGAGGAACGAAACCTCAACTCATACCTTAACACAAAGAGGAAACGTCCATGGGAGACTTAAAACCCCATCTTTTGTACTTATTTCGTTTTCATTTTTTGTAAGCCTAAAAGGCAAAACAAGTTATTACTAATAAAAAGTTACTTTCTTGTTTGTTTAAGCAAATTTAAATCCTGCGGTCCTTGAAAACATTGCATATGCATTCCCATATCATTGCATCACAGGTTTATAATTGTGCACAGGTTTCTCATCTCCTCGCTGTTTATTTCAGCAATGGCTCTTGAACAATCAGTTAAGGATCTCCAGGCACAGAATGCACAGTTCCAAGAGCTGATCCTGAACCTATCCAAGGGGCAGGATGAATTGAAGACACTGCTGGCCAAGAAGACTAAGAAGGCTAGAAGGTCTGCTGGGTTGCTCAACATGGGAAGAAGGTTCAAAGGTCCTGACAAGACCAAGGAACAGGTTGAAGACTATGAATCTGAGGAATCTGAGAAAGAGAGAGGCAGTCTCCACAACACTATGGGGGACTCTGATTCTGAGGCTAACTACTACCATGAGCCTAACGAAGAAAAATTCAAGATGCTGGTGGATAGAATGGATGCTATGGAATTACAGAAATCATCTGGGCTGGATTTTGAGGATTTGAGCTTGATATCTGGGGTGGACATACCCATTGGGTTCAAAGTTCCTACATTTGTTGTCTATGATGGGGTCTCTTGTCCCAAATTGCATTTGAGGTCTTATGTCAGAAGAATGCAACCCCACACTGCTGATAAAAAGTTGTGGATCCATTTCTTTCAAGAGAGTTTATCTGGAGCTCAGCTAGAGTGGTATTATCAGTTGGAGAGTGTCAACATCAGAGATTGGAATGACCTTGCTGAAGCTTTCTACAAGCAGTATCAATACAATGCTGACTTAGCCCCCACTCGCATGCAGCTTCAAAGCATGTCTATGGGTGCCAAAGAAAGCTTTAAGGAGTATGCTCAGAAGTGGAGAGACTTAGCTGGAAGAGTTCAACCCCCTTTGACTGATAGGGAGTTGGTTGATATGTTCATGTGTACGCTGAATGGTCCGTTTTACAGTCATCTCATTGGAAGCTCATCATCTGGCTTCACTGAGTTGATCATGACAGGAGAGCGAGTAGAGAATGGTATCAAGAGTGGTAAGATCCAAGTGGGCACTTCTTCATCAGGTGCTGCAAAGAAGCCTCCCACTGGGAAGAAAGAATCTAATGCTGTGTATGGTCAGCCTGATCGTAACAGAAGGCATCAGTCTGTTAGTGCAGTTCATATTTCAAATCCGACTCCTGCAACAACAGAGTAGCCTCAAGGCAACCAACAGAGGGCTAGAAGACAGTTCACGAAGATCAACATGTCAATGGCTCAGGCATTGCAACACTTGTTGAAAGCTGAACTTATTACCCTGAGGGAGGCCCCTCAGAATCCCAATGTTACCTCTCCCAAGTACAATCCCAATGCACGATGTGCATATCATTCAAACTGTCCAGGACATGATACTAATAACTGCTGGGTCTTGAAGAACAAAATTCAGGATATGATTGATGCTGGATCACGAGAAGACTGTCAACGCCATTGATGAAGATATTGATGAAGATCTGCATGTCTATTCAGTTATGGAGTTGAGCACACCATTGTCTGTCATCAAAAAGAGGTTAGTACAAGCTGGGATCTTTCCAGGTTGTCATGAAGATTGTCTATATTGTACCTATAAGCCGGATAGTTGCTTCATTTTGAGAGATGGGATTCAACATCTCATGGATAAATATACTATAGTGTTTGAAAGAAGACCAGCATCTGTAGAAAGTATGGTGGATCATCTGACTCAGGGTAAGAAGATTGAAGAGGTTGACATGGTTGACAAAGTACCACTAAGAATCACTTCAAAGGGTCCCATTAAAATCACTCATCAGGGCCCAATCAAGATTACTGCTGAAGGTCCTGTGAAAGTTGTTGCTGAAGCCAGAGTAGCTCCTCTGATCATTACCACTCCTAGTCCTGTTCCTTATACATCTGACAAAGCTGTGCCTTGGCACTATGGGTCTGATGTTTACATCCATGGTGTCAAGCAGGAGCCTTTACCTGATATGCCTGTTGACATTGATAATATTGCCGGATCTAGCAAGATCACTCGTAGTGGAAGAGTCTTCTCTCCTCCAGTTGCTTCTAAGAGTGCAGTTACTCCTGCTGTTACTTCCACCACTGATGCTCGGGGCAAGGGTCCTGTTATTGAGCCTGTATCTACTGATGTGCCAGCTGCTGATGACCTCTCTAAGCAGATGGAAGAAGTATTGAAAATCATTCGCAAGAGTGATTATGATATTGTTGATCAGCTGGGGCATACTCCCTCAAAGATTTCTATGCTCTCCCTGTTATTATGTTCTGAGGCTCATGCCAAGTCATTAATCAAGTTTCTAAAGATGGCTCATGTACCCAGTGCAATTTCTGTGGACCAGTTTGAGAATTGTGTTGCTCACCTGACCTATGACAACGGGTTAGGATTTTCTGATGCTGACTTGACCCCTGCCAAGAGGGATCATAACAGGGCCTTGCATATTTCGATTGAATGCAGGGGCACTACCCTGTCTCATGTGCTGATAGACAATGGTTCCTCTCTGAATGTGTTGCCTAAGGAAGTCCTGAACAAGCTGAGTCCTAAAGATACGGTATTGAAGCCCAGTAATATTGTGGTAAAGGCTTTTGATGGTTCTAGAAGAGTAGTGCATGGGGAAATTGATCTTCCAATCAAGGTTGGTTCTCAGGTGTTCACTGCTACATTCTATGTGATGGACATTCGTCCTTCGTACTCATGTCTGCTTGGTCGTCCCTGGATCCATGGGGCAGGTGCTGTGACCTCCACATTACATCAAAAGTTGAGATATCCGGTGAATGGAAAATTTGTTACTGTCTTTGGAGAGGAAGAATACTTTGTCAGCCATGTAAACACTTTCAAGTATCTGGAAGTAGAAGGTGAATACATTGAAACTCCATGTCAGTCATTCGAAGTGGTTCCCTGGGCTGTTAAGGATTGTGTGACTCCTCCTGCTGTGAAGAAGGTTCCTGTGGTCATCAGAAACCCTCCAACAATGGCAATGGCCTCCCTCAATGATGCAAAAGCTGTGGTGGAAGAAGGTGGTTGTACTATTTGGGGTCAGCTTCCTGATATTCCATACAAGTCTGACAAGTTTGGTTTGGGTTTCACTGCAGAGTCCCAGAAGGCTGTCCGTCGTGCCCGTGCTGTTCGTATCACCAATCAAGGGGTTATCAATGCTGTGGGAGATCAAGATGAAGACCACAACTTGGAGGCATGGATTTTTCCTACTGTGGGTGCTGGACTCAATAATTGGACAGCTGAAGATGTTATCCCTATCTCCTTTAGTCAGGAGTAAATACTATTACTGTGTTATGTTTTTAAATCTATAATTTCTGGAACAATTAAAACTTTCAAGCCATGTGCCTTACCCAGGGCACAATGGTGTGCTTGTTACGGGTTGTCATTTCATTTGCATACTTCATTCAATAAAATCAGTGGACGTTTCGTTTTCGTAAATATTGTGTTCCTTGTCTTTCTTTTTCTTTTATTTTTGCTTTATCAGCTATGTGTTCTTACACACACCCACGTCACTAAAATGCAGATCCTCATCCACTCTGGATCCAATTGATAACAGTTCTACTATTGCCAATTACAATTTCGAGAATCCGATCTATCAAATTGAAGACGGAAACGAGGACGATTGTGAAATACCTGTAGAGCTTGCTAGGTTGTTACAACAAGAAGAGAAAGCTATACAGCCACATGAAGAGCCAGTCGAAGTTGTGAATCTGGGAACTGAAGAAAACAGAAAAGAGGTCAAAGATAGGAAGTTCCTGAGAAGGTTTTCTGCTAAGTTCTTTCTGAGTAATGGCATTCTGTATAAGCGTAATCATGATTCAACTATGCTTCGTTGTGTGGATAAGAAGGAAGCTACAGAAATTATGGAAGAGATGCATGATGGGACCTTTGGCACTCATTCTAGTGGTCATACCATGGCAAAGAAGATTTTGAGAGCAGGTTACTATTGGTCTACCATGGAAGCTGATTGCTATCAACACTCCAGAACATGTCACAAATGTCAAATCTATGCTGATAAAGTACATGTACCTCCATCTCCATTGAATGTGTTGACTGCTCCTTGGCCCTTTGCCATGTGGGGCATTGATATGATTGGTGAGATCAAGCCTACTGCTTCTAATGGGCATCGTTTCATCCTGGTTGCTATTGATTACTTCACGAAGTGGGTAGAGGCAGCTTCATTTGCATCTGTGACTAAGAATGTTGTGGCTCGGTTCATTAAGAATAATCTCATATGTAGGTATGGTATCCCTGAAAGGATTATCACTGACAATGGCTCTAATCTGAACAACACTATGATTACTGATCTCTGTACGCAGTTCAAGATTAAGCATCACAACTCTTCTCCGTATCGTCCAAAGATGAATGGGGCAGTTGAAGCTGCTAATAAGAACATTAAGAAGATTGTACAGAAGATGACTGTTACTTACAAGGATTGGCACGAGATGTTACCATTTGCTCTGCATGGTTATCGTACTACAATACGTACTTCAACAGGGGCAACCCCATTCTCCTTAGTCTATGGTATGGAAGCAGTTCTGCCTATTGAAGTTCAGATCCCCTCCTTGAGAATTATGAAGGATGCAGGCTTGGATGAAGATGAGTGGATTCAGACTCGACTTGACCAGATAAATTTGATTGATGAGAAAAGGTTAGCAGCAGTTTGTCATGGCCAGATGTATCAGGAACGGATGATCAAAGCTTTTAACAAGAAGGTTAAGCCAAAGGTATATCAGGCTGGTGACTTGGTAATCAAGCGTATCATATTACCACAGGGTGATCCTAGGGGCAAGTGGACTCCAACATATGAGGGACCATTTGTAGTCAAGACAGTGTTCTCAGGAGGTGCCATGATACTGACTACAATGGATGGTGAAGACTTCCCACAACCTGTAAACGCAGACATAGTTAAAAAATACTACGCATAAAAAGAGACCCGCTAGGTTGACAGGCCTAGGCAAAAATAAGGGCATCCCGGCAAACCAAAAGGGTTTGGGCAAAAATTAGGGATATATATATATAAAAAAATGTACACCCGGCAAGTCGAAAACCTGAAAAGGCGGCTTGGGCAAAAAAGGGTATCCCGGTGGATTGAAAACCTGAAAGGGCAATCCAGGCAAAAGTTAGGGATTAAAGCGTATGACTATGTCTCGTTTGGATCACTCATGAAACTGCAACCAGTTGTACTACTTACTCAAGCTCAAACAGATAAAGCTCAATCCAATCGTTTCCGTCTCAACAGCAAGAAGATGAGATACTTGAGTGGCAATAGTAGAATTGAAACTCAATAGGATTATTTCCCACATAGCTGATTCTTTTTGTAAAACTTCATGACAGAATTCTCTTACTAGGGTTTATGTCTCCTTGTACAAACTTACCCGTGTATGGGTCACTTTTGATATAAATAAATTCCATCTTTTGAATCCAGATTCACTTTTACCCTATTTACATAAGCGAAACGTCCATTGGTTGTGTTTGAATGTATGTATGCTTTTAATATGATTGATGTTTACCAGAAATGCATGAAAATGCAGTAATAGTATTTACTAAGGACGAACGAGGGAAGGATTTCAACGAAGCTTCGCCGGTTCATCTTTACAAGACAGTTACAAACCATCAGTAGGACTAATCCATTTTCACAAAGTCTAATCTCCCCTGGAATTTATATCCATCTCTTTTGTCCTCATACGGATATACGGGAAATTACTTTCCAATAAGGGCACGATGAACGAAGACGGGATGTTATACTTATCCTACTATCAAACGAAAACGAAGGTTATCTATACCCTACTATCCCCAACAACGGGAGGTTATCTATACCTTGTTATCCCCAACAACGGGAGGTTATCTATACCTTGTTATCCCCAGCAGACGGAGGGTTATATATTCTTCAACAACGAATCGGGATTTATTTTCCTTGGCCAGCAGTTGTTATACAAGGATATCCAGACACTTCCAGCAGTGTCATAGCATACATACATCATTTACATCATACCATAACATATATGTCTATAGTACATTACCTAAGTGCATCATGTCATACATGCATACATAAAGCATAAACTAATGTTGTTATACAGAATGCTACCTTGTTTTCAGGTTAATTATCCAACAAACAATCTTATGATCTTTGGGACTGCTTTATTGTAACCTCAGGGTTACTTTATCCTCCTGATGAGCTTCTTATTACTTTGGGACTGCTTTATTGTAACCTCAGGGTTATTTTATCCTCCTGATAGCCTCTCATGACTTCAAGACTGCTTTAGAGCTACTGATTGCTCTATCCTCCTGAAATCATCCTATTACTTCAAGACTGCTTTAGAGCTATTCATTGCTCTATCCTCATGAGGTCATATTACTACTTCAAGACTGCTTTAGAGCTATTCATTGCTCTATCCTCCTGAAGCCATCTAATTATTTCAAGATTGCTTTAGAGTTATCCATTGCTCTATCCTCCTGAAGTTACACTATTATTTCAAGACTGCTTTAGAGCTATCCATTGCTCTATCCTCCTGAAATCATTACTTCAAGACTGCTTTAGAGCTATTGATTGCTCTATCCTCCTGAAGCCATCTAATTATTTCAAGACTGCTTTAGAGCTATCCAGTGCTCTATCCTCCTGAAATCATTACTTCAAGACTGCTTTAGAGCTATCGATTGCTCTATCCTCCTGAAGACATATCACATTATTATTTCAAGACTGCTTTAGGGTTATCATTATTGATTGCTCTATCCTCATGAAGACATGCTGTTACATCAGTATTACTCCAGACTCCTGACAGTTCTCATTATACTACTGAAGAACTTTCCCCTAGTGGCATCTTTAAGCCCACTCAATCATGTTCAACCAACCATCAATATCACTCCATGCACTGGTGAGTGCAAATTTTTGGGCTTTTGTGTTCAATCCCCTTCAACCTTCCAGGTTACGACTGGCAAATATACCAATCTAACCCCTCAGGTTTCAGAAAATTGAACAGGGGCAGCTGTTGCACCCCAAAATTTGCCCTCACAATACAAGACTTTGTGTTCCAAGAAGGTTCACAAGGTTCACAAAATTCACAATTGGTCAGTGGAGTTTAATTACGATTAGTTTTGCTATTGATGCTGAAAATGTTGTGACCATGGCGCACATCCGTGTTTGGTTATGAAATTGCTGGCTAGAATTTAAGTTGGAATGCAAGTGAATTTAATCAGTGGATGAGATTAGGATTACGGGCGAGACAAGTACACAGACAAGAATATCATTCATGAATATTTATGGTTTATGACTAAGTTAATGATTTTAAATATTTGTGGATTTATTCGCAAACGTTTATAATTTATAACTAAGAAATAAATATAAATTCAAAGCTGAACAGTCATGGATATATAAATGAAGTTCTGACATTTTCATTTCATAAAAGATATCATGATACAAAAAGGAATAAATTGTTTCACATTCTGAATTGCTGTAAAATTTCAACTACAGATGTTACTTCTATCCTAAAAAGCCCTAAGTCCTAAAGAATTCTAAGTCTTCATGATGTCCCTCGATCTTCACCGCAAATCTCTGATTAACCTGCACAAAGAGAAACAGAACAAAACAGAAGCAGAGAAGGGTTAGAAGTTTGTTTTCGACACTCTCAGAACATCGTCATCATCGAGTGCCGGGAGTGGCACAACCGAAGCTGCATCCTACTCCCGTTCCCAATCCGCGCCATCGGTGTCAGACCGGTAGTGTTTGTTCTTATTTCGAGGGACAGCCGAGAAAGATGAAGAGTAAAATGAAGTTTGGGGCCGATAAAAGGTTTTGCCGAAATGCTTGTTTAAGCCAATGGATTGTACTATCAAGTAAATATCTCAGAATTTATCCAGTGGATATCCAAAATCCAAGTCAGTATATTAGACAAAACAGAAATCCATGGATATCGAACCAAATTTGCAATCAAATATGAATATCCAACAAATCCGTCACCTGAAATTCATTGACAAAGTCAGGTTGTAGCAGTAAAAACCAATTCAATCCAGAAAACAAGAGAATAAGCTCAAACAACAAGATCGGTTCGATTCACAGACTGCCTCAAAAGAAAATTGCATCAAACAAGTTCGAAAGCATCACGGAAAAATCGAATGCCATTTTGACAAAGTGCAGATAGGCAAATTCGATGATAGACTAGATACCACAGCTGAAATATACCAGTCATAGCAGGAAAATTAAGTCCAAAACCGAACCGTTCCTGAAAATCCATTACCCAAACTCATAGCCACAGATCAGTTCAGGAAAAAAGAGAAGTGAGTTCAGTTTAGAGAAAGAGGAACCAAGTTTCGGTTCAGAAGTAGAATCGAGTAGGCATCACTTTTACACCAAAACTGAGCATCAAAACTGCACAAGTTCATCACAGAAAATTCATTAAACTCCATGTTCGAAAAAGGCATCAAGTAAACAACAATAATTCTATCAGAAAAAACAACATAAAGTGACATGAACTGCAACCGAGTGTCAATAGCAAACACATCTAAGCAACAGAGAACCTAACTCAACTGCACCAGAAATTGGATGTTAGAACAGGTCAAACGAGCCAAGAGGGTCAATGTCAAGAAAATAAATCCACCAAAGCAACAATGGATATCAGAAAAAGACCAGTTCAAGATCAAAGGGGCATCGAAATAAAGTCCACATCTGCAAAAGAGTAAGCAATCCAAATCAGTTCGAAACAGATATCCAAACCCTATCAAAAAAGATAACAAAATCAAATCAGTAATAATGCGAACCACATCCGAAAGAGGAATGTTTCCAAATCAAATCCCAATCAGAAATTAATATTAGTAAAAATAACGTAAAAAAGATATTATCCAGGCCCATTCGAAAATCAAGAAAAAGTATATAAGGAACCACAGCACCTGATCAAACCCGAGCGAGAACGGCCGCAAACAAGAAACCCTAAACGAATCAAAAGACGGCTGCGAACTCAGACGAAAGCATAATCGTCATCATCGTTCAAAGAATCACCCAACATAAATCGTGAATCATCAAAGCCGAACCATCGATCGTACTCATCAACACAAACAAACCGAAGGAAGTCTACCGACGCCGCCTCCATCCACGACGAGCAAACCCCTTCTCAAAGCTCAGAGAGATCTCATCATCGCCTCACCACTCGTTAATCGTCGTTACCACCAACAAAATGTAAGCGAGGAACACACAATATCGTCACCTTTAATGTTGTTGTATCTAATTTCAGGTTTTCAACGCAAGAGATGAAGAGAGGTTGGAACGATGGGAAACGAGAGAACGAAAGACGAAGAAGAATAAAAGCGGCGCAGCGAAAATGAGAAGGGTCTGAAACCCTAGATAGAAGTTTTTTTGTTGTTTGGATTTTGAGTCTAACCGGGTTGGGTCCGGATGTAACTACCGGCCCAACCCCTTTCTTTTTATTTATTTCTGCATTTTTTTTGTTATTTTAATTATTATAGTTTATTTGTTAAAACCTTTTTCTAAAACAATAAAAATCTGTTTTTTTAAAAAAAAATAAAATAATAATGAAGTTTTTAATAGTTAAAACCTGAGTTTTTTCTTTAAAATATTTTTTTAGAAATAAACATTAAACCTTTTAAAAAAAATAAAACTTTTTTATAATTAAATTAAAACACTTTTTGAAAATTAAACTTAGTTTCTTCTTTTTTTTAAAAAAAAAAAACTTCTATTAAGACCTTTCTTTTTTTTTATATAAATATCACAAATAAACAACAAAACGTCTACAATGTTTCACCCTCGCTTCATAACTTGTCTAACTCTGTCTACTAACATTGATCGTTTGTTTTGCAGCTTTGTTACGTTGCCCGTAACTATTTTAGTGTATTTGCAATTCAAAATATCCTCGTTATTGTATCTACTTTTCATTTGTAACCTCGCGAACCAATAATCGCGTTTACTTTCCCGCATTTAAATTTCTGCTGATGTATGGTTTAAATTCTCGCATCTTTTTACCATTAACTTGTCACATTACTGAAGGAATTAGGTCTAGCATTTGACCGCCGTGTCAATAGTTCTCACCTTCAACCCTTACAACTTTTACAAACCCTAATTTTCACAAATGCCTCGCCGCAGGCAAAATTACAATTTTACCCTTAGCATTAGGTCAAAGAGCCGCCGCGCTCATTTTAGGGTTTCCCGCCGTGGAATCCCTAATTTAACCCTAATTACAACTTAACATTTCAACGTAGAGATTTGGAGTTTCTACACTCCACGTAAGCGTGTCCTTAAGATGCGTTTATTCCCCTTGAGACCTTGACCACAGTCAAGAAGTTTCTAACCTCCCTATTGAGGGGAACTACGATTACTCTGATTCCACTCCCGTAAGGATACGTAGGCACAAGATGCGATGTCTTGCCGAGTAAACTTAGAATTAACCCCCTTTATTATTTATTATTGCTTATTTATATTTTATTTATCTTTGCTATTTAATTATTTTGCTTATTATTTTGTAATTGTTTCTTGGATGTAAAGTTGTTTAATTATTTAATTATTATTATGGTTAGTAATTAGGGAGTGTAATAACATGTATGTAATATTAAAATAAATTTAGATCACTTTTAAATAAAGATAATTAAAATAAACACGTCACACACGTAAGTCGATTTTAATCGCCGTCTCACTTCCTAAGGATATCCCTCAAGTTGCCTACGAATAATGGTTAAGTGGGGTGTATAAAGCAAGTCCCTCAAATAAAAAAATCATCAAAGTCCCTTATGGTTGCCTTTACGAATCAAGTCCCTTTCGAAAAATGATGATGGTCCCTTATATGTGCTTATTACATCCCACAATGGCCTTCAAAGTCAAATTGTCCCTCACATACCCCTTAACATCCAAAGTAAGGACTACCTACTCCATTATAGTAGGGATAGTCTTACTAAAGGAAAGAATGAAGAATAAGAAAGACCTTTAAACATTAGGGTAGGTTACTCCTAGGTGCTTGCTCACTTCAAAATTGTTTCGCACTTAAACAAGTTTTCAAACAAGTTCTTAACACATCCTTACATGGATTATTTATTAACTATTCTGAAAATTTTCTATTCACACACTACAATTTCAAAACAATTCAAAAGTGAGCTTGAGTACCTAAGAGCCCATGGATAACCATGGATGAAAAGGATGCTAATACCTTCCCTTTTCATAACCTACCCCCCGGACCCAAAATATTCTCTAAGGTCTTTCCTGTTCTTTTATAACCTTTCCTTATGGATAAAATAAAAGTCGGTGGCGACTCTTGCTATCCGCAACATTGTTTAAAGTCAGTTCACCGGGTTACAGAACTGGCGACTCTGCTGGGGATCTATTTAAGAGGGGTACCCTTAGGAATTAAGATCACTTTAAATTGTTTGCCTTGTTTGCTTTATTATTATATTGTTGGGGTGCTCTTATGTGTGAAAGGTCCTAACCCGGATCAGATGCACTCATGCTCTTAGACTGAACTTATTCTAAATGAGCTTAGTCTAATGCAACAGACAAATCAGACAAAACACACAATACATCAAAGAAAACAGAAGAAAGCCTCAGCTCCTCCAGCAGCAACCCAGTCTTCAGACTTCAGAGATCACTTGCTTTCCAGGTATCAACCCTACAACATGAGTATCAACTCATCTTCTCTCTTGAGCTTCAGCTCCTTCAGCAGCAACCCAGTCTTCAGACTTCACCATCTTCAGGGCTCTTCAAGCATCCACTTGGTCTTCACAGAGTCTTCAGACTTCAATAATCTTCAAGGAATCATCCTCTTCAAGGCCTTAGCTTCTATCTTCAATGACTCCAATGCTCCATCAAACAAGATTCAGTCAACAAGATGAGGTGAGGATGTTACAGTGCTCACTAACTTCCAAAGGATGCCATTGAGGACTTAACATCAAAGGAAGGGCTCTCTCAAAGTTCTACCTTATAGGGGAAGGTCACTAATCCCTCCAAAGGAGAGAGGTGAATACCCTTAAGGGACTCTATGTCACAGAGAAGAAAGGAGGTGAACAAGACACTCCTTGTTTATTGAACAAAATATTCTATCTAGGGCTCTGCCTATGCACCTATAAACCTATAAACAAAACAACAAAAGCTATGCTAGACTCCTCTGCAAGGTCTTCAAAGCTTCAATGATGATCCACAAGGTCTTCAACTCAATCTTCAAAGCTCGCACACTCAACAGAGAAGGAAAACAAGCACAACAATACAACTTATGCCTTTAAGCAACACACATACTATCCATACATTCAAAAATCAATGAAAAATACTATAACACCATACAATATTCTAACAAAATTCTAGGGGATTCTATACATACTTACCCTTAAGTCCCATATATTCCCCATAGGCTAACTTGTCCTAAAAACCCCAAAACAATTTTGTTCAAGTCTACCTATATAACCTAAAACCCTAATTAGAGCACCTAAATGTCTAACAATCAAACTACATCAAATTTAATTTCTAAAATCAAGGGATAAATCCTACATGAAACTAGGGTTCAATATCTAACTATGCCAAAAAGAATGGCTTAAAAATCCTAAGGGAAGGCCCTAAAACAATTCTTGCAAAATAAGGTATCAACTAAAAGAAAATAAATACTCTATTTAAAAGGAAATACCACTAAAAATTCCACATTAAAAATAAAATCCTATTTTTATTTTTATATTTTTCTACACACAATTATCTAAACATAGAAAAAAGAATGAGTAAAAAACCATTATTTATCAATTACTTATGAATTTTTAAAGGTTGCAAAAATATTAAGAGAATTAAAAAGAAATCAAAATAATATAAAAGGGAGGGGGTGGAAATAGAAAGGCCAGATAGTTATTTCAATTGGGCCAACGCGTGTGGGGGGTGCAGAAAGCGAAACTGACTTAAGCCCAGACTTAATCACTAAACCAAACGACTGCGTTTTGATTTTTAAATTTCCCTCTGTTTTCAATTAAATGGCAGCCACACGATCCTTCTCAGAGTCAAATGCTTGACCCAGATCCAACGGACGCAGCTCATCGTCCCCAAAACGAATTAGGGTTTTCAGGTTCGCCCGTTTCATGCACACAAATTCAGCCATCTCGTTCTCTCTGCTCAGTGGATGAAATTCCACGATTCCAAAACGAAAGATCATCTACTCATCCAGGGGAACACAGTCATACGTACCATTTTCCCTAACTCTCTCTAGATCATCCCAACAGAAGCTTGCAAGATCATGGTTCAACCATATGCACCTGATGTCAACCTTCCATAATCCTTGAATCTAATGGCATACAGTTATTCTACACAATACCCTAACCATTCTAAGCTAGTTCTTGCTAACTGAAGCTCACAAACCAGCTAATTCTTGGAGATTAAAGTTTCTTGGTTCTGCTATCAATTACCATGGATCGTGCCATAACTCTCAGAACTTCATCATCTACCCTAGTACACCAGTTCTATGCCTATAAAACTAATTAAAACTACATAACTTAAGAGAATGGTGATGAAAAAAGAACCTGTCAAGAGGTTATGGTGGAGGTGTGTAGAGCTCGATTCAGTGCTTGATCTTGCTCCCAAATGCTTCTTTAATGGTATACTCCCTTCTGTTTGCAACTTTCTTGGTGGAGATGGCTTGTAGAAATGAAACCGAATCTGGTGTGGATCTTGCAATTCTCAATTCAAACCCTTCAATCTTCCATTGATGATCCTCTGAATCTACTTGGGTACACTCACTATGAACTGTGGATTATGGATGAATGAGAAGATTGAACAAACTTGGTGTAGAATGAACAATCCCTATTTTGCTTGTGATTGAAGAAACTATGAAAACCTCACTTTTCTCTCACTCTCCCTCCAACCTTGGCCAACCCTGAACTCATCATGATCCTCACAATATATAGCAATCCATTGAACAATCTAGAATCATCTAGAAAGTGCTAGAAAAGTGTGGAACTTCTCATGTGATGATATTATGGAACATCTCATACTATGCATTATGACCTCTAACTTTGTGTTAAAATCTCCTTGCACGAGATATTGAGGTAATATGAATGAAATCAGCCCTTTACCTTTCCTTGTGCAAGCCTTTTCAAAGTTGCCTTCTTTTTCAAGTAACATTTTTCCAAAGGAACCTCATTTTTTAAGCTTTAAATCAAAATTCTACCTAAACCAATGTTCTCAAAATGGTGTTTCCAATCAAAATGATATATTGGATGACCTATTTTGGATTTGTGGATCTCACAAACCAATTTTCAAGTTCAACTTTTCAAACTTATATGCCATTTTTAGTTCATTTCTGACCAATCATGCAAGTCCATGCTATGAGCTTTTCCAACAATTTATGACCTTCTTTCTAGACTTAAAATCACATTTTTAACAACTTTCATGTTTTGAGTTTTTCCATTTGAGGCTTGGAAATAGGAGTTTTAGGCATTGGCTAAAATGACCTATAACTGACAAATGACCAAAATACCCCTGTCTTGTTCAAACCATAAGTTGAGTTCCACAAATCCTATCAAGGACTTCTACCACTCAAATTAAAGCTAAGAAGATGCCCTTCAACATTCATGTTGACCAAGAAATCATAGGAATCATCCTACTAAGGCAAAAGTTGTCTGCAAGTTGGGTGACTTTCAAGGACCCAGATTCACACACCTCTGCTGACCTGTAATTTGTCAAAACCATAACTTGAGCTCTGCAACTCCTATCAAGGACTTCCACCACTAAAATTAAAGCTAAGAACAAGCTCTACAACATTCATGTTGTGGGGAAGAGGAGATATCAATCACATATAGAGCTAAAACTGCCTGGAAAATAGGGATCAAATTAGGGTTTTTGCACTGACAATCCTCAGAAACCCTAACTCAAAACTTCTCAAACTCTTCAATCATGATGAGTTGGTCTAGGAATAATCCTTATAACATCTCTATACATCATTTCATGATCTCATGGCCCTTGGATTAGGTCTCAACCTTCTCCAAATCTTCAGTTATCCTAGGGTTGACCCAGTCAAAACCCTAATTCTGCCATCCATGGTTGAATCTTCTGAATTCTTGCATAATGACTTCTCTGGGCTTCATGATGGCTATCAAGACATCTCATAGGCTTTCTCAAAACATCAAGTTCATTCTCAAAGTCTCATAATCATCTGAGAAACACCCACAACTCTCAAGCTGTGAAGCACACAAACCTGGTTTCAACCAATTCCTCTGAGGATCTCTTGAACTGTCTGATGAAGGTATCCACTTTCAAACACTCAATGGATAAATAAATGTTGGTCAAATTTTGGGGTGCAACATATGATATGATATAGATATGATCTATTGTGATGATGTGTACTGTGGGTAGCCTCCGGGCGTGAATCCTAGTTGATGTGCGATGCGTATTAATTATGATAAATAGAAATACATGTGAATACAATGATGAATGTATGTGTATTGTCTAATGAACTTGCTAATTCTTAATGGGTATACAATTATGTGATGAGTATGCATGAGAACATTGTGGATATGTGTGCATGAGTTATAATTGTATAAATGGTATTGTGATGTGAATACCTTGATTGTGTGATATATGTTGTATGTGCAATCATTGTGTAATTCTTGAAGAGATGAATTATGTAAGTGCATGAGATTAAGATGTCGGTCTTAAGTGCATTTGTTGTGGTTGATTGTACATGCATCATTTAGTCAAGAGGCAATGTCTGTTAGTTTCGTGGAAACTAGTGGCTTGTCCCAAACCTAGAAGGGTGGGTTTGAAGGCTTAGAGGACGGGCCTTTGTGGTTATCGGTCTAGAAGAGTGGACCCGGTTTAATGTAAAAACCGAAAAAAGATAACGGGTTATCAGTCTAGAAGAGTGGACCCGGTTTAATGTAAAAACCGAAAAAAAGATAACGAGAGTCGGTACCGCATTGCATGAGTTGCATTGAGTTGTTGAGTCACATTAATATATGACATATGCATGAAGAGATGCTTATGTGTGAATGATGAGATTGTGAAATTGTGAGAGTATGCTTGATGTGGAAATGCTTTACAAATATTCGTGTTGTCATTATATGTGTGGCAAATATATATGACTAAGAAATTGAATTGTGGTGAGAAATACGGAGTGGAACTTGTATTGATTACCTATATATATATAATCTTATGCTTTGATTATTATGGTTATATTTCTCACCCTTCTGCTGTTTTATAATGCTCTACGAGGCATTGCAGATTAGGATGTTGATGTCCCTTTTGTGAAGTATTCTTCATTCTTTTGAGTCTGCTGCTCTGATATGTAACACCGGGTAGTTAGACTAGTATAGTCATTCTTTTGTGATACATTGCGATGTATCAGTTGATGTGATTGTGTAATCTAACTGATATGATGTATTAATTTGGATTAACTTGTGTGTACGTGGATTAATATTTTGAAAACGATTAAATGATTTGATCTTCCGCTTAATTTTGAAAATGTTACATATCTTATGGAGAAAAATGTGAAAGTGTTTTATTGGTGAAATTGTGGCATTCTTCTTTTATACCTTATTATAAAACCTTTTTACTCTGATAATTTGTATGTGCTTAATTGTTTTATATGCATTTATTTGGGGTATAGAAGGGGGTGTTACACGTACTGGAATAGAGATCGTCAGGAAGATGCCTTTTCTGGGCAAGGCATGGGTTTTGAGGGTCCCACTAATAGTGATCGGAGGATTAAAATGCTGGAGGAACAGATGAGAGGTATAGCCAATCAAAATTCGGCAGGTTTGGACATGGCTACCATGGGGCTGGTTCCTGGGCTGAGGGTGCCATTGAAGTTCAAAGCTCCCACCTTTGATAAATATAAAGGGGATACATGCCCACGGGTTCATGTGCGTTCATACTACCGGAGGATGTCGGCTTACTCTGATGATGAGAAGATGCTTATGCATTTTTTCCAAGATAGTTTGTCAGGACCATCGCTAGAATGGTACATGGGACTAGAGCCTGCACAGGTCGGAAGTTGGAAAGAATTGGCTGATGCTTTCGTCAAACATTACCAATACAATAGTGACCTTGCACCAAATAGGGTCCAGCTTCAAAGTCTTTCACAGAAGAACGGGGAAAGTTTCAAGGAGTATGCTCAGCGTTGGCGGGATCTGGCAGCAAGAGTCCAACCACCTATGGTTGAAAGGGAATTGATTGATATTTTTGTTGGAACATTCTCTGGGATGTATTATGATAAATTGCTCAATTGCTCGATGGGTAGTTTCTCTGACATGATACTCATGGGAGAACAAATTGAAAATGGCATCAAAATTGGTAAGATTCAAGCCGACGAATCGACCTCAGCTGGAGGTGCGAAAAAGGTCTTTGGTGGTAAAAGGCAAGGAGACGCCAGTGCTGTGTATGGTGGTAGAGGACGAGGTAGAGGTCGGAATCAGTATATTCAACAATAGGTTGCTAGTGTGACGATCCCTATACCACAACAACCACAATAGCAGCAGCAGCAACAAAGGTATAATCTTGCTCAGAGAAGGATCCAGAATGGGAAGCCAAAGAGGGTATTTGATACACCTCCGTCAATGTATGCAGAAATGCTTCAGACACTATTAAGTTTAAATCTGGTTGAGAAGAGAACATTGGACCCACCCACAGGAGCGCTTCCTTACGGGTATGATACTAGCAAGCAATGTGAATTTCATTCTGGGGCACCCGGATATGATATCGAGAGTTGTCATGCTTTTAAACATAAAGTCCAAGATTTGATTGATAGTAAAGTCATTAACTTCAGTCAGGATGGTCCCAATATTGTTCAGAAACCAATGCCGAATCATGGATCGAATACTGTTTTGACAGAGGAGGATTTGGATTTGGTTATGGACGTAAATGAGCTGAAGACACCTTTGAGCTATGTTAAAAGCAGATTGTTGAAAGGAGGGGTCTTCCCCGGATGTGATGAGTACTGTTTGGATTGTTGGACCCGACCAGAGGGCTGTATTGATTTGAAGAGAGGTATTCAGGCCATGATTGATGAGGGAACTTTGCAGTTTGACCGCGCTGCTGTTGAGAAACCTGGTGAGGTAACATGTGAAAAGCAAGGTGAGGTCGCAACAATTACAATTCCACGAAATACTATTATGATATCAGCACCCGCCAAGCGACTAACTATCACGATAACGAAAGCAGGACCCGTTTCTTATGAGAGTACGAAAGCCATTCCATGGAATTATGGGTTGGAAGCTTTTTGCAACGGGGAAAAGATTAATGTGGATATCCAGCCAGCAGGGGCAGTGGGTAGTCTTGTTGAAGCGGGAGGTATGAACCGGTGTGGTAGAATCTTCACTTCACCCGAAATTGAGGCTGAGAGAATTGCTAGAGGCAAAGCCAAAGTGAATGAAGGAGGACATTCCCAGGTGAAAGAGAAAGAAACATCGATCAAGGATGTAGAAGAGTTTATTAGGTTAATTCGCAAAAGCGGCTATAAGATTGTGGAGCACTTGCAGCAGACGCCCTTCAAAATTTCAATACTATCTTTGTTGCTTTGTTCCGAGACCCATCGAAATGCCTTGTTGAAAATCTTGAACACGTCTTTTGTACCTCAGGAAGTAACTGTTAATCAGCTTGAGGGGGTACTGGCGCATGTGAATGTTGGCCACAGCCTGGGATTTACTGACTTTGATTTGACGCCTAGAGATCGGGACCATAATATGGCTTTGCACATTTCCGTGGAGTGTCGGGGCACTGTTATGTCGCATGTTCTTGTAGACACTGGATCATCTTTGAATGTGTTGCCTAAGAAGGCTATGATGAAGCTAGATATCCGAGGAATCATATGCACGCCAAGTGATTTGGTTGTGAGGGCTTTTGATGGGACCAGAAGGTTGGTGTTTGGATCCATAACGTTGCCACTCCAAGTCGGGCCGGAAGTGTTTGACACAGTGTTCTATATCATGGACATACATCCCGCTTACAGCTGTTTACTTGGGCGACCATGGATACATTCTGCAGGGGCGGTGACGTCCACGCTGCATCAAAAGCTTAAGTACATGGTTGAGGACAGTGTTGTTACTATTTGCGGAGAGGAGGACATTCTGGTTAGTCATCTCTCGTCATTCAAGTACGTCGAAGTGGATGGGGAGATCCATGAGACGCCATGCCAAGCCTTCGAGGGGTTGCAGATTAAAGACAAGTCTCCTGTTCCTAGCAAAGGGTCAGAGGTGGCCATGTCTTCATACAAAGACGCTCAGGCAGTGGTTCAGGCGGGAGCAACCAAAGGATGGGGCCAAGTCTTGGAAATTCCTGTCAAGATGGACAAGTTTGGGTTGGGGTATCGCCCGACATCGTCACCTTCCGCATCAGGCGTGCCAAAGTTCAAAGGACCAGTGGTGATCACTCCAGGTGGGGTCTGCTATGAAACGATCAATGCTATTTCCGATACTGAAGACGGAGATAGTGACTGTGATATGGACTCTTGGATCAAGCCCGGCGTTCCAGGACAGAATCTGTGCAACTGGTCTATCCAGGAACTTGTCCCAGTGACTACAAAACAGTAATGATTTGTTTTCTCAATTATTGTATAATCCCGTGTCCTACCCGGGGCATAGTGATTCTGTTTTTAGGGCTACCTGCTTATGTATGTACTTTGTTTAATCATTAATAAAGGCGTTTTTCTCATGCAAATTTTGTGATCCTTGTTTTTCCTGTTTTTGATTAACAATAAAATGGCAACGGGGTTATGTGCTTTGTTTGCATTATTTGAAACATTTAACCATTCTCATTGCAGGATTCATATTTCAGACGACACCGATTACGAACTTCCTATGACTCGCTTCGACTTCGAGCACCCGATATTTCAAGTAGAAGAAGAGATTGTTGAGGATAGTGACTTATCAGAAGAGCTGACTCGACTTTTGAAACAAGAAGAGAGAATTATTTTGCCTCATCAGGAGGAAATTGAAATTATCAACGTGGGGTCCGAAGAGGTTGTCAGGAATATCCGGATAGGGGCTGCACTACAAAGTGATATCAAGCAAAGGCTTATTGAGATGTTGCGGGAGTATAGTGATATTTTTGCTTGGTCTTACGAAGACATGCCTGGTTTGGATACCGATATGGTGGTTCACCTTCTGCCATTGCGCGAGGAATGTCCGCCGGTTAAGCAAAAACTCAGAAGGACTAGACCAGATATGGCCGTGAAAATTAAGGAGGAAGTTCAGAAACAATGGGATGCTGGTTTTCTGGTTGTCACAACTTATCCCTCATGGGTCGCCAATATAGTACCTATACCAAAGAAAGATGGTAAGGTGCAGATGTGCGTGGACTATCGAGATTTGAACAAGGCGATCCCAAAAGACGACTTTCCGCTACCTCATATTGATGTGCTGATCGACAACACCGCTCAATTCTCCGTGTTTTCCTTCATGGACGGCTTTTCGGGCTATAATCAGATAAAGATGGCGCCAGATGATATGGAGAAAACAACTTTTATTACCCCGTGGGGAATGTTCTGATACAAAGTGATGCCCTTTGGTTTGAAGAACGCCGGGGCAACATATCAGCGAGTTATGACAACACTCTTTCATGACATGATGCATAAAGAGATCGAAGTCTATGTTGATGATATGATTGCCAAATCTCAGACGGAGGAAGAGCATCTGGTGAATCTTCTGAAATTGTTCAAGAGGCTTAGGAAATTCAGGCTGAGGCTGAATCCTAACAAGTGCACCTTCGGGGTGAGATCTGGTAAGCTATTGGGGTTTATTGTGAGCGAAAAAGGAATTGAGGTTGATCCTGTTAAAATAAAAGCAATACAAGAAATGCCAACGCCGAAAATAGAAAAGGAGGTTCGTGGCTTTTTAGGGAGGTTGAACTACATTGCTCGGTTCATATCTCATCTAACGGCCACGTGCGAGCCATTATTCAAGTTATTGAAAAAAGATCAGGTTGTGACCTGGAATGAAGATTGTCAAAGGGCGTTTGAAAAAATAAAAGAATATTTGCAGGAACCTCCAATATTGATACCCCCAGTAGCCGGGAGACCATTGATTATGTATTTGACGGTTCTTGAGAAAAGTATGGGTTGTGTTCTCGGTCAACATGACGAGACTGGACGTAAAGAGCATGCGATTTACTACTTGAGTAAAAAGTTCACAGATTGTGAGTCCCGTTACTCAATGCTCGAAAAAACGTGTTGTGCGCTAGCCTGGGTTGTCAAACGTTTGAGGTAATACATGCTAAACCATACAACCATGCTAATTTCAAAGATGGATCCAATCAAATACGTGTTTGAAAAGCAAGCACTTTCCGGAAGGATTGCCCGATGGCAGATGGTATTGACAGAATACGATATCCAGTATGTTTCTCAAAAGGCTATTAAAGGTAGTGTTCTGTCAGAATACCTAGCTGAGCAGCCAATTGATGATTACCAGTCGATGAGTTTTGATTTTCCTGACGAGGATATCATGTACTTAAAAATGAAGGACTGTGAGGAGTCGTTGCCGGATGAAGGTCCAGAGTTGGGTTCCAAATGGCAATTGATATTTGACGGTGCCGTCAATTCATACGGAAGTGGAATAGGTGCAATTATTACTACTCCCCATGGGTCGCACATCCCATTCACTACTAGATTGACTTTTCTAGTTACCAACAATGAGGCCGAATATGAAGCGTTTATTATGGGGCTCGAAGAAGCTATCGATCTGAGAATTAAAAATCTTGATGTGTACGGAGACTCTGCTCTAGTTGTGAACCAGATCAAGGGAGAGTGGGAGACTCGACAGCCTAATTTGATACCTTATATGAATTATGCAAGAAGGTTGTTACCTTTCTTTGACAAGGTGGAACTGCACCATGTACCACGAGCAGAAAATCAGATGGCAGACGCTCTCGCGACTTTGTCTTCGATGTATAAGGTTAACTTCTGGAATGAGGCTCCCAGAATAGTCATCTCTCGCCTTGATAGGCCCGCTTTCATATTCGCCATTGAGGAAGCTTCCGATGGTAAACCGTGGTATTATGATATCCAGAATTTCCTAAAGAACCAAGAGTATCCGGCTGGGGCATCCAATCGTGATCAGAAGACTCTTAAGAGATTGGCTGGCAATTTCTATTTGAATCCGGATGGGGTTTTGTACTAGAGAAATCACGACTTGGTGTTGTTGCGGTATGTGGATGAGAAAGAGGCTAAGTTGCTAATGGAGGAAATCCACGAGGGTACATTTGGCACGCATGCCGGCGGACATGCAATGACGAGAAAGCTATTAAGAGCAGGGTATTACTGGCTAACAATGGAAACAGATTGTTTCAAATTTGCAAAGAAGTGCCATAAATGGCAGATTTATGCGGACAAGATTCATGTGCCTCCGAGCCCTCTGAACGTTATGTCGTCGCCTTGGCTTTTCTCCATGTTGGGAATTGATGTGATTGGAAAGATTGAGCCCACGACATCCAACGGACATCGTTTTATCTTGGTAGCTATTGATTACTTCACCAAATGGGTTGAAGCGGCATCGTATGCTAATGTTACCAAGCAAGTGGTAGCCAGATTTATCAAGAAAGATATTATCTGCAGATATGGAATCCCGGAGCGGATTATCACTGACAACGGTTCGAATTTGAATAACAAGATGATGAAGGAATTGTGCCAGAATTTTAAAATTGAACATCACAACTCTTCTCCTTATCGGCCCAAGATGAATGGCATTGTTGAAGCGGCCAATAAAAACATAAAGAAGATTGTTCAGAAGATGGTTGTGACCTACAAGGACTAGCATGAGATGTTGCCTTTTGCTTTGCACGGTTATCGTACGATGGTACGCACATCAACCGGGGCAACTCCTTTTTCACTTGTGTATGGTATGGAGGTTGTCCTACCATTGGAGGTTGAGATTCCTTCTCTGAGGGTTTTGCGTGATATCCAATTAGACGAGGCAGAATGGGTGAAAGATAGATTGAATCAGCTCAGTTTAATGGATGAGAAGAGACTGGCTTCTCTAGCATATGGTCGGCTGTATCAGAGCCAGATGAAGAAAGCTTATGATAAGAAGGTGTGCCCTCGAAGCTTTCAGACGGGCGATTTTGTGCTGAAAAAGATTCTACCACCACACTCAGATCACAGGGGCAAATGGACTCCCAACTATGAAGGTCCATATGTCGTGAGAAAGGTGTTCTCTGGAGGAGCCTTACTATTGTCCACCATGGATGGTGAGGACTTCATATCCCCTGTGAACTCAGACGTAGTTAAAAAATACTTTGCTTAAAGAGACCCGCTGGATAGAAAAAAGAGAGTCCAGGCAAAAATGGGGCATCCCGGCGAACCATAAAAAAGGAATAAAAGGTTCAGGAAAAAGTTAGGGATATAATTGAAAAAGATGTACACCCGCGAAGTTGAAAACCTGAAAAGGGCAACTTCGGCAAAAAAAGGGTATCCCGATGAATTGAAAACCCGCAAAGGGCGGTTCACGCAAAAGTTAGGGATTTGAAAAAGCAAATGACTGCGGTCCGAGTTTGATACTGCATTGCTTAGTGGTTTAGGAGTACCTGAGGGTCGTATATCCGAAACAATCTCTTCTGAAGATCGAATATTGGGAAAGCGTCAAAGTCAGACGAGTTATAGGAGGATTAGCTCATGGTGTTCGTTTGTACCATGTTGCCGACATGTATACAAATTTTCTTTGTGCTTCTGTAATATTTGTATGTTGCTTGTGCGTAACTTCCTCTTTTCAGGAGTGGCATCCAGTGTACAAACTTTTGCCTATTCACAGGCCCGTTATCAATAAAGCATGTTATTCAGTACTTGATGTTTGTTCTTTACTGTTTTGTTTGTGAAAAACGCTGATGTTTGTGATAAACTTGCATGTGCATAAACTTGCTGGCCCTTGCCGATAATTGCTAAAACTTCGAATTGACTGAATGAACGTCACAGATACTAACTGGAATAGATCTTGTTGTATAGATTTGTTTTTGTCTCATTTGTGTTTTGCAGGGTTTTCACCTTTGGAGCAAAGAGTCAGGGAATTTGCGTTTCCCCAGCCAGAGTCTTGTGACAAAGTGATTGTATCACTCCTCAGCAGATGGAAGTCACATCTTATCTCAGAAGATTTGAGATGGCATTTATCCCTATTGGATATGAGTGGTTCTCCCTAGAAGAGTATTCCCCAGGAAAGTTGCCAAGAGAGTATCCTCGGTGGATTTGAATGCCCCTAACAGAAGGTGCATTCCCAGCAGTGAGTATGAGCACACTCCATTCCAAACATGGGTAACTTCCGCAGTATAACCAAGTCGTCTTTGGTTCAGAAGGATTATCCCCGCGCAGGATTGTCTCTCCTTCTCCCCAGCAGGTTGTTTTCCTCCGACAGGATGAACATCCTCATCAGAGTTCGTAATTTCAAGCTTGTGAGCCAGTTCCCCGACAGGATGGTTATCCCCAGCGGAGTTGGTTTCACCGTTCCAGCATTTATTTTGTTGGAATGCTTTAAGATACTTGATTATCCCCAGCAGATTGGGTCTTGTCTTCAGCATTTAGTTTGCTGAAGCACCTCTTGGCATCTTTGCATATTGCATATATCATCATATTTGCATCTACCTAAACGCGTAGCATTTCCATACCGTATGGAGCATTACGCCATTGTCAAACATATGCATTTTGAAACATAAGCCAGGTTGGTTACCTCTTTGGTTTCAGGTGTTATCCCTTGCAAAGGAGTAAGATTCTTGTTTGGAAGGATTTCTAGATATTCAAATTTTCGGCGTGAGATAGGTGATGTTAATGTTCGTCCCCTAGTAGAGTTGCTTGGTTAAGTTTTTCTCCTCAGGTTGCTGTTACGTCAGCATTAGAAGATTTCGTGCCTTAAACTTCCGGAGGTGTTACTAGTGATTTCCCCACAGAGTTGTTTGGTTAAGTTTCTCGTAGTCTCCAGCAAAGTATTCCTCGAATTGTTTCCCCGTGCTGACGGAGATTGTTATCCGTGTTGACGGAATTGTACCTGTGTTGACAGTGATGTTTCCCTGTGTTGACAGTGATTGTTATCCGTGTTGACAGAATCCTACCCGTGCTGACGGTGATTGTTATCCGTGTTGACGGAATTATTACCTGTAATGGACAGAGATTGCGCCTATGTTGACAGAGATTGTTACCTGTGATGGACAGAGTTTGTTCTCCATATTGACAGAATCGTACCCGTGCTTACGGTGATTGTTATCCGTGTTGACGGAATTATTACCTGTAATGGACAGAGATTGCGCCTGTGTTGACAGAGATTGTTACCTGTGATGGACAGAGTTTGTTCTCCATATTGACGGAATCGTGCCCGTGCGAACGAAGATTGTTATCCGTGTTGACGGAATTGTTACCTGTGGCTGACAGAGATCGTACCTGTGTTGACAGTGATTATTACCTGTGATGGACAGAGATCGTACCTGTGTTGACAGAGTTTGGTATCCGTGTTGACGGAATTGTACCCGTGCTGACGGTGATTGTTATCCGTGTTGACGGAATAGTACCTGTGTTAACAGTGATTGTTATCCGTGTTGACGGAATTGTACCCGTGCTGAAGGTGATTGTTATTCGTGTTGACGGAATAATACCTGTGTTGACAGTGATTGTTGTCTGTGTTGACGGAATTCTTCCCTGTGTTAACAGAGATTGTTACATGTGATCAATAGTGATTTGTACATGTGATTGACAGAGATTGTGCCTGTGTTGACAGTGATTGCTACCCGTGCTGATGGTGATTGTTCTCCATATTGACATAATCGTACCCGTGCTGACGGTGATTGTTATCCATGTTGACGGAATTATTGCCTGTAATGGACAGAGATTGCACCTGTGTTGATAGAGATTGTTACCTGTGATGGACAGAGTTTGTTCTCCATATTGACAAAATCGTACCCGTGCTGACGGTGATTGTTATCCGTGTTGACGGAATTATTACCTGTAATGGACAGAGATTGCGCCTGTGTTGACAGAGATTGTTACCTGTGATGGACAGAGTTTGTTCTCCATATTGACGGAATCGTGCCCGTGCAGACGGAGATTGTTATCCGTGTTGACGGAATTGTTACCTGTGGTTGACAGAGATTGTACCTGTGTTAATAGTGATTGTTACCCGTATGGACGGAGTCGTTACCCGTAGTCGACGAAGTTGTCCCCAGTAAAGTTAACAATGATTGTTATCCGTGTTGACGGAGTCATTACCTGTGATTGACATAGATCGTTATTCCAATTATGGACGAAATTGTACCCGTGTTGATGGAGTCTTTCCTCATGTTGACGAAGTTTAGTCCAGTTGTGGACGGAATTGTTTCTTGCAAAGTTAATTCGATGCCTGTGGCGTCACACAGGGGATTAATGATTGAAATCCCAAGTTTTATCAGATGATTGATCAGTTGTTGCCGTAGCAACTGAGTTCAGCACAACGGATGTTGTTCCCCAAGCAGGTTTTGTTGTGTATTTCTGCGGTTGGCAAATTTCTGGGTTTCTTGGTATTCAACCATCTTCTACCTCGATTGTTTGAAATTCGTTCGCTCTTCACCCAGTCGGGTCCAAGCCATTTGAATAGGGGCAGTTGTTGCACCCCAAAATTTGCCCAACCTTTTCTTACCGGGTTTATGTTTCATTGCATTATCATCTACATAGTTGTATCCTTTGCATATCATGTTATCATTCATATAGCAGGGGATCAAATGTGATTCTTATCAAGAGAAGCCTAGCAAGAGGTCTCATTCAAGATTGAGAAGTTATCAAAGTCATCAGAAGGTGGTTTGAGTGCCTAAGGGTTTAGATGTTTGAGTGTAAATCTTCTCCTAACTTGAGGATCAACTGAAGACCATCAGAGGGTTGTGAAGTGTTGAATGTGAGAAGAGGATGTGTATGGAGCTCATAGAATGCCTAGAGGGCCATGAGAGAGTTCAATCAAGTCATTGTTTCAAATGCAAGAGCCACAGTTGAGGTGCAAGCAATTAGGGTTTCATTTGGGTCAATTCTAGGTCAACTGTGCAATTGAAGAGTATCAAAGCCTACGTTAGGGTTATGGAGTTCATGAAATGATGTGATAAGACATTTTTGGTGTTGTGCCAAGATCAAATCAAGAAGAATCAAGAGTGTAGGAAGTTGCTAAATTAGGGTTTCAGTGTAAAATCCCCAGTTTAGCGCCTAACTTCAAGACCACATAAGTCAAGATACAAGTTTCAAATAGATCTTTGGCCAACATGAAACTTGTATAGCATCTCAATACCTTTAATTTGAGTACTAGAAGTCCTTAAGGGGATTTATGGAACTCACCTTATGACCCAGACAAGTTACAAGTCCCCAGATGCCACTGAAATTTGTCTGTGAAAATCATATGACTTCAAAGTTATTTTTGACCTAGAAGGAGGTTTCACCTGAACTTTTGGCCAACATGAAAGTTGTTCCTCATGATCTTAGCTTTCTAAATTGTACTAGAAGTTTTCCATATGATTTGTAGAACTCAAGTTATGAGGTTTACAAGTCAGGGGTATTTTGGGAAAGTGAGATTATAGGCCATTTTCAATCATAGGTCAAAATCTCCAACTTGCACTCTTCAAATGGAGATTTTTTCAACATGGAACTTGCTCAAAATATGATTTTAAGTGCAACCAAGTGGTCATGTGTAATTGGTTTGGCTCATAGCAAAAAGTCACTTAAAATGGCCTAAAAAAGGGAATTTTTCAAATGGATTAAGGAGGGAAAATTGACTTTTTGAGTTAGAGGACCAAAACATGTCATGTGAGTACATTTTTTGAATGGAAATCACATTCTAAGCACATTGGCATTGGCATAATTTTGAGCATAGGCCAAGTTTTAGGAGTTGTTATTTAGATTACTTCACCATAAAGTTACATAATCAAAAATAGTCATTGGATCAGATACAAGGATCAAATCCCAGCCATTCACACTCCACATGCTGCTATTAGTTGAATTGAACCAGTTTGGAGCCAAAACATTGCCATTTTCGTGTACACTCAAGAGCAAAAAGTGGTGAAATTTTGAAAATTCATTTTGGGCTTAGAGGCAAGGATTGGGCTTTCTCTTGATCAATATCCATTGTATATAACATTTCTAACCTTCACAAATCATCAGTTTTCGAAATTGGAGCAGAATTGATCAAGAACAAGCTTGAAAAAGTGAAGAAAACTCAAAGAGTGAATTCTATGATCTATATTGTTTCAAGCCAAATTGTGAGTTGAGAAAGCTTTATTGAAGATCATTGAACGATTCTGGAGAGTTTTGCGAAGCTTCATCAAGGATTAAGGGCTCAGTGGAAGTTCTCCACTAGGTACTTGAATTTCAACATATCTCTCTTAATACTTGATGATTCTTTTCCATTTTTGTTTCTTTGCACTCCTTGAAGCATGTAGATCATTTCTGGATGATAATTGTTGATGTTTATCACGTTCGAAATTTGGAGCTCCAAACTTGTGAGATTTTGTATGGACTGTTATTGCATGATTTTGCTTAGTTTTTACTTGATCTATAACCTCCATGACATAAGGTTGAGTTTATAATTAATTTGGAGAGGTTTTGATGAACTTGTGTTTTTGGTACCAAACTTTATTTGCTTCTTTTTTCTCTCATGTTGCATTATTAATAATTTTGGATGAGATATTTGGAATCATTGCGAAAAATCCTTCAATTTCGGTCCAAAAAACGTGCAAAACGGTCAAGAATTAAGAGAGTTGTGGTTGATTAAAGTCGTCGGAAATGCTCACCGCCGGTATCACGATGCACGCGGGAGGTTTTGCTTCAGAAAATTCAAATCGGAGAAGATGATATAGCTACCGTCAGATCATGTTGACCGAGTCCGCGCATCCGAAGGCCTACGGCGCGCCACCTCATCCCTGGGCGAAACTACGTCGTTTTGAGGCACGGAGAGGACCAGTTGCACGCGAGTTCGAATCCTACCCTGGAACTTCCATTTAATTCAACCTATTCCTTTGTTTTCTTTATTTCTTTTCTTTTCTTTTATTTTTCTGTTTTGATAGCTGTTTGAATTAATTACGTAAAAAATAGTAAAACTAATCAAAAAGTTATGAGATATTTTTCTGTAGATCTTGATTGTCCTAGGAAATTTTAGGCGTTGATTTTACATTTTTAGGATTTAATCTGAATTAGTTGAGTAGAACTTTGAGGATATCTTTCCATTTCAACGTTGGTTCTTGATGATTTTCCTTGGTTTTCATTAAGTTTTCAACATTACAACTTTGATCTTGATGATTAATCCTTTGCTTGGAGGGTGCTTGCTAGAGCTTAAAGATGAAGTTTGATGAAGCTTGAAGATAGAAGCTAGCTTGAGGATGAAGTATTTTTGCTGTCAACTTTGCTGTCTTTTTCAACTGTGCTGTTTAGAGCTTGTTGTTGCTGTCTACTGTAGGAGTTTGTTGCTGCTGCTTGGGCTGCCTCCTCTATATCTTTTGTTTTTCTCTGTATTGTCTGTTTGCTTGTGCTGATTACCTCTAGGTTTGAGGTGGAGCTTGTCTCCTCTTGCTTGGTGTTTTCTCCCTTGCCTTTCTTACACTGTTGCATAGCATGTATTTTATTGTTTACTATTTACTGCTTGCTTTCCTTTGTTGTTTCCCCTAGGATCTCTGATTTCCTCTGTGCAAGAGGGAATTATGACAGACATTAGGTTTTGACCCATGCATGATAACTGTAGGTAGATTCCCCTTTCAACCATAGTTTTAGGGTGTCTCTCTCCTCTCAAAATAAATTCAAAAACACAGTAATAAGGTTAATTGAAGTCGTGCGTTATGAGCCTTCAGCTATCTGGGAAAAGGTTGGTGGAGGGTCTCTCTCAAGTAATCTGGATGTTAGTGTGGTACCCTTTGGGTGACATACGAAACGTTCACTCCTGGGTCATAGTCTCTAATGCGACTGAGATTGCAAACATCCTAAAAAACAGTTCTTTTCGTAAAAAACTCAAACAAACATTCAAACTCTGTTTTTGTCCTCTTGGACCCTTAATCAGGAAACCCTTTTCAGAAGGAGATAAAAAACTGTCAGACAAGCTTGTGTCTTCCGTAGCCCGAACTACGTTTGCTCTGATCTTTCATGCCGTATGAAAGTACGTAGGCACGAGATGTGATATCTCGGCGAGCAACCTTCCCCCCCTTAACCCGTAGTTAGGCGAACTACGTTGACTCTGATTTCTCGTTCCAGACGGGAATACGTAGGCATAAAGTGTGATACTTTGCCGAGTCATTTTCTTTTCTTTTTAACCCAGACCTGTAGAGTAGATAGAATAACACACCCTTAGATAGAAAACAAGCGTGGATCCCATCGAGTACGACGGACGTGAGGGGTGCTAATACCTTCCCCTTGCGTAACTGACTCCAGAATCCAGGATTTGGTTGCGATGACCACTCCTTTCCCTCTTTGCGTTAGGTTTACTCTTAGCGTTTCCTTTCCCTCCTTTGGGATAAATAATGCACGGTGGCGACTCTTCTATCATAGCCGGCGCCGATTTTCACAGTAGCGACAATCACTATACTCACAGAGCATCTCAACCAATCTTTGCTTGATGTCACTTTGCAATGCAGTACCTATCCGAACATTCCTCACAACTTCCTCAGCACCTAAATTAATAACCTCAATTTCCTCTTAATGAGGCAGAATAACCTTTTCTTCCTGTTTCAAGAATCTAGCCAGCTCTTCTGGTAAGTCTTCATCTCCATCAATCTCTTCTTCAGCTTGAAATATCGGATTGTCGAAGTCGAAGCGAGTCATAGATGTCTCTGGCACGGTGTCATTTGCAATGTGAATCCTGCAATGATAATGGTTAAATGCTTAAAATGATATGCAAAACAAGCACAAAGCCACGTTGCCATTTTATTGTTAAATATAAAACATGAAAAACAAGGATCACAATATTTGAATGCAGAAAAACGCCCTTTGATTAATTGAAAAAGATTGTGCAAGCATAAACAATAAGGCCCTGAAGACAAAAACCACAACCATTATGCTCCGGGTAGAACATAGGGTTGTACAATAATCAGAAAAAAAAGGTATTACTCTTCCGTTGTCACTTGAATGAATTCCTCGATAGACCAATTGTTGAGGCTTTGTCCTGGAACGCATGACTGAATCCACGAGTCCATATCATAATCGCTATCCCCGTCTTCCTCTGAAACAGTGTTGACCCTCTTGAAGATAACCCCGCCTTTGGTAAACTGTACCGGCCCTTTGTAGCGTGGTGCACTCTGTGAGGATGACGAAGAAGATGGGCGGTATCCCAGACCAAACTTATCCTGCTTATGGGGTATATCCAACACTTGACCCCAACCTGGTGCTGCCCCAGCCTGCACTGCTGCTTGGGCCTCCTTGAAGGATGACATAGCCACTTCAGGCGCTTTGCTCACAGCAGACACTTTATCTTTAATTTGTACCATCTCAAACGCTTGATAAGAGTCTCATGGATTTCACCATCCACCTCAGCATATTTAAACAAAGACAAATGACTGATCATTATATCTTCCTCTCCGCATACAGTGACAACGCTGCCACCCACTATGTACTTGAGCTTCTGGTGCAGCGTGGAAGTTACGGCTCCCGCTGAGTGAATCCATGGACGACCCAACAAACAGCTATAAGCAGGCTGAATGTCCATAATATAGAATAGCGCATCAAATACTTCGGAACCCACCTGAATAGGCAATGTCAGCTCTCCAAATACAGATCTTCTGGTACCGTTAAAAGCACGTACTACCAAGTCACTTGGCGTACACGTTATACCACGAGTGTCCAATTTCACCAGTGCCTTTTTTAGGAAGCACATTCAAAGACGATCCTGTATCTACCAGCACATGAGACAGGACGGTTCCACGACATTCAATTGAAATATGTAACGCACAATTATGATTCCTGCCCTTCGGGGTCAAGTCCAAATCCGTGAAACCTAGCCCATTCCCTGTGTTGACGTGCACTACAACCCCTTCGAGTTGGTTTACAGAAATCTCTTGCGGCACATAAGCAGTATTCAATATCCTCAACAACGCATTCTGGTGCGCTTCTGAACATAGAAACAACGACAGAATAGAGATTTTAGAGGGAGTCTGTTGCAATTGATCAACTATCTTATAGTCACTTTTTCTTATCAATCTCATGAACTCCTCCGATTCCTTCTCCCAAGAACTCTTCTCACCAGCTTGAGAAGTTTCTTCCACCACAACTTTCTTCCCCTTATCAACTCTGTCAGCGACCACTTCAGGTGATGAGAACACTCTTCCGCTTCGAGTGATTCCCCCAGCTCCAACTAGATTATCCACAGAATCAGTCGACAAACTCTTCAATTCCTGTTTCTGCCCATTACAATATACCTCCGCTCCGTAGTTCCACGGAATTGCTTTAGTACTCTCATACGGCACAGAACCAGCTTTGGTGATGATAACAATTGGCGGCCTCGGTGCAGAAATAGTTATATTTTTGTATGGAATCGAGATCGTTGCAACCTCATTCCTTTCTTCAACCATTACCTCTTCAGACTTCTTCTCAGCAATCCGGTCAAACTGCAACATTCCATCATTCATCATATCCTGAATACAGCTCTTCAGTTTTGTACATCCCTCGGGATAACTCAAACATTCAGCACACGATTCATTACAACCCGGGAATATCCCTCCCTTCAATAACCTTTCCTTCACAAAGCCCAGCGGTGTCTTCAAATCATTGACATCTGACACCAGCTTCAAACTCTCATCTTCAATGATAGCATTGATCCCGGCTGCCCCATGGTTGGGCATGGGGTTCTGCACGACATTGGGAGCGTCGTGAGAAAAGTTTATTGCCTTGCTATCCACCGAATCCTGAACTTTGTGTTTAAAGGCCTTGCAATTGTCGATATTGTGCCCAGGTGCCCCGGAATGGAACTCACAATGAGCATTCGCATCATAACCGGGTGGTGGTGCACCTGTCAGAGGAGCTAAAGTTCTCTTTTGTACTAATTGCAACTGTAACAAGTGCTGAAGCAATTGGGAATAAGGCATCGAAGGTGCATCAAATTGTCTATTTGTTGTCCGACTCTGATCTTGAAACCTTCTATAACCCTGTTGATTCTGCTGTTGCGTTTGTTGCTGTTGCTGTTGAGGAACGGCTGGAATCGTGATACTAGCAACCTGTTGATGCTGCTGATGGTTTTACACTGATCGTTGATATCTATTCCTTCGGGAACTAGATACTGAATTGGTCTCGCCTTCACGCTTCTTATTACCAAACACCTTTTTACCTCCTCCTCCATATGAGGACACTTCACCAGATTGGATTTTTCCCAACTTTATACCATTTTCTACTCTCTCCCCAGTGATAATCAAGTTAGAAAAGCTACCAGACATGCTACTGATAAGCTTCTCATAATAGACACCAGGAAAAGTGGCCACGAACATATCAATCAGCTCACACTCCACCATCAGAGGCTGCACTCTTGCTGCAAGCTCGCGCCATCTCTTGGCGTATTCCTTAAAGCACTCACTAGTCTTTTAAGACAAATTTTGGAGTTGGACCCTATTAGGAGCAAGGTCGCTATTATACTGATAGTGTTTCACGAAGGCTTCAGCTAAGTCTCTCCAACTGCGGATATTAACAGGTTCCAGTCCCATATACCACTCAAGTGAGGGTCCAGACAAGTTGTCTTAAAAAAAGTGCATGAGCAATTTTTCGTCCTCTGAGTAAGCAGACATTTTGTGGTAACAAGAACGCAAATGGACCCTTGGGCAAGTAGTTCCCTTATACTTGTCAAGGTCAGGGACTTTGAATTTCAGCGAAACTTTCAAATCCGGGATTAGCCCCAGATTGGCCATGTCTAGCCCCATGGAGTTCTGATTTTCAAAAGATATCGTCTTTTCTTCAATCAGCCTAAACCTTTTATCAGCCTCATACGGTAGTCCAACACTGATATCTTGCATAGAAAATGCGTCTTCCTGCTGGTCCTCATCCCATTGAGGAAAATTGTTGTCATGCATAGCACACACCACTTCAGGGATTCCACCTACGTTGCCTCCGCCCGGAGGGATAACTGTTGTAGGAATAGCATGAGCATGTGGCGTACCATCACCACAAGGAGGATTAGCAGTAGTTCCTCCGTGAAGCACACCATTATTGTCAACACGAGTAATCAACGGCTGGACCAGAGTCCTTAGTTGCTCCTGGCCATTTACCACACCCTGCATCAGCTCCATAAACTGAGCCATCCTGTCCCTCTTCTCTTGCATCCCAGCTTGCACTTGTTCCATAACTCTGCGTTGATTCCCTCTGGTGGCGTAATGGTGAACTGTCTGATTGTCTATCCTGAAACAAGCTAACAAACCAACAGGAATAAGATCAATGGTTCCGCTGCACCTGCTATGCAAAAAATGCTATGAAAAATGCAGACATGTATATATGCATTAGGGACGTTTCCCCTTGATTCTAGTTCCTGCGCAAACAACGAGACATAGGAAAACCCATAGTCAAGCTTATAGCCAAACACTTCATACATACAAGAAAAAGCCCAACAGGCAAGGTACAAGCATACAACTGAGTACAAAGAATCAACGGAAGGACCTCAGCCAACAGGTCTGGTGATGGTCAATACAAACATAAGCAACAAGCTACAAAGGAAATGAAAGACATCAGGTACAACAACGAGCACGAAACTCCTCCAACAGCTCCTGTGTCTCAGGATGTTCTGGTCTGACGAGTAACCCCTGAATGAGCGCCTCTCTCTGTCCGATAGTGGTCTGTAAACCCTCAGCATAGTCTTCCCAGGCTCCCTCACCAAAGAATTCCTCTATCTTGCACCTCTTTGAATCAATCCTTAGCTTGTAATCCTCCAAGGTTTCCAAAGCTTCATTCATTCTACAATCACTGTCACATCTGAGTGAAGCTTCATCTGCAATTCTCTCATCCTTCACCCTGAGCTGAGTCTTCAGTCTAAAAATCTGTTGCTTCAACTTATCCTCACGCTCCTTGTTGTTGGAAAGAGTAGCATTCCACTGCTCATTGAACTTGGAAATATGCAGATAAGCCCTATCTAAGTCCTTCTACTTAGAGGCGAGAACATCACTAACAGCTTTCAGATCTAAACCCAAACATTCACGAGAATGAGTCTCCTTGGTCAAATCTGTACCCAACCTGTTCACAAGCTCAGTCTGCCTCTTAGAATAGTACACAGCTTCAATCTTCTCACTTCGGAGCCGAATGATCTCTTTCTCCAACTCTTCATTAGCCTTGCGCAACTCTTCTTTTTCAAACCATAACTGGTTGTACCTCGGGATGTCAACAGTGATAGGTTCCTCAATCATCAGAGGATACAGAGGCTCGACAGAAGGAAAAGGCATCAAAAACTTGGTAGCTCTCTCGCGAATCCAAGTCAGATAAGGATCGTAGGCCCTACTGTTACTCTTCCCTAAAAAAGCCTTCCCTTTCTTGTGAACACTACTCCAAGCTCTCTCCGTTCTAGCCAAAGTATCACCCTCCAGCAATCCAGTGAGATACAGAGATTCCTGTATCTCCTCTTCCTTATGAGGTCCTCTCAGCGTGTATCCAAATTGCCTAACTAACAAAGATGGGTTATAGTTGATGCACCCTTTCCTTCCGACCAATGGGAGGTTAGGAATTCCACCACAACTATAAACAATGTCTGTACCAAGCAGGTCTTTGTCAAACCAGATAATATTCTCTGCAGACAATCCCATCAACCTTTCTGACCATTCTGAAGTACCAGCAGTAGCAACAAATGGACCTGTCTTAGGAAGATGACTAGCAAACCACCTGTACAACAAAGGAATACAGCAAGATACGTTCTTTCCCCTCCGGTTCTCATTTTTGTGGTGAACAGAATGATAGACGTTGCCCAAAAGTGTAGGTACTGGATTCCCTAAAGCAAAAATGTAGAAAGCATCTATGTCTATAAAATCCGGAAGGTTAGGAAACAATATGATACCATACATACAAAGAGCTAAGATGGCGCTAAACACGATCCAACAACCATCTTTGGCGAACTGATGAGCCTTATCAATCATAAAAGGTAAAGGAAAACCAGGCATCCCACTCCTCATGATCAACTTCCCTTCTAACTCTGAAACATCCAAATGTAGAGCAGCAACAACCTTATCCAGATCGGGCTCAGCATTAGTGTGATAGAATGGCATCCAGTATAAGCTAGGAACACCCAATAGCTCAGAATACTCCTCTAAGGTAGGCGCCAGAACATAATCCGAAAAAATAAAACACCTCAGTTGTGCATCATAGAACTGCAGGAGAGTATAAAGACCACCTATCTCACATACTGAAGGCTTGTAGACACATCTCAATAGTTTGCCATAAGATTGCTTGAAGTCTTCCATCACTCTCTTGTCAGCCATGGCAATCAAACTCAGTAAAGAACCAATATCCAGAGTTGGAAACTTGTATGCCACTGTCTTCTTCAAGGGCTTCATATCATAAGTAAGGGAACAAGATCACTAGAATCGAGGAGGAAATATGCACCTGCAACATAGATACATGTCAATGAAAATGCAGATGAAAATGCACATGCAAATGCAAACAGGGGATCAAGATTGTTGTGTTGTTGATCGAGAAGGACCAGCGCTCCACTTTCGCAAGAACATAACACTGTCATTAGGACCCCTTGTATCAGGAACACAAATTCACACTCCAAAGAAAACTGGGTAGTCTGAAAGTCAAGGTTTCCTGCATAACCCAATCCCTCTCACAGGTATGGACCTATCCATCAATAAGGTTCGGCATCCTATGCATTCATCAGCGTCATAGACTTTCAAGAAACAATTATACGTTCACCATTTCTGGTTTGGCATCATAATCTCTCGAAGAGGCCTCACTTAGCTGAATCACAAATGATCGGTCCCTAGAGTCGACAATCCTCAGATCCAAGATCCCCTCAAGTCCTAAGGACCGGAAAGGAACTCATCAAAGAGAATCTCGTCTGAGCATGAATTTCATGGGAACTTGTGCATGCTAAGCATACAAGTTCACCACTACTTTCCACTACTAATGCTATGTTTGTACTCTAGCTCGGGTCCGGCTTATCTCTCAATGGAACATCCCCTCCCCCCAACAGCACATCAAAACTGATATATACAATGCTGAAAGTAAATGCGGGAAAGTAAAGTACAATACATATATACATACACCCAAAATAAAAAACCAAGCGTTAGGATTGACTCGCATAGGGGATGTTCCTGTCCCCGCAGAGTCGCCAGCTGTCGCATCGTTGCGAAGAGGGGCCGGCAAGGACAGAAGAGTCGCCACCGTTCGTCATTGATCCCAAAAGAGGGAGAGGAAACAATCAGAGAAAACCTAACGAAAAAGGGAGAAGACAAGTCATCGCAACCATATCTTGGGTTCAGGAGTCGGTTACGCAAGGGGAAGGTTTTAGCACCCCTCACGTCCGTTGTACTCAACGGGATCCATGCTTTGTTGTCTATCTAAAAAGGGTGTTTACTATCTAAGCTACGGCTCAGGGACAAAAGAAAATAAAAGAGACTCGATAGAGCATCACCGTTCCATGCCTACGTATTCCCTCGTGCAATGGGAAAGTCAGAGTCAACGTAGTTCGGCTAACTACGGGTGAAAGTGGGGAAGGTTGCTCACCAAGACATCACCGTCTTGTGCCTACGTATCCTCGTTTGGTACGAGAAATCAGAGCAAACGAAATTCGGGCTAACGAGAACACCGGTTGGTTCAAAGGTTTTTAGGCCCGAGTAGGGTTAAAACTTAGTTCTAGCAATTAGGTGTATGCAGCTCGACCATTGGAGACTTAGGCATTACCTGTTTGCGGTAGAACCAAGAGTTAACAAAACTCTCCTTATGTAAAAGGTTTTCCAAATTAAGATCCTGAAGGATAAAAAGGTTTGAAGTTTATTTTTGTGTTTTTTAGAGAAGAAGTGCATTGATTATTGTTTGTAATTCATGTTGCACTAAAGACTATGACTTAGGAGCGAATGCGTCGCATATCGTCCTAAGGACGTACACTAAACACTCTAAGCAATTGAGAGGAAGCCCCCAAATCACCATTCTCCAAGTACTTAAGACTCGTAATGTACAACATTCATTAACCTTTATTAAGTGTTTTAAGAGAATTTGAAGGTGAGAAGAGAGAGACACTCTAAAGGGAGACTAAGACTCAACCTAATGTTCTCATGCAAAGTGTACCTATAATTGAGATGAAAGGGAATGCTACCTAATGTTATCATGCATGGGTTCAAGCCTAAGGTCTATCATAATCAACCTTGAACAAGTAAGATTAGAGGTCCTAAGGGAACATGGCAAAGAGGAAAGAAAAAGAAGAAGGAAGCATGAAATAAGGAAGATGCAAGTATGCAAACATGTAATGCACAATTAGAATGAAAGTGAGGGAGGAAGAACGTTTGGGGCAGTAGCCTCCACAAGCACATCTCAACCTCAAGCAATGCATATGAGAGATGCAAAGAAGAAGGGTAAAATAATTCACATAAAAGAGAGCAAACAAGTGCACAAAAATGGGATGAAATGGGAGAATAAATCCTACAACCATTTGTCATCAACCACAATGCCTAAAGGCAAACCAAAAGAAAGGGAAGAAGCTATGATCAAATGAGAGAATGGGAGGCAATGTGAGGACATCAAGGAACTCAAATGGGCAACTCAACCATAGATAAACTCAATGATCATGCAAGAACACACAAGAGAAGTCCTCAAAGAATCACCATTCATGATATGCTTCAAGTACCTCCAAAAGAGAGACTAAACCATCTCAAATGGGACTCTAAGGTCATGGGGAAGAGGCAAAGATGAGAGGAGAAAGTACATAAACCAAATAAAGAAAATCACAAAAGAGAATGCAGGCATAGGCATGGAAGAAGACCTAAGTCTTAAGCACATTCAACACTTGAACTTCAAGTGGAAAGCCTAAAAATAAATGCAAATCTCAACAAGCAATGAACAAGTTTATGACCTAAAAATGAGCATTCAAATACCTCAACATGTTAGAAGTATGAATCAACAAGAATTTAGAGCTCAAGAGATCCATAGAAGTCATTTCCCATTCAAACTAGGTCAAGTGTTTGTATGAACCTCTCTTAGAAGTAACTTGACTTGCAAGTTACCTCAAAAATAGGAAAAAGGCTCAAAAATAACCAAATAAAATCTGAAATGAACATCAAAGAGTTGGCAACCAGAGGCCAAAAGATTACAATCAAAGTCACTTCAAAGCATCATCAAAGAATTTGATTCACAAGGATGCTCCACTTTGAAGGAGGATTGTCGAGGGTCAAAAGAAATGACTTAAAACTCAAACCAAAAGAAGTCAAACCAGGGGAAAAAGTGTCCTCAAAAACCATTCAACTCATTATTGAAATGAGAAATGATTTTCATTCATTGGAGCAAAAGATTAGATCAAGAACAAAATATGAAACCAAATGAACAATTAAAAGATCATTTAAAAACACCTTCAAACATTAATTCCCATTTTAATTGAAAAATAAAACAAAAATGAAAATAAAAATTTCCAAAAATTAAGTGACACATTAAAGTGTCTAAAAATATTTTTTAGGGGAATTTATCATGTTTAGAGCTATTTTTAAATATCAAAAATGAAAACAGAAACTAAAATAAAATAAAAATAAAAGAAATAAACAGGGCGTGGGAAATAGCAATTATCCAAGGCAAAACAGTTGGGATGGATCCCAGGGGGGTGCCAAAAGCACGATGAGCCCACCTCACTCAGCCAAGTGAAACGCAACATTTCACTTATGACTTGGTAGTCAACCAAAACACGCAAGCAAGTCAGCTCTCATCTGAGTCGTTCATCAAGTGAAGTCAACAAGTCAATGAAATCACACGTTGGATCGCCTGAGACTAAACCAGATGATGGAGCTACAGTCTCCGGTCATCTTCTCCGGCGCACCTGGCCGGAGCTAGGATCTGAAACCTAACCAAACAGCATGAAATCTTATACCAATCTCAAGGGGAACTCACGTAGATCATAGATCCACTGTCCAAATTCAATTATCACGCAAGAATAAAGAGAACCAAATGATACAAATTTCAAGCATCAAATTGAAATCATCATAAACACAACAAGAAACCATCCAGAATTTGCCTACACATGTAGGACTTCAGTTTACAACAGAAGTGGCATGGAATTGATGCATATTTTGAGTGAAATTTGGAAAATAAGAATACCTAACGGGGTCTCTCTGTTGGAGCTTCTAATTATGCTTAAGCTTGCTCAAAACTATCCAGATCCACTCAATGAAGTTCAGGGAAGATATTGCTTGCTTTGAATTTCCTGGAAATTGCTTCAATCTGGATTCACGATTTTGAAAATGCTCTTCACTCTTCGACTTGTGCTCAAGCTCTTCTTCCACGAAAATGGCTGAATGAATGTTCAAAGTTCATTTGGAACTTTTATATGTTGGATCTAGAGGCAATTGGAGGCCCAATTTGGCCTGATTAGAGTGCAATTCAAAAATGACCAAAATGGAAATTCAAGCTTCATGCACACGTAAATTGGCTCCAATTTCCTTTGAAAATGATTCAAACCAGTTGTTGGGAGCTTGTAGTATTCATGTGGATGAAAATTGATCCTTAATTTGATCCAAGGGTGGATATTGGAGGTGAAACTTATTCTTGAAGTAAGCTTGAATTTGCTCGTGGATTTGTTTGCATACCTCAAATCCAATTTTTGCATTCTCCTTGTTATGATATTGTGACTCAAAATAAGCACAAACATGACATGAAAATGAATTAAAACCAATTCAATTTAATTCATGACTTTAAGTTCAAATTTCTATTGAATTTCTTCACCAATCTTCATATCCATGCCAAATCCATGACAATTTGATGTTCCATGATGGAATTGAGATCATTTGAAGCAACTTTCATGTTGGGAAAGGTTTCATTTAAAGTGCATAAGATCATGAAAAAGACCTATAATCAAAATGACCTATAATCTCACTTTCCCAAAATACCCCTGCCTTGTAAGCTTCATAACTTGAGTTCTACAAATGAGATGAAGGACTTCTAGGACTTTTTGGAAATCTAAGATCATGAGGAATAACTTTAATGTTCAACAAAAGTTGAGAAGAAACATGATTCTGGGTCAAAAGTGCCTTGGAAGTTGGTTGACTTTTGTTGACTGAAAATATGGTTCATCTGAGACCCATAACTTGCCAGCATCATAACATGAGTTCTAGTACTCAAAAGAAATCTAGTAACATGATCTACAAGTTTCATGTTTATGTCAAAGTGAGATTACACTTGTGTCTTGAGATATGTGTTCTTGAAGTTAGGCATTAAATAGGGGATTTTACACTGACAAACCTTTGAAACCCTAATTTAGTAACTTCTCATACTCTTGGTTCTTCTTGAATTTAGCTTGAAATAACATCTTAGATTCCTCAACACAACTTTCTATGACTCCAAAGACTTAGAACTAAGTCTTAATCTCCTTCAAATCCTCAATAGATCTTGCACTAGGCAGATGAAACCATAGGTGTACAGTCCTTTGACTGCAACCTCTTGCACATGATATAACAATTTGCATAAGCTCTACAATGGATCTCAAAGCACTCAATGAGCTTCACAACATGTCATATCCTTATCCATGAACTTGTGATCCTTAGATGATCCTCAATTGGCCTCCAAGATAAGAGATAAGCAATATACATCCATTCACTTTCTCAAAGAGCTTTGACCAGCTTCTGATGACTTGATGAGAACTTAAACGTGTTTGGAACCCTTGACAAACCTTCTCTTGCTATGCACACCTCTTGTTCCCCTGCAAATGAACAATGATATGCAATGCAAATGCTAGAACAATGCAATGAAAACATAAGCCAAGTAAAGAAAAGGTTGGGCAAATTTTGGGGTACAACAATTATCTAACACTCTCTCCCCCTTTTTAGCCACAAATTAAGATCAAACTAATAAAATAGTATAGATCATAACGAGTAACATTACACATGTTTGGGGTTATTACAAAAACTGCTCATGAAGAGCATCACAAATTCATGTTGTCATTTTAAACAAAATCTAAACTAAGGAAAAGACATCACTAGCCACACCAGCACCAGCAGCACACCCACATCATCCCAAGCAATCACCAGCCTGATCCCCATAGCAGTCCATCAGCACACTAGTCTTCCTTAGCAGAACTGGAACTAGCTTCTTCAGCATCCCCATCACTGGTTTCCTCAGAATTATCACTAGCCTTTTTAGCATCTTCATCACTGGCTTCCTCAGACCTGTCATCAGCTTCTTCTAATGCAGCATCTTGGTCACCATCCTCTCTTGAACCATCATCCTTTTTCTCTCCATCAGAGTCAGTGAATTCAGGATCCTCATCCAAGAGACTTGATTAAATTTTCAAGATTTTTCTTCCTTGTGTCCAACTCATTGCAAGTTTCTTTGAACATTGCAATCACCTCAGCTTTTCTTGTCTTGGCACTCCTCTTGGATGTTTTAGCTGATGTCATGACAATGTCAGGAACATGTGTCCCTTGAAATAGCTTGTGATGAAAGGACAAAGGGCTTTCTCTCTTGGATGTTGTGTCACTCTCTTTGAGAATATTAGGATACTGATGCAAGATTATTCCACTGATGAGGGAAGGAAATCCAATGGGGCCTTTGACATTATAGCTGCCAGCATGCTTCATGGTCTGATAAAAAATGTAGGTTCCATAATTAACTTTGGCTTTAGTCCCCACAGCATAGATAAATTTCCCCAGGACATTTGCCACAGTTGACTTATGATTTGTGGGCACCCAATTGGCAGCTCCAATCTTGTGTAGCATCCCATATTTTACACTCAGCTTACTGGCAACTAACTTTCCTTTTGATGGCCAACTCTTAATCTGGTTGGCTGTTATCTGTTGCACCCTAAAATGTGACCAACTTTTCTTTACCTAGCTTATGTTTCATTTCATTCACATTAGCATTATCATTTGCATTTCATTGACATGTATGCAGGAGATCAAGAGGTATGATTATCAGTTAAGAGCTATACAAGACTATGAAGCCAGCTAAGAAGGTTATTCAAGTGTTCAAGGGTTGATATCCTTGTTAGAGAAATTAAAAGATCCTCAGAGAGAGTGATTGAAACCAAGTATGTGTGTCTCCTAACTTGAAAGTTGTGGAAAGCCATCAGATGATTCTGAAGGCTTGAAGTTGGACTTGAGGTCTTGAGAGAGCTCATGAGAAGTGTTGAAGATCACCTTGAGGCCTAGACAGGTCATTGTGCAAGATTGAGAAGGCTCAGCCATGAGTGGTGTAGCTAGGGTTTGACTGGGTCAACCCTAAGTCAACTGATGATTTGAAGAAGGTTGAGACCTAATCCAAGAGCCATGTGATCATGTATTGATGCATAAAGATGTTCTAAGGATGATTCCAAGGTTAACTCATCATGATTGAAGAGTTTGAGAAGTTTCAGGCTAGGGTTTCTAGGACTTGACAGTGTAAAATTCCCTAGTTTGACCCCTGACTTCAAGACTATTTAACTCAAGATATGATTTTCATCTCATCTTGACCCCAACATGATTGTTGTAGAGCATGGTCTTAGATTTAATTTGAGTACTATAAGTCCTTGATAGGGTTTATAGAACTCAAGTTATGAGCCAGACAAGTTACAGGCCATCTGAGGCATGTGAATTTGGAGCTTGAAAGTTGTCCAACTTGCATGATACTTTTGCCCTAAAAGGATGCTTACTATGAACATTTGGTCAATATGAATGTTGTTCCTTATCCTCTTACCTTTCTAAAGAGTACTAGAAGTCCATGATTAGATTTGTAGAACTCAAGATATGGCTTTGACAAGTCAAGGGTATTTTGGGTATTTGGGCATTACAGGTCATTTTGAATCATAAGTCCATTTCACCATCTTGCAAGCCTCAAATGGATTTTTGTTCAACATAAAAGTTGTTCAAAATGATGTTTTTAGCTAGTCCAAGTATCAAGAGTCCATTGATATGGATTATATAAAGCATTGGTGGAAGAAAGTTCATATAAAGGCCATTTTAATGAATTAAAATGAGAAAATTCAAAACAATTGAGAATAACATGTTTTCAAGTCAAATTTGTAGTCAATTTGAATGGAATTGATATTCTAAAGAGATTGAAATTATTACATTTTTGATTTGAATTCCATAACATGGCCATTTGGAAGGTTGCTTCACAAATAAGAAACATATCCAACATACTCCATAGATTGAAATCAAGGGAGGGAAACCACTTCATTACATTCCACAAGGCTTAAGTGAATCATTTGGGCTGATTTTGAAGAGTGAACAAGGCTTCAATGCACATACCAACATTGAAATTTTGAAGGAAAATGAAAATCCAAAATTCACAAATGGGCTTGGTTTGGGCCTCCAACTCATTGAAACAGAATATAAATATGATTTAGAACATATTAGGAAGCTTCTAGTGCCCATTTTCGTGGAGAAGCCATTGGAGAGAAGTGAAGAAGAAAGCTTGGAATTGAAATTTCATTTTGGAGAATCAAGAGTTTTCAATAGGAATTGAGCATCAAGAATCATCCACCATTGATCACTGAAGGCTTCTGCACGATTTGGAAGAGAATTGAGGCTTGAATCCACTGTAATCCGAGTTCAAAGCCAGGTTTTAACTTCTTGAAATCTCTCTCTGTTTGTGTGTTTTTAATGAACTAGAAGCATGCGGTTAGGTTCCCCTATTGGTCTAGATGGATTCTGGATGATCAATTTTAACTTTAGAGACAATTTAGGGTTAACACCATTTTCGGTTGAGATTGATATCTCACGATCCTTGCGTTTTTAGAAGGAATGAGTGGTATGGTTGAATTCCTGGTGAAATTTAGGACAAGATTCATGTAGAGATCGTGGCGAATGGTTGAGCGTAGATGAAGTTAGGGTTGCGTGATGGTGGCCGGAAAAGCCACCGGCAATGGCCTTCGCGCGCGCAGGTTTGAGAACTTGCAGGTTTGAAAAGGTAGGATAGATAGTCTTGACCGTCCATTCGGGTGGAAAGCTTGACCCGGTCTCTCAATCCAAGCGCTCACGTTGAGCCACGTACCCTCCCCCTCAAAACGCACAGTTTTGGTTAGTGAATAACTCAGGTCTTGTAGCTTCGTTGTATACACCAAGAGAGAGCGAGTTCGAATCCTCGTGTGCTTCTTTTTCTTTTGATTTTTGTGAACTGAATTGAACCATGAGGAATTGTTTAAGCGTTGGGCCTTAGCATCAGTTGCTTTCAACACCCCTCACCCTTAGGCCCAATGAGATTTACAACATGAAAGGCTTACTCAGTGCACCCCCCCTGGTTTTTTTTCTTGAACTGAGTTGATACTCAGATGGGCCTAACGCCCAGTTGCTTCTAACACCCCCCATTCCCTGGGCCCAAGCGCTATAGTTGAATTTTTGTTGCTGACTGCACCCTCCCTTTATTTCTTTTAATTTTGTTTACTTTTAATTTTTGTTTTCATATTGTTTGATTTTAATTCCCAAAAAATAGTATAAATTGATATTAAATCTTGATAAAAATTGTAGATGAAATTTAAAATGTTTAGATTTGTGTCATGATTTTATTTTCCATTTTTCATGCATTTTCATTTTATTGCATTTTTTTTAGTTTATATGAGCTTAATGGTGAAATATTGATGTTGTGATTTTGTCCATTTTCTTTCTCCCTTATGGTTCTGAATTTGATCTTGATTTTTTGTATGCTGTTTGAGTACACATTGATCTTGCCTTGTGATTTTTATCATGATTTTTAGATGATTGTAAATATGCTTTTAGTGTAGTTGTTTAGGAGTGATTTTCAACTAGTTCCCCATTTTACAAAGTAATTTCAGTTTAGGTGATCCAAACTTAGAAAGTTTCATAGATTAACATTGTAAATAGTCATTAGATGATTCTAAATAATGTAGTCCGTTCTTGATAGATTGGTAAGTAGGTAGAGATCCCTTTAGAACTTTTCCATAGCCTTGATAGAGCTTTTGATGCCCCTAGCTTAGGTGAACCTTGTAGCTAGTTTGTAGGGTTTCTCTGGAGTGCTGTGTTGCCTTCTATCCTCTATATGATTTCTTCCTTGGGCTTTGCCCTACATTCTCCATTCAAGTCTTGAAGAGGAACCCTCCTGGGAGAGCCTAATCCTTCCTTTGGTTGGATTCTGTGCATTCCTCAGGAGGTTGAGCCTTGAATTGACATTCCCTAGTATAGTACATTCCTTTGGTTTATACTATCTTTATCCTTCAAGGCTTGATGAGGAGCCCTCTTGGGAGAGCCTAATCCTTCCTTTGGTTGGATTCTATGCATTCCTCAGGAGGTTGAGCCTTGGATTTACATGCTTGGCATGGTATATTCCCTTGGTTTATACGCTGTCATCCATCTCAAAGTCCTTTTCTTAGGATCCCTCTTGGGAGAGCCTAATCCTTCCCTTGGTTGGATTATGTGCATTCCTCAACAGGTTGAGCCTGAGATGGACATTATGTGTTGATACACTACAATCAGTTACCCTTAGATTGATATCTAGGACCAATACCCAGTCTTTTCTGTCCTATTGACATAGGATCCCTCTTGTGAGAGCCTAATCCTTCCCTTGGTTGGATTCTGTGCATTCCTCAAGAGGTTGAGCCCGTGATGGACTCTGGTATTGATATACCTCTAACCTAATGCAGCCTGGGATGACTTCCTTGTTTCTCATTATGGTTTCTCTCCCTTGTTTGATTTGCTTGATGCATTAGAATAAGTTCATGTTTAGATTATTTTAAGCTAGGAGCATGATTGCATTAGAGGTTGAGTTTCTCCCTCTGCTTGTATTTTTACTGTATGGTTTTGCTTGCTGGTATTCAGTAGAGCTTCGCTCCCTTGCCTGTGTGGTCTGTGGTTTGCTTGATGGCATTCTATTTTCTTCTATTATTTTTGCAGTTATTCATATCTGGCTTGAGGTTGAGACGAGCTTGTGGAGGCTGATGCCCCACACACATTTCCTCCCTCACTTGCACTGCATGCATTTTACTGTATATCTGTTTACTGTTTAAGCTGATGCTTTGTCTGTTTCTGTATACCTTTGCCATGACCCCCTAGGAGTCTCACTTCCTTTGACAAGGAAGTGATGATTAGAACTTTAGGTTGAAACCTATGCATGATAACTTCTAGGAGTTCCCTGTTTCAAACCTCAACCATAGGATGAATCCTTGGCATGACAACATTAGGGCTTGATAGTTTCCCCATAGAGTTCGTTCTCTTCTCATCTCAAACAACAGTAAAAAACATAATAAAGGAAAGTTAGTATAAGCGCGATACGAGCCTTAAGCTACTTGGTTAATGATGATTGAGCGGCCTCCTCTCAATTGTCTAGAATGTTTAGTATACGTCCTTTGGACGATATGCGACGCATTCGTTCCCAGGTCATAGTCTCTAGTGTTGTACAAACTACAGACAAACATAAAAAACAATTCTTCCGTAAAAAGACAGAAAACAAACTTCAAACCTTTTTGCCCCGTGGGCCCATAATTCAAAGGAAGCTTTTCTGAAGAAAAGAGTGTCGTTAAGTCCCAGTTCTACCACAAACGGTAACGCCTAAGTCTCCAAGGGTCGAGCTGCATACACCAAGCTACTGGAACTGTTTGTTAACCTTACTCGAAAAACAGATGAATCTGAAACCCCGTAATCCGTATTATCCCGAACTACGTAAGCTCTGATCTCTCATATCTGTTGAGAGTACGTAGGCACAATACTGATGTATTGGCGAGCCACCTTCCCCGTAACCCGTAGTTAGCCGAACTACGTTGACTCTGATTTCTCATTCTCTAATGAGAATACGTAGGCATAAAGTGCGACACTTTGCCGAGTCATTTTCTTTTCTTTTCAGACCAGCCTTGATAGGTAGATAGTTGAATAAACCCGTCAGATAAACACAATAAGCATGGATCCCATCGAGTACGATGGACGTGAGGGGTGCTAATACCTTCCCCTTGCGTATCCGACTCCCGAATCCAGACATTGGTTGCGATGACCTTGTCTTATACCTTTTCGTCAGGTTTTTCCGATCATTTCCTTTCCCGTTCTGAGGGATAAATAACGAAAGGTGGCAACTCTTCTGTTTTGCCGGCAGCTTATTTTCGCGGTAGCGACAGCTGGCGACTCTGCTGGGGACTTGATAGTTTCCTAGGATCCAACGTCCCTTATGTGAGTCAGTATGGGTATCCAACGTCCCCTGTGAGAGTCAATCCTAGCGCTTGCGTGTTTACCTTGATGGGTTGTGTTTATTTATCGCATTTTATTTTTCAGTATGATATGATTATCTGTGCTGTTGTGGGAGGGGCATTCTGATGAGTGAGAAGCCAGACCCAGGCTTGAGAACTACATAGTATTAGAGTGGGTTAGTGGAGGACATGCTTGCTTTGCTTGCATTAGTTCCCATGTAATCCATACTCAAAAGAGGTTCTCTTTGATGACTTCCTATCGGTCCTTTGGACTTGAGGGGCTGTCGGATCTAAGGATTGTCGACTCTGAGAACCGATCATTTGGGATTCAGCTAAGTGAGGCCGCTTCAAGAGATGATGATGCCACACCTCCTGGGTATCGTATCATCGTTTCTTGAAAGTCTGTGATGCTGATGACCGCATAGGATGCCGAACCTTTTCTGTGATTAGGTCCATACTTGTGAGCAGGGTCGGGTTTGTTGCAGGAAACCTTAACCTCCAGACAACCTGGTTTTCTTGACAGTGAATTAGTTTTGTTGGTATCAGAGGTTCTCATCATCAGATATGTGTTTGTTCTTGACAGAGCAGATTTATGGTCTGGTATCAAGGGTTATGATCATCAGAGATATGTTTGTTCTTGACACAGCAGAGTTGTGGTCCTTCTCCTTAACAGCACAGTCATCTTAATCTCCTGCCGCATGTTTGCATTTTGCATTGTTTGCATCCTCGTTTGCATATCATTAACGTGTGTCTGTGTTGCAGGTGCATATTTCTCCCCCTAGTTCTAGTGATCTTGATCCTCATGGCAGATATGGCATCTCTGAAGAAGACTGTGGCTTACAAGCTACCAACACCTGACATCCGAGAGTTACGGACTTTGATTTCTTTGGTTGATAAGACAGTGATAGAGAGTTTCAGAAAGAGTTATGGGAGACTTCTAGGTATTGTGTATAAGCTTCCTACATACGAGTTGAATGGCCTCTACGCCCTGCTGCAGTTTTGTGACCCACAGCTCAGATGCTTTGTGTTTCCAAACTATGTCCTAGCTCCGACCCTAGAGGAGTACTCTGACCTGTTGGGGTGCCTTTGTTGAATCAAATGCCTTATTACCGTGTTGAGGGTGAACCTAAACTGAGTAAGTTGACTGACGCTCTTCATGTAGATGAGTATGAGTTGGAAGGGATGGTATTCAGAAAGATTGGAGTTCATGGTTTCCCTTTTCCTTTCCTGATGGAAAAGGCCCGAAAGTTTGCCAAGAAGGGTCGTTGGGATGTATTTAATGCCTTCTTAGCCCTTTGCATTTATGGGATCGTGCTATTCCCAAGTCACCCAGACTTCATCGGTATGGATGCTTGCCATATATTTGCTTCCGGGAATCCAGTGCCCACTCTCCTCGGAGACGTCTACCATTTGGTTCACAGCAAAAATGAAAACAGAAAGGGGAAGAACGTGGCATGTTGTGCTCCTTTACTGTATAAGTGGTTTTCTAGCCATCTTCCTAAGTCGGGGCCGTTCATTGATTCTGCTAAGTCTTCACCTTGGTCTGCACGTTTGATGGGTTTGACTGCTGACAATATTATCTGGTTTGATAGAGATCTGCTGGGCAAAGATATTGTACATAGCTGTTGTGGCTTTCCTAACGTCCCCCTAGTCGGAAGGAATGGATGTATCAACTACAATCCCTCTCTGCTAGTACGAAAATTCGGGTATGCACTACGAGGTCCTCCTAAAGAGGAAGAGATACAGGAATCTCTGTATCTCACAGGGCTGCTTGAAGGTGACACTTTGGTCAAGGTACAGAATGCTTGGAGCAGAATTCACCGAAAGGGAAAGGTCCTGCTAGGAAAGAGCAACAACAAGGCCTTTGATCTGTATGTGGCTTGGGTCCGAGAGAGAGCCACCAAGTTTCTAATGTCGTTTCCTGCTGTGGAACCATTGTATCCTCCTGTGTGCAAAGAGCCTACCATAGTTGATATTCAGAGATTCAACCAGGTACTCCAAGAGAAGGAAGAGTTACGAAAAGCCAACGAAGAGTTGGAGAAAGAGATCGCTCAACTTCGGAGAGATAAAAATGAAGCCGTTTATACCTGCAAGAAGCAGACTGAGATGATCAACCTTCTGGGCGCCAATCTGACCAAAGAAACTGATGCTAGGGAACGTCTGGGGTTGGATCTAAAGTCAGTACATGACGTGTTGACCACCAAGAAACAGGATCTGGATAGAGTATACCGGAAGTTGACCCAATACGAGAAGGTGTGGAGCAGCACCCTAGCCAAATACAAAGAGCGGGAAGAAAAACTGAAGCAGCGAGTAGCCGAGCTAGAAGCTCAGATTATGGTGAAAGACAAGAAGATAGAGGCTGAAGCCTCACTGCGATGAGACGTCCAGTATAGATTGGTTGAGGCCAAGGCAAACCTGATGGATTGTCAACTTCGGGCTGATGCTAAGAGGAGTAGGGTGGAAAACCGTTTTGAAGAAGGTGTTTCTAGGAGCGTTGCCGAGAACCTCCCAGAGTCCATTAGGCAGAGGGACCTGCTGATCCAGGGTTTGCTTACTCAGCCAGATCATCCCGCTACAAAGAAGTTGTTAGAAGATTTTCGTGCCCGTGGCTGCACCTGATCTTTTTGTATTTTCTTTGTACATTTTATGCATTTATATGCTGATCACCGCCAGGTCTGTTGGTTGGGGTCATGCCTTGTTGCTTCAGTTGTATGTGATTACAGTTGTACGTTACCCAAGCGGGCTTTTCAGATGAATATATGAGGATTTTTGTTCCATGATTGGATGTTGGACTTTATTTGTCTCGGAAACTAGGATCGGGGGATGGGGGGAACCTCCCCAAGGCACAGACACACGTTTGCATTTGCATGAAGCATTTGCATGACGAGCACCTTGTCGTTTTTCTAACCCTTTGTGTATGCAGGTTATTCCAGGATTGACCGAAGACCGATCCACCGATACTTGACCAGAGCGAATCAAGCTAGAGCAATGGAACAAGTGCAAACTGACATCCAGGAACTCCGAGAGAGGATGGGCCACTTCATGGAGCTCATGCAAGTGGTTGCTAACGGCCAAGACCAGCTCAGAACATTGGTCCAACCTCTGATCTCAAGGGTTGACAGCAGCGGTGTGCTTCATGGAGGGAGCGTTCCAGTCCCTCCACCTGTTGAAACTCCTCAGGGTGGCATCCCCGTGACCGGGGGGAATGGAAGTGGTAGCGGCAATGTGATCACTAACATCGGGCCCAATGGTAATACGGCTGGCGTCGGTAATGGTAACTTTGAGGCTAATGGCAATACTGGACTAGGCAATGGCAACACAGGTGCTGGAAATCTGTATGGGCCTAATGCTACTGGATTTGCTGCTGGCAATGGCGTTCATCCATGGCTAGAAGATCGCCAAGAAGATTTTTTCTCACAGAGGAGTGCTGAGGGAGAACTGACTGCTGAGGCACGTCTGAGGTTTAAAGCACTCGAGGACAAAATGAAGAGTTTCGAGAACCAGAACACTATGGGGGTCGACATGACTAAACTGGGATTGATTTCTGATTTCAAGGTGCCTCCTAAATTTAAGGTACCCGACTTTGAGAAATACAAGGGCACCACCTGCCCTCGTGTCCACTTAAGGTCATACTACCGAAAGATGTCCGCTCACTCTGAAGACGAGAAGCTGTTGATGCACTTCTTTTAGGATAGCTTGTCCGGTCCATCCCTGGAATGGTATATGGGTTTGGAACCCACCAGTGTGTGCACATGGAAAGAACTTGCTGAGGCCTTTGTGCACCATTATCAGTATAACAGTGACTTGGCTCCGAACCGGGTTCAATTGCAGAACTTGTCACAGAAGAACAACGAGGGGTTCAAAGAATACGCCCAGAGATGGCGTGAATTAGCAGCTAGAGTTCAGCCGCCGATGGTTGAACGAGAGCTTGTTGAGATGTTTGTAGCCACTCTCCCGTACGAGAAACTGGTCAGTGGTATGTCAGGGAGTTTCTCCGATCTCATCATTACTGGCGAGCACGTTGAAAATGGGATCAAATTGGGGGAAATTCAGGGTGTTGATCTATCCTCAGCTGGAGGAGGAAAGAAACCATACAGTAACAAGAGGTGTGAAGGAGAGACAAGCACCGTGTCTAACGCTCGAAGGAAAGGTAAGGGCAAGTGCCAGTAGGTGGCTAGCATAACCATCCATGCAGTCCAACAACCCCAGCCGCAGCAGCAGCAGCCAAATCAGCAAGGGTACAGAAGGTATCAGAACAGAGCACCTCTGGAAAATCGTCACCTTGAGACACCACCCATGTCTTATGCTCAGCTATTACAAACTCTGCTCCAGTTACAGCTGGTCTAGAAAAGAACCCTGGCTCCCTTGACAGGGGCACCTCCGCAGGGTTATGACGCAAATGCAACATGTGATTTTCACTCAGGGGCACCTGGCCACACGATAGAAAACTGTAAGGCATTCAAGCACAAGGTGCAAGATATGGTGGATGCTAAAATCATCAATTTCTCAGATAATGTGTCGAATGTCACAAAGAACCCTATGCCGAACCATGGGGGAGGTGGGGTGAATTCCATTATTGAAGAAGAGAACTTATATTTATTAACTGATGTCAAGGATCTGAAGACACCGCTTAGCTTTGTTAAAGCCAAGCTGATGAGGAGAGGCATCTTTTCGGGCTGTGGAAAATTGTGTATGGGTTGTGCGATTCGTTCCGACGGCTGTGAGCAGTTGATAGTGGGGATTCAGAGTCTGATGACCGAAGGAATCTTGCAGTTTAGCCGAAGGGACGAATGTGGATCTGGAGAGGTAATGCTGAAGCAGGATGATGAGGTTGCCACCATCACCATCCCTCGCAAGACAATAACTATTTATGCGCCCAGGCCGCCCACAATCACCATCACAAAGGCTGGGCCGATACCTTTTGAAAGCACCAATGTTGTCTCGTGGCACTATGGGGCAAACGTCTACTGTAACAGATAGAAATTGGAACTGGAGCCATCTGGGCAGTCTGTGGATAACCTAGTGGGAACTAGCGGAATCACACGTAGCGGAAGAGTATTTGCTCCACCTGAGGTTGTGGTTGATAAAGTTGACAAAGTTGAGAAAACTGACAAGGGAAAGAGTAAAGTCGTTGAGGAAACCCCTCGTGGGGTAGAGAAGGACTTACTTGTAAAGGACGCTGAAGAGTTCATGAGGTTGATCAAGAAGAGTAATTACAAGATCGTTGATCACCTCCATCAAACACCTTCGAAAATCTCCATTCTGAATTTGTTGTTGTGTTCTGAGGCACATCGCAACGCGCTGCTAAAGGTTTTGAATGCCACGTATGTACCGTAGGAGATCTCGGTCAACCAGTTGGAGGGGGTAGTAGCCCACGTGAATGCTGGAAACGGGTTAGGGTTCACTGACCTGGAGCTAACGCCGAAGGGAAAAAACCACAATAGCGCCCTGCACATCTTGATAGAGTGTAGGGGAACAGTTATGTCCCATGTGTTGGTGGACACTGGGTCATCGCTCAATGTTCTCCCGAAGAAGGCATTGATGAAGCTAGATACAAGAGGATTGAAGAGGATTGATTTACACACCCAGTGATCTGGTTGTGAAGGCTTTCGACGGAACCAAGCGTCATGTCTTCGGAGAGGTAACTCTGCCAATCCAAGTTGGGCCGAAAACGTTCGACGCAGTATTCTACATCATGGACATCATGCCAACCTACAACTGTCTGTTAGGTCGGCCATGGATCCATTCTGCTGGTGCCGTGACTTCCACGTTGCACCAGAAGCTCAAGTATGCTGTCGGGGGCAGCATTGTAACTGTATGTAGCGAGGAAGATATAATGGTGAGCTATTTGTCGTCCTTCAAGTATGTTGAGATGGATGGGGAGATCCACGAAACCCTATGTCAGGAATTCGAAACTGTTAAGGTCAAAGAGGTGACTCCAGTAATGATTGAGAAACCGGAGATGACTCTCTCTTCCTTCAAGGAATCCCGGGCCATTGTTCAAGTCGGATCTACCCCGGGCTGGGGACAAGTTCTAGAAATACCTAACAAACAGGACAAGTTTGGGTTAGGATACTCTCCTACGGCTGAAGCCTCCTCTTCTCACAGTGCGTCGCGAGGTAAAGGGCCGATCTAGTTTATAAGTGGCGGGGTGATATTTGAAAGTGTCAACGCAGTGTCTAAAGACAGCGAAGACAGCGATTGCGACTTGGATTCCTGGATCCAGCCAAGCAAACCAGGCCAGAGCCTCAACAACTGGTCCATCAGGGATATCATCCAAGTGACAGGCAAAGAGTAATGATTTACTTTCTCCAATTATTGTACAACCCTATGTCCTACCCGGGGCATAGTGGGTTTACTGTCAGGGCCTTGTTTGTTTATGTACATGCATTTTACCAATAAATCAAAAGGCGTTTTTCTTCACATTCAAATGTTGTGATCTCTGTTATTCCTGTTTTATATTTGTTTCGAAAAACAATAAAATGGCAATAGGGTTTATGCTAACCTGCATATCCTTGTTTTAAGCTTAACCCTTGTTATTGCAGGATCCACATAGCAGATGACATCAACTCTGGACCTTCTACGACTCACTTCGACTTCGATTGCCCGATCTATCAAGCCGAAGAAGAGATTGATGAAGACGAAGACCTTCCCGAAGAGTTGGCCCGTTTGTTGAAACAAGAAGAGAAAGTCATTCTGCCTCACGAGGAAGAGATTGAGATTGTGAATTTGGGTTCTGAGGAACTTGTCAAGAACGTCAGGATAGGGGCTACATTGCAGAGTGATGTCAAGTAGAGATTGGTCGAGATGCTTCGAGAGTATATTGACATCTTTGCTTGGTCATACGAAGATATGCCCGGACTTGATACTGACATCGTGGTCCATCACTTGCCGCTGCGAGAAGATTGTCCTCCCGTTAAGCAGAAGCTTAGAAGGACACGACCAGATATGGCCGTTAAGATCAAAGAAGAAGTGCAAAAGCAGCTGGATGATGGCTTCTTAGCGGTCACTACTTACCCTCCGTGGGTCGCCAACATAGTGCCTGTACTGAAGAAGGACGGTAAGGTGTGAATGTGTGTCGATTATCGGGATTTGAATAGGGTGAGGCCTAAAGACGATTTCCCGCTCCCTCATATTGATGTGTTGGTCGAAAATACAGCTCAGTTCTCCATATTTTCGTTCATGGATGGCTTCTCCGGCTACAATCAGATCAAGATGGCGCCGAAGGACATGGAGAAAACTACGTTTATTACACCTTGGGGAACATTTTGCTACATGGTAATGCCTTTCAGACTGAAGAACGCAGGGGCCACTTACCAACGAGCAATGGTTACTTTGTTTCATGACATGATTCACCATGAGATTGAAGTCTATGTTGATGACATGATTGCGAAGTCCCAAACGGAGGAGGGACATCTGGTCAATTTACTGAAGCTTTTTGAGAGGCTTAGGAAATTCAGGTTGAGGCTGAATCCTAACAAGTGTACTTTCGGAGTACGGTCTGGAAAACTACTGGGGTTTATTGTGAGTGAAAGAGGCATTGAGGTTGATCCTACGAAGATCAAAGCAATACAAGAAATGCCAGCGCCAAATATTGAAAAAGAAGTTCGTGGTTTCTTGGGCAGAATAAACTACATTGCAAGGTTTATATCTCAGCTCACGGCCACATGTGAACCGATGTTCAAACTACTGAAAAAAGATCAGGCGATTATCTGGAACGAGGATTGCCAGAAGGCGATTGATAAGACAAAACAGTATCTACAGGAACCTCCGATCTTGATACCCCTAGTGGTCGGAAGACCCTTAATCATGTACTTGACAGTTCTTGAGAATAGTATGGGGTGTGTTCTCGGTCGGTACGACAAGACGGGCAGAAAGGAGCATGCCATTTACTATTTGAGTAAAAAGTTCACAGATTGTGAATCCCGTTACTCAATGCTGGAGAAAACGTGTTGTGCACTCGCATGGGCTGCCAAGCGTTTGCGACAGTACATTCTCAATCACATAACCATGCTAATTTTGAAGATGGATCCGATCAAGTACGTCTTCGAGAAACAAGCGCTTTCGGGCCGGATTGCCATATGGCAAATGATGTTGACGGAATATGACATTCAGTACATTTCCCAGAAGGCCATCAAGGGAAGCGTATTGTCTGAATACCTCGCCGAACAGCCGATCGAAGATTATCAGCCGATGAAATTTGAATTCCCTGATGAGGATATCATGTTTCTCAAGGTGAAAGATTATGATGAACCGTTGCCCGACGAGGGTCCCGACAGGAAATCCCAATGGAAATTGATATTTGACGGGGCAGTTAATTCTTACGGAAGTGGCATTGGAGCGATCATCACGACTCCTCATGGATCCCACATCCCATTCACTGCTAGACTGACGTTTCTAGTCACCAATAATGAAGCAGAGTATGAAGCATGCATCATGGGTCTAGGAGAAGCAATTGATTTGAGAATCAAGAATCTAGATGTATATGGTGACTCAGCACTTGTGATCAACCAGATTATAGGGAAGTGGGAGACTCGTCAATCGAATTTGGTGTCGTACATGAACTATGCTAGAAGGCTGCTTCCGTTCTTTGATCGAGTGGAACTCCATCATGTGCCCAAAGCTGAAAATTAGATGGCTGATGCCTTAGCCACGTTGGCTTCGATGTATAAAGTCAATTTTTGGAATGAGGCTCTAAGGATTGTCCTTTCTCGTCTTGATAGACCTGCGTTCGTCTTTGAGATCGAAGAAGCCTCCGATGGCAAGCCATGGTTCCATGACATCCAGACCTTCCTTATGACTAAGGAGTATCCTGCGGGAGCATCAACCCAGGATAAGAAGACTCTGAGGAGGCTGTCTAGAAATTTCTATCTCAATCCTGATGGAGTGTTGTATAAAAGAAACCACGATCTCGTGCTACTCAGATGTGTAGATGAGAAAGAAGCGAGTATGCTCATGGAAGATGTCCATGAAGGCACATTTGGTACGCACGCCGGCGGGCATGCTATGACAAGAAAGATCCTGAGAGCAGGATATTACTGGCTGACGATGGAGTCGGATTGCTTTAAATTCGCGAAGAGATGTCATAAGTGCCAGATTTATGCTAATAAAATTCATGTACCGCCGTGCCCGTTGAATGTCATGTCATCCCCGTGGCCGTTCTCCATGTGGGGCATCGACATGATAGGCAAGATCGAGCCCACTGCATCTAACGGTCATCGCTTCATTTTAGTAGCCATCGACTACTTCACCAAGTGGGTGGAGGCAGCCTCGTATGCTAACGTGACCAAGCAGGTGGTGGCTAAATTCATAAAGAGGGACATCATCTGCCGATACGGAATTCCCGAGTGGATCATTACTGATAATGGTTCAAATCTAAATAACAAGATGATGAAGGAGTTATGCCAAAGTTTCAAGATTGAACACCACAACTCATCTCCTTATTAGCCAAAGATGAATGGCATTGTTGAAGCGGCCAATAAAAACATCAAGAAGATTGTGCAGAAGATGGTTGTGACCTATAAAGATTGGCACGAGATGTTGCCATTTGCACTGCACGATTATCGTACGACAGTACATACATCAACCGGGGCAAGTCCTTTCTCACTAGTGTACGGTATGGAAGTTGTCCTACCGTTAGAAGTTGAGATTCCTTCTTTATGAGTTTTGGTTGACGTGAAACTCGATGAGGCGGAATGGATTAAGAACCGACTAAACCAACTCAGCATGATGGACGAGAAGAGATTAGCATCTATTGCATATGGTCGTCTGTACCAGAGCCGAATGAAGAAAGCTTATGACAAGAAGGTGCGTCCTAGAAGCTTTCAGACGGGTGATCTCGTCCTGAAGAAGATTCTTCCTCCACACTCTGATCACCGGGGCAAGTGGACTCCCAATTACGAAGGTCTGTACGTTGTCAGCAAGGTCTTCTTGGGAGGAGCCTTGTTGTTATCCACAATGGATGGCAAAGACTTTGCATCCCCGGTGAACGCGGACGCAGTTAAAAAATACTTTGCTTAAAAAATGACTCGCTGGAAAGAAAAAGAATATCCAGGCAAAAGGGGGGCATCCCGGCGAACCATAAAAAAGGAAAAAGGTTCGGGCAGAAATTAGGGATATAAATGAAAATGTACACCCGCAAAGTCGAAAACCTGGAAGGGCGACTTTGGCAAAAAAGGGTATCCCGGTGAAACGAAAACCCGAAAGGACGGTTCAGGCAAAAGTTAGGGATTCAAAAAAGCAAATGATTGCGTTCCGCGTATGGACTTTCATTGTTTAGTGGTTTGGAAGACCTGAGGGCCGTTTATCTGAATCATTCTCTTCTGAAGCTGAAGCATCGGAGAAGTATCAAAGTCGAGTGGGTCATAGAGGGATCAACTCATGGTGTTCGTCTACGCCACATTGCCGACATTTGTGTATATACGGATGTATATTTATGTTTTTTTGCTTGCGCAGCTTCCTCATTCCAGGAGCCTGCATCTGTTGTAAAACATTTTTGCCCATTCAGGGGTTCGTTATCAATGAAATATATACTATTCAGCAATTCTGTGTGTTTGTTTAGCATTTATCTGTTTTGTTTGCGAAAAAGAACACCGACGTTTTTGATAAAATATGCATACATAAACTTACTGGCCTAGGCCACTAATTGTTGAAACATTGAATTACTTGAACATTGTCACAGGGTGATAACCTTGATAGGTCCCTTTGAGAAGGGTATCTTGTCTGTTCGTTTGTGTTGTTGCAGGTATGGCATATTCCATGCAGCGTGCCAGGGGCACCCTAAGCAGGATGATTCCTTCTTCCCCAGCAAGTTCAGCAGCGTTTCCCTACGGAGTCTGAACATGGGACCGCGAGCATTGATATGTCTCCCCAAGCAGAGAAGATTCTCCCTAACCTGATGTATCCTAAGGCAGGATCATTATCTCCTCAACTGAGTCATGCGCTGAAGCGTATGCTCATTCCCAGCACTGAGCCAATGTGCAATTTTCTCGTAGAAAACTAGTCACAAGTGTGCAGCTCCCGATAGTTTCAGACTGAAGTCTCCAGAAGAATTGAAACTCCCCACAGAGTTGTATTCTCCCCGGCAAGCAGGATGATTCCTTCTCCCCCAGCCGAGTTTGCGGTTCCCCGAGAGAGTTGAGTCCTTGGAGGCCGTTGAAGCCATGATTGGTTTTCCCCAGTAGAGTGTTGAATAACTGATGCTGTATTTCCCCATCGGAGTCGTTACCTCCAGGAAAGTGTTAGCCGCGAAGGCCGTGCAGTTTATTTCTGCGATTGACATCAGTTCCCTCAACAGTTTGTGGTTTGAATACCTGGTTGAGCGGGTTCAGGTTCTCGTAGTACTTTGTTCCCCTGCAACAGTCGATTGAAGTTCGTCTCCCTAGGCGGAGTCCAATTGAGATTGGTGTGATTTCTTCTCCTCGGCAAGATGATTCCTCCTCTCCCCCAGAGTGGTCCTTTCTCCTTGACAGGAGGATTCCCCCTTCAGCATTTATTTTGCTGATGCGACCATAGCATTTTGCATGATTGCATAGCATTTACCCTAAACGCGTAGCATTTCCACCGTGTGGAGCATTGCACCATAGTTAAACATATGCATATGAAACATGAGCTAGGTCGTTACCGTTCTTGTTTTGCAGGTGTTCCTCTGCAGAATGGTTTGCTCAAGATGATTCTTGAATTCCCCAGTGAAGTTGTTTACTTAAGATGATTCTTAAAATCCCCGATGAAGTCGCCAGAGTTGGTTGCTCGAGTTGATGCTTAGAGTCCCCGGCAGAGTGTCTGGTCAGGATGATCCCTGAAATTTCCAGCAGAGTTATTGGCTCAAGATGATTCTTGAGGTCCTCGGCGGAGTTATTTGTCCAAGATGATTCTTGAATTCCTCAGCAGAGTTGATTCATCCGGAATGATTTCTGGATCCCCGAAGCAGAGTTACTTAATAGTTCTCCAGAATTCCCAGCGGAGATGTGTCATCCCCAGCAGGTCTTAAACAGAGAAGTTGAAATTTCCTTGAAGACTTGATGATTGAAGTCCAACTGCGATGTCAAAGCAGTTATCTCAGCTGACGCGGAGTGCCTGATGGCAGAAGTTTGGATATCCCTATTTGGTTCATGATTGACCGAGGATTTTATTCCCGACTTACTGACGAAGTACGGCTGACGCCTGAAAATTTCTTTGAATGCCGGATGGCATAACTATAGAGATTGTCAAAAGTTCCTACATGACCTGATGAGTCCCGAGGAATTCTTCTGCCACAGTGTTGCAGAATGCTTGAGGGCAATATCAACTATGTATCGTCGGTTACCGAGTGACCAGTGATCCCTTGACGATTTGAGGAAGAAGCTGCAGCGAAATCTGATAATCATCCCGACGGAGATTTGAGAGTAGCCCATCACCAGTTACCGAGTAACCGGTGATCCCTTATTAACTTACTGATGTAGTCCGACAAAGATATTGTCGACGTTCCTAGCGACATGATGAGTCCATAGGCGACGATAAGGAATTCTTCTACAATGGCGCAAGAATGCCTGACGGCAGAATCAGCCATCATTCACTAGTTACCGAATAACCGGTGATCCCTTATTGACTTATTGATGAAGTCCGACAAAGATACTGTCGATGTTCCTAGCGACACGATGAGTCCATAGGCGACGATAAGGAATTCTTCTGCTATGATGCAGAATGCCTGATGGCATAATCGACCTTCTATTATAAGTTACCGTGTAACTGGTGATCCCTTGATGACTTGAGGACGAAGATATACATCAAAATCAGATGATCATCCTGACGGAGATTTGACCCTTCACCAATTACCGTGTGACCAATTCCCCGGTAGAGTTTCCGTACAACTGTCATGCTTAGTTTTGAAGATGTTCCTACCAATCAGAGTATCGTTTTCCTGTGCGGTTGGCAGATCGCCTGTTACCGTGTAACCGGTGATCCCTCGATGATTTGAGGACGCAATGATACCAGATAAATCAGAGAATCATCCTGACGGAGGTTCGGATTAGTATTTCTCCAGCTAGTTGCCGTGCAACTGCTATTTCGGTTTCCGAAGATTTGTTCCCATCAGAGTACCGTGTACTTGTACAGTTGGCAAATTTACAGGTTTGTTGGTATTCAACCGTCTTTTACCTTGATTGTTTGAGAACCGTTCGCTTCTCACCCAGTCAGGTCCAAGCCGTTTGAATAGGGGCAGCTGTTGCACCCTAAAATTTGACCAACTTTTCTTTACCTAGCTTATGTTTCATTTCATTCACATTAGCATTATCATTTGCATTTCATTGACATGTATGCAGGAGATCAAGAGGTATGATTACCAGTTAAGAGCTATACAAGACTATGAAGCCAGCTAAGAAGGTTATTCAAGTGTTCAAGGGTTGATATCCTTGTTAGAGAAATTAAAAGATCCTCAGAGAGAGTGATTGAAACCAAGTATGTGTGTCTCCTAACTTGAAAGTTGTGGAAAGCCATCAGATGATTCTGAAGCCTTGAAGTTGGACTTGAGGTCTTGAAAGAGCTCATGAAAAGTGTTGAAGATCACCTTGAGGCCTAGACAGGTCATTGTGCAAGATTAAGAAGGCTCAGCCATGAGTGGTGCAGCTAGGGTTTGACTGGGTCAACCCTAAGTCAACTGATGATTTGAAGAAGGTTGAGACCTAATCCAAGAGCCATGTGATCATGGATTGATGCATTAATATGTTCTAAGGATGATTCCAAGGTTAACTCATCATGATTGAAGAGTTTGAGAAGTTTCAGGCTAGGATTTCTAGGACTTGACAGTGTAAAATCCCCTAGTTTGACCCCTGACTTCAAGACTATTTAACTCAAGATATGATATTCATCTCATCTTGACCCCAACATGATTGTTGTAGGGCATGTTCTTAGATTTAATTTGAGTACTAGAAGTCCTTGATAGGGTTTATAGAACTCAAGTTTTGAGCCAGACAAGTTACAGGCCATCTGAGGCAAGTGAATTTGGAGCTTGAAAGTTGTCCAAATTGCATGATACTTTTGCCCTAGAAGGATGATTCCTATGAACTTTTGGTAAACATGAATGTTGTTCCTTATCCTCTTAGCTTTCTAAATAGTACTAGAAGTCCATGACTGGATTTGTAGAACTCAAGATATGGCTTTGACAAGTCAAGGGTATTTTGGGTATTTGGGCATTACAGGTCATTTTGAATCATAAGTCCATTTCACCATCTTGCAAGCCTCAAATGGATTTTTGTTCAACATGAAAGTTGTTCTAAATGATTTTTTTAGCTTTTCTAAGTATCAAGAGTCCATTGATATGAATTATATCAAGCATTGGTGGAAGAAAGTTCATATAAAGGCCATTTTAATGAATTAAAATGAGAAAATTCAAAACAATTGAGAATAACATGTTTTTAAGTCAAATTTGTAGTCAATTTGAATGGAATTGATATTCTAAAGAGATTGGCATTATTACATTTTTGATTTGAAGTCCATAACATGGCCATTTGGAAGGTTGCTTCACAAATAAGAAACATATCCAACATACTCCATAGATTGAAATCAAGGGAGGGAAACCATTTCATTACATTCCACAAGGCTTAAGTGAATCATTGGGGCTGATTTTGAAGAGTGAACAAGGCTTGAATGCACATACCAACATTGAAATTTTGAAGGAAAATAAAAATCCAAAATTCACAAATGGGCTTGGTTTGGGCCTCCAACTCATTGAAACAGAATATAAATATGATTTAGAACAGATTAGGAAGCTTCTAGTGCACATTTTCGTGGAGAAGCCATTGGAGAGAAGTGAAGAAGAAAGCTTGGAATTGAAATTTCATTTTGGAGAATCAAGAGTTTTCAACAGGAATTGAGCATCAAGAATCATCCACCATTGATCACTGAAGGTTTCTGCACGATTTGGAAGAGAATTGAGGCTTGAATCCACTGCAATCTAAGTTCAAAGACAGGTTTTAACTTCTTGAAATCTCTCTCTGCTTATGTGTTTTTAATGAACTAGAAGCATGCGGTTAGGTTCCCCTATTGGTCTAGATGGATTCTGGATGATCAATTTCAACTTTAGAGACAATTTAGGGTTAACACCATTTTTGGTTGAGATTGATATCTCACGATCCTTGCGTTTTTAGAATGAATGAGTGGTATGGTTGAATTCCTGGTGAAATTTAGGACAAGATTCATGTAGAGATTGTGGCGAATGGTTGAGCGTAGATGAAGTTAGGGTTGCGTGATGGTGGCCGGAAAAGCCACCTGCGACGGCCTTCACGAGCGCAGGTTTGAGAACTTGCAGGTTTGAAAAGATAGGATAGATAGTCTTGACCGTCCATTCGTGTGGAAAGGTTGACCTGGTCCCTCAATCCAAGCACTCACGTTGAGCCACGTACCCTCCCCCTCAAAACGCACAGTTTTGGTTAGTGAATAACTCAGGTCTTGTAGCTTCGCTGTATACACCAAGAGAGAGCGAGTTCGAATCCTCGCGTGCTTCTTTTTCTTTTAATTTTTGTGAACTGAATTGAACCATGAGGAATTGTTTAAGCGTTGGGCCTTAGCATCAGTTGCTTTCAACACCCCTCACCCTTAGGCCCAATGAGATTTACAACATGAAAGGGTTACTCAGTGCACCCCCCTGGTTTTTTTTCTTGAACTGAGTTGATACTCAGATGGGCCTAGTGCCCAGTTGCTTCTAATACCCCCATTCCCTGGGCCCAAGCGCTATAGTTGAATTTTTGTTGCTGACTGCACCCTCCCTTTATTTCTTTTAATTTTGTTTACTTTTAATTTTTGTTTTCATATTGTTTGATTTTAATTCCCAAAAAATAGTATAGATTGATATTAAATCTTGATAAAAATTGTAGATGAAATTTAAAATGTTTAGATTTGTGTCATGATTTTATTTTCCATTTTTCATGCATTTTCATTTTATTATATTTTTTTTAGTTTCATATGTGCTTAATGGTGAAATATTGATGTTGTGATTTTGTCCATTTTCTTTCTCCCTTATGGTTCTGAATTTGATCTTGATTTTTTGTATGCTGTTTAAGTACACATTGATGTTGCCTTGTGATTTTTATCATGATTTTTAGATGATTGTAAATATTCTTTTAGTGTAGTTGTTTAGGAGTGATTTTCAACTAGTTCCCCAGTTTACAAAGTAATTTCAGTTTAGGTGATCCAAACTTAGAAAGTTTCATAGATTAACATTGTAAATAGCCATTAGATGATTCTAAATAATGTAGTCCTTTCTTGATAGATTGGTAAGTAGGTATAGATCCCTTTAGAACTTTGCCATAGCCTTGATAGAGCTTTTGATGCCCCTAGCTTAGGTGAATCTTCGTGCCGTTTTTTTCGTGTTTCGTTTTTTTTAGGCCGATTAACCCGTTGTGTTGGTATGGTTTTCATGCATGTTTATTGTTGGTCATTTTTTTTACCTTTGGTTCTAAAAACTATTTTCAAGAAAACAAACTCTCGATTCTCATCGAGCCATTTTTGACCTCGTAAGTCGATTGCCTTGTGTGTCGCCATCGACCTTGCTCGTTTCACCTCAAATCTTTTTTAAGCAACTAAAACCCTTGACCCAACGTCAAGCGGATTTTCTCAAATAATGGTTAAACCAACTCACCATATTTAATAAGAGAATGAAGTTCTCTTTGTATTGAATTAAAGAGAGAGGATTAAGTGTAGACTTCTTTCTCTCCGAGTGTCGAGATGCTCACTGTAGTGTGGGTGGTTTAGACATTCGTCTTTCAATACGAAGATGCTCGTATTCTCCGCATTATCCACTTTCTCTCCTAAAACCTCGGCTCCGTACCGAGTATATTTTCAAACCATTTCCTCCTAAAAACCTCGGCCCCGCGCCGAGCGCATTTTCAAAATCCCTTTCAATAAAGAATCAACCTCTCTTTGTATTGGATTAAAGAGAAAGGATTAAGTGTAGACTTCTTCCTTTCCGAGTGTCGAGATGCTCACTGTAGTGTGGGTGGTTTAGACACTCGTCTTTCAATACGAAGACGCGACTCCTTCCACCTATCTCATTCCACAAATTCCTCCCGCAATCTTTGTCACCTAAAACCTCGGTCCCGTACCGAGCGCTTTTTTTAACTCTTTTCATAACAAAACTTGAACGGTCGTGGAGTGGTTAGGCGTAGGCCTTCTCCTATCCCGAGTGCTGACGTTTACCGTAGGGTTCTCCGTCGCAAAAGCACATACCATTCAAAACCAAAAACACTTTAATAAGAGAATGAAGTTCTCTTTGTATTGAATTAAAGAGAGAGGATTAAGTGTAGACTTCTTCCTCTCCGAGTGTCGAGATGCTCACTGTAGTGTGTGTGGTTTTGATACTCGTCTTTCAATACAAAGACTCTATGTTCGCCACACCCTTTCATAACAAAAACTTTGAGATAAAGAATTGGGTACTACCCGTAGGGGTTACTATCCGAGGACCTATCTCGCCTCTAAAAAAAACACAATTCAACAAATCGTAGGCCGAACTACGGCTGCTCTGATTCTTTACTTCGTTCAAGTAAAGATACGTAGGCACAAGGGCCACAATCCTTGCCGAGCACATCCCCCCATATCATTAGTTTCCCGAACTACGTCGACTCTGATTTTCTCAATATCCGTTGAGAATACGTAGGCCTAGGACCGCGAAGTCCTACCGAGTCCGTTCTTTCCCTTCTTCCCCCCGTTACCTCTCTTTCCTATTTCTAACCCTTTTCTCACTATCCTTTGGAACACTCTTTTTATAGCATAATATTTAAGCAAATAAAATCACACATCGACAAACAAATGGTTCCCATTGAGTATGATGGATGAGAGGGGTGCTAATACCTTCCCCTTGCATAACCGGCTTCCGAACCCGTTCATGGTTGCGAGACCATCTTATCCGTTATTTTCTTAAGGTTTTCTCGATATTTTCCTTTCCCCTCATGGGATCAATAAAGTTCGGTGGCGACTCTTCTGTCCTTTTCCTTTTCGCCTTCCCCGTCGTTGCGCGTATTTTTCGAGTAGCGACAGGAACCACCTTGCTCCATGCTTTGGTAGGCCCAACATGGGTACTTTTGTCACAACCTTCTTCTCTGGAGGACTCTGATCAACAGTCTTCTTCCCCTCCCTAGTCATGAGCCTTTTGGCTATGCTAGGAAAGATCTTGGCTATCAAATCATTATCTGAGTACTCATCAAGATCAACTATATCATTATCATCATCCTTTTTGTCACCTTGCATGTTAACATCCATATTATCAGAACCTTGACCCTTGCTATTATTCTCTTATGAGGTGGTTTCCAATGTTTCAACATTGTGGGTGACATCACCTTGTTCCTCCAGTTGAGATGCAGGATCCTTGGTGTTAGGAGGAAAGGATATTCTTGGAGCATCATTTGGTTCATTCAATACCTTGGCTACCAAATTGACAATGGTATTGTGTATTTTCCTGGCTTCTTCTTCATTAGTTTCCTCATGAGGGATAGATGTTGAACCGTGAGAACCTTGCCCTGATACTAGTTCTTTAGGTCTTCTTGCATGGGTGGTTCGAGGTTTCTTCACCATCTGACCTTCTGGGGTTAGCATTCTCAGGGGTTCTATCTCAAGAATCTGGTTAGGGTTGCTAGACTCAGTTCTAGCACCAGAATCGCTGGTGGGCATCTTCTTGGAAGGAATAGATTTTGAATGTTGAGACATTCTTGGAGACTTTGATCGCGAGAGAGAGGATTTTATGTGCTTGTTTGAAGAGGTATGGGAGATGAAGAGTTTGTATGGGCACCAAATGAAGTAAGCGTAATGTGTGTGAGTGCTAGAGGGGTAATATTGCACAAGAGGAGGGAACTTGAGATTTTGACCAATCAGCAAATGATTAATTTTTAAAATACAATTCCCTATTACTACTAATTTCTATAATACCTCATTAGAGCAAGTCCTCAACTTGATTTGTGAATTTTCAAATTGAATATCCTTGAGACCCCTGTAAGCACTATGTAGATCAGAGTTTCCAAGCTTCACATGAATCTTTCCTAATTGATGCATGGTATCACTGTGCATGGTTCTTTTAGACTGAACTAAGTTCATATTGATGTTACTCTTGATGTCACAGAACAAGGTCATGACATCCTAAGTGACATTACTTTCTTTAAGATCATTTGTCATGGACTCCATCAAATTCCAGTATAACAGGTCTAGGTTTCTATGATGTCCATCTTTTGGATGACCTTTCTTGACTTTCCTACCAGCCTGACATTTTACACAGTCTCTTCTTTCCTCTGGGATTAACTTTGAAGTTCCTCTTACTTCCGTCTTGGTTATGATCCTTTCTTTTCTCTGAAGATGGCTATCTTTTTCCAGCCACAGTTGATCCATTTTTTCTTCTCTGGTCAAGAGACAGATTTCCAGGTTACTTTTAGGATCCCATAAGTAACAATTGTTCTTAGCTCTAGACCCTCTCATGACTTTCTCATTTTTTCATTGGTGACAGCACATTTACCCCCAATAAAGTTGACATTGAGACCTTGGTCACAGAGCTGACTAATACTTATAAGATTCATAGTCAGTCCTTTAACCAATATGACATTCTCCAGTTTTGCAACACCAGGACAATCTAGTTTTCCAGCACCTATGACTTCTCCTCTAGCTCCATCACCAAAGGTTACATGGCTTGAGGTATGAGGATTTAGGTTCATCAAAATATTCTCCATTCCAATCATGTGTCTAGAACAACCACTGTCAAAATACCAGTCTTCTTGGGTTGGCATCCTAAGAGATGTATGAGCTACTAGAGCAATCTCCTTGGTAACCCATTGTTGTTTCTTGACCTGAGCATCCCTTTTTGGTCTAACTTGATGCTATTTCTTGGCATGAATACCCTGTTTGGATTTGCCTTGATAAGGGTGACTAGGAAATCCATGCAGCCTGAAGCACAAGGGTTTAATGTGTCCAAGTCTTCCATAGTAGTAGCACTTATACCCTTGGAATTTATTCTTGGTCAGGTTTCTACTTCTGTACCCCTGATGTTGTGACATTGGTCGTGACATCAGGTTTGACCTCTGATTTTCAATCTTTGGCTTCTTGGACCCCAAGATGGGTTTCTGTTCACCAACAAATCCCAGACCAGACATGTTACCTGCTGTCTGACCACTCTGTAGAATTTTTTCTAGGGTGTCAGTCCCAGGGTTCAGAATCCTTATGGATTTTGACATTTGCTCCAGATTGGATTTTGACAAGCTGGCTTTACTTTTGAGAGACTCTATTGTTGCAAGATGCTCCATCTTCTCAGCCTCTAACTCCCTTATGAGTTTCTTCTTTTGTTCTCCTTGCTGATATAAGTCTCCATTTTTGATGCAAAGCTTCTTATATGAAGCTGCAAGTTCCTCAACAGTTAGCTCATCTTCACTTGAGTCATCATCAGATATGCATACATTGGTCAGAACATTGACATGTTTGGCAGACTCTTCTTCTGATCCACTTTCTGAGTCTCCATCAGACCATGTGACATTTAGGCCTTTCTTCTGTTTCTTTAGATATGTGGGACATTCAGTTCTAATATGTCAATATCCTTCACATTCATGGCATTTGACCCCTCTGCCCTGGTAAGGTTTCTCTTCAGAGTTACCCCTTCTGCTGATGTCAGAGGAGCTGTTCTTGACATAAGGCTTAAACTTATGGTCTATTCTTTTGATCAGTTTGTTAAATTGTCTTCCAAGCAAGGCAATTGCTTCTGACAAATTCTCCTTATTGTCTTCCTCTGAGTCATCTGCAGTGTTTGAAGCAAGAGCTATGCTTTTGTTCTTTTTCTCCACAGCTTGATCACTCATTCCCATCTCAAAGGTTTGTAGAGAACTAATGAGTTCATCAACCTTTATGTTACTGATGTCTTGAGCTTCTTCAATGGCAGTGACTTTCATTGCAAACCTTTTAGGCAAAGATATCTTCCTCACAAGCTTTTCTTCAGACATCTTTTCTCCCAAGGCACCTGAGGTGTTAGCTATCTCAAGAATATTCATGTAGAATTCATGAATAGTCTCATCCTCCTTCATTCTCAGACTTTCAAACTTGGTGGTCAACATTTGTAGTCTTGACATCTTGACTTTAGAGGTTCCCTCATGAGTTGTCTTGAGAGTATCCCATACCTCTTTAGCCAGTTCACAATGATGCACCAGTCTGAAAATGTTCTTGTCTATACCATTAAATAAGGCATTCAGAGCCTTAGAATTTCCAAGAGCCAAGGCGTCTTGCTCTTTGGTCCATTCTTCTTCAGGTATAAGCACAGATACTCCATCTTTATCAGTCTTCACTGGATGTTCCCATCCTGAGTTTGCAGCTCTCCATGCCTTGCTGTCCAAAGACTTTAAGAAGGCTATCATCCTAGGTTTCCAGTAGTCATAATTAGAGCCATCTAGAATTAGTGGTCTATTTGTGAATCATATATCTTTATCCATAGTACCAGAATTTGTTTTCCCTATATCTCACCCAGAAAATAACAGGCAGGGTGCCTGCTCTGATGCCAGTTGAAATTCTGGAAATCACACAGTGGATGTTATCACGGATGTTATGACATCCACTATAACACAGACTACTGAACTTACTAATAAGCTGTAAATGGAAAACAGTAAATAACACAAGTAATTGTTCACCCAGAGCATTGATCACATTATCCTATCTTTTGAGCTGGAATTAGGGTTTTGAGCCAAAGAAGCCTATGGATATCTTCTTGAGCAAGGCAAGGTTCTAGGGCTCAATATACATCTCAAAGGTTCCCTACTTTTATCATGTTTCATTACAATTCATTGCATAGGCCTCAATCAATAGAAAGAGGATTAGGGTTTCATCTGATCAAGAAAGTTAATTGTGGCCTCACAAAGTCAAGCTCTTGAGTTTGTGGTCAATCATGGGAATTTCAAGTTATCACAAGTGTTATTATGAAGGTTGATCAAGAAGAATCAAGGGGAATCGTAAAATCAGGAAAGTTGACAAAATTAGGGTTTTTATGGAATTTCACTAAGTATGAAAATCAGAAATTGTACCTATCTTGCAAGATTCATAACTTCCTCATCCTTGATCCAAATGAGGCAAAATCTTAATCAAATTGAAGAGGGTGTCATGAACAACAAGTTTGTAGAAGAAATAAAGTTCAAATGATGTCTAGATCAAGAGATATGGAGATTTAAAGTAGGAAAAAAAAAAGGAGAAATTCAAGTTTCAACACTTAGAATTTTCTAAGTGTGGAAATCCAGCTTGAGGAGCATGTTTTCGAGTCCATTTTTCTTGATGAGCCAAGTTCAATCTCATTTTTCTTCCAACATCAAAGTTGTTAAACATCTTCTAAGCTTTCCAAATATTTCAACAACTTATCATTTAGATCCCTAGAGCTCAAGTTATGATGCTCCAAAGTTGGTGTCACAAAGTTGCCAAACTTAGCAAGTTTTTAGGAAGATTTTGAGGTTAACTTCAAGGGAAACTTCCATCATGATCCAAGCTTCATTTCAAAATATTTTTAACATGAAAGTTATAGATATTCTTCTAAGACTTATTTTGATGTAAGGAACTCTTCCATTGGATGAAATCTCCCCGAGTTATGATGTTGCCAAGTTGATGATTCATGATAGGCAATTTGATTTCATAACTTAGATTTTTTTTCATGTTGCCTAGCCATACTTTTTGAACCAACTTCAAAACCAAACCCCATCACCTTCCAAGACTTGTTTCACTTTGCTTTCAATATAAGAATTATTCATTGTTCCTCAAGCTTTCATATGATCTCAAGAACTCATCAAATGGACCTACATAAACCAAGTTATTATCAAGGAGAGATGGCCATGTACACTTGATCTTAGGGTATCATCATGTAGCACTTTGTTGAAGTTTCTTGCAGCATACTTTTGTGCATCAATTCTACATGCATCATTATCAATTAAACCTTGCCCAATTAAACTAAACACTTCTCATACACATACATACCACATTTGATTTTGTTTTGCCAAACTTGGAAAACATGAAAAATCATAACAAACCTTGCTCACCACTTCACTCATGTGCTACTCCTCACACTCATTTCATTTCCACTCAGCAAAACCACAACAATACCTCACAACTTCATTTGCTACAAGAAATAGATCTTGAACCTCTCTCTCTCTCAAAATTTTCTTAAGCTAAAGTTGAAGCTTTTCCAAAGGATTTCTCTGATTTCTTCACTCATTTGTCATTTCTGAAGATCCAAAGAGTTAGAGAAGGGATTTTTGAAGTTGTGTGAGCCAGATCAAGAGGCAGTGGACCTTCTCCACTTAGTAAATTTTCACAACCCTTGTTTTTTCATTTCATGCGTCTTCCGAGCTTGATATGGTTGTATTTGAGATGATATATCATTGTAGAGCGTATTTGAGTTGATGTTGTTTTAGTTTAAGTAAGTTCAAATTTGTGTGACAAACTTTTGTGCTTTTATTTCACCATGTTATGGCTATTATTAATGAATTATGATGCTGGATTCATGATCTACATGGAATTTCCTTCAAAATAGTGTGTTTGGTTTTAGGATTTGATGATGTTTTACTCTGCAACTCCGGCGAGACCAACGGAGAAGAAGACCAGATCCCTAGCTCCAGTGTCTGGTCATGATGTGTTGATGTATGTTGATTGACTTATTTGACCTGCATACGTGACTTTGATGTGGCACATGTGTGGATGCCAGCTAAATTAATGAGCCTCCACGCGTGCATTTTTTTTGTTTGGGATATGATTGTTGATCATGGGCTTAGTCATCTTTGCTCTCCACACCCTCCAGTTTGTGGCCCAACACGCCATGTAACATGAACTCAGTTCAATTCTGGCTTGCTCATACACCCTCACTTTCTATTTCATTTTATTTTTCTTATTTTTGTTTCAATTTCACTTTGATTTTTATTTTAATTGGTAAAGCTATTTTAAAAATTGACAAAAATACTTTTCTGATCCTTTAACATCTCAAGACAATTTTCTCATTTTTATTTTATTTATCACATTTTATTTTGAATTAATTTGTAAAGTGGTTTTCCATTCTTATCCTTAATTAGAGTTTGATCTCTTGATACCTTTTGTTTGCCTTCTTAATCCAATTTTTCTAGCGTATTTTGGCACATCATTGATGAATGTTTGAGGTTTGTTTTGATGCTTTGATGTTGAACTTTTGTTTGATTCTTAATTGATTTTAATTGATCCTCAATGCATGCTCGATTAATGACCTATATGAGTTTGTTTGACTTGATTTGGTGATGAATTTATGCAATCCTTTTGGGATATTTCTCATGACTAATCTAGATTGTCTTAACTTGAATTAAAGCTTTAGATCCACATTCATTTGGCCATTTATTTATTTTTTGTTGAATTTTCAATTTGACGATGCTCTGAGTATGATTTTTGACTACCTTTGACTTAGTTGTTTGAGATTGTTTTCTTCTATGATCATTTGATGTCAATGACCTTTCTATGCCTTGGTTGACTTGTTTGAGGCTCTGACCTTCATGTTTGGATGTCCATTGCATGATCATTGTGCCTTGATTGCCTCACATGATCATTTGTTTCCTTTTATGGATGACTTTGGTTGATGATTATCTAGTTTCTTGTTCATGATTTGAATATGATTCTTGTAACACCCTACTCTACACATTCATATAATAATTGAAAAATATGAAAATAATGCAGAATCAAATTAGAGTTAATACACGTAGGATGTCACATTACAAAAACAACATCAAAGTGAAGTATCAATACGCTTCACATTTTATTTATTCTATAAAAATAAGTAGTATGAATACTCAACTGAATTAAATCAAACGGTTTAACATGTAAACACAAAATACATCAACTCCCCATATAAAACTTGGTTCAACAACAATTTAAATCCAAACCAGATACGTAACAAATACAAAGTCAAATAACATGAAAACATAACAAAATCTCCATCCTTTCTGTGTTAGGTATCAGAGCGACTCCTAAGACTCGATCAAATAGCAACACAATGCTCCAAGCACTACTCAAGTACCTGATCATCTGTACTCCCCAAGGAGCACAGACGCAACAAATAGAAAAGGGGTGAGAACTACACTCGATAAATACACTATGAAAAACATATGCTAAGAGTAGTTAACATACCAATCATACAATTATCACGAACATACAAGTGCTACATTCTCATTCAGCATAAGCAGCCCACATTCAATCATATATAAGTATGCAATGCGACTCACTGACACGACACAATACATGTGGTACCATCACAATCACATAAGGTTCACCCTAGAATCTGATTCATGTTGGAATCCCGATAAGTCATATACGTTCCTCTAAACTACAACTTATCTCCACACGACTCCCACATAGAGTACAGACAAGACTAGGCACCCATCATGGATTCCCACCCAGCTCGTCTTCACATAACATGACATGAATGCATGACACAAATTATGCATAACATACTACTTAATCAAGAATAATCTCACAATCCTCAATGATCACACACGAGCCACATGATCACCGTAATTACTACCACAGCACAAGACCGTCCACCCACGATAATCTTGGCCCACACATCCAACACATCTCGACTAGACATTCTCACAACATCCCACGTTTTATCTTATTTAGTGTCATTACTAGTTTCTTCTATGTCCATTTCTACCATCTTAGTATTACAGGCCAAAAGAACTTGCATTACACGCGAAATTGGAACAGAAATCACAAAATCGGGAAAAATTGACTACAGCCCTGCCCATACGCGTAATGCCTTGGGCCTTACGTGTATGACCTCCTCCTTGCGCCCCAGGCCTACATAACACACGCGTAGGACCAGCTGCCCAATCCATTCATACGCGTAATTCCTTAGGCCTTATGCGTATGACCATAGAGGGTTTCCCTCTTAAAATCCCTTCAAAATTCCCCATACGCGTAATACCCACTTCCTCTTACGCGTACCTTACGCGTATTGGCAGAGGGTTGTGCTGGCTCTCGGGACGGGTGTATATCATACGCGTAACGCCCTAGAAGTGTCCCCACATACGCGTAATGCCTCGTGCCTTACACGTATGGCCAGCCAGCATGCCAAAAATTCCGGTTTTCCATTTACACGAGTTCTCACACATTGAAACCTATTCCAACACCTAAATCAGATCCAAAATCTTCTTTTCTTCAGTCTAATCCCAAAGTTCTAACTCTACTTCATGGTTTCATCATTCTTATCAACATTTTATGTGTTAACAACCTAATTTTCGTTAATCCCATAAACCCAAAATTCCATATCTGTTCTATATCAGAACCTAGCAACACAAAATCAATATGCACGAATTTTACTGTTCGATTTCAATATACAATACAGGTTCACACATACATGCATTCACACCAGACATTACTCAAAACACAGATTTATAGCAACAACCACACAATCACGTAACAGATCAAGAAGATGAAAAATATACAGAATCCTAAGAGAGAAAGGACCCCTCACTACCCTCTCATGTTCAGATCACCCTGAAAGAATCCCATTCTCCCCCCTTACCTGAATCTAAGCTTCAAATCCTTCAACAATGGTGGAATCCTTTCTTGCCCTGGTTCTTCCTTGTTCTTTCTCTTGATCTCCTTTCCTTCTCTTTTCACGTAACTGGCCAAATTTTGCTAACCTCTCCACTAATCCCTCTAATTATGTTTTAATAATTATCTTAATAATAATAATCCCAATAATAATAATGTTAATAATTATAATAATACTAATATTAATAATTATAATAGTAATAATATTAATATTAATACAACTAACATTAACATTAATAAAATGTCTCCTTATTATATTATTATCACCATGTTGTCCTAACCTTTAATTTCGATTAAGTCCTCTTACTAAGCTCTCACACCCGTTCTACACACATACCCCTAATTAAATCAATAAAATCACAAACAACACACAATAAAACATAAAACGACTAAACAATCAAATGGGGTGTTACAACTCTCCCCCACTTAAAATATTTCATCCTCGAAAGTGTACCTGATGAGAACAATTCCGGATACGAATCTCACATCTTACTCTCTAATTCCCAGGTCACACATCCTCCAGCAGCTCCTCCCCAAGCTACTCTCACCAAAGGAATATCTTTTCCCCTTAGCTGCTTCATCTTGCGATCCTCGATCCTTATCGACATTGCCTCCATGGTAAGATTATCCTAAATTTGTACTTCATTCCTCTGAAGCACATGGGATGGATCAGCAATATACTTCCGAAGTTGTGACACATGAAGCACATCATGCAAATTCAAAAGTTTGTGTGGCAGTGCCACTCTATAAGCAACAGTTTCAACTCTCTGCAAAATCTGATATAGTCCAATGAACTTAGGATCCAACTTCTTCGATTTCAGCGCACGACCAACACCGGTCACAACATTGACCCTAAAAAACACATGGTCGCCCTTGCTGAATTCCAAGTCTTTTTTTTCTATTATCATGATAGCTTTTCTGCCTACTCTGGGATGTCTTCATATTCCCTCTAATCATCTGAATCATCTCAGTAGTCTGTTGCATAATCTTGGGTTCAAGTATAGTACTCTCGCCCGACTCATACTAACATAGAGACGCCTTGCACCTCCTACCACACAATGCTTTAAAAGGTGTCATTCTGATACTAGAATGGTAATTGTTATTGTAAGTAAATTCAATCAGCAGCAAATGAGTATCCCAAGCACCTCCCTGCTTAAGTATACAAGCTCTCAACAAGTTTTCCAGCGATTGAATAGTCATATCTGATTGTCCATCTATCTGTGGATGATAAGCAGAACTCAACTTCAAACTAGAACCCAAAGCTTTCTGCAAGCTCTTCCAAAATCTGGAAGTAAACCTCGGGTCTTCGTCAGACACAATGCTCGACGGAACCCCGTGCAACTTTACTATTATCCTTATATAAATCTCTGCTAACTTTGCCAAAGGAAAACTGATGTTAATCGGTATAAAATGCGCCAATTTCGTCAGTCTATCCATAATTACCCAAATAGCATCAAGGCCTGTCGCCGTATTCGGAAACCCAATCACAAAATCCATCACAATAATATCCCACTTCCACTCTGGTATTTCCATTGGTTGCATTACACCGGAAGGTTTTTGATGTTCCACTTTTGACTTCTGGCAAGTCAAACAAGCATACACAAATCTAGCTATGTCCTTCTTTATACCGGCCACCGAAACAATTTCTTAAGATCCTGATACATCTTCCTAGCTCTTGGATGAATACTCAAGCTACTTCTGTGGCTTTCCTTTTAAGATCATTTTTCTCAATTCAGAATTATCCGGCATACAAATTCTGCCTCTAAATCTCAATACACCAAAATCATCTACTTTAAAGTCACCTTCTACATCCGACCCTCATGTGGTCATTAAATCCACCAGCTTCAAATCAATTTTTTGGCTCTCTAATTTCATTAAGGAACTCATTTTTAACCTTCATCATACCCAACATCACACTCTCAGGAGTCAATTGATCGGGAAAATAGCAAGTGTACTATTTTGCCAATGTAGTAATAAAGGGGATTTCCCTAAATGTCAATCTCAAGGACTGCTTGACGATATAGAGTTCTGGTTTTATTTTAGTTAAACAAAAGCTCTAGGGTTTTAAAAAGGTTTTTCTTTAATTATAAAAATATTTTCAAGGAAAAGGAAAAATTGACTAATTGGTTTAAACAACTATGAGTAACCTACTAGGGAAGGCGTATGATCTGACTCAGTAAAAACTATGAATTAACATGCAACGACTTATTAGAACTACTTAATTACCGATTCTTTAGAATGTTTACTCCTAAGTCCTTAGTGAGAAAACATTTAATTGTCTACCCTTATTCCCACGTCCATAGAGAATTATAAGTGAGATTAAGCAATCAATTATCAAGAATTATTACGGTTTCTATAGGGTATCCCTAGTCCTAGATGATATCTACTATAGGATGATCAAAAGTAAAGCCTTAACAACAGCGGTCTAGCCTAATTATTAATCGTAAATCAAACTTTGTTGGTCCGATAGGGCAAGCATTAAGAACAGCTAGAGATCAAATCAGTTATTAAACAAAGGAAATGTTATTGCAACAATAATATCATAGTCATTACAAATTCAAATCAGGGACATCCCCCTAGCATTAGGGGGTTTAGCTACTCATAATATTCAAAGAAAATACAAAATAAAAACTAGATATTACAAGATAAGAGGATTCTTGGATCTTCAATGGCTTCCGCTCATAAAAACCTTCAGTTCCCCAATCACCTTGATCTTTCTAATCCTGATAGTGCAATTCTTCTCTGGCCAAAAATTCCTGCTTTCCTTCTTAAAATTTATCTTAAATACTCTCAGGTCCAACACAGTAATAGGAAAATACCCAAAATACTTATAGGGATCACAAAGGCTCAAAAAATCAGAAAATTGGAAGATGAAGCGCATCAGCCAACATAGGTCGTATCAGCTGACACGGGCACCCGTGTTGGCTCCCTGGTCATCTGATACAAAAGAAACCCTGCTCCAGACTTGCTGACACGAGCGCCTGTGTCAGCCTCTATTTCACTTTTAAAACTCTTCCAAATTACTGCTGTTTTTCCCAGTTTTTGCTCTGATTCTTCTTGATTGCGTACTTGAACCTAAAAATAATGGGAATACCAAACCAATGCATAAAATGCGATAAAAGGAAATAAAATGCAACTAAACATATAAGATAATTAGCTAAAACTCATGGTAAAATAACGTATAAAAATCATTGATCATCAATTCATAAACCATGCTCAAGTCTCTAAACTTTTCAATTAAATCCAACTCTCTAATCATCAATGTCAACATATGAATTTTCTTCCGACTCAAAGCATCTGCTACGACATTAGCCTTACCGGGGTGGTAACTCAAGCTAAAATCATAGTCCTTCAAGAATTCCAACCATCTTCTCTGTCTCATATTCAGCTCTTTCTGGTCAAGTAAATATTTCAAACTTTTATGATCATGAAACACTTCAAACCTCGACCCATACAAGTAATGTCTGAAAAACACATGCTAAGAGTAGTTAACAAACCAATCACATAATTATCACGCACATACAAGTGCCACATCATCATTCAACATAAGCAGCTCACATTCGATCATATATAAGTATGCAATGTGACTCACTGACACAACAAAATGCATACGGTCCCATCATAATCACATACGATTCACCCTAGAACCCGATTCTCGTCGGAATCCGAATAAGTCGTATATGTTCCTCTGAACTACAACTTATCTCCACATGACTCCTACGTAGAGTCCGGAGAAGACTAGGCACCCATCATGGATTCCCACCTAGCTCGTCTCCATATAACATGACATGAATGCATGACACAAATTATGCACATCATACTAGTTAACCAAGCATAATCTCACGAACCTCAATGATCACACACGAGCCACATGTTCACCATAATTATCTCCGGAATTACTACCACAGCACAAGAGCGTCCACCCACGACAATCTTGGCCCACACATCCAACACATCTCGATTATACATTCTCACAACATCCATGTTATATCCTATTTAGTGTCATTACCAGTTTCCTCTATGTCCATTTATACCATTTTAGTCTTACGGGTCATGAGAACTTGCATTACACGCAAAATCGGAACAGAAATCGCAAAAACGGGAAAGATTCACTAAAGCCTTGCTCATACACGCAATGCCTTAGGCCTTACGTGTATGGCCTCCTTCCTACGCCCCAAGCCTGCGTAACACACGCGTAGGGCCCGTTGCCTAGGCCATTCATACGCGTAATGTCTTGAGCCTTACGCGTATGACCAGAGAGGGTTTCCCTCTCAAAATCCCTTCAAAATTCCCCATACGCGTAATACCCACTTCCTCTTACGCGTACCTTATGCGTATTGGCTGAGGGTCTTGCTAGATCTGGGGACAGGTGCATATCATACGCGTAACACGCCTTACACGTATGGCCAGTCAGCATGCCAAAAATTCCAGTTTTCCATTTACACGAGTTCTCACACATTGAAACCCATTCCCACACCTAAATCAGACCCAAAATCATCTTTCTTCAGTATAATCTGAAAGTTCTAACTCTACTTCATGGTTTCGTCATTCTTATCAATATTTTATATGTTAACATCTAATTTTCGTTAACCCCATAAACCCCAAATTCCAGATCTGTTATATATCAGAACACAGTAACATAGAATCAATATGCCCAAATTTTATTGTTCGATTTCAATATACAATAAAAATTCACACATACATGCATTCCCACCAGACATTACTCAAAACACGGATTTATAGCAGCAATCACACAATCACGTAACAGATCAAAAAGACAAAAAATATACAGAATCCTAAGAGGGAAAGGACCCCTCACTATCCTCTCATGTTCATATCACCCTTAAAGAATCTCATTCTCCCCCCTTACCTGAATTTGAGCTTCAAATCCTTTAACAATGGTGGAATCCTTTCTTGCCCTAGTTCTTCCTTGTTCTTTCTCTTGCTCTCCTTTCCTTCTCTTTTCACATAACTGGCCTGATTTTGCTAACCTCTCCATTAATCCCTCTAATTATATTTTAATACTTATCTTAATAATAATCCCAATAATAATAATAATGTTAATAATTATAATAGTAATAATATTAATATTAATACAACTAACATTAACATTAATAAAATGTCTCCTTATTGTATCATTATCACCATGTTGTCCTAACCTTTAATTCCGATTAAGTCTTCTTACTAAGCTCTCACACCCACCCTACAAACATACCCCTAATTAAATCAATAAAATCACAAACAACACACAATAAAACATAAAACGAGTAAATAATTAAATGGGGTGTTACAATTCTTCTTGAACTTGCTTGATATCTTGGAGTTAGTTTTGAATTGAATTATTTGATTATGCTTATGACCTTCGTGTTTTGATGTTCATTACTTGATCATTTGGTCTATATACCTTACTTGGATGTTTGCCTTCCTTTGAAGATGATCATGGTTGATGCTTACCAAGTTTTGATGCATGTTTTGAACTTGATCCTTCATGATTTTTCTTGCTATCCTTGAGTTGATTTTGATTTGATATTCATGTTCATGCTACTGACCCATCTTGATTCCATACCCTAATTTCATTGCTTGCACCATTTGTGACTTTTTTCTCATGAGATAATGATTTAGAAATGCATAGTATTTGTTGTGGTTCATGTTGGATGGTGTTGTGTTTCTCTTTTTGTCTATGAAATGAGTTGATTATGATATGGTGTGAGTTCTGACCTTGCTTGATTCTTATCTTGCTTAACTCATGTTGTCTTTTTATGTTGATCAACGGTGTTTGATTATGATTCTAAGACATGTTTTCTTGTGCACTTCTTTTATTGCTCTTGCTTATCTATTTGAACTTGAATATGTGAGCACTTTGAGCATGTTTTGTGATGATTGAGAATATGTATGTTGATTGTGTGCTTTATCCATCTTTGATGTTTTGATTCATATGATGAGCATGCTTTGACTTTGGCTTTGATGTTGGCCACTTAAGAATTGATGTTTGCTTCTTTTTACCTTGTGTTGCTTTGACATCCTTTTTCTCTTCATCTCTTTTCTTCTCCTTTTAGTTTTAGATTCCTATTTGTTTTTTGAAACTGAGTTGTTTAATGTTTACTTGTGCTTGATCACATGTCCCCTTAGGGCTCCTAGTCCAACTTAATTTTTGATTAAGTTTGGAGTAGGATAGACATTAGGCTCTCAATTATTCGCATGACAACATTAGGTTAGCTCCCTCTTAACCTCAATCTTAGGTCCATATTTGTATGATAACATTAGGTAGACCTTCCCTTTCTTATCCTTAACCATAAGGCCATATTGCATGACAACATCTAGGTGAGTTTCCATTAGATTTTCTCTTTGCCCATTGAGTCTCTCTCTTCTTTCTCAAAACAAAACCAAAACACGTAATAAATACGATGAGTATTGTGTGCCACGAGCCTTAAGTATATAGGAAATGATGAGTGGGGAGTCTCTCCTTACTTTTTCTAGAGTGTTTAGCATACGTCCCATTTGGGGGCGAACTTGCGAAGCATTAGCTCCTATGTCATAGAATTTAGTACAATACGAATCTCAAACAAAGTCAATTCACTTCTGTTAAAACTATTGAACAAATGTAAATCATTTTATCCTTCTGGATTGTCTGTCAAACTTTTTTTTTAGAAAGAGCATGTTACTTCCCTCCTACCACAAACAGACGTCAACCCAAACTTCTAGAACGCGAACTTAGCATTGCTTATAAAAACACTTAACAATTCGTAGGCCAAACTACAAACACTCTGATTTCTTCATTCTCATCCGAATGAATATACGTAAGTACAAGACGGCGAAGTCTTGGAAAGCAACTTTCCCCCTTTCACCCGTAGTCCTCTGAACTATGTTGACTTTGACTTTCCCATTGCACGAGGGAATACGTAGGCCTAGGATGATGAAGTACAACGGACACGAGGGGTGTTAATACCTTCCTCTCGCGTAATCGAATCTCGAACCCAGGATTTGGTTGAAAGACCATGTCTTCTCCCTTTTTGAGGTTTCTTCAACCATTTCCTTTCCCTCGTCGGGATAAATAACATTCAGTGGCGATTCTATTTTTCTGCTGGTTGTTTTTTCGTAGTTGCGACACTAAGTTCTTGATAGAGAAGGTTGCTACTCTTGCTAGTGCGGGGAGTATGGTTGCTTTTGAAGCTGTTATCGCATTTCTTATATATGATATAGTTTTCTTCCCTAATGTTGATAATTTTATGGATATCAATTTTATTTGTATCTTTCTGATTCGGAATCCAGTTCCTACTTTACTCGCAGATACCTATTATTCTATCCATCACATGATGGAGAAGATCGAAGGAACTATTATATGTTGTACACCTCTACTGTACAAATGGTTTACTTCATATTTGTCGTAGTCTAGTTTATCCAATCATAACAAGAAGGGTTTAAGGTGGTCTCAGAGGATTATGTCTCTCACCAATGTAGATTTTACTTTGTATTCTAGAGTTTATGATGACGTGAAAATTAATGACAGTTGTGGTGAATTCCCTAATGTACCTTGTCTTGGTACAAAAGGAGGAATTAACTATAATCTGATTTTGGATCGACATCAGCTTGGGTATGCTATGAAGCATAAAGCAAGAAACAATCTTCTTGAAGCTTTATTCATTCAAAAAGGTGTTGATAGAAAGGGGTTGAAGGAGAAGATCGTCCATGTCTGGCATAAGATTCATAGAAAAGTAAAAGATGAATTAGGAACGAAAGATTGTGTTTCTTTAGAGCCTTACACTCAGTGGTTGCTTTAGCTTATATGAAGCAGGAAAGAGGTGTTTGGGAGGGAAAGTTTCATGTTTCAAATGCAGAGAAGTTAAAGCTACAAAGGCAATTGAAAGAGAAAGATGATCTGCTTGAGCAACATGGAAAGAAAAGAAAGGGAGAGCAAGAAGTTAGGTTTGGCACCTGGAAAGGTGTTGTTGACAAGATCTTGAAAGAAAAGGTTGAGATGAAGACTGCTTTTGAAGTTCAAATGAGGAAGCTCAAGAGGAAGTTGCAGCGTTGAGATGGATCTTCTTCAGTTGTAATCCCCTCAGATCCTAAGCTTTAGTTTATGTCTTTTGTTTAGGATTAATTTAAAATAATGTACTTTGTAATCCTTCCAGATATTTCAATGAAATGAAAATTCAAATTTTCCCCTTTAATATGTTATTACTCATGATGTTTGAAATATGTTTATAGTTCCTTATTTCCTTGAAAATAATCATTTGCATATGCATTTCACGCATCATTTGCATCATTTGGTCCTGCTTTCTGCTAGTCTTTCAGAGTCTCGTTTGTTTTCCTTCATATTCGTAGAAGACAAGATGACACACCAGTACAATACTCGGGTCAACTCAAGACAAAATATGGAGACAATTGAGCAAGAACAAAGGTAACTTCATGAGGAAGTGAATTCATTAAATACGGGAATGGACAGAATGACTGCTCTGTTCGAATCCTTGGTGGTAGCTCAGAATCAAACACTACTTTTGTCTCAGCCACAAGTGATTGTTATCTCTGAGATTGTAACAACTCTTATTGTATTTGTTGTGCCTACTGGACTTCCGCGTCAGAATTAGATGCATTGATGTTTAATCTTGGGGTATGCCTCCCAACTTTGTGCCATAGAATTTCGATACTGCTACTAAAGCTCTTTTGGAGAGTCGTGTTCCTCCAGTTCAACCCGTGATGGCCACCGCTTCTCCAGTTGTGCATGTTGTGCCACAAGAGGATCATGTTTTCCATACTGCTCCTAGTGAGAACTTAGATGTTTATGAGAGAATGGATGAATTCCAAGATCAATTTCAGAAATTGCAGAAAGAGTTTAAAGCTATGAAAGGGAAAGATTTATTTGATAAGAATGCTCATGATTTGTGCTTATCACTTAATGTCAAGATCCCTGTAAAATTCAAGGTCCCTGACTTTGAAAAGTACAAGGTTAAATCTTGTCCTCATAGTCACTTGACTATGTATTGTCGAAATACGGCTACTCACATTGATGATGACAAGTTATTGATCCATTATTTCCAAGACAGTTTTACTGGTGAAGGTTTGAAGTGGTATGTGGGGCTGGACAGTGCTCATATTAGTTATTTTAGTGACCTTGCAGAGGTGTTTGTACGTCAGTATAAGTATAATTTGCACATGGCCCCTGATTGTGGCCAGCTTTGTGTTATGTCACAAAAGGATAAAGAATCATTCAAAGAGTACGCTCAGAGATGGCGTGAAGTTTCTGCTCATATTATCCCTTTGATGGAGGAGAAGGAAATGACTAAGATGTTTCTGAAGACCTGGTTGCTAGTGCTTCAAATAATTTTGCCGAAATGGTGGGTATAGAAGTCAGATTGGAAGAAGGCGTCAGAGAGGGTCGTTTGACAAAAGAAGTGAGTTAGTCAAGTGGAACAAAGAAGTATGGTAACAGTTTCTATAAGAAGAAATAAGGGGATACCAATTCTATTTTTCAAGGAGGAAGGCAACGAAGACCCAGAAACATAGGTGGTCAGCAGGACCAATCTCAACAGTATTATCAACAACCTTACACTGTTGCAATAACTCTGGTGGTTAGTCCAGCTCTTATTGTTTAGGCTTATCAACAACAGAATCAAAGATCTAATCAGAATCAACAAGCCCATGCTCCCAGGAAGGGTCAGTTCGATCATATCCCTATGACTTATATGAAATTGTATCCAACTTTGATACAAAATGCGTTGATTCAGACTAGATCTCCACTAGTTATTCCAAATCCAAATTTGTGGTGGTATAAATCTGAAGCTCGTTGTACTTTTCATCAGGGAGCACCAGGCATGATCTTGAATCGTGTTTCTCGTTGAAAGCATAAGTTCAGAAAATCATCAATAATGGTCTTTTGGAGTTCCGAACATATTGAAGTTCAAGAATGATCCATTTAAGATGATGCAAATGTTCATTTCCTCATACTTATGGCTAATAAATTGAGTTTTTCCACTCGAATACGACAACATATCTTTTCAATTAAAATCAATCAACAAACAACCCAACTTTTTTTTAGAAACGCAGATTTGCAAGTGGTTTTTGTTGAGTACAACGGATGTGAGGTATGCTAATATCTTCTCCTTGTATAACCAACCCCTGTATCCAGATCTCTCTTCTTTAGATTTTTTTCTTTTTGCGAGTTTTGTTCGACCTTTTCCCTTTTCCCTTTGGAAACAAAAATGTTCATTGGCGACTCTTGCTTTTCGAGTTAAGTTAATTGATATCTTAATCTCAATAATTTTTTCTACCGCGGCATTTTTGCCTTGATCCGGGGTACGGCCTCAGCTTCTACCCATTCGATGAAATAATCCAATACACTTGTAAAAAAAATTCATTTTCTAGGAATCCCAAAGGAAAAGGTCAGAGAATATCAGATACCCACTGGTAAAAAGGTCAAGGGGAAATTACTGAGTGCAATAACTCGGCAAGATAGTGTATGAATGGAGCGTAAATCTGACACTTCTCACAATGATTGATGAATCGTGCACATTCTTGCAGCATACTAGGCCAATAGTATTTGGCCCTGAGTATTTTTCCAAATAATGTCGTTCCCTAATTATGACTTCCACACACTCCTTCATGCACTTATTTCATTATAAGCCCTACTTATTCTTCAGCGACTCATCTCAACATCAAAGAGGATTTTCCCATCTTATATAGTTGGTCGGCTACCATGAGGTATCAGTAAGATATCCTTTTGATGCGCCAAGCTTAAGTCTCATCATCTAGAAACTTTTATTGAATCAGATATTGAATGATAGGTGTTATCCAACCCCATACATTTTCTAACAACATGACTTCCTTCATTTTCGTGCTCGGTAATTCTAAAGTTTCTTCGATCACTGTTCTGTTTAACCCATGGACTTTAGTGCTGGCCAGACGAGGTAATAAATCAACTCTGGCTTTTTCTTCCCGGGGAGTATGTGATACTTCAAATTTCGTGAACCCTTCGGCTAATTGCAGTGCTCATTGTAGATACTTGAGTAATAGTGTATCCTCTGTTATGTAATCTCCTTTAATTTGACTAGAAATTAATTGTGAATCTGTATGAACCAGTAAATGGGAAACTCTGAATTCTTTAGCTAACTTTAAACCGTCAATCACGACCTCGTATTATGTCTGATTATTGTTGGCTTAGAAGTTAAACGAAAGAGATTGTTCTAGTACCAATTCCCTTGGTCCCTCTAATATTATCCCTACCCCGCTGCCTTTTAGTTTGGATGAGTCATCCACTAATAGAGTCAACTGCTCGGGTGATTCTTTTGGAATAGACAAACTCAACTTTATTAGAAAATCTGACAATACTTGTAATTTGATGTTGTTCCTAGGTGTGAATGTGATGTAGTACTCGGACAATTCTACAGCCCAAGACATCATTCTGCATACCAAATCCGTTCTTCTTAGAATTCTTTTTATGTGATAGTTTGTCTTTACAATGATGGGGTGGCCTTGAAAATATTGTCTGAGTTTCCTGCCCTGAAAATTCGTTTGATCTTTTGATAGCGGACTTCTTCTCTTTTGAGAACCTTGCTGACAAAATAGGCTGACTTCTCATCTTCATCACTGTCTTGAACTAATACCAAACTGATAGCTTTCTTGGAGATGACTAAATACAAGGTAAGGGGTGAATTTTCCTTCGGACAAACCAAGATCGGTGGGGCAGACAAGAATTTTTTTAACTCGATAAACGCCTCCTTACATTCTTCCGTCAACTAGAACTTTTCCGACTTCTTTATGCCTGCAAAGAAGTGTATAAAATTATCGCCTGCATAAGAAAGAAATATAGATAAGGCAGCTCTTCTCCCGGTCAGTTGTTGAACTTTTTTTTACCAATGTCATGCTTCTCATATTAATGATTTCTCGGAACTTGTCTCGATTCGCCTCTATTCCCTGGTGTGTCAGCATGAAACACATAAATGTTTTGGCTTGTACCCCTAAAGTGCACTTGTTTGTGTTAAGCCCCATGTCGAACTTCCTTACTGACTCAAATGTTTCTTCCAAGTATTTTGCATGGTTCATCTCCTCCTGGGTCCTTATTAACATGTCGTCAACATATACTTGCAAGTGTCTCCCTATTTATTATGAGAATACCATATCTATAAGCCTTTGATATGTGGCCCCGACATTTTTAAGACCAAATGGAACTACTCTATAGTAATAGTTGTTGCTATTGGTCATGAATGCCATCTTGGGAGCATCCACCGAGTTCATTCGTATTTGGTTGTAGCCTGAATAGGCATCCATGAAGCTGAGTGTAACGCCCATTTTAATTATTTTTATTTTCGGTGTTATTTTCATTTTCGGCGTGCTTGCATGGATTTTTGTTGAGGAATAAAGTTCCATAATATTAGAAAACTATGATTGATAATAATAATAATATGATGATTAATAGTGTTAATACTATTATTATTGATATTATTATTATTGTTGTCATATTTAAAAATATTATTGGAAGGGTTGGAAATTAAAAGAAATAAGAGGATTATTTTTGGATTTTTGAATTAAAAGAATTATGAGAATATGATTTATTGGGTTTAAAAGAGAATTATTTGGGGTGAGGGGTAACATTGGCATTTTGAGAAATTAGAGAAACACATGCACGGGGAAGCAAGCGAAGAACACGATTGAGGAAGGCAGAAGCAAGAGTTGAAGTTTGGCCAGAGGATCATCAAGATTATCAAATCGTGTGGATTGAGAAGCTTCATCAACATCAGCGTCGAATTTGAGGTAAGGGGAGGGATTGATCGGTGGAATGGGTATTTGCATGAATAAATTGGTAGAGGGAAATCCCCTAATTCCCATGGATGATGATGAATGATGTTGATACATGTATTAATTCTGTTATGATTGTGATTGTTATGTTGAAAGTTCATTGCATGTGCTGTGGGGCAATGGTTTATGTGAAATTGGGGTTCCGGGTAGTTTGAGGTTTATTGTCGGAAGTTGGATAATTGAGCAGATAATGAGGTTTATCGAGTAAAATTGAGTTTGGATGTTGGGGCTAGGTTGTAGAACCTTAAGCCGATGATTTTAGTGTTGTCTCGATGAAAATTGGAGAGTGGGAGAGCTGCTGATTTATGAGCAGCAGTTTTATTTTTCCAGAATCATAGACATTCGCTAGCCCATCGCTAGGCGAATTCCTGGCGAGCATTCGCGAGCGGCACGCGTAGCGAGCGTGTAGCGAGTCATGGCAGTGGTTGTTTTCTTGTACTCGCTAGTAAGTTCGCTGAGTGAGGTAGTAGCGAGCACTTCCAGTAGCTCAGAAGTGTGGTTCGCGAGGAAGTTCACTAGGCGAACGTGTAGCGAACACTCGCTAGGAGCTCGCGTAGCGAGCAGGTAGCGAGTGTAGTAGATTTTGGTTTTTGAGGGCTATGTGCAGCTGATGATGTTGAATGCGATCGGATTGACATGTTGTGATGATAGCTGAGTGTTGAGAGTATGTTGAGGGTTATAAGGGCCGTGTGGCTGGCGTTTATCGCATTTGACGTAATCGGTGGATTATGTGTTAAGTATAGATATGTATGGATGTGTATGTGATATGTATGCACTATGTGCTAGGTGTGAGATATGTGGATCAGTAGGATCGTTATGCATTGAGTATGTTGTGGTGATATGTTGTGATGAGTGGATCTGTAGGATCGATACGCCTTAAGTGCGTTGTGTTTGTGTGTTGTTTGTTGGATGGGTCCGTAGGATCGTGGGCACCGTGAGTGTCGTGTGGTTATGCATAGTGCCTTGCATAGCATGTGGACATGGTGAATCATGGCTCGGTGGAGTGTATGTGATTCACACACGTGCTCCAAGTGGGGAGCATGGGCGTGAGATATGATTTACTCACGTGCTCCAAGTGGGGAGCATGGACGCGGTGTATGATTTACTCGCGTGCTCCAAGGGGGGAGCGTGGACGGGATTTGGATCGTTCCTCGGATGGAGTGTATGCGACCACCCATGTCCTAAGTGGGGGACGTTGATGATTTAATTATATGGGCTCAGGAGGAGCGTGGTAGGGATAGATCGTTGCTCATATGGAATGTATACGATCTATCCTGAGTTGAGTCGGTACCGCATAATTGTTGAGTCGAGTGCATGTGTTGCATTGTGGTTGTGTGTGTTGTGATTGTGAATGAGGAGACAGTAGGTCCAGATGTGTTGCATTCGTGATATGCATAATGTGTTGTCATGGGACAGTGGGTCCAGATATGTTGTATGTGAAATAATGAGTTATTGTTTCTGCCTTTCATTTCATGTACCATTATACCATTATTATTTGATCGTGATTCTCACCCCCTTTGTTATTGTTGTGGTCTGTGCTTCTTCGGAAGTACAGACAATTCAGGTGTTTAGCTAGCTTGGATTGTGGCGTCGTCGTAGGACTGCTCTGATACGTAACATCGGGGCTTTTTGGGAGTCTTATTGTTTTACTGTTGATATGTGTGCCGTTGTGGCGTATCTGACTTTTGTGATACATGTGATGACATTATGTATATTTTGGGCAGATGGCCGATTGTTGTATATCACGATGTTGATGTCATAGATAATGTATATATGTTGTTATGTGTTATGATAGACTTCTTTTTCCGCTGAAATTTTATTGGAAATCAGTTTTGAAATGATTTGTGGAATTTTGTTGAAAATTGTGACATCCCGTTGTGGAAAACTCTGATATGTGCTTATTTTAATTGTTTTATTCTATTTTGGGAAACGGGGTGTTACAAGTTGGTATCAAAGCAGGTCGGTTCGTCCGGCCAGTGTAGTGTTTTGAGTATGTTTGTAGGATAGAGTTGGTTGTTTTCTGTTAACCTGAATTGTTGTTGTTGAGCAGTATGGCTGGAAGGAATGATGCGGCGTTGGCTGCGGCTATGCAGGTTATGGCTCAAGTAGTGGCCAATCAAAATCTGGCTGCGGGTGCTCAGTTCAGAGACCTGATGCAGTTCCAGAGAAACAAGCCACCAAAGTTTGAAGGTGGGATTCTGGATCTGGTGACTACACTGAAATGGTTGAAGGCAATAGAGAAGATCTTCAGAACCATGGGATGCATCGATGAGCAGAAAGTGAGATTTGGTACTCACATGCTTGAGGGAGAGGCCGAGGCTTGGTGGGACAACTGTCGTCAGAGGATGGAGGCTTCGGGGACTCCGATTACTTGGGAGGTGGTTCGATCTGGTTTTCTGGAGAAGTATTTTCCAGAAGATATCAGAAGTGCTAAAGAGGTGGAATTTTTAGAGTTGAAGCAGGGCAGTATGTCGGTGGCCGAGTATGCGGCTAAGTTTAAGGAATTGGCTCAGTATTGTCCCCATTACAATACTGAGGAGGCTATGACTTCTAAGTGTCTGAAATTTGAGAATGGGTTGAGGCCGGAGATCAAGATGGGGATCACGTGTCAAAAAATCAGGAGCTATCCTGAGTTGGTGAGTAGAAGTCGGATTTATGACAATGATAACCGTGCAAGGATTGCACATTACAAGGCGGTGAATGACCGCAAGGGTAAGCAGAGGTTCGGTGGTACACCTTACAGTGTGCCGACCAATAAGGGAAAGCAGAAGTCTATGGTTGATAAGAGGTTCTGAGGGAGGAAGGCATCGGCGGACTTAAAATGTTATCGGTGCGGTGTCGCGGGGTGTCGTGCTAGTGATTGTCCTCGAGAGACGAAGAAGTGCTTCAAGTGTGGGAAGCCGGGCCATGTGATGGCGGATTGTAGGACTAATATGCCTACTTGCTATAACTGCGGTGAGAAAGGCCATATTAGTACTCATTGTGAGAAGCCGAGGAGGGCTCAAGCGCCTCAAGTTGGCGGGAAAGTGTTTGTTGTGGTGGGAACTCAGTCGGCGGACGAGGAGCGTTCGATCAAAGGTACTTGTTTTATCAATAACATTCCTTTGACTGCTATGATTAATACGAGTGAAACCCACTCGTTTATCTCTGTTGATTGTGTGAAGAGGTTAAGTTTGGTGTCGACTACTCTTGAACGGCGGATGACTATTGAAACTCCCTCGACTGGTTCAGTGACTACTTCGTTAGTGTGTTTGAAGTGTCCACTAACTATTTTTGGCCGAGACTTCGGTGTGGATTTGATTTGTTTGCCACTTGGTGGTTTGGATGTTATACTTGGTATGAACTGGTTGGAGTTCAACCGAGTGTACATCGATTGTTTCCAGAAAGTGTTACTATTTTTTACTCCAGAAGAGGAAGCTTTGGCATATTCCTTGTCTAGTAAGGAATTGAGAACCTTGTTGGAGGATGAAGCTCAGGTGTTTGCTTTATTTGCATCACTGTTTGTTGACAACAAGGCATTGTTGGATGAGTTAGCTGTTGTGAATGAGTTTTCGGAGGTGTTCCCAGATGATATTATGGAGTTGCCTCCGAAGAGAGAAGTTGAGTTTAGCATTGACCTTGTTCCTGGTACGAGGCCTATTTCTATGGCATTGTACCGGATGTCGGCAGTGGAGTTGGCCGAGTTGAAGACTCAGATTGGAGAGTTGCTGGAAAGGAAGTTTATCAGACCAAGTGTGTCGCCGTGGGGAGCTCCAGTGTTGTTAGTAAAGAAGAAGGACGGTAGCATGCGGTTGTGCATCGATTACCGTCAGTTGAACAAAGTGACCATCAAGAACAAATATCCTCTTCCCAGGATTGATGATTTGATGGATCAGTTGGTGGGAGCTCATGTGTTCAGTAAGATTGATTTGAGGTCGGGTTATCATCAGATAAGAGTGAAGGAAGGTGATATCCAGAAGACGGTGTTTAGGACTCGGTATGGACATTATGAGTATGCAGTAATGCCTTTCGGAGTGTCTAATGTGTCGGGTGTGTTTATGGAATATATGAACTGTATCTTCCATTATTATTTGGATCAGTTTATTGTCGTGTTCATTGATGATATACTGATTTATTATAAGTCTGAGGAAGAGCATGCGGAGCATTTGAGGATTGCTTTGCAAGTGTTGAGGGATAACAAGTTGTTTGCTAAGTTATTGAAGTGTGAGTTCTGGTTGAAGACAGTGAGTTTCCTGGGGCATGTTATTTCTGGTGATGGTGTTTCGGTAGATCCATCTAAGGTAAGTGCGGTGTTACAGTGGGAACCACCAAAGACGGTAACAGAGGTTAGAAGCTTTTTGGGTTTAGCTGGTTATTACCGAAGATTTATTGAAGGCTTTTCTAGATTGGTTTTGCCGTTGACTCAGTTGACAAGGAAAGATAAAGTATTTATGTGGGATGCTGCTTGTGAAGAAAGTTTTGAGGAGCTGAAAAAGAGATTGACTTCAGCGCCGGTGTTGGGGTTACCGAATCCGAGTGAGCCTTTTGTGGTATATTGTGATGCGTCTAATATGGGATTAGGCGGAGTTCTGATGCAGAATGGAAAAGTGGTAGCTTATGCTTCGCGGTAATTGAGGGTGCATGAGCGGAATTATCCTACTCATGACCTTGAGTTGGTTGCGATGGTTTTTGTGTTGAAGATTTGGAGACATTATTTGTATGGTTTGAGGTTTGAGGTGTTCAGTGATCACAAGAGTTTGAAGTACCTGTTTGATCAGAAAGAGTTAAATATGCGGCAGAGAAGATGGTTAGAATTCCTGAAAGATTATGATTTCAGTTTGAGTTATCACCTAGGAAAAGTGAATGTTGTTGCGGATGCGTTGAGCAGGAAGACCATTCATATGTCAGCCTTGATGGTAAAAGAGATGGAGCTTATTGAGCAGTTTCGAGATTTGAGCATGGTTTGTGAATTTACGGCTAATGGTGTGATGTTGGGTGAATTGCAATTAAAGAATGATTTCTTGGATATGATAAGAGAACACCAAAAGTTGGATGTGAAACTTGTGGATTTGATGCGTGGGGCCGGAAGTAACTCCGGTAGTGATTTTGGGTTGGATAATGCTGGTGTGTTGAGGTTTCGGGGCAGAATTTGTGTGCCGGATAATGACGATCTGAGGAAATCGATCTTGGACGAAAGACATCATAGTAGCCTGAGTGTTCATCCAGGAGCTACGAAGATGTATCAGGATTTGAAAAAGTTATTTTGGTGGTCGGGTATGAAGAAAGATATTGCTCGTTATGTTTATGCTTGTTTAGTATGTCAGAAATCGAAGGTGGAGCATCAGAGACCTTCTGGGATGATGCAACCATTAGAAATTCCAGTTTTGGAAGTGGGATTGTATCGCCATGGACTTTGTTATAGGATTGCCGAATACGGCGAGAGGATTTGACACGATTTGGGTGATCGTGGATCGACTTACTAAGTCTGCACACTTTGTACCGGTTAGTATCAGTTTCCCGTTGGAGAAGCTTGGAGAGATCTATATTCGGGTGATTGTAAAGTTGCATGGTGTGCCATTGAGTATTGTGTCGGATAGAGATCTGAGGTTCACTTCTGTATTTTGGAAGAGTTTGCAAGAGGCTTTGGGTACCGAGTTGAAGCTGAGTTCAGCTTATCATCCACAGACGGATGGACAGTCGGAGAGGACTATTTAGACTTTAGAGGATTTGTTGCGGGCTTGTGTGTTGGAAAAAGGTGGATCGTGGGATACTCATTTGCCTTTGGTAGAGTTCACGTACAACAACAGTTACCATTCCAGTATCAGGATGGCACCGTTTGAAGCTCTTTATGGTAGGAGGTGTAGAACTCCTCTGTGTTGGTATGAGTCAGGTGAGAGTGTTGCGTTGGGACCAGAGTTAGTGCAGCACACTATTGAGACAGTTCGGATGATCCGTGAGAATATGAGAGCATCTCAGGATCGGCAGAAGACTTATTATGATAACTGCAGGAAAGAGTTGGAATTCAGTGAGGGTGACCATGTATTTTTGAGGGTTAACCCAGTGATTGGTGTTGGACGTGCATTGAAGTCCAAGAAGTTGGATCCGAAGTTTATCGGACCGTATTAGATTTTGCAGAGGATTGGTGTTGTGGCGTATAGGGTGGCGTTGCCGTCGGAGCTTTCGAATTTGCATGACGTGTTTCATGTGTCACAACTTCGGAAGTATGTATCCGACCTGTCTCATGTGATTCAGAGGGATGAAGTTCAAGTTAGAGAGAATCTAACTGTGGAGACGTTACCATTAAAGATCGAAGATCGCAAGATGAAGCGACTCAAAGGGAAAGAGATACCTTTAGTGAGAGTGGCTTGGGGAGGCGCTGTAGGAGGCAGTGTGACCTGGGAATTGGAAAGCAGGATGCGGGAAGAGTATCCGGAGTTATTTCCATCAGGTGTTTTCGAGGACGAAAATAATTAAAGTGGGGGAGAGTTGTAACACCCATTTTAGTTATTTTTATTTTCAGTGTTATTTTCATTTTCGGCGTGCTTGCGTGGATTTTTCTTGAGGAATAAAGTTCCATAATATTTGAAAACTATGATTGATAATAATAATAATATGATGATTAATAGTGTTAATACTATTATTATTGATATTATTATTATTGTTGTCAAATTTAAAAATATTATTGGAAGGGTTGGAAATTAAAAGAAATAAGAGGATTATTATTATTTGGATTTTTGAATTAAAAGAATTATGAGAATATGATTTATTGGGTTTAAAAGAGAATTATTTGGGATGAGGGATAACATTGGCATTTTGAGAAATTAGAGAAATACATGCACGGGGAAGCAAGCGAAGAACACGATTGAGGAAGGCTAAAGCAAGAGTTGAAGCTTGGCCAGAGGATCATCAAGATTATCAAATCGTATGGATTGAGAAGCTTCATCAACATCAGCGTCGAATTCGAGGTAAGGGGGGATTGATCGGTTGAATGGGTATTTGCATGAATAAATTGGTAGAGGGAAATCCCCTAATTCCCATGGATGATGATGAATGATGTTGATACATGTATTAATTCTGTTATGATTGTGATTGTTATGTTGAAAGTTCATTGCATGTGCTGTGGGGCAATGGATTATGTGAAATTGGGGTTCCGGGTAGTTTGAGGTTTATTGTCGGAAGTTGGATAATTGAGCAGATAATGAGGTTTATCGGGTAAAATTGAGTTTGGATGTTGGGGCTAGGTTGTAGAACCTTAAGCCGATGATTTTAGTGTTGTCTCGATGAAAATTGGAGAGTGGGAGAGCTGCTGATTTTTTAGCAGCATTTTTATTTTTCTAGAATCGCAGACATTCGCTAGCCCATCGCTAGGCGAAATCCTGGCGAGCATTCACGAGCGGCATGCGTAGCGAGCTTGTAGCGAGTCATGGCAGTGGCTGTTTTGTTGTACTCGCTAGCAAGTTCGCTGAGCGAGGTAGTAGCGAGCACTTCCAGTAGCTCAGAAGTGTGGTTCGCGAGGAAGTTCGCTAGGCGAACGTGTAGCCAACACTCGCTATGAGCTCGCGTAGCGAGCAGGTGATGTTTGTGTTTGTGTGTTATTTGTTGGAAGGATCAGTAGGATCGTGGGCACCGTGAGTGCCGTGTGGTTATGTATAGTGCCTTGCATAGCATGTGGACGTGGTGAATCATGGCTCGGTGGAGTGTATGTGATTCACACACGTGCTCCAAGTGGGGAGCATGGGCGTGAGATATGATTTACTCACGTTCTCCAAGTGGGGAGCGTGGGCGTGAGATATGATTTACTCACGTTCTCCAAGTGGGGAGCGTGGATGTGGTGTATGATTTACTCGCGTGCTCCAAAGGGGGGAGCATGGACGGGATTTGGATCGTTGATCGGATGGAGTGTATGCGACCACCCGTGTCCCAAGTGGGGGACGTTAATGATTTAATTATATGGGCTCAGGAGGAGCGTGGTAGGGATAGATCGTTGCTCAGATGGAGTGTATGCGATCTATCCTGAGTTGAGTCGGTGCCGCATAATTGTTGAGTCGAGTGCATGTGTTGCATTATGGTTGTGTGTGTTGTGATTGTGAATGAGGGGACAGTAGGTCCGGATGTGTTGCATTCGTGGTATGCATAGTGTGTTGGCATGGGAGAGTGGGTCCAGATATGTTGTATGTGAAATAATGAGTTATTTTTTCTGCCTTTCATTTCATGTACCATTATACCATTATTATTTGATCGTGATTCTCACCCCCTTTGTTGTTGTTGTGGTCTGTGCTTCTTCGGAAGTACAGACAATCCAGGTGTTTAGCTAGCTTGGATTGTGGCGTCGTCGTAGGACTGCTCTGATACGTAACACCGGGGCTTATTGGGAGTCTTATTGTTTTACTGTTGATATGTGTGCCCCTGTGGCGTATCTGACTTTTGTGATACATGTGATGACGTTATGTATATTTTGGGCAGATGGCCGATTGTTGTATATCACGATGTTGATGTCATGGATAATGTATATATGTTGTTATGTGTTATGACAGACTTCTTTTTCCGCTGAAGTTTTATTGGAATTCAGTTTTGAAATGATTTTTGGAATTTTGTTGAAAATTGTGACATCCCGTTGTGGGAAAACTCTGATATGTGCTTATTTTAATTATTTTATTCTATTTTGGGAAACGGGGTGTTACACTGAGCAGGCAGAACCCGAACGCAACATCGACCAGTCTATCAAAGTGTGGTAATGGGTAAGGATCTTTCTGGTAAGCCTTATTATGGTCAGTAGAATCTAAGAACATGTGTCACTTTCCCGATTTCTTCTTTACCATGACGACGTTGGACAACCAGGTGGGATATTTTATTTCCCAGATGAATCCGGCCTTCAAGAGCTTATCTACCTCATCCATGATAGTCTTTCTTTTTTCTTCTCTGTTTTTCCGCTTCCTCTGCATTAGAATTTCGTTGATGGATCAATGGAAAGCTTATGACACATGACATTTGGGTCGACCCCGGGCATGCCCGAGGGCTTCCAAGCGAAGTGGTCGACGTTATCTCTTAACACATTGATGATGTTTATTTCCTCTTCCTGAGATAGCCCTTAACCTATATGTATGACCTGAAAATCATGAGCGCCGACTGCACCTTTTTTAGTTCTCCAATAGGGGTCAATCTATCCTCTGTCGGATCTCCCTGAGGGTCAAGGTCAACCAAATTCACCTTTAAAGTATTTTTTGTCGTAGGACACTCTTGATGGATATTCTTTTTCAATTTCATCCTATCCTTGTAGCATTTCCTAGCCATGCCCTGGTCACCTTTGATTACTCCTATTTCTCCGGAACTTCATAGTTAGATAAATAATGGACAAAACATCCTCTAGAGCATTAAACATTGATCTTCCGATGATTATGTTGTATGGTGATGACGTGTTTACTATCATGTATCTCACATTGACTCCTTTGGCATTGTCTCCACTTCTAAAGATGGTCATGATAGGTAGATTCCCTAGTACCTGAACTTATTCCCCAGGGAAACCGACCAAAGTACCTTTGAATGGTAGTAGCTCGGATGTATCCATGTTCATGCCTTTGAAAGCATCCCAATACAATATGTCTGTGGAGCTACCTGGGTCGATTAGTATTCACTTGACACTCCAACCATGAAACTGTACTTTTATAACCATTGAGTCATTCTCATGCACCAGCACACCTTCGGAATCCCGCCTTGAAAAACCAACAATGATGGGTCTTTCTTCTTTTTTTGAAAATAGATTTTGTGACACATGCATTACTTATCGAGCGCATCTCTTTTTGGGAGAGCTTGTTTCTCCTCCACCAGTGAAATCTCCCAAGATGGTGTTCAGCATGTGGTAGGCTATCCGTGTCTCAGGCATTTCTGCGATGTTTTTCCCTTCTTGGCAGAGAGATTCTTTGAGTTTGGCTCTCTCCTAAAAGGACTTCTCTTTCCAAATGATCCTTTGACCTCTTTTACGTACGATAGCAGCCGGCCTCTTTGGATCAGAATCTCAATTTCCCTTTTTAACTGATGACAATCCTCGGTATGGTGGCCTCTCAGTTGACGATAGGCACATCATGCATCCCCATTTTTTCCTAGCACAGCATTGACCCTCTTAGGGATAGCAGGTTCCGTTATTAGCTTGAGATGATATTCTTCTTGCGGAATATCAACAAGCTTTACATTGAGTGGGTTAAAGTTCTTGGGGAAGTTGTCATATGGCCTCCAAGAAGGTTTTATCGCCGACCTTTCCCTCGACTCTTGCTTGTGGTGCTCTTTCCTGGGCTCGAATTCGTCATGCCTAGGTTGTGCCTTTTATTTAGCATCTCAGGATCTCTTCTCCATATTGCTTTCTCCACCCTTGATATAACACTCTGCTTTATTCATTACTTCCTTCATGCTAGTGGTCGGCTTTTGTGCCAACGATTCATTGAAATGGTCGGCTTTTAGGCCGTTTTAGAAGGCTCTCACGTACATTTCCTAATTTGGGTGGGAAATTCATTTAATTGCGCCATATATTCACAGAGGGGCCCTGGTAGGTGTTGAACATGCTGGTACTGGTCACCTTTCTATGTTTGTTGGCGGAAAAATGATGTCTCGTCTTCCTAGTTAGATCTTGGTAACTGGTGATTGATAATTTGGGCAGGTTCATGTACCAGTGTAATGTTACATCCTTGAACATTCCTGCCATAAGCTTGCATTTCAAAGAGCCTGAAGCCCTGACTATTGCCATTTAATTGTTAATTGAGATTATATGCTCCTGCGGATCACTTTTATCATCGAAGGATGGCAATGGTGGTGGTTTGAAATTTTCTGGAACTTGATCGCCCCAGATTTCCTCTGAAAGAGGTTAAGGATCAAGAAGCTCCTCCTCCTCTTCCTCTTTCTTAGTGTTTTGCGTTAAATGTGTAAACACTTTCTTGCAAAGATTCATTCTGCTGGCACAGATTCTCCACAATTGTCAAAAGTTGTGCCATGTTTGGCGGAGTGCGAGGTTCACTCCTGCTGAAGATGACCCAGGCATCGTGTTGATATGGTGTAATATATTGTTTTGTGCGGCATTGGGAAGACGTGTATGGTTCATTTGTAGTTCACATAAATAATGAAGTCTTTTTATCCATACTAGTTAGAATGAACTTTAATTTAACTTGCTACAACAAAGAGGACTCCTCCTTTTTCATTCTTCATTCGATAACAATGTTGATGTTTCATTATCTGAAATGAAACATTGACTAATCCAAATGGATATGTGTTAACCACTTCGACGTAAGAAATGTGATTAATGTTGAATATCTTTACCTGTTAGTCAATGATGCTGGATATGTTCATTTCATCAACATGTCACGATAAAATAATGATGATAATTATAATGATGTGATAATCATATTCTCAATATTGTTTTAGTATAGTTTAAGGTCTATCGAGTTAGACACTATTCTAATTGGTTTTGTTGATGCTATCTATTCAAGTTTGATTTGTCTCTATATCATTTGATGAAATCATAATATGCATCTTTGACTCCGAAGAAGAAGTAACCATGTATGTATTTAATTGACATTTTTCATTCTTCACAACTTTTTGTTAGTGTTTGAGTTACAACACGTTGAATTTCATCTGATTTAACGACATATTCCTATTCATTGTGTTTGTTCATGAAATCAACTATTTTGAATTGTATAATGTGGAGGTCTCAAAAACACACTATTGAATATATATTGAATCTATAACACGAATGATATTTGTGTCAATTTCAATTTTTTGAGAGATTCAAGGAGTTAAAAAAAATTCCTCGTGATTTTTGCACCTTAATAATTATATAAATTATTAAATATTTTGATGTATAAGTTGGATATGATAATTATTAAGGTGCAAAAATCACGAGGAATTTTTTTTAACTCCTTGAATCTCTCAAAAAATTGAAATTGACACAAATATCATTCGTGTTATAGATTCAATATATATTCAATAGTGTGTTTTTGAGACCTCCACATTATACAATTCAAAATAGTTGATTTCATGAACAAACACAATGAATAGGAATATGTCATTAAATCAGATGAAATTCAACGTGTTGTAACTCAAACACTAACAAAAAGTTGTGAAGAATGAAAAATGTCAATTAAATACATACATGGTTACTTCTTCTTCGGAGTCAAAGATGCATATTATGATTTCATCAAATGATATAGAGACAAATCAAACTTGAATAGATAGCATCAACAAAACCAATTAGAATAGTGTCTAACTCGATAGACCTTAAACTATACTAAAACAATATTGAGAATATGATTATCACATCATTATCATTATCATCATTATTTTATCGTGACATGTTGATGAAATGAACATGTCCAGCATCATTGACTAACAGGTAAAGATATTCAACATTAATCACCTTTCTTACGTCGAAGTGGTTAACACATATCCATTTGGATTATAATGAAACATCAACATTGTTATCGAATGAAGAATGAAAAAGGAGGAGTCCTCTTTGTTGTAGCAAGTTAAATTAAAGTTCATTCTAACTAGTATGGATAAAAAGACTTCATTATTTATGTGAACTACAAATGAACCATACACGTCTTTTAATACAAGTTAATGTGCTGTCTTGAGAACAAATAATTCCGTTCAATTTAACTTAATATTAATACAGTATTTTACTTATCATAAATAATTTTATTATTAAGACCCGTGTTATCCGAAGTTATCCAATCTTACTGTCAACCCAATTTTTAAAATATTGCTGATTACAATTAAATAAAAATTTAAAGAATAATAATTAAATGTTTTTTAAATTAGTATTGTAGATTTATTTTAAATGAACACCCTCAAATTTGATTAAATGTCCATTCAAAGAATATCATTCCATTTTTTTATAATAACTTATTTTAAAATAAATTTTGCCTCAATATTCTAATACCAACTAAAATTCTAGGTACCTAAGATGTTACATATTGGTATCCAACTAAAACTCTTTAGCATTTCCCCTAATACACTGACCTTGTAGACAAATATATTAACACATCCGATTAAGATATAAAATCACGTGTAAAATAATTAGAAAATGTCGGTGTATACAAATTAAAATTATTTATATACCATAACATTCACAACCACATAATATTAAGAATTACCCTTTAACAAGAACTGATTGATAAGATAGAACCAGGGTCTAATCGATTGTAATCTAACAATACTCATAACTATGTTAAATTTGATCAATGAATCACAAACTTCTAGTAAAACTCGTGTTATTGATAACTATAAATTTTTTGTCAAGGAATCAGTCCTATTTAGAAAGAATACAGCGGGATCATCCCGAAACAATGATGCCCTGATACTCCCTCAGGACCTAATTTTATGCCGTGTAGAAAAAGTGGAAAAACTATTGTGAGGGTAACAATCCACCCTTTTTCTGAAAACCCAAATCTTCTAAATCCGAAAATGCAGAAGAAACAGAAAAAAAAGAAAGAGAAGGGGGGTGTTGGCAACGAATAGATCTCGTTGAAATCATACTAAAATTTTAAAGTAAACAACATCCTACATTCACTGCAAAGTGTATTTTAGCAATCAACAAATAAATGGTGATTTTAATTTCATGATGATGCACCAGCCAATTTTTCGAGTTTTTCCAGTGTGACACTTTTAGGCCTTTCAAGTGGCATTCCAAGAGCCCGGTCCCATATCAACTGAAATCCAACAAAAGGAAAAGATCTGTTTGACTAAAACTGGCACAAGAGGGTGTAAGTAATATTGGCAAGGAAAAAATGGGGCATGACAAACCTGAGGGCCAATTCCAATACTCCTAGCTACACCAAATAGAACGGTATAATAGCTGTCCAGAATATTAACAGATCATCAGATTCACCCTAAAAAATAATTGCAAATCGAAATTATCATAAATTAAACAAGAGTGTAGTAGTCCCATACTTTTCCTCAGTAAGACCATAGTAGTTCAGTAGCACTCCACTGTGAGCATCAACATTAGGCCATGGACTTTTAACCTATAAAAATGGCAAGTGAAGATTGAGCACATCCGATGGTCTATCAAAATTTGATGTAGGAATACATGAGAAAATGTGGTAAAGCGTCCAAGTGTAGATTATGCAAAAAGAACAAATAAAAACTAAAATACAAAGTTGTTGCAATTTCCGCATTCAATGTAGTCTGCCCCTAGCCGCCTAAATTGCGGCATTTGGGTTGCTGCCTCAATTGCTGTCTCCAACACCTTGGTCATGTTGGGTGCGAATTGTGTTGGAAAATCATGTAGACTGACCAACCTCAAACAAAAACAAATACTTACACCATGTAAAAGGTAGAAATAGAAAGACTAGGACAACTCTTTATCTCGAGTCTTCATCAACATCTCATGTCTTTTCCACCAAAATACTTCACATTCAAACTCACATGATTAACCGAGATGATATCATTGAACTGAAATCCACTCAGCAACTCCACAAAGAACTAAAAGTTCATAATCGAATATTTACCCATATCATACCATCTTTCTTGTGTTGTGTTTCATTCAATATATGATTGCCCTTGCTAAACCCTTAGGATCTGTTTGAGACTTTGGAGGGGAAGCGAGGGGAGGGTTTTGAAAAAAGGAAAGGATTGGGTGGAAAGAATCGAAGAATTTTGGTTGGGAAGGTTTGTTTTTATTCATAACCCCAAAAACCCCCTAATCTGGGGGAACTCAAAATTTGTATTAAAGGAGGGTTTTGGAGGGCTTACATAAATTTTCCAAATATATCTTATGTTGTTATAGTATTCTGAAAATTAAAAATATAGTAATGATAAACACTCTTTCATCATTCTATAAAAAATCATTCTTTCAAAATATGTCAAATATTTTCTATATTTTTTAAAAAATTCATTTTCAGAAACCCTTCCTTCCCCTCCTCTCTAAACTCCCAAACAAAGTCTTATAGTCCATAGGTGATCTAGACTCAGCAGGTATTCATAAAATACGGGCATGACAGTACACTAATTAAGCAAAAAACATTATAAGCCTCATCGGAATAAAGTTGTGAAAAAATAATCCTGTATGAATGTTCATTGAAAAGTAAAAACATGACATCACCTTTCCTAGCTTGGTCAGAATTGGAGGCACAACCTCTTTTATTTTTGACACCTGAAAGAATCAGTTACATTAGATCATGAAGAAATTTACCAGAAGTAAACTACAGGTGGACCATTAGAAAGCATTTAAAGAAAGCAAACAAAATCCAAACTTGGGAAATATACCAGCTGGAAAAGTGGATCATTAGGCAAATGCTTCAATGCAAACACCCTCTGGCAAGTGTATCTTGGGTCTGTGTTACGCAAAACCCCATGTCCATATCCAGGCACAACCTGCAAATCCAAAAAGAGCAAAACCATACTGTTATGTTATCAACAGAGGCTTCTCAATAGAAGAATTAGGAAGTCTACAAGAGTAGTATTCTCTTTAAAATAATCCTAATCCTTTAATGCAAAGATATGGATATTTTACCACATGAAAAAATGGCATTTCATAAAAAACATAGAAATATATTGCTCTTATTTGCTACTTATACAAAAACAATCAACTTTTTTCCCATTAGACCAAGTTACCTACATGGATCAACCAGTTTTACAAAGCTCCGAGAGGGTGGTATTCTCTTCAAAAAAATCCTAATCCTTTAATGCAAAGATATGGATATTTTACCCCATGAAAAACCAGTATTTCATAAGAACAGAGAAATATATTGCTCTCATTTCCTACTTGTACAATAACAGTCAAGTTTTTTTCCAGTAGACCGAATTAGCTACATGGATCAACCAACTTTACAAAGCTTTGTCGTGCATTTGGACCAAAGATAGATTACTTCTCTAAAAAAATCTGATTGGTTTGGCCTAGTCTTTGATAGCCCTCTACTTCTAATTACTGTACTGTCATCCGTCACATCAGTCCTTTACCTTGTCCTTGTAATTTCCTAGAAATTAAAAAGACACTTGTTTATTTTAAAAACCCATTTATTTCTACATTATTTTTGGAAACTTTCTCTAAGGGAATGTTTGTATCGTAAACAATAGTTCGAGGGCATGCATGTCAGTGTCCATCCATATACATATAAGAATGAGAACTGAAGAACCCTAATGCTCTTGAGCCGAAAAATCCTTTTATTCAGAAAGTAAAGAAGATTTGAACATAAAGAATTGGATACAGCAGCATGCTTCTAATAATTATTTGATCTTTTTTTAAGTAGAATTCTTACCCTTTAACTCTACCCTTTGCTTTAAATAAAAAAGGTTGAGCATCAGCAAAACAAAAACAAAAACAAACAAAAAAACTAGCAATATTTAAAAGATTTGATCCAAAAAACAAAGGCAAAAAAAGCAAAAAAAGAAGGCATCAAAAGCTTCAAATAGTAACATTACCTGGCCACTGTTCAATGTTTTATGAATGTAGTCGCTTAATTGTTCTGTACTTATGTTTGGAGTTCCAAACTCTTTAACTACATTTCTGATCCATCGTAAAACTTCCTGTATCAACATAATAGATGTGAACAAAACTAAAGATAATAAAGAACAGATAAGGAACAATATGGGCATTAATCATAGTATTTATTTCATTGGGTACATTGTATCAATCCAATACTCTGCCAAGTTATATAATTCAAAACTCGTTCAGCAATAATACAAGGCAAACTTTTCTGCACATATATTCTTTAAGACGGGCCTGGAGGTATAGTATCTGACTGTATTTAGCAGATCAGCAGATATTAGAAATAGCAATGCAAGACAGTTTGATTTTGATGGGAAAATACTACATATGACAGGTCTGAGACTCTGAGTAAACACTACATACAAACATGGTTTCTGACAGGAAGATGAAATATAGAAAATTTCATGTAAAATTAAAAGAAAACAGAAGGAAAAATGAAATAACAAATTAACCTGATTGGCTAAACCGTGTAGTGGCCCAGCTAAACCATTCAAAGCAGCTGCAAATGCTAGATAAGGATCTGATAGTGAACTACCAACCTGAACGGAACACACATTACAATACATTAAATTACAATAATAACAACAGCCAAAGCCTTCTGCTACTAGGTGAGAGAGATTACATGAATCAAAACAACATCATAATACTTTATCATGAATCATGTCTAACAATAAAACTAAAGCAGGCATTTACTAAAGCATAAGTCATCTATACTAAATATTTGAATGTTCTATACATAATTCACTATTCAGGATTGCATCTGGATGGAAAAAGTGTGTAAGAGAATTGACTTACTAAGTGAGCTGTGTGAGAACTAACATTGCCACCTTCATGATCACTGCACATGAAATTTAACCAAAACAAAAAAATCAAACAAAAACAAGGTTTACTGGTAATTGAAAGAGAACCATACAGTTCATCGTGATCATAGGAGGTACCATCATTAGGAATTGAACACAAACCTATGGATGGAAATATACAGCCTCATAAACTCCAGCATTTCCGGATCATCAAATCCTAACATGTGAGCATAGTTTGCACCATAATCTAAAGAATCATCCAATGGTATGATTTTTCCATCCTTGTATATCCTTTAAAATAGGGTAACAAATCAATCAAAAATGTAAAAAGGATGATAAAACTGTCAAAACACTTCTAATTGGTGCCATCCCATAATAAAAAAGTATCGAAGAAGTATCCGAATTTTTTTATTAAAAAAATAAAAAATAAAAAATTCTGATACGTCTTGATACACCGGCAACATGTCGCGATACGCTGGCGACACGTCTCCGATACGTTGCGGATACGGCTAGATAATCTCATGACTATTCATATTTCTAGAACATGAATCAATCTTCCTTAGCCTTAATTCTTCTTTTCTCTACTTTAATTACCTCATCACGTTCATTTTTCAACGAAAGGAATCAAACTTTTCCTTTAATTATTTTTCTCAACTTTAATTATCTATTCTTTTTCTCATAGTTCTGTTACCAATTACTATCAAATTTTGCAAACTCAATTGATTTTTTGTTAGAGAATGATTTAATTAATGTTTAATTTTAATTTTTTATATATGTATCTTAAACGTATCGTATCCTAGATTTTTCAATGACTGGCGTATCTCCGTATCGGATACGTATCGTATCCGTGCTTCATTGTATATCCCATAGGTCTATTTTTGGTTTAAGCATGTTAAATGTGTAATCTTGGAAAGGAATATAGGCTTTACATACCGTCGATATATGTAAGCAGCAATTCCAGGCAAACGAGCAATTAAATTCAAGCTATCCTCATAGGTTGGCTCCCAGTACCTATACCCAAACAGAAAACCTGTTAAAGTAGCTCATAAGGTTCAAGAAACACAAAAGACTTTTGGAATCATACCTTGACTTATGTATCCCACCCTCGTATGCCTTCTGAAATTCACTTTCCACCTGAAAATGAAATAAATTGATTCAAAATCAGTTTTTGTCATTACTATTTACAAGAATACTAATAATGTAACTGAGGTAGTCAATTAAATTTACTTTGATACTTAGTGACTATGTATTGCAAATATAAATTCACTTTCTTCTTCCTTTCCCTCTTAAAAAAAGGAAGATGCTAAATTTAGATGGACAAGGATAATAGAAAGAAAGAGCAAACGAAGGAAAGAGATCAGGAGGAAAAACCATTGTACTATAATTACAAAAACACTACAATGTTGATTCTTTTGCCTGTGCAACTTGTGGGTGAGGTAGATACAAAGTAGGAAATCACAGCTCAATTTTCATATCATAATATACAGAAAATAACTACAGAATTCTGATATCAAGCAACTAGACCACAAAAACTATATGCATAAGATCAACAATAAACACCATGATTATCCATAAGAGAAGAATATTGTTAAAATTCTAATATTTTATAATATTCATTTAATTAAACTCTTGCATGAGGTTCATATTGCACAAGCAATCATGAAAATCAGATATCTTAGGTGAATTTCTATGACTGGGTGAATCAAGCACAGGTTAAATGTACAGTACCTATTGAGTATTGACGTATTTTGTCAGTCAATTGAATATTATCAAATTACACCCATTTTTCCCTTATTCGGCCTAAAATTTGAACCACTATCTATCACCCTGTGGTTAATTAAATTTCATAAATCTCTTCATTTGTTAATATTATCAAATTACAGGCGTATAAGCCAACATAACAAAACATGAAGCAACAAAGGCTATTTTTCTTAAGAAAGGACAGGTTATCACAAACACAAGTTTCCAATAATGAATGTGACCGTCAAAATGCAGTTGAATTACAATAGAAATACTATAAAAATCAGAATTCAAAAAAGAATTTGTCACTCAACCTGGAGGGCCATTACACCAGTACTAAACTGTGTCATTGGATGAGCAGAAACAGGCAGTGCATCAATTGCCTTGAAAGCATACTCTGCAAGTAAAATGAAAATAATATAAGGAATCCTCCACAGTTATGGGGCATCATAAACAAGAGTCAATTTAGATCATGTGCATCATGAAACAATGTATCAAAAAGATTTATGTTAAAATCTTCTACACATGTGATGTTTGGGCAAGAGCAAGTAGAATGTTGGCACAGACAAAATGATTGATTATATTGTGTCAATTCACTGTAATTTAAGAAAAGCATCTACAGTATAGTAAAGATGATTATATTAAACTACAGCTGATAAAAGCACAAAACAAAACCATGACATTAGACTGAAGAGTAATTACTTGAAGATCTATGACTTCAAGAGAAAATGAACCTGGTATTTTTGCACGTCTTCGCAATTCTTGAGCTAATGAATCTACTTGCTCTTTATTTGGTATCTGCAACACAATGTATGAATCAATTATATGACAAAACCCAAGAGCACGTATCAGAACACCTTCATATAGAGTGATGGCATAATGCTAAATTGCATTACTTGTGAGCCACAGCATCTATAATAATAAGTTCAATTTGATTATACCTTTCCTGTCAATAGAAGCCACAATATGGCCTCGGGCAAAGGCTCCCCACCAGGAAAAGCACCTGGAAGTGCTTTCTGGCATTCAGGAATCGTCATGCCCCTAAAGCGAATTCCCTAAAACACAAAACAAGCTGACCTTAGATCCAATTAGTGAACATTAACAAACAAATGCTACATCTGAGATTCTATCAACTAGTAAATAATCAATAGCAAGATGTAACTCACTTGTATTAAATATTAATTAATTAACAGTTGACATATATGTTAAGAGAAAAGCCTGAGTCAATTGAGATACATACCTCATCAGGGTCAACAGCTGAGCCTAGCCACACTAAAGCTGTCATTCCTCTCATTCCACCAAGTACCTTTTTAATTAGCAAATGCACTTCCCAAAATAAGTTATATTGCAAGTATATAGACAAGAGAGTAGGACACCATTTACTGCTGCTAGTAACTTGAAACACTAGCTATTTAAAAAGCAATACAATTACCATATCGAGGGTAGTTTTGCCCAATTCAACATTTGCATGATCTTTCTTCAGCTTCTTAACACGTTCCTGCAACCATTTTTTATCCATAGATTAAAACATAGCATAGACACACAATTCTAAAACATGTTAATTGTCTAAAACATGTTAATTGAAATGGAAGTTCAAGCTAAAGAGAAGGAAAAATCATCGGAGAGAATTATGAATCTGAAAAGACATTTTTCATGTTTCTCAGACTCACAATAGTATGAGACCTGCGCAGATAAGTACCACTAAATGCACATTGCAAGTTGAGTACAGCACAAGAAAAAATATGATTCACATTTACTTCCACCCATTGCAATAAAATAATTAAAATCATCCAAGAATACAACAATGAAGTCCACACATAGCTCAAAGAAGAATTAAACTACTATGTAATTACAATTGAAGGAAACCAAACATGAAACTCCCATTAAACTCAGTGAACGCAGCACAGATTATGGATTAACTAATCCAACACAAGAATACCAAAACATAAAATTGCAGACAAACCTGATACTCTGGAACTAGCTCCTTCATCTCAGAATAAAGATCCTGCAAAACACACACAAGTACAACAATAAAAAAGTCAGCAAAAGCCAAAATAGACAAATTCAAGACATACAAGCAATTTCATATATTAATTTTAAATCTACTTCAAAGTCCAATCAACACAAGATAAACTACACGGTAACATGGCCATCTCTAAGAGAGTGCAAGGCACACTACATCACAGGGTCTAAAATTTGTCACGGTTAAACCATGTCTAATTAGTGCCTCACAATAGGACCTCTATTTGTTTTGCCATAGTTAAACTTGCGGCTATCCTACAGTCAGGATCTCCAAAAACTTGAGACAGCTTTGCACATATACAAATACAATTTCAAACCATAATAACAATACCATCCTCAGAAAACCCACTGCATCTAATAATAAGAGACAGAAACAGGGAGAGAGATATTACAGTGTTAGTGGAGGTCTGCAGTTGGAGCCATCTAACTGAATTAGCAAGACTAGGTTGTTGACCCTGCCATGAAAAAAAAATCATCATCACCAATCCATTAAAATGTACCAAAAAAATTCAGCATATTACAAAAACAATCAAAAACACAAATAAATCACTCAAAAAAAATAATAAGCAATAGGCAAATACAGTAGAAGTAGAATTTCAAGTAATTCTTCAGTTATTATTACCACGCGAGATCGAAGTCTGGAAAATGCGGAAACGCTTCTAAAGAACGCCATGAAAATCAAACAATCAACAAAACAGCCTGCATCAGTTCATCAACATTAGCAAAACAAATCAGAAAATAAATTCAAAAAATAAATATAAATTCGTATAAAAATTGTACTGCATGAGAGATCGTGGATTGTGTAGGTATAGCAAAGAATCGAAACAATGAAGGTGAAATTGAATTGGCGAAGAAGAATGAAGATTGAAAAGTAGCTAGGGTTTGAAACGGAAAGAAGAAGAAGAGAAGAACGTACCTTAAGAAAAATAGAAGAATCACCGATCCAGAAGAAATGGGAATTGAATTGGTCTTTATAATGAGAAGAGAAAGGAAAATGGCGTGTGTGACGAATGAAATAGTGAGATTTTAATTAAAATGTACAACTACGCAATGTGGTGGGTGTTGATTATTCGTCTCGTGCGTGAGTGATTAAAATTAGGTGCTGGATTATTGCACTTTAATTTTTGTTTGGACACTGATCAAGGCAAATAACAGACAGAGACTTCACAAGTTATAGAAAAACAGACTTCACTAATTTTTAGCTGTCTTTCTTGCTTTTATTTTTCTGAATATTTTTTTAATAAAATTGTACGGTACATACCTCTTGCTCAAAATAATACTTTATTATAAATAAAATCTAATAAAATCTTAAATATTACTATAGATTTGTATTTTTGATGTGGTGGAAAATGACTAACTTGCAGAGTGACCATTCCACCTAAATCGATGAAAGAAATTAGAAATAATATGTAAGTGAGAATGAATTTGTTAGCGCACTTCACCCTTATATATCAAGAACAGTTGAAATCGTTCATGTGTGATGCAGCGTGTTGTGTGGACATTTGTCTGATTGATTGGACGGTGATTGATTCATTTAAGTGTGAAATTGCTTATTTTTTGTTATAACGAATGTCTACATATTTTGCATGTCTTTCCACTTGAGGTTCGGTCTTAGAACCTTCTTCATGGAATTCGAACGATCTAGAACACATTCTTTAAGTGGTAGGGTTAAGTATATGGGTTATGATCTGATACGTTGTAGTCTGAACTATTTGCAAAGTATGTGATAATATCATCTTCAATGAAGTTTTAAAAACTGTGAAAGAAATGGAGGAGAAGAGTTTTTTTTTTTTGTCTATAAATGATTTGTAGGTATATCGGTGATGAACTTATGCAGTTACTCTGATTACTTTTAGAGTAACTATTATTTGTTTTAACCAATAACATATTAAGTGTTTGTCTTAATTTTGAGGTTAGTAATGGGTTGTAGTTTTACTGTTTTTTTGATGGGTCATATTTAACCGAAATTATGTGTGGTTGATCTCAAGTTGTTTGATGATTTTTCAGAACTATTTTGATTGTTTTGTTGTATTATTGTTGTAGCCTTTGTAGTCTCTTAAATATTGTTTGTGTTTTGGATTTTTTTTTTACACAATTGGTTTTCAACTTTTTATTAATATGAGGAGAAGGTTGACTCTGAGTAGCAACTAGAGTTTCAACTAAAGCATAGAGCCTTTCCACACCAGCCCTCAAAGTAGTCACCTCCTTACAAAGTTCATGGTTTTCTTGCTCAATGTTCTTCATTTTCTTTCTTTGACTGACCCGAGTATCGTATTGATGAAATAACTTGCCTCCTCTTTGAGGGAAAAAGTAAGAGTGAGAACCTGAGATACAAAGAATGCAATGCTAATGACGAATGCAAATGCACCAATGTAAATGGGTTTCAAGGAACTCAAAGGTTATGTTTGCAAACACCACAAAATGAACAATACTTTTGATAACTGAAAATCTCATTTTATTGAAAATAGAGTATAATTTCAAAATCCAATGGTAAAACCTATGATGTTTGTAAACAAAAGCTTTGAATTCCATGAAACTTTTATGAACATGATATTTATGAGTGCATGTATGCTAAAACATAGGTATACACATATCCACATATACATTCAAAACAGGCAAAGACTTAGGTTTGAAAATCAGCGAGCCTGGAGTAATGGTCTACCCATCCCATATGGTGTGGACTAAGGTTTATTGTACCTACAGAATAAAGGTTCTAAAAGTTCCCAAAGTCATCAGTCCGTTTTTTGGATATTATCAATTTCCCAAATACTCGGTAGTTATTAATATTCTCAAAAGAACCTCTTTCGAGTGTAGTATCACGTATCAACTATTTTGGGACTACTCCCTCATAGTCATTGCACTATGTCCTAAGAAAGCAAAGTTGAGTTAAGGGTAACTAAAGGTTCTCAATGTCATGGGATCCTAGGTCGAAAATAGTAAGTGTTTTCACGAATACTCGTTCAACAATACTATTCTCAAGAGGGCCTCAACTGAGTGGTGATTTCTCAAATCAGCTTGGTCGGGAATCAACTCCCTATAAGCCTCCTTGAATATATCACCTTCCTATTATAAGTACACTCAAGTCCAGGTGTAGGACTTATCTCACCACACAAAGATAACAACCCAAAGCATAAATAAATATATAGATAAACATACATATAGATATACAATAATAAACACAAATAAACAAGTTAGGGGGAACCCATAAAAGAATTCCCTAGAGAAGTCGCCATTTATGTCGCAGTGAGAATTAGTTATCAAGCTATTGATTAACTTGAATTGCAAATCATTATTCACCATCGGTCTTTAATTTTTCCAAGGGAAGGGAAAAAGATCGAATGACCCATGAGTACGCAATGCAATTGAAAGCTAAAGAATCTAAGGTTCAAGGGTTGGTTATACCTATGGAAGGTGCTAGCATCCTAAGTATCTGTAGTACTCTACAGGAACCTCTTGTTTTATTGTGTTATTTGTATGCTAAAGGGTGAAAAGATAAAAGGAGACCTAAGGTGTTATTCCTAAGTATGCTTGCCAAGAAGTCGCATCTTGTGCCTACGTATCCTAACAGGAGTGGAATCAGAGCATTCGTAGTTCCCTTAAAGGGATTATGAACTCTTGGCTATGGTCAAGATTCTAGGGAGGAAGGTTCATTGATTGATTATAGGAAAAGAGACAAGTTGTCCTCTTAAGGAGAATACTCGACTTAACCACCACAAACATGCGAAAGATGGTCTTAGCTTCGCATTGAGAGAAGGGCTCCAACTCGGATCTATAATCAATGAGTATGCCACATACCTCTCTCAAGCGGAAAAGATTCTACATCTTTCTCGACTATGTTATGGGGTGGGAGAATTATATCTGGACTACATATATGACTATTGTCTAATTCTCTTGGGAGAAAAGGGAACCTAACTTGCAACTTGTCTAAATTAAAGTATCCTAAGGGAAACTAACCTAAAAGTTATCATGCCAAAAGTTTCATCCTAAAACTCATCTTGATTCGTCAATCGAGAATTAAATTGAACAAAGAGTAGTAATCCAAGACATCAAGAATGCACATCAGGACAACCATTAATATTTCAAAAAAAGCTGGCAAGAATAAAAATCACAATTAGCATCAACTAATCAATCAAATCACAATTAGCATCAACTAATCAATCAACTAGGACTTTAATTAAATAAATTTAAAGGTTAGAGGTTTCAAACCAAATTAACATTTAATTAATTTACAAAATTCTTCATAAACTTTATATTTGAAAGTTTGTCGCAAATAATAATAATAATAATAATAATAATAATAATAATAATAATAATAATAATAATAATAATAATAATAAATAAATAAATAAATAAATAAGTAAAATAAAACTAAATTCAATTCAAAGAAGGGGGTGCAAGACTAAATTAATAAGTATGAAGAGAGAAAAAAAAAACAAAAAAAAAAAACAATGGGCCAAAAGAGTAGAGGCCCACCCGAGTTATAAAAGAAAAAGACAAAAATAATGTTTGCAATGTTACCTAATATGTTTCATTCTCTCCATTATTCATTTCAGCCGTCGTGTTCTCACTCTCCTTCTTCGATGCAAATCGCACTTTACTCATCTCTCCATGTCGGCCGCTACAGCTCTCCTTCGTTCGCACGCTGCCTCTTGCTCTCTTTTTCTCGATGCCACGTCGTGGTTTGTGAACAACTTTGCGGTTTGGATGTGAGGAAAATGATGTATGAGTGTTTTTTGTGTGTGTGTGATTGCTTGTTTTTTCTAATCCATATATATAGGGCTAGAAAATAGACAAGAATGATAATAACAATTAACACAATGTTTTTTTGTTTTTTATGATAAGATAAGAATAAAAAGAATTAAAAATTATGTTTTTGTATTTTTTTTTTATGATA